>OX463318.1:10007500-11207500 GCA_949820665.1 Scrobipalpa costella
ACGAGCAGATATTTTAATTGAGTTTTGTTAGAAATTAATTACCAAGCCAAGGTTTATGCAGACCGACTGCAGGGCAACAACATTTTGAGTTAAGTTTGAGCTGCAGTATTTCTAACAATAACATATAATAATACTCATGAGGAAAATAAAATTGTATTATGATTCAATAAAACAAAAAAGAAGTTTTCGACTAAACTCTGTTATTGTGGATTTAACTTGCGTGAACAGGCGCATAAATACTTTTATTTCCAAACAATATTATCTCTGCAAAGACAAATTCTTCTTTTTCTTTCGTGTCGGCAAGAACACGGACTAAATCTTGCTTGCCCAGAAAGCAACTACCGCATTGGCTCTCTGGTCGCTATCGCGTGACCAGGTGTTTAGACACGCGAGACAGTTGGTGAGGGGCACTATGGTTTCCAACGGTTCTCCACATTCACAGCTGGCATCTGCAATACTAGAGTACCCCCATCGGCCCAAGTTGTCTTTGATGCGGTCAAACTGCGTCCTAAGCCTATTATATTAGACTTCTCCAGATTGGCCAAGGTTCTAAAGACAAATTGACAGGCTTTTAGGTTTTGGTACATAGAAGGCGATGGCTTTTCTACAAGTCACAAGTCACAGTCATACAAAATCTTACCTCAAATACAGTTTAAAATTTCTCAGGCATGGCAAAAACGCTCAATAATATAAATCTACATACATACATACATAACGTCACGCCTCTTTCCCGGAGGGGAAGGCAGAGATCACATCCTTCCATTTGCTACGATCCTTGCAAACTTCTTTCGCTTCATCTACATTTATCAATCTTTTCGTGCACGCTCGTCGGTTTAGGGTACTCCTGACCTGACCTTTCCCTAGAACGTCCCCGATTTGTTCGCCGAGGTCTTCCCCTTCCAACATTCCCACTCACACTCGCCATGTATATCTGTTTAGTTAATCTCTTTTCATCCATCATCTCAACATGACCAAACCACCTCAGCATTCCTTTTTCTATACCTGTCATTATATCCTCTTTCACACAACAACGCTCCCTTATCACGCTATTTCTTATTCTGTCCCTCAGTTTCACACCAATCATATTTCGTAATGCTCTCATTTCTACCGCATTTATTCTACTTTCATGTCTTTTCTGCCATACCCAACTTTCACTGCCATACATAAGTGTTGGGACTAACACTCCTCTATGCACAACCAGGCGTGCCTTTTCACCATGTTACCAGCATTCACTCTTATTTCAATATCACTATCACACTTTTCATCTGCTGTAAACAATGATCCCAAATAAACAAACTCTTTCACTTGCTCCACTTTTTCATCTCCTATCAGAATGTTACACTCTGTAATTCTATCCTCTTTCTCAAAAACCAGTGATTTGGTTTTACTAACGTTCACTTTCATTCCTTTCTTTTTCAAATCCTCCAAAATCCAAAATCCTTCAAATCTTTTTCTAATTCCTTTTTTTTATAAATCTATCCTGTAATATATAACTAAAGGCGTGAAAACGAGTGACATGTTGCGCAAATGTGCAAATTTAGAATAAAAAAAAACTATTATATTTTATCAATTATTTTCAATCTATGCAGTTGTGATGTAGTTCGTCTGATAACTGAAGACTTTGTCATACTGATCGTGTCTTAAGTCAATTTGCTTGTTTTTGTCACGATTGCCGAGGTTTAATTTGGTGTCTTAATACATTTACACAGACACGCCTATTGTCAAAGTGTAGGTAATTTTGCAAGTTTTTATTTCGAGTTCTGTGTTTAAGTAATCGAATTTCTTTTCTTACTTTGTTTTAGCATATATTGTATGAGACAGCATAACAAACTGATAGGGGTTGCTCGGTTAACGACATTTCATGGTGGAAGTTGTTCAGTATCGTTTACTGAGTAACTCCTATTAGTTTGTGGGACGATGTCCCTTACTCCTGGTATTATTTTATTTATAATTTTGTCATCATCATCGTAAATTAGAAAACTTTGCTCTTGTCGGTGAAGTAATCGCCTGCTTTAATCCTGTTCATATTACTCCTTTTAATTTTGTAGCCGTCATATTAATTCGACAAATGGTATGTTATTCATTTTTAAAATCTTGTTAGGTTTTATACCTTTAAGAAAACAGTAAGAAAATTGAAGTCTCAGCAAATCAAAACTTGAAGTCAAATAAGATACATCCAAGGAATGGCCAGCAGCCTTCCCTGTGAATATAACAACTAACTTCGTTTGCAATCTGCCTACCAAGCATACATACATACATATAATCACGCCTTTATCCCTAATGGGGTAGGCAGAGCGTAAAGGACCAAAAAATAAAAAAAGATCTTTCCGCCACATCTGACAAAGTTTTGAGGGTTATTTAAGATAGATTTGTAGGCATGCTTCTGTAGTGACAGGTTGTCAGCCCATCGCATAAATTGCAATACACAGAAACCCTCGGATCCCTTAGCTGGTTTTTACAGCATGCCCGGGAGAAATTGCAGCTGGCGCATTCTATGTTTTTCTCTCTGTCCCAGCCCTGCATGGAAGAGGCTACCAAGCATGATGACTTATGCCTAGTCACAGGTAACTCATGCTTATGGGCGTGGGCGGGGCGATAAGGTAAATACATCCTAATTTTGGGATGCCTTTAGTAGCTTCTTGTCTAGCGTTTTGTTACAATACTTCCATGCTGGCCTGGGAGCGAGAGAAAAACATAGAATGTGCCAGCTGCATATCCTCCCAGGTTTGCTCCAACAACCGGCTACGGGATCTATCGATCGTATATTGTTATTTAGGCGATGGGCTGAAAACCTGTCTATATGGCAAATAACTACAAATCTATCTTAAATAACCCTCAAAACTCCGACGTAGCGGAATGACCTATGTTTAGGTTGTTTACGCTTTAGGGATAAAGGCGTGATTATATGTAAGCATAAATGTACTCGCTAAATTCAATACAAATCAATTAATCCCTTTAGCAGCGCTATACCAAACTTCCTCTCAGATTTCGAGCGTTGTTTATTATTTCTAATTAATTCCTCTACTACAGTTTTCCCCCGGGAATCTGACGTGTCAGATTAGTTTCAGAGTTTCGGGATATTGGAACTGTGTTTTATTTTATTTTATTTAAAAGGTACAATTACAGATAACAAATTAAGAATTACTTAACTTATCTTAATAATATAGATCATTATAAATTTGAAATCTAATTAAAATTGCACACAACATTCACAAAATTTGTTAACAATCAATAATAATTAATATAAATTACATCCAGAATAAAATTAGAAATTAGAAATCAAATTAAATATAAATTTACATGCACTAAAATTTACATTATAAGCTAGGCGTTGAAACAGTGAGTATACTATGAAATATTTAGTTTCAGATTATACAGTGAAGTTTTAAAATTAAATTGACTAGAATGGAAAACATCTAAGTGAGAACCGACTTTATTGTAATTTCTGCACATTCTCATCAAGGGACTGTTTTGAGAAACATTATTGTTTGTGGCTGGTACGCTAAAAAGTTGTGGGGTGCGCATAGATCTTGTTGGGACCTTAATAAATATTTTTTCTAACAATTGACTGCCCATAACACCATGGGAGACTTTGTGTAGAATGTACAAATCTGATATCCATCTACGATCCTCAAGAGTGCTCAGTTTAAATCTGTTCAATCTGTCACGGTACTCAGGTATTTTACGTCTAATACCCAACCTCGAACAAAGCGTTCTTACAAAGCGGCGCTGTATGGATTCTATTCTATCGCAGTGCACATGGTAAATTGGGCACCAAACTTGAGAGCAGTATTCGAGTACGCTACGAACCAGTGAAACATACAACATAATCCAAGAGCTTTCCTTTTTAAATGGTCTTGCAGTCCGAGTGACAAAACTAAGCATTCTGTTAGCTTTGCTACAAATGTGATCATAGTGATGTTTAAAGGATAATGTGGCATCAAATATCACACCCAAATCTCGCACGACACTGACACGATTCAAGACATTGCCGTCTATCTTATAGTCGTACAAGATGGGCTTTTTATTTTTAGTGAATGTTATAATTTGACATTTATCTATGTTTAGTGACATATAATTTACCATGCACCACTCACTTAAGATTTTAATGTCGTTTTGAAGCATTAAACAGTCACTAGGATCATTTATCTCCCGAAATATCTTAATATCATCAGCGTATGCAAGACATTGGCTCTCAAAAGTACACAGTAAATCGTTAATGAATATCAGAAACAGTAGTGGCCCTAGATTTGACCCCTGGGGTACCCCTGATGATGCAGGAAAAGGGACAGATTCATAGGCATTCAGAACCACAAGTTGAGTGCGGTTGCCTAGATATGACACGAACCATCGATAGAGATTGCCGTGGATCCCCAGGTGATGTAATTTTGTTAGAAGCACGGAATGATTTACTCTATCAAACGCCTTGGAGAAATCTGTTTATATGGAATCGGTCTGATATTTCGTATTGAGACGTTCACACAGATAGGTTGTGTAAATTAACAAATTCGAGGTTGTTGATCGTCCAGAGACAAATCCATGTTGATAAGGACTCAAATAATGCTTGAAATGATTGTAGACTGGAGTGTAAACAAGACTTTCAAAAAAATTTGCGAACCAACTTAATATACTAATAGGGCGATATTGTGTCACATCAATTTTTAGACCACTTTTGAATATAGGTGTTATTTTGGCTATTTTCCAAAGAGAGGGAAATACACCACTTGCCAGACATTTATTATAAATTAGAAATAGGGGATTTGCGAGTCTTTCTGCACATAAGCGTATAAATATGGGTGGAATTCCATCAGGACCAGCACTTTTCGATACGTCTACGCCTTTGAGCATTAATATTATACTATGCTGAGATATCGTTAGTGTAGAAAAATAATAGTTGGAAGGAGCAAAGCCCGGAACATAATAAAATTGATGTTTGAATGCGTACTATATACCGATGAGAAATAATCCGCAAACAGATTAACTATACCCTGGCCATCACTTTCAGTGCGATTTCCATAGCTCATGCAACTAGGATATTCATTTGTGATGCGTTTACTTTTGGTGTATCGCCAGAAGGACTTAATATTAATTGTGAGGTCACATTCAATATTAGCAATATAGGAATCAAAGCATTCTTGCAAAAGCACCTTTACCCGCTCCCTTAAAATTGAAAAAGTATCATAGTCCCTTGGATTTCCATGAACTTTGTAACGATGGTGATATTTATGTTTAGTTTTTAGTGTTTTTATTAAACCCTTTGAGAACCAGATTGGATGTTTATCCCTACGTAATTTAGTTTTAGAAGTGAATTTAGTTATTATATCCCAAAGACAGTTATAGAAGTATTGGACGAATTCCTCGCAATTTAAGACAGATGCGTTATTCTCCCAATCAATACCCTGTAAGGCCGTTATGCATCCCTCATAATTAGTTTTGAAAAAGCAAAGTTTGTCCAATATGGTATTATTTAAGCCCAAATTTCGTGTTCGCCCGCATTGTATAATAATTTCGAAGGGGGGGTTGGTGGTTATCAATACGGCTAACAGGCAAAGTTTTTACCAGGGAATATACATCAGAACAGTCCACTATCGCCAGATCCAACATCGAATTATTATGATTAAGTAAATAATTAATTTGCTTTATATTGGTATTATGGAACATATCATAAACAGCTTTCGATTTATCACAGACATAGTTCAGAGGTAAATTTGTTTCATCAGACCATATAGTATCCTTCAGATTAAAATCTCCAACAATACAGATCTTAGAATTCGGATTACAAACAATAATGTTTCTGCATTTGTTAATAAACTGAGTATAAAGACTTGAAGGTAAATAACCCGGTAGACACGACACACAATTCAATAGTAGTATTGTTATCCAATCTTAATTGTATCCATAAATCCTCAACAAGGTCTGAATAAAACTCGCTTCTAAGTACATATTTAATTCCTTTTTTAATTGCTATTAGCACTCCCCCTCCATCCTCCTTATCAAAATATTCCAAGAATCTGTCACTACAATCTCTACGCTCCACACAATATCTACCATCAAATAATTCAGAAGAGACTATATTATTGTTTTGCCACGTCTCACTCAGACATGTAACATCAAAATCGTTGCATAAAAATGTATTATATACATCTAAAATTTTAGTTTTTAATCCACGCACATTTTGGTAGTACAACGTTAGGGCCATTATTATCTACGATTATAAAATTAGAAAACCATTTATGAACAAAGATAACGAAAGACAATTAAATTATAAGATTAAGACTCTCCTCATTCTTGATCAGTATGAACTGAGATTCCGGCGTTCTACGAACAAATATCCTGCCATTGCGCACCCAGACAAATTGATATTTAAGCTCATTTGCTTTTTTCCGCGCAGCAGCATGCAATGACTTGTTGGCAGGTGACAGATGCTCTGAAACATACACATGTTTCTTATCGCCTCCTATGCCAAGCAATGACGTATTCAGTTTGTCGTTCGGGTTAGATTTGTTGAAACGGTAGACAGCGGAGAAGAATTCATCACGACATCGAACGCTTCTAAACTTTACCACTACTGACCGGGGAAGTTTACTTTCTTTATTCTTTTTAGCTACTCTTGTATAGCTAGCGATATCTCCATCATTCAGTTGATGTCCAATAGCTCTAGCACACTGTTGTACAGTATTGGAAAGATTCTCAGATCGATTCTCAGGTATACCGCTGAGTTCAAGGTTGTTCTCACGTAGATGTTGTTCTAAGTTATTCAGTCTATCCGAGAGGTCACGAACTGTGGACTTCAGGGAAAAATTGTCTTTGTTGAGCTGGGTATTATCGGCCTTTAACTCCTTCACCGCTACATTCAGTTCATCATGAGTTGTACTAAGAAACTCCACAGATTTTCGTAACTCTTGTATGTCGTTGCTTATTGTGGATAGTTCCTTACTGACGATCTTCGATATCATGCTAGGAAGTTCAGCTCGTATACCAGTCATGACTCTGTCACTGATTGCTGCTATAAGAGCCTCTTGGTTTTCAGTAGAATCGGACTTGTACAATGCGGGTGTCATAGTGGATACTTTTCGTTTCTCACAGTTTACATATCTCGTATTAGAGTCCTCAGCTGGTCGGCGCAGGGGAGTATTTAAATTACCCGATTTAGGTTGCTTGTTCTTGCATTCTTGGCATTCCCATCTACCTATTTCGTCTTTAGTCATACTGTTGAGAAACTTTTCCTTCACGTTCGCGCACTGTAAATCGTAAATTTTCATACATTTCGTACACTTCAGATATCGTTGGTTACTAATTGGTTGAAGACATCCAGCACAATTACCGATATTTGTAGGCGACATGTTGTTTGCCGCTCGGAGGAAAACCACTCGTAGGCACTATAACAAATTAGGCGTGAACGTATCTGCGTCGGTTGATCTATGGCCGCTCGACGCAAACACAATGCCCGACCGGAACGAGTACGATGCGCACGTGACTCTCACGGTTATGCCGTTGCTTTAACCGCGCGTATTGCGCGCACAAAGGAGGTCCGAGTTCGGGTCCGTGTTGAGTTTGTAGATCAAGTTTTTCGAGTTAATTATCGTTTCTATCTTAGAATTTTATTTTAGTACTAGCTGTGCCCGCGACTTTGTACGTTTGGTTTGTATGGAAAACACGAAGTGTCGAACATACTGAAAGCGCTTCTCCGCGTCTAGGAGCAGAATCTACTAACCCGCGCGCGGAAGCGTGTTTCGTATTGTCAGATCTTAGTTTTATATGGAAAACACGCTTCCGCGCGCGAGCTAGCAGATCCCGCTCCTACGCGTGGAGAAGCGTTTTCAGTATGTTCGACACTGCGTGTTTTCGATACAAACTGGGGTACTAAGTCAATATTAGAATGGTTTGCGTGATTATTTCTAGCCTAGGCTGGACACCAGGTAATTTAAAAGACAAAAAGTCTAATAAAATGTCCCTTTAAGAGCGGTTAAAAACGATAAGAGTTTAATTTCCTGCCTACCCCCTAAGTCAGGTGGCGTGAATATTTGTATCGAAACTTTAATTTGAAAAAATGCACAGTCGAATAAAAAAAGTTCCATAAAAATCGGATAAGAAACAGCAAAATTTCAACCCTTCTTTAGGTTGTTTACGCTCTGCCTACCCCATTAGGGATAAAGGCGTGAATATATGTTAGTATAAATGTACTCGCTATATTCAATACAAATCAATTAATACCCTTCAGCAGCGCTATACCAAACTTCCTCTCAGATTTCGAGCGTTGTTTATTATTTCTAATTAATTCCTTCACTACAGTTTTCCCCCGGGAATCTGACGTGTCAGATTAGTTTCAGAGTTTCGGGATATTGGTTATGAAAATGTGTGTTGAGTTTGTGGATTAAGTTCGTTGAGTTAATTATTGTTTATATCTTAGTGTTTAGGCTCTGCTTAACTACAACCATTTTAGAGGCTTGTTTACTATAACACAACAAAATATGTCACTATTTAATTGTATGTAAGTCTTTAGTACACGGTGGTGAGATTTTTTGGGTTAACGTAAACTTTACAGCTAGCCATCACTTTGTTATCACTACATAGTATAAAACAAAGTCGCTTTTTCTGTCCCTATGTCCCTGCATGCAAATCTTTAAAACTACGCAACGGATTTTGATGCGATTTCTTTTAATGGATAGAGTGATACAAGAGGAAGGTTTATATGTATAATACATGCATAATATAGTAGAGAAACACTGATGATTTCCGTGCGAAGCCGGGATGGGTGCTCAATAAATCAGACTCAATGAAATTAGTCTGAAGTTCCATTGAATATAATTTATTGCATAAACACAAAATAAATGTAATTTACAAACAAAGTGTGCAAGGGCGAACTTATCTGTATGAAGGGATCTCTTCCAGCCAACCCAATGGTAGTAAGAGAAAGTGAATAATTTTGAGGGGACAAGAAAATACAAAATTAACAGAGACTAATAAATAAAAAAAAAATACTTACATACCTATACATAGAATAAATACCTACCGTATATTACTATCTTAAATAAACATACATATATACTTAACAATATTATGATACATACATATACGAATAAACTACATAAATACATACATCAAAATTCTTCAGATAAGAAGTGCTCTTTTAATGTTTTCTTAAAGACATTCACAGAGGGACTTTCTTGAATTGTCTTAGGCAGTTTATTCCACAGTTGTGCAGCTTTTACAGAAAAGGAGTTGAAGTGATATTTTGGGACTAAACACTTAGAAATGTCTACATTCAGAAACGAGGTCCTGTGGTAATGGATTAAAATAGTTTTAACTCACTTCTTCACGTGAATTTTTGTAATCCATGTCAGAGTGGTAAACTGGCAGTGATAGATTAACGCAAACTGATAGGGATGGCTCAGTTAACAAAACTGAACAACTTTTACCAGGAATTGAAAAAATAATAGCTTTTTTGTAAATTTTATGTGGGCATGGCTATAATAATACAAATATTATGGAAGAAATAATAAAAAAATTACCTGAAAATGTTTCTGCTGAAAGTTGTTGAGTTTCGTTACCTGAGCTATGTTTATCAGTTTGCGTTAAGCTGTCCGTTTCACCCGATATGAGTCAGTTTAAAAAGCTCTGTCCCAAAAGTTCAGCTGGTTGGTTCCCAACTGGTAAAAAAAAAATAGAAACAGACTGCCACTCTTATTTTATGCAAAAGCTATAATCGCCTTGACTTGACTAATAGCACATAATAGGTCTTATATTAGAAATGTGTCTATTTCTGCTGTAAAGGTAACAGTAAAATCAATAACAATTATGTTACTTCAACTTCTTCTTTTGAGTGTTCTTCGACTATACGGCACGGCGACGGTTACGGCGACGGCACCGTGGAAGAGATAATCTATGATAATCAATGAAATTACATGGAACGCTATTCCACTTGGCGGCACGACAGTGGAACAGCATTCTTCTTTTTAGTGAGTGGATTCTTGAGTCGAACGTCCGATGAACCCAATTCCCAACGGTACTGTCGCCGGCCTGCTAAACTACATAACATAACATAAAAATACTTTATTGCACGTAAGAATACAAATCATACAACACAACAGATAACAACAAAAAACAAGTACAACATAGGCGGCTTTATTGCTAAGGTAGCAATTTCTTCCAGGCAACCTTTGGGTCAAAGAAAAATGCGTAGCGGTAAGCATGTGTACTACATGTGTTTTGTATTCGTAAGAAGCATGCGTATGTGTGTGCTCAGATTTGAACTAGGTAGACGTTATCGCGACGTTGCCGTGTCGTTGCCGTGCCGTCCAGTGGAAAAAAATAGAGCCACGGCATTGTGACTTCACCGTCGCCGTGCCGTCTAGTGGAAAAGCGCCCGTCAGGTTTGCCTGAATGACCTAATTTTCAAAAAACAAAACATTTTGATATAAGTTGTTTTTGTGGATGTAAACTAAACTTAACCACAGTGAAAAAACACATAGGTTACAGTTAATACAATTACCTATCACGTTATTCTCCTTAAAATATTCTACAAACTGATACCAGTGAATTCAAATTTCAAGGAAATGTTCAACTCTACGTACATTTATCAAATCTAGTGTTATCTTCAAGTTAACAACTCAAAAATGTTCTCAATTTCTCAACTACATCATAAGTTTAGAAACTTATACAGATGAAACATGGAAATTATTCTGTTAACATTCTTAAGTGTGGTAAAATTTAAATAGAAATGTATTTTGTTGAATTACGACAGAATAGTAGTTTATGCAACTTTCCATGCTGGACTGGGTTTTTGTCAGACGTGGCGAAAGCGGCTTTTACGAGGCGTTTAACGCTCTGCCTACCCCGTAAGGGATAAAGGCGTGATTTTATGTATGTATGTATGTATGCATTACAATGCGAGTGTGGTGTATCACGAGCATTGTAATAGCTAGTTATGTGCAGTTGCATACACAATTTCATCTACTCTCATACACATCTCATACGCATTTTTTTGCATTTTCCATAGCCTGAATTCTTCCTTGAGTTGCGCGATAAACAAACAATAAAAACCTTTCACCGTAGAAAATGGCGGCAAAATAAAGCGCGCAGAAAAACCGTCACCGCGCATGCGCCGTTACTATAGATTGTTATAATTTTACAGATTTTTGGCATGGAATCGGGATTGTTCGGTATTAACTGTGTGATTTTTATCTTTCCTTTCCTCCAGCAAATAAATTTTACTTTACGTTGCGTCTTTGTTAGAATTTGCTAGGGCAGGTGCAATGAAAAGTAAACTAAGATGCAACGTAAAGTAAACTTTTTAATTTTTTCATCATTCTGTTTAAAAAGTATGCTATTATAAATTCGTTTAGAAGTTTATAATTCGAACATAACTATATAAGAGTAGATAAATTACTTTATTATTACATACAAAATGCATTAGATGATAGCGTATTTAGTCATCATTTCCTAGCCTTATCCCGTATCTTACGGGGTCGGCTACCTAATCCAGGGGATTAAACGAGGGTTTTTACACAGAGCGACTGCCATCTGACTTTCGAAACCAGACCCAATCCTAGATTAAGTCAGAGTTTTTAAGCCGCCAATGCTTAGCGCTAGCCTCTGACATGGCTTAACGACTAATATCTACGGTAGTAAACGATATTAATCGGGACCAACGGCTTAACGTGCCTTCGGAAGCACGGAAAAAGCGCCGAATAAACGTACATATGAAATTCGAAAACCGAAAAACACATTGGTACGTACAAACACAGCGGCCCTATTCACTACACCATCGGGCTCTCCAAAGATTTAAATGATCGCTATCATTTAGTATGGACAGTGAAAATTTTTTTTAGTATTCGACCTTTGTTCCATAGGAAAAGTTGTTCAGTTTCATAGATAGATTCTCACCTTTCTCGATTCATATACCCTTTCTGTTACACGAAGTAATATTCTTCTATGCTGGCCTGGGAGTGAGAGAAAAACATAGAATGTGCCAGCTGCATTTCCTCCCGGGCATGCTGTAAAAACCAAATAAGGGATCCAAGGATTTTAGTATATTGTAATTTAGGCTATGAGCTGACAACTTGTCACTGCAGCAATATACCTACAAATCTATCTTAAATTACCCTCAAAACTTTGTCAGTCGTGGCGGAACTACCTTTGATTAGGTCGTTTACGCTCTGTCTACCCCATTAGGGGTAAAGGCGTGATTATAGGTGTGTATGTACGTAAATAAATAGCTTTGAATAAACTTGTCTATAATTGCATAGCATGTTCGCCGACAGTGCTTACCAAAAACAGTTTTTGCCTAATCGTACAGTTGCTGAACGTAATTTCAGATATTAATGTGTACAGTATAACTGCACCGAACTATATCTTCTTGGATATCTTGAAAGAATCCTTTGGAATCCTCTTTTTTTTTACGCTCGGGGCCTCTCATTGGCTGAGCGTAGTGATGTGATGATATTCCGTACGGAACAATGACAAGTTATCAGCCCATCGTCAAACCCCTCCATATCAAGTAAGAAAAACAGCTCTGCTGGAATATCGATATCACATACATACATACATATAATCACGCCTTTATTTACACAACTTCTTTTTTTTTTTTTTTGTTTAAATATATTTTAGTAACAAAAACATATAAACAATAAAATAAATTAACACAAAAAATACATTACATTATTTTGAAATAGCATGATGAATGTGCGGGACTAAAGGTCAATAAATATGTGTAACACTGAAGTGTGTTAGGTTGGAATCCGGATGGACACATATTTTGAATGAGAGGCTGAACCGGAATGCAATTTAAGTGAGCCCTCGTACGGAATGCACCACACAATATTCTATTCCGGGTCAGGTATTATGGACAGCCAAATTCTATGAATTCATTGACACGAAAATTTAATAGAAATCATGCAGTAAAGACCCGAGCGCGTATAACAATTTAGGCATTAGGGTCACAATCCACTTTCGGAGTGACCCTCAAAGTTTGTCTGATGTGACAAAAATAGTTTCGATTAGGGCGTGGACTTTTTACTCTTTAGGTATTAAATTCAAAATATATTGTATGGAATCTTCTTCTTCTGTCGAGTGGGTATCGAGTCTATCGACCCGATGAACCCTGGTGTCAGAGTTATTAAACCGCCTAGTTGCACAAGTATCAGGCCTCTGACATGGTTTGAGTAACGATCACTATCAAAGACAGCGACCGGGACCGACGGCTTAACGTGCCCTCCGAAGCACGAAATCTTTTTCTTTTCGGACAATCAGGTGATTCAGCCTGCAATGTCCTAAACAAACTGGGGAAAAATTTACAAAGTGATAAATTCTCAAATATCAACTTTGTGTTTCCCCCCTAGGAATTGAACCCAGGACCTCTGGATCGGCAGTCCACGAGCCACCAGACCACGGAGGCAGTTATGTATGGAATGAAGATATTATAGTACCTAACAGTGTCTTTGAGGGTGTTTTCTGTACTTTCTCTATCGTCAAGTTTCTTTTAGTCACCTCTGGCTTCGATTTTAGAGTAAAAATAAAATATATTTTATTGTACACAAAAACTACAAATCAGAAATACTATTGTACAGGCGGCCTTATTTCTAAGTGCAATCTCTTCCAGACTACCTTGGTACAGGAAAGGGTTTGTGGAGATGCGGAAAATATAGGAAAGTTGTAAAACAAATGTGTCTTCTTAGTTTTTTTTAATTTGTTTCTATTCAAAACCTTTTAATATGTATTCAATCTTTTTATGCCTTGCATGTATCTAAAATATGAGATTGGAATATTTATTCAAGAAGTTATATTTCAAACAAAATGATATGTCTAGTCTAGACATACAAAAGATCAAAGTGGTGACAGGCACGATACATTTAAGGCTAATACGACCTTGACGAAGTCTAAAGACCTAGAATAGAATGATGAATCGTTAGGACCTAAAATAAAGTCTAGATTACAAAATTCTCATTAGTGCTCATGTTATTCTGTGATTAGTGCTTGTCCCAACTGTAATATCATTTTTGCGGCTATGATGAGTAAATAATGGGGTTTGTCGACTGGACCAGTAATTCAGTTGTTAGTGTCTTAAATGTAAATAAACTAAAAAAAGCGCTTTATGGTTTTGAATTAGTTCGTCTAGTTTACTATAAACTAAAATATATATATATATTTATAATAGTTTTAATAAATAAAAAACTTTTTGTTTAGTTTGTTAAGATGGTGCCTGCAAAGTATATTCAGATAAATAAAAGTTTGTATTGCAAAGAAAAATATAAAAGGGCAAATTATCTAGAAAACTTTAGGCTCTAATGTAAATTGTGAGCCCTTTGATATGATAAATAAAATATTTATTTTTACAGATATGCTTTCAGTTTTCTCTGAAATGAAAAATACTTTGCTAAAAATGCTTGTAAGTTTTATAACTGCCATATATAATGCGAATTTTTATGGTTGGTTATCCGTACTTATTGATTAAATACCTAGTTACAAATGTTTTATCTCACAACTACATAGCATAGTAATTAATAATTGTGTGTGTAATTGTCAAACACAAGAGCGCGCTTCATAATAAGGACGTGCAGCAACACACAGGCGTCACTTATAGGATAGGTACAGTTTGCACACTACACAAATATATGACACTACACGCCAATTTTATTTTATTGTTGTTTTGCATACGCTCGTTACTCTCTGAGGGTAGTAGCTGAAAATCAGTGTTTTGCTCAACAGGACAAAACATTTAGACTGAGCTATAGCCCTTTTGGTTTCCTGCGACACACACAACCATTTGTTTGTTTTGTATTTATCGTCTATGTTTGTTTTTTCAATTTTATGTTTGTTTTATGTTTGTTAAAATGTTTACTTTTGTCTCCTTTTTTTTGATACTACAAATTTTATGTTTGTGTCTTTATAAAACAAATAAATTTATTATCTATCTATCAGTTGTTTTATGTCACGACTGCCCTTACGACATACACTTAGTGTAGCAACACACTGGCGTCACTTATTGCGCGCAAGGTTGCGCTAAACACGCTGGCAATGCTTGTTGCATGGCCTACGACACACATGCGTCACCTTACGCGGTACACGAGTGAGAAACTCTACGTCGGCGCATCCCTCTGCCAGTACGCGTTCGTAGAGCGTAAGGTGACTCATGTGTGTTGTACATACATACATATAATCACGCCTTTATCCCTAATGGGATAGGCAGAACGTAAACGACCTAAACAAGGTCGTTCTGCCACGTCTGACAACGTTTTGAGAGTTATTTTAAGATAGATTTGTAGGTATATTGCTGTAGTGACAGGTTGTCAGCTCATCGCCTAAATTATAATATACTGAAACCCTCGGATCCCTTAGCTAGTTTTTACAGCATGCCCGGGAGGATACGCAGCTGGCCCATTCTATGATTTTCTCTCGCTCCCAGTCCAGCATGGAAGAAATGGTGTGTTGCAGGAAATGCAAAAGGCATTGACAGCGTATTGAGTGCAACCTTACGCGCAGTAAGTGACGCCTGAGTGTTGCTGTACTCAGTGTATGCCGTTGGGACAGTTGTGATATAAAACAACTGTACCTGATTAATCAACGACTACTCACTTGTTACTTCCAAGCTGGACTGGGAGTGAGAGAAAAACATAGAATGTACTAGCTGCATTTCCTCTCGGGCATGCTGTATAAGTCAGCTAAGGAATCCAGGGGTGTCATTATATTGCAATGTAGGCGATGGGCTGACAACCTGTCACTACAGCAATATAACAACAAATCTATCTTAAATAACCCTCAAAACTTTGTCAGACTTGGCGGAACGATGTTTAGGTCGTTTACGCTCTGCCTACCCAATAGGGATAAAAGCGTGATTATATGTATGTATGTACTCACTTGTTTGTTTAACGAAGGTGTTAGATTTAGACGTTTCAACTTTGTCAGACTTGGCGGAACGATGTTTAGGTCGTTTAACGCTCTGCCTACCCCGTAAGGGATAAAGGCGTGAGAGTCTTCTTCGTGAAGAGTGAAGGTCTAACACCTCCGTTGAACAAACACGTAGTAGTCCTTGATTTATTAATATGAATAAGACTTGTTCGCCATTTAGTAATAAAACAACTGTACCTACTCGAATATAAACGTAATGTTACTGGCGAATGCTCCCGCCTTAAAACGACCTAATTCTGTCACTTTTCAAGGAAACACACATTTACACACATTATGCCACATTTAACCACATCAAGCGATCTAAACATCTTTGACCAAACCAATTCACTGACGAAATGCGAAACCGGCATCAAACGATTTCTCAAAATATAACGTTTGAGCATATTATGTGAAATGTTTGATCAGCCTTTCTCAAAGTGTTCGAATTTCTTCGTGATAAGTCACGCCCATGTCGCATCTTTCTGAAAGGTGTCGTTAATCTGTGGAAATAACTTTTACTGCACTAGATAATCCGATATGTCAGGAGTGAGTATCTAACCATATAGAACATACATACATACATAAAATCACTCCTTTATCCCTTACGGGGTAGGCAGAGCGTAAAACGCCTCGTACCATGCGCTTTCGCCACGTCTGACAAAAATTGAGGGCAAATTTTAGATTGTAATGATTTGTATTGCTGTAGTGACAGGTTTTCAGCCTATCGCCTAAATTATAATGCACTGTAACCCTCGAATCCCTTTTGCTGATTTCTACAGCATGCCCGGGAGGAAGGGCAGCTGGAACATTCTATGTTTTTCTATCTCTCCCAGTCCAGCATGGAAGATCCATATAGAAAATACCCCTAAATAGGAAAAATCCATTAGCCTGCAGTGAAAAAATTACCGAGAACGTCTGTCAAGTTGCTTTCTGGTGTAAATTGATGTTGGTCTCGATTCTAGACCAACAGGCTAATACTAAAATTAAAATCTGTCTGCTACTTTCGAAATGATAAAATTGGAAAAGGACAGGTGATTTGTACTCTATGGTTTTACTCACTGACCGCTAGATTTTGACGCGCATTTGCAAGTTTACCCAGTATTTCTGTAAATTTTACCCGCTTTATCATATTACGGCGGATAAAAATGACAGATAACGCATAAAACAAAAGACTGTAAATCAAAAACCAAAGAGAATAGATCTCGTGTCCTTTTCCAATGTTTTTAGTCTGAAAGTGACAAATAGTTTTTAATTTTAGGTTTAGCCAGTTCAAACTAAAATTAAGTCCATTAGGTCCTTTCGCAATATTGCATTTTGATACTGGGTGGGTTGCGTTGCGGTCCACAAATGTTTGGGAACCACTGTCAGATAGGTGATCGCGTTAAGCTCGGTGATCAGACCACTTTGCTCACAGCTCTGTTCAGTTGGACCAATCCTCAGATGTGTCTCTTTCGGAACCATCCGCCATGTTTGCGGATTTCAAAGACGTATTTCAGTCTATTTTCGGGTTAAAGTATTCCGTTAGCAAGGTTGGCGATGAATTCATGTATGAATTTCCTTGATAATACCTTTAGAGACTCGAGATAGAATGCGACAAAAATAAATGACTAATTTTCTGTATATTATAAAAAAACAGCTAAATGCGAGTCAAATTGGTCAATATAGTGATAGGTATTTAATTTAATGGTCTAAGAAAACCGTTTTTGATGAGTAAGAATTGACGTAATATAGCTGCTCTCAACACATTGTCGCACCTTCAATGCAGGCACATTGAAATTTCTGTTATGGCTGTCCTAAAATTAACCAAAATGAGTTCTGGCAAACCGCTCAAAGCTCAAAGCATTGAAATCTCATCCAGCGTTGTCCTAATTGGCCAATGCTCGTACGATCATGCGATTATTACGGGATATAGACGTCATTTCACATAAACACGTAGATTTAATTCAAGTAAATAAATATTCCCCTAGATTTATTATTTAGTACTTTAACCTAGCAAAATAAATTAGATGTAAATTACTCATTAGCGTTAGTAGGCTAGATCGTAATATTAAATGTTGCTACCTTTCTATGTACACCATTTAATAAAAAAAAAATAGTACTTTGAAAATACTAGATCGCTTTCTGGTTGCATAATGTTCTTGTATTTCTAGAAGTAGTTTAAATTGCAATTTGATAGCACTATACATTAATAGTGAAATCATTAGCAAAGGAGCAATTACCGAAAATATCAAAACGCTTCTATTTCACTCAAATCATAATGATGCAACGGGTTGAACCTATTACGCTGGCGTGTCGTAATACACAATGTGATGTAGAACAGAATGTATTTTTATACATACATATAATTACGCCTTTATCCCTAATGGGGTAGGCAGAGCGTAAACGACCTAAACGAAGGTCGTTCACGACGTCTGACAAAGTTTTGAGGGTTATTTAAGATAGATTTGTTGGTATATTGCTGTAGCGACAGGTTGTCAGCCCATCGCCCAAATTGCAATACACAGAAACCCTCGAATCCCTATAGAGGAAATGCAGATGGCACATTCTATTTTTTTTTCTCTCGCTCTCGGTCCAGCATGGAAGTATTTTTGTGAAATGTAAAAATCGCAGTGAATGTCGACGTGGTCTGGTTTTAAAGCCAATAGGCATTCGTTCAAGCTCAACAATCACAATGGACAGATTTGTGTCGGTATTAATATCGTGAAAATAGTGCTTCACTGAAGCAACTATAGAAACGGTCAATCAACTTCAAAATTCTCAACTCTCCCATAGGATTGACGTTTAGAAAACTGCAACGTTTCTACGGTTTTGTAAGACTGGAAATCAACTGAATGGAAAAGTTACTACTCTTGACTATATTTTGCTGTAAGAGCCACTAAGACCTCACTTTTCAAAATTCTTTAAGTTAGCTAAATTACTTACGTTCATTTTGTTGCATATCCGCGATGCCTATGTCAAGTTTAAAGTCTCCTAGCATTATACTCGCATAATGCTACCTGCTAGAACAATTTGTTAGTGATTTAGCTGCTCTGCTCTTTTGCTACATTTTTTATATTATGTTGGCCATCCATGATGTCTGTGTGTAGTCACCTAGCATTATACTCGCATAATGCTACCTGCTAGAACAATTGTTAGCGGTTCAGGTCTGGTGTTTCGGTCTCGTGACCTGGGACTATTTAGCCCCGCAAAATGATGGATGTTATAAATTTTGTTTTACGACTTCACAAATGTGAGAATTTTGATAGTATTAGCGGAATTGCATTTGGAATACTGAGATTTGAAATGGTGTTTTTTCTATTTATATAATGTGTCAATTGACAATGAACATAAGTGCCGCCTTTCGTTATAGATACCGATCTTACCCTAGACTAAATCTTTTTATATATTATTTTAAACTTTATAAAATTTGAATAAACCTACAAACAAAATACACCATTCCATAATACGATCTTTATAATGACCTTATAAAAGCATAATCATCTCCCTATCCTTATCCTGTATCTCACGGGGTCGGCTAGGCAGCCGCTACCATAGCTTGCTACCAGTACTGGTTATTATTTAAAGCGACTGCCACCTGATCTCCGCAACACAGAAGGGAAACTAGACCCAATCCTAGATTAGGTCAGAGTTTTTAAGCCGTCAATGCTTAGTACTGGCCTTTGTCATGGTATAACGACTAATGTCTACGGTTTTATCGATACTATCCGGGACCAACGGCTTAACGTGCCTTCCGAAGCATGGAAAAAGTATCGAATAAACGTACATATCAAATGCAAAAACCAAAATCACATTGGTACGTGATGAGATTCGAACCACGACCTCCCGCTCAGGAGGCACAGGCCCTATCCACTACACCAACCAGCTCTCAAGCATTACCTTACAAAAGCATGTCAGCTTGTATTATTTGAGAATGCAAAACATTAACTTGCCTTTCAATAGACTCTGAGGAACACAGTACAAAGCCATTCATATTACTCCATCTATTCATCAAAGACATGTAGGTCGTTAGCGAATATATTTGACAATAGAAACTGATGGTCGTTCATATGCGTTGCCTTGAACCAGAGGAGAGTTAATAGCCTGTCAAGAAATATATTTCTGATAGTTAGAAGTATCTTCTCCGACATACATACATAAAATCACGCCATTATCCCTACTAGGGCAGGCAGAATGTAAACTACCTAAACAAAGGTCGTTCCACCACGTCTGACAAAGTTTTGAGGGTTACTTAAGATAGATTAGTACGTACATTGCTGTAGTGACAGGTTGTCAGCCCATCGCCTTAATTACAATATACTGAAACCCTTTGATCCCTTAGCTGGTTTTTACAGCATGCTCGGGAGAAAATGCAGCTGGCACATTCTATGTTTATCTCTCACTCCCAGTCCAGCATGAAAGAAATATCATACATAAATACATACATACATATAATCACGCCCTTATCCCTAATGGGGTAGGCAAAGCGTAAACGACCAAGGAAAAGGTCGTTCCGCCACGTCTGACAAGTTTTGAGGGCTATTTTAGAGTGAAATGTGTATCGCTATAGTGACAGGTTGTCAGCCCATTGCCTAAATTGCAATACACTGAAGCCCTCAAATCCCGTAGCTGGTTTTTAAAGCATGCCCGGGAGGAAATGCAGCTGGCGCAAATAAATAAATATTATAACTTAATAAAAACATGTCCAAAAATGTTTACAAGTTGTCAAAATATTTTTAAATATCAAATCCAGAAACTATCTACCTCAAAAACCAGGGGGTTACAAATGCGCTGCCAGCTTTTTATAGGTGTGTGGCCTTTGAAATTAAACCATAAAACAATAGATAGATTATCCCATGCTGGACTGGGTGCTAGAGAAAAACATAAAATGTGCTGGTTGCATTTGCTCCCAGGCATTCTGTAAAAATCAGCTCAGGGTTACTAGGGTTTCAGTATATCGCAATTTAGGCGATTGGCTGACAACCTGTCACTACAGAAATATACCTACAAATCTATCTTAAATAACCCTCAAAACCTTGTCAGACGTGCGGAACGACCTTTGTATAGGTCATTTACGCTCTGCCTTCCCCATTAGATATAAAGGAGTGACAATATGTATGTATGTATGTATGTAAACAATAGAAAATTTCTCAAGCTACACAAACATAGACACACATATGCACACACATAGACACCCAATCAAACTACACGTTGTGCAAGTACCGCAGTCATTACCTACATTTTGCATTCTGTGTAACAGCTTGCAGTCGTATCATTCAAAACTAACTCTAAGGGCTTTAGGCATAAGGCGTGAATGTTTTTTGCCACATGTAAAGAGAAAGGTGGTGGTGGTAGAGCTAAGAACGAAGGGGTCTTGTGAAGTGCATGATTGTAAGTTAAAGTATTACATTTGAGGGTAGTTGGTGGAATATACCGGGTGTTAGGGACAGCGTCTCGCAAATTGATGGGGGTGGCTCAATCAACGACACTGAACAACTTCCACTGGGAAATTCTTTCAGAAAGTGAATAAAAAATGGCTTTTCCATACAAAATGTCCACATCAAACAATTTGTATGGAAAAACCATATTTTAGTATCGGATTCTGAAAAAAAATATTGGTGGATGTTGTTCAGTGTCGTTGTCTGAGCAACCCCTATCAGTTTGCGGAAGTTGTGAAATTAGCAACGTGAATCTTGATACCAAATATTTTTATTGAAAGTTCTTGCTATTATAGAAATGACACAATAAAATTGTTGAATAACGAAGAGTTTGATTAAAATTTTAGTTAAATTATGACTGACCTACAAATAAGTAGTTAGCATCCATACAAATTCATCTCATCAAAAAAACGGATCACTAACATTTATGTCATTATTTTACCTTTTATAAAGCTGGACCATGTTCCAGCTTTATAAAAGGTAGAAGAACTTTCAAGTGTGTATACTTAAATTTTTCTTTACAGAATGTTTTAATCACTTAGCTTTAACGAAATTCGACTTAATGTTTCCAACGTTTATTTGTATATCGAAGAAGTAAACACGAAACCGCCAATGTGAATCCGACCAAAACCGATGAATTGTTAATTTGCGAGATACGAACCTTTACCCCAGCGCCTTGAGCGCTGCAAAATTCTGCCAAATTGTTTCTTGAATGTCTTAATGGTGGAGTCAGTCGAATGAAGCGATAGACTTTACATCGAGGTTGTGAGTTTTGAGATCCAAACAATACAGTTGTATACATGGTTAATTTGACCACGACTGAATCCTTAACGGGAATGCCACCGCCTCAATACCATATTGAAAAAGATGATTTTGCCACTCCTAACAATATTGTTGTGTTTGCTGTAGTGGTAGATCGTCAACATACGATGCAACCAAGCACACGTTCTCCTATAAAACTAGCTCCTTCTGATACTAGTAGAATATCAAAGTGCGTTCTTGTTCTTCTTTTGTGCAGGTATAAATGGAATCCTGGTGTAATAGCACAGCTATAGGCCTTTGAAATCGTGTGTGTAACGACCACTATTAGAGACAGCGGCCGGGACTAACGGCTTAACGTGCCCTCCAAATCACGGAATCATTTTTCCTAACCAAACTGGGGAAAACCTCACAAAGTGACAAATTTACAAATATCAATTTTGTGTTCCCCCCTAGGAATACCAGATTATAAACCCATGGCCACAAGACTATGAACCACAGAAGCAGTAAGGCAGAATAACATAATCATCATGTGGTAAACGATTTCAAAAGGCGTCCTCCCACAATAAGGGCCGATCAAACCGGAATAACAGCGGCTGGCAGCGGCGCGACGAGCAATTTCAGTGTATAATAATATTAAACTTAGTCTACATACTTTAAAAGACTAGTATCGTTTCAAAATATCGGTGCGAGAAGCCGCGCGGTGACGCGAGCAGTCGCGCGACCGCTAGCGACTATTAGGCTGTACAATTGGGAGCCCGCCAGCGGCGACGCGAGCCTGCCACGGCGGGCTCTTCCGGCCACTGCCGGCCGCGCTGCTTCTATTCCAGTGTGAATTAAGCCCTAGTAGGTTTGCAACTAGCTTATATCCTGATATGTCTTGTAATAAGCAAGTTGCAAACCTTCTTAGACCCGTATTTATAATCCGCACTTGAGATTGACAGCCAGTTTGAGTTCGTATCAGAAATGTCATTTCAGTACAAAATGACTTGAAAAATCCATACTCAATATTGCTCTCAATCTTGAAAAAGCTTTACAAAAAGGAGCCTCAGTCTCAATCCACACTAGAATGGCAAACGCGTGGCATCAGGATGCCCAAACTACTTAGATGACAATGTACTACCGATAATAGATACTAAACAATTTACCATGTCCAGATGAGGCAATCCATCAATGCCAACAAGGTAGCTTATATACATTAGTCACGCTTCTATCCCTTACGAGTCAAACAAAGAGTCAACACCGCAATAAAAGTCGTCCTTTCCACGTGTTGCTGTAAATAATAGAATTTCCTCTGTTGACTTTTAAACTAAATATTACCAGAGAAGAGAGACAGCTGAAAGCTGGAATAATTCTACGATATTATAAAAAAATAAAATAAGATTGCAGTATAATTTTACTTGAAATAATGAATAACTGATTCTTTAACATAGATTTCATGGAATACTTATTGAATGTCATGTGAATCTACATATTGCAATTGACAGATATATAGATCAGAAGCAAATATTGATTTGACGACTTCAAACGGCATGGACGGATGTCGGATTGGCACCGGGTTGTTATAGACTAAATTGACCTTGCTGACCATGATTGTGCTCGGTGAGATTACAATTTCAATAAAATAGTTTGGAAAAACATTGCTTAAAAACTATTTAACCCATGAGAGTAATATAAAATTTTAATAGAAATGTTTCGAGTGGAAGGGGGAAGAAATTGGTTTGCTAGTCAGAATCAAGTTCAGCAGTGTCTAATTAATCTAAAAACTGTTCCATTCGACATACGTTACATTTGACTCTTTAAAAGTAGCTTTTGAGAGTTGATATCTGGTCTAATTGCTGAAACATCTTTTGCGACTCGTTAACGCTCAGCCTACCTCATAAATACAGGCGTGAGTACTTGCATGTAACAGATACTAAACAATTGAGCCATCTGATGAGACTATCCATCAATTCCTACCAGGTTACACGGCAATATAATAGGAACAATCTTGCATCTCGTACGTAATGGAGGAGACTATAGTAACCACATCTTATCTCGTTACAATATAGTACTCAGTAGTGGTTTCAATTTATTAGCTAGGTAGTTCCTGTGTGTAGATAATTCTAGTCAGATTAATTTTATTTCACATACATTAATATAATCACGCCTTTATCCCTAATGGGGTAGGCAGAGCGTGAACGACCTAAACCAATATTGTACCGCAACGTCTGACAAAGATTTGAGGGTTATTTTATATTAAGGATTTGTAGGTATATTGCTGTAGTGACTGGTTGTCAGCCCATCGCCTAAATTACAGTACACTAAAACCCTCGTATCCCTTAGCTGGTTTTTACAGCATGCCCAAGAGGAAATTCATCTGGCACATTCTACGATTCTCTCTCGCTCCTAGGCCAGCATAGAAGAATTTTATTTCACTATTATGATAAATGTTTTTTTTTATGATGAGGTGCTTGTGACTTAAACGCCCTATTTGGCCAGATTTACATGGAACTTGTCACACGAATTTATAAATTACATCATAGTATAGGGTACTTTTAACTGCAATAAAATATTTGCTTAATTTCTATGGGACAATTTATTTAGCCGTGGGTGAAACTGTGGGTATTATGCTAGTAATTTTATTATTTTATTAAAACAAAACAAAAAACAAAAATCTATTTATTTATTTCAACTTGTACGTTTGCGTGTTATAGCTAGGCTTACATTAATACTTAACAAATATATCTATGGATCCTGGTCCTCAAACTAGGATAACCAAAAAGTATTTTTCTTAAAAGTTTATTTTCCTTAATTACCTAATATTATAAACGCACAAACAAAAGTAAGTATTGTGCAATTTCCTCGCATACTCGTAATTTAAAAATAAACAGACAAAATGAAAGCAAAGGAAACACTTAATAAAATCTGGAATACGAAACCTCTACGAACCTCTACAACCGTAGCGGAGTGCTACGCTTCGTAGCGCTCGTAGCACCTTTGGGGCCAGGTCAAGTTGTCTCTTACTAAAACCACAGCAAAGCGTTTCATAGCAGAACTGCATACTAATATTTGAAGTAAAAATCAATTTAATTTACTTCCATGCTGGACTGGGAGAGAGAGAAAAACATAGAATGTGCCAGCTGAATTTCCTCCCGGGCATGCTGTAAAAGCCAGCTAAGGGATCCAAGCGTTTCAGTATATTTAATTTTAGGCGATGGGCTGACAACCTGCACTTCAGCAAAATACCTACAAATTGAACTTAAATAACCCTCAAATCTTTGTCAGACGTGGCGGAACGACCTTTGTTTAGGTCGTTTTCGTTCTGCCTACATAAATGCATATGCAATTTAAATAAAACAAAAAGAAGCTCTAGACAAACAAATATTACTACAATAAAAAAAACACATTCCCTTAACTTTATTTCTTGTTAATTTAAGTTATTGGTCCTATTAAAAAAAATATGTCGAAAACGTCAACATTTCAAAAATTACGCATTTTGGTAAAGTAGTAGTGTCACAAAGCCTACTTGTAATTCGTTAATTAGCCCATAAAAGTTCCTATTAAATTTTAAAGGTTAATTAAGTGAAATAATATACAAATAAATTTTATATTTATAAACTTTTATTGCATCTAATTAATACGTTTTTTTTTCTCCGAAAGCTTAAATTATCGTCCCTATAAATATGCTCGAAATAAATTTAATTTTATATATTTCACTGAACACCGACAAACCCACAAAATTTACACTTCCCGTTGAAAATAAATTAAATTTTGGCTTTGTGCCCTTAACGAACCCCAATTTGTTTATACAAAACACTTGAGCAGAATTCGTCTTATTTTCAAATAATCCTTTTATTTTTATTTAATTTCGGTTTCAATCAAGATAATTGGTCACGTAGACAGATAAATAATCTAATGAGATTTTTTGATACTTTATAGTCTTTAGAGAGCCCGAAGGTGTAGTGGATAGGGCCGCTGCCTCCTGAGCTTCGTGGTTCGAATCCCACCACGTAACAATGTGTTTTTCTGTTATCGAATTTCATATGTACGTATATTCGGCGCTTTTGCCGTGCTTCGGAGGTGTAACAACCCCCCCCTACCTACCTCTATCCCAAACCTACCCTAAATAAAAGATATGTGAAAGGAAGTGTGAGAGAGGTGTGGAGGAGAGGTAGGAATGTGGAGAGGATTAGAGGAGAGGAAGGGAATAGGAAAGAGGAATAGTGGATGGGAAGAGTGGCACATGAAATGTCTAATAATAGAAGTTACAAATATTGGCTCGTAATCGTGATCGTCTAGTATTATAGTTAGGACCGTACGTTGTGTGATAGTATTTATAAAAGTAACCCAAATCCTTTAAAGTGGTAGTGGGATGTCATAACTTAGCTCTCTTTAGGTTCCTGGGACAACATGGGGACAGTGCGCAGCGGGATAACAGAACCTCCGATTCCAGCTCCAACCATTCGCTGGTAGAGGATTTATGTGCTCGCCAACCATCAACGAATGAGATTTACTTCAATTACCAATTCCCAGACACTAATAAAGACAGTTAATAGCCTAGGAACTTGTCCTTGAAGCAAAACCCATCATGCGAGCCCCAGAAAAGGAAAGAGGAGGCACTTCTGTGCCCTCCAATTGGTTTTGTTTTGGCCAAGCCTCAGGCCAGAGATAAGTGACAGCGCACTTAGGAATTTTGGAACGAGTCCAGATTGATGAACAACATCATATAAAATATAATTAATTTGAGCTGATTTATTGGTCAGCCAACCAAGACAGAGCAAGTCATGTCTGATGTAATTTGTAGTAAGTTGTGATGTCCAATTGAGAAACATTGCCTCAACAAAGGTTTTATAAATTGTTGTCCAGCTATGCTGGAAGCACCGACTATGAAACTGCACCAGTCATCGATCTCCACTTATGATATGCACATCCAGGAGTCAGTAGAATAGATAGGGATGCCGAAGCTAGTCCCAGATAATATAACAATCATTCACACCGCAAGCCACAGGTTCGTTGTAGATATAGGAATGATAGGCAAGAGCAAGTAGTGACTGATTGTCAGACTTCTATAGTGCAAAATAAGCTTCTGTGATCAAAATGCTGTTACAATCATATCGAATGCTAAGATGTAGTATGTGATGGAGGTTTGACCATGGCTGATACCATGTCGCTCAATTGACATCAAGTCAAGTAGTATTTCAGTAGTATAATGGCTTGTCAAAGCCAACCGACCATAAATCAGTCATATAAAATTCACATAAAGTGAATATAAATATAAATTTTAATTCCAGACCCGTTCCAGGGTAATTTGAGGTTGTAAGTAGGATACAGATAACATCATCCCACATTCCATGCTGTATTGGTTTGGTTAGTATAATGAATACTCCCATTAGGTAGTTGGACCATAGTCCTAATAAGTTGTAAGTGTAAAACCCGCACATCAGTAGGTATATTATCAAAGATAAACTTTGTCAGCCTGTAGAATTGAATCATCAATTATATAAAACCTACATAGTAGGTATCATAGGTGAACAGTCCCACCAAGTTTGTAGCTGGTGTTCTACAGTCTAGAACATACATACATATAGGATCATGAATCCAATAAATGTTTCAAAACATTGTCCGTTGAATATATTTCACAATAAAGTGAATATAAAATCAATTCAGTATCCACTGCCAGAATAAGCATGTAGGTATGAATGACTCATACATAGGTATTAAATCCACAGTTAAGTGAATATAAATCAGTTCAGTAGTTTATTTGAGAAGAATAGGTAAGTATTTTGTCTCCTCTGCCAGGATAGGTAAGTATGAACAATTCATACATAGATATAGTTATAAAAACATAGAATGTATTAAACTAATTTATACATTCCACTGCTGGGCACATCATGAAACATTAGGATGATGCTTCTCTGCTTAAATAAAGGGAAGGTAAGACAGGAATTTTGGTAAAGGGAAGGGAGAGAACTACCTACCTAAACACAAACTAGGATCCCAAATAACTACCCCCACCTACTTTCCTAGATATTGTCCTAATTCCTATTACCTAGAATACCTATCCATCTAAACCTACCCCTACCTAACCTACTCCTACAATGTACCTAAACTGCCTATTTACCTAACCGCATAGCTTTGTATGAATTATGTAATTGCATGCTAAACCGACCTACAATCCTACATATATCTCATTAACCATACCTATCATATAAGAAATATTGGAAATTATATATATATATAAAAATGAATAGAACGACCTTTGGCAAGTATGAAATATCATAAAAAAGGATTGTTAATTCAACAGGGAAAAACCTTGTCAATAAACAAAGTCTGAAGTGGACAAGATAATTAAATATAGGTATGTAGAAATGGTAAAGTAAATAAAACACGATGTAAATTTATTCAAGAATAAGTAAATAAATAAAAGCATCATAATTTGATGCAGGAATACCTTGTGTGTGGGTTTACCCATCCTTTAGAATCCTTGTAGTTGGCACTTCACCAGCTCTGCAAGACTCCACTGTCAGCATCCTCCACTCCACCATGTAAAAGAACAGCTGATCGTCAGGTCACCGCCCTCCGTCCACAACAGGAACAACTGATGGCACCAACATCCCACCATAGTAGGTCTCTTGGTTGCCTCCCGGCTGCATTCTCTCCTCTCCTCTTTGATGTGTACACTTTCACTGGTAAAAGTCAACTAAACTTCAAGTAAAACTAAATTTCCACTCAAACTAAAACTCCAGGTCGACTAAACTTCTTCCTGCTCGGTCCCAGACGCCCTTTATCTTCCCCGGCTTCCTCCTCGATCTCCCGTCCCCCTGGTCTTCCCAATTTCCAGCCAACTCCCCCCTTCTCGAGCCCCCGACTGTTTTTCTTCCCTCTTCTAGACCATCCCGAGTTTTCGAGAGCCTTCATCCGTACTTCTCTTGATAGTTCTCCCATTCTCCTCCAGATGGCACCGCGTGTCCTTCTGGTTCTCTGTTGTCGAAACCTATCTTCACAATATCTGCACACAATCCAAATACTCAGCATTTTATTATTATTAAGTAATTATAAAATGCTTATCGTATATAGTATGTGTAGATAAACCAATACCACACAATAAAACAATTAACTTACCTCATAAAATATAATCTTTATATTTTACAATCTGGCATAACACCTATAATTTACTTCAAATTGAAGTAATTTCAGTTCGATCTGGCTACAATATTAGTTCTCTACACAATCAACACTAGATTGGCATTAGTTTCTAGTTTATAGTGATTTTCCTACCAATCTGATAGATGGAGTTACCTACTTGTATTTTAAAACAATGATTTAGTTTTGAATAGCAGAAGCTAAGTCCATTACAGAGGGCACGTTAAGCTGTCGGTCCCGGTTGCTGTATTAGATAGTGGTCGTTACTCAAACCATGTCAGAGGCCTGATAATTTCAGTTCGATCTGGCTACAATATTAGTTCTCTACACAATCAACACTAGATTGGCATTAGTTTCTAGTTTATAGTGATTTTCCTACCAATCTGATAGATGGAGTTACCTACTTGTATTTTAAAACAATGATTAAGTTTTGAATAGCAGAAGCTAAGTCCATTACAGAGGGCACGTTAAGCTGTCGGTCCCGGTTGCTGTATTAGATAGTGGTCGTTACTCAAACCATGTCAGAGGCCTGATAGTTGTGCTACTAGGCGATTTTAAAACTCTGACACCAGGGTTGATCGGGTCGATAGACTCGATACCCACTCGACAGAAGAAGATCGATAAATTCACCCTTCGCCACTGCTACCTAACCTAGGTAATTGAACGAGGGTACTGGTTTTTACACAGAGCGACTGCCATCTGACCTCCGCAACCCAGAAGGGAAACCAGACCCAATCCTAGATTAGGTCAGAGTTTTTATGCCGCCAATGCTTAGCACTGGGCTCTGATATGGCTTAACGACTAATATCTACGGTGTTAAACGATATTAATCGGGACCAACGGCTTAACGTGCCCTCCGAAGCACGAAATCTTTTTCTTTTCGGATAATCAGGTGATTCAGCCTGCAATTTCCTAACCAAACTGGGGAAATATTCACAAGGTGATAAATTCTCAAATATCTAGTTTTTGTTTCCCCCCTGGGAATTGAACCCAGGACCTCCGGATCGGGAGTCCTTGCCACTAGCCACTAGACCACGGAGGTAGTTATATTTTATCGATAGAGAAGCCTTTGTAAAAAACCCATACTTACGAGTATATCACTCCGTTTATCTCTTTTTTTTTTTAATTTCAAATTTTGCTTAATTTCAAAAAGCTAAATTTGACGTGAATCGTGTTTTATGGACCCTTGGCCACTGTTAAGTAGCCAACCCCGACAGATACGGAAAAAAAACTATCACACTCATAGCCCCCACTAGGATTCCCTGTATCGGGGTGCCATGGACATACACAGAAACAACCACAAAGAACACCCAGACCCACAAACAGACATTTAAAGGCATGATTTAAATGTCTGCCCAGCCGGGAATCGAACCCGGGACCCTCTGCGTAGCAGGCAGGTACACCGCCAACTAGGCTGCGCGGGTCGTCAGCATACCTTTATAGTCTAGCTCAGTGTGCACAGAATTTTGAGTTTAAATATCTTTGCTAGACTTGCATAATTTGATGTACCTACTACACAAATACTTCCTACTAATTTAACATTCGTACCTAAAACTGGACCCACATAAACAAATGAATCGCACATAACAAAGCAGTTTGGTGCTCCGGGGACCTCTAACGTAAGGTCAACTGCCGTATCATTACCGTACCTCGGGGGTCCATCTAAATAAGCACGGAGCCAGAAGAACGCGGATGCGGGGATATTATATACGACTTTTAAAAACATAGAATGAACTAGAATGAACTAGAATGACTCAAGATATCAACTACAAAACACAGTATATATAGTATAAAACACAGTCGATTTTTCTGTCCCTATAATGTTTAAAACTACGCAACGCATTTTGATGCGGTTACTTTTAATGGATAGAGTGATTCAAGAGAAAGGTTTATTTGTATAATACTTGCATAATATACTAAAGATACACTGATAAATTCCGTGAGAAGCCGGGGCGGGTCGCTAGTTTCTAATATTTTCTTAAACAGCTATGATAATCTCTTGTGTATTATCCCCATTAGGGATAAAGGCGTGATTATATGTATGTATGTATAATCTGTTGTGTCTCAAGGAACAGTACAAAGATAATTAAGAATTATTATTATTGGTGTTCAATAAATTATACAAAATAAGCTCATAATATATAATATATTGTCGCGTGTACCATGACACATTTACAAAGATAGCGTAACATTATCAGAAAAAATTAATTAAAATATTATTTTTAGTGGGAATATTTGATTATTTCTTCCATGCTGGCCTGGGAGCGAGAGAAAAACATAGAATGTGCCACCTGCATTTCCTCCCGGGCATGCTGTAATAACCAGCTAAGGGATCCGAGGGTTTCAGTATATTGTAACTTAGGCGATGGGCTGACAACCTGTCACTACAGCAATATACCTACAAATATATCTTAAATAGCCCTCCAAACTTTGTCAGACGTGGCGGAACGACCTTTCAAGTTCAAGTTCAAGTTCAAGTTCTTTATTCGCAACAAAGTACATTGTGTTCGAAATAGCATTTTGAGTAGAAAAAGAGAATACAATATTATTAGTATCATCATCATCAAATACAAGAATACAACATGCAATTAAGTAATCTTAGTTAATATTATAAAAAAATTACATTGATAATGAAAACAATCACAAGTGGTTAAATGTCCTAAAAAACTAAAATAATGTCAAAATATTAATAATAAATGTCAAAAACTTAATAATGATAATATTATTTAACAATTAGGTAGTTACAAGTGAAGCGTTCAAAATTCATCAAGTGTGTAACAACATTTTTCCAGTAAAAGCGATCTTAATTTATATTTAAAAATAGTCAATTTATTAATTGTTTTCATTTCCTGGGGCAATCTATTATAAAAATGAACAGCTTGATATCTACTACAATGCTTAACTATTAACAGTCTCGGTTGAATGACATTATCCAGGTCTTTTCTACGGGTTTCTAATCTAATTGCCATTTCCTCATCGGTCTCAAAAATATGTCTCTGCTTAAAAATATCTGTAAGCAAAACCATTATGTATAAACTAGGCACGGTTAGTATACCTATTTTTTTATAGTGTTCTTTACAGCTTTCCCAAGGAGGTATGCGAACCATTGTACGAATTGCTCTTTTTTGAGCCACAAAGGCTTTTGTTATATTATAATCATAACTATTTCCCCATAACCTAATACTATATCTTAGTTTAGACTCAATCAAAGCATAATATACCAATTTTAATTGTTCAGTTGTAAGTTCATCTCTTAGGGTTCGGAGGGCATAGCATGCAGAACTAATTGAACTTTCAATATTATTTAACTCCGATTTCCAATTAAGCTCTCGATCAATTTGCACTCCAAGAAACATAACTTTATCAACACATTTGACAGCTTCGTTATTTAAAATTGGTTCGAGTTTATCAGTATTTCGTGCTGTCGTTTTAAATAATATCAAGTTTGTTTTTTTTGTATTGAGTTTTAGATTGTTCTGTGTGAACCATTGATGAAAGACTTCTAGAGTTTCATTCACTTTTAAATTTAGACCTTCTAAAGTGTTACTGGAAATAACTGCATTAGTGTCATCTGCAAAGATTACTAACTTTATTCCGGGAATAGTATTATTAACATACTCTATTAAATCATTTATAAATAAAATAAAAAATATAGGACCCAATACAGAACCTTGTGGTACTCCTCTTGTAATTGTAACCTTTTTTGAGGTAAATTCTTTTTCAAATGCAATATCTGTTACATCTTTGATTGACACATATTGCTTTCTATTACATAGATATGATTTGAATAAATCAAGAACTCTACCTCTTACACCGTAGTGTTCTAACTTATCTAATAAAATGTTATGATCTACTGTATCAAAAGCGGAGGTTAGATCAAGAAACAGAGATGCTACTTTCCTCTTCTCGTTAATTTCATGTAGTACATCAGTGACTAGAGTTTCTATGGCATTGCTTGTTCCGATTCCACTTTGATACCCGTATTGCCGCGGATTTATTACATTATTTCCGTGCAAGTGTGAGAGTAGCCGAGATTTTAATATTTTTTCAAAAATTTTTGAAATTGCTGGCAATAGAGAAATTGGTCTGTAATTTTTTGCATCTGTACGACTTCCTTTTTTGTGAACTGGTATGATTTTCGCTATTTTTAGTTGTTCTGGAAAAATACTCTGTTTAATGCACATATTGTAGAAATGCACTAATGGATCAGCAAGCAAGTCGATGTTTTCTTTTATTACAGTAATAGGAATGTCATCATATCCGGATGATAATTTGGATTTTATACCCTTAACTATTTTAGAAATTTCAATATAATTAGTTAATCTACAATTCATGTCATATTTTATAACATTAATGTTAGTTCTTATAGAATCCATCGCCGTATTATTTATATTATTTTGAGTAAACGCGTCACTATGGTCAAAATGCATACTAAACTCATTTACTATATCTTCTGGATTAGATAAAATAGAAGAGTTAGTCTTAAGAATAAATTTTTGTGTAGCACATATGGATTTTTAATTAGTGTGTTTGTTTACTACACTCCAAATACTTTTTGCAGAGTTTTGCGCCTTATTTATTTCCGACTGTACGTTAAGCATTCTAGCACATTTAAGAACTCTTCTATAGATATTAAAATATGAATTGCGATATTTCAATAGACTTTGATGTGCATGATTTTTATTAATTGGATACAAAACACGTTTCATTCTACTTGAGACTCTGATTCCATTAGTAATCCATTTCAATTTTTTTATTTTTGATAATTTCAATTTAATTTTGGTTTTTTTAAAACTTTTGTCAAAAATTATTTTAAACTTTTTTAAAAATCCATTTATACCTTCCTGTTTCCAATCAACTTCTAAAATATTTTTACGAAAGATACATACATTTCTATTACTAAATCTTCGCTTCATAGTATAAATTATATTTTCTCTATGATTTGATTTTTGAGACTCAGCCGCTATATCTACCAGTAATGCACTATGCCCATCTGATAGTCCATTATTATCTACGATTATACTTTGTATGTCATCATCAGTAAGATTTGTCAAAAAATTATCTATACACGATTGTGAGTCATTTCGAGAAAAAGTTATTTCATGTACAAGAGGTCTGAAGTTAAAGCATTGTAAAAGATTCATAAATTCGTCTTTACGATCAGACGATTCAATTAAATCTACATTGAAATCTCCGCAAATAACGCACTTTTTATTGAAAAAATGTTGTAATAATAATTCAAGCTTTTGCATAAATGCATCACAATTTGTATTGTTTTGGTAACAGCAGAATATGTGTAGATTAGTTTCCAAATCTTTAACTCCACATACTTCAAAACATTCAGACTTGCTAAGTCTCTCACAATAATCCAGAACCTCTATCTTAATGTCTTTCTGAACTAATATAAGCGATCCTCCCCTGATCTTATTTTTCCTAGTGAAGTATGTAACTAACTCATAATTTTCCAAATTCAGTGCATGAATAGAGTCTCTAGAATCTTTGTTTAGGTCGTTTACGCTCTGCCAACCCCATTAGGGATAAAGGCGTGATTATATGTATGTATGTTTGAGGTAGTGGTACTACACAAACACACATACACACAAACCTATACACCGTTAACCGTGCGTGTTTGTGTATATGTGTGTGGGCTATTACGCTTTTAATTTTTACATCAAAATTCAAATAATTATTTTGCACGTAATTCATCTTTTAAACCTCTATAAATAAACAAAAAATCGTAATAGGATTAACGTAATACAAATACTAGCTAGCTCTAACACGAAAACCAATTATAGGTAAGTCTGGGCAACAAACGATTATTTAAATACTGAGAAAATTTTAATTTTAGGCGAGTAAGTCTGTTCAATAGAAGCTGGCATGTAAGAAAAAAATAATAATAAGTTATATTTAACTTATTTTTCATTCAGAAGATTTATTTCCGAAAACAATTTTAGAGGGTTATATTTAAATTAAGGCGATGGGCTGACAACTTGTCACCTACAACAATTATACCTACAAATACATCTTTAATAACCCTCAAGACTATCTCAGACGTGGCGGAACAGCCTTAATTTTAGGTAAAAGGTACGGGATATACCGCACTGAAGCTGCACTGGAGCTGCAGCGGAACGGCGCTGCGCTTCACGGCGCTGCAATGTCAGTTCATACATTTTGACAGATTTCGCGCCGCCGCAATGCTGTGCCACGACGACGCGCCGCTCCGCTATATTGTACTTACGTCCTAGTGCGGTCTAACCTTAACAATGGGCTTGATACTAGATTTGCCGGCTAAAACTAAAATTAATATCTCCTTAATTTTAGTTTAACTATAGCAATACACAGTATAATCTAAAATTACCCTCAATTTTTGTCAGACGTGGCGAATGCGCCTTTTACGAGGCGTTTAACGTGTTGTGTATGTGTGTATAAAATCTCTTTGTCACTTTCAGTCTAAAAACACTGGAAACAGACAGGATATCTATTATCTCCAGTTTTGATTTAAAGTGGTTGGTTTTATACGTTATCTGTCATTTTTATCCGCCGTCATATGATATGGCGGATAAAATCGACAGAAATACTGGGGAAACCTGCACAAGCGCGTCAAAATCTAGTCGTAGTAGTCTGTTCCTCGGGTCGTTGTTTGACTCAAGAATCCACTCGCTAAGCAGGATTTGACAAAGTGTAAACCCATAAAGCATAAATCGACTGTCTTTTTTCAATATCATTATTTTAAAGGAATTCGAGGGTTACAGTGTATTGTAATGTAGGCGATCGACCTTTTGATTTTTTTGACAGGTTGTCACTATAGCAATACAAATTACAACCTAAAATTGTCCTCAATTTTTGTCAGACATGGCAGAAGCGGCTTTTACGAGGCGTTTAACGCTCTGCCTACCCCGTAAGGGATATAGGCGTTATTTTATGTATGTTTGTATTATTTTGAAAGTGACAGATGGATTTAAATTTTAGTTTAAGCCGGTTTTTAATCAAGCCCATTGAATATCCTAATTCATACATCCTTGTAGCATTCATTAGTTTAAGGTCGTTATCATTGTCGAGGTGTAATTCTGTATAATATTTACTACATTACGGGTGAGATTCGACTAAGATTGCGTCACCTTGATAATTTACTGTTTTGCCCATTACGCAGTTATAAACTTTCAGTCTGCGGCCGTACCCTCATTTGTGCGAAGCAATTTCTAAAGTGTTTCGATAATGTCTTGTAAATGGGGTGAATTGTACTAGATATAATTTTGTTATAAAATTATGTGAATCAAGACGCCAGTGGGCCTCAAACGACGATATGTGTTTCGGAAATAATTCACTTAGCTATCACGAATTCAAAGAAGTTTAAAGTTAAAACAGACTAAACGTACATTGGGCGATTCTAGATATGCCGGCTAAAAATATAATTCAAATCTATTTGTCACTTTTAAACTAAATACAGTGGAAAAAGACAGGAGATATATTCTCTCCCGGTTTTGATTTATACTCGGTGGTTTAAAAGCGCGTCAAAATATATAGAGTATAAATTGCCTGTTTTTTTTTAAATTTTATTATTTTAAAAGTGACAGATAGATTAAAATTTTAGTTTTAAGCATTGGTGTCTAAGTCGAGCTCATTTTAAAAGAAATATTCATCGCTTTTGTCTATGGAAAAACATCTGATTATAAAAATGTGAAAATTCAAGATTAAGTTGTAAATGTAACGAATGGTAAATGTTTAGGTATTAAGACAGTTTTTTTTTTATTATAAAAAATGGGTTTGCTCTTTACTCTAAGAACGACTGAGACGGTGTCGACGACGCAGGTAGTGAGTTCCATACTTTTGCCGTGCGCATTATGTAAGAGTTTTGGAAGCGCTTAAAAGGTTTTGGTGAAATATCAACCAGGTATGGATGGTATCCTGCGGTGCGTCTAGATGTCCGATGGTAGAAGGGAGCTGACGGGATAAGGTCGTGGAGCTCTTGAGCACACTCACCGAAGTACAGCGTGTAGAAGACCGACAAGCAAGCAACCTTACGGCGATGTTCCAGGCTGTAAAACTTGGCTTCTAGCAGTTTGCCGTTACCAATAAGCCTCTTGGCTCTGCGTTCCACCGAATCGAGTGCGGCAAGTTGGTATTTGGCTGAGCCATCCCAGAGGTGACTGGAATACTCCATGCAGGATCGGACTTGTGCTTTGTACAGGGTTAAAAGCTGTCCAGTCGTGAAGTATCGCTTCACTCTATTCAGAATACCCAGTTTTTTGGCCGCTGTTTGTGCTTTGTATTCGATGGAAGCGCCGAAGTTTAGACTAGATGACAACTCCATGCCCAGAAGCTCAAGTTTGCCAGCTATAGGTACAGATGTACTTCGGAAAGTAAAAGTCTGGTTGAAAGGACTCCTTTTGGCGGTAAATAGACACGCTTGCGTTTTGGTGGAATTAAAAGAGACCAAATTGTCATCACCCCACTGGGAAACATGACTTAGGGTCAGATCTATTCGCTCAACCATGAAAGTTATATTATTAGAAGTTGCCCTGTATTTTAAATCATCTCCTAGCCCTATCCCGTATCTCATAAGGTCGACTACCTAATGTTTGAACGAGGTTACTGATTTTTACAAAGAGCGATTGCCATCGGACCTCCGCAATCCAGATGGGAAACCAAACCCAATCCTAGATTAGGTCAGAGTTTTCAAGCCGCCAATGCTTAGCACTGGCCTCTCACATGGCTTACCGATTAATATCTACGATATTAAAAGATATTGACCCGGACCAACGGCTTAACGCGCCTTCCGAAGCACGGAAAAAGTTGCCCTAAGTTTCAAATATCTGTATGCAATTCTGCTAAAAATCGCTTTGCTGTGGTTTCAGTAAGAGACAATGACCCGGTCTCAAAGGTGCTACGAGCGCTACGAAGCGTAGCACTCTGCTACGGTTGTAGAGGTTCGTAGAGGTTTTGTATTTCAAATTCTATCAAGTGTTTTCTTTGCTTTGATTTCTCTGTTTGCTTTTGATTTATGAGGGAAATTGATATTAAAAATAAATAACAAAGAAAAGGTATACAAAATTGAAATATTGCGGACTTTCCACCATCGATTGTATAAACAATTGAACAAGGACCGTGATATTTACCACAAAAATATAAGGGAATGTTAGAACAAAATTACAAAAATGGTAATATAAAAGGATTACGCAGAAACTGAATCTGTATTAGGCAAATAAAACAAAAAATAGGTATAAGTATAATACTATATGCACTTACTTACTTAATACAAACACACACACACACACACACACACACACACACACACACGCACGCATACACAAGAGCACACTTGCTTGCATCAATCGACTTCTGTTTGCTTTGTGTAGTCTTAATTTCCTTTAAATATTATTTTTTTATTTATTTTATTACTTACTTATTTCTCACCAGTGTTTATTATATAGAAGAGCGGAATCTCCTGGCACGACTTATCTAAGCTTAAAAGGAGGTTCTAGTCACCATATGGGTTTAATTGTAATACTTTTATTGAAATAAACAATATTATATTTTTTATTTATTGTTATTATCGATTCCATCTGCTGCTTGGATATATTTAGGATCAAAAATTCACATCTTAAATTAGTAACTCATGCCCTAATCAAGACCTTACTTATAAGTGTGTCAAGTTTGACTCTGATATCTCCTTCATAACTGCCTTAATTCTTAGAATATTGTGTTTACCTGTAATTAGTTTTTACGTCAGACAAAATAACCGTTAAAATGTTAAAAAAAAATATTAAAATTTAAGTCTGTTTATTTCATTAAATTATATTTTAATATTTTGTAACATTAAGGGTGCTTCATCTAAACAAAGAAGATTATGTGCGCCTGAAATTTTGTGTGTGTGTGTGATGTGTAACTATTTTCCATGCTGGCCTGGGAGCGAAAGAAAAACGTATAATGTGCCAGCTGTATTTCCTTCCGGGCAGCATGCCCGTAGGAGGTAAAACCAGCTAAGGGATCCGAGGGTTTCAGTATATTGCGATTTAGGCGATGGGCTGACAACCCATCACTACAGCAATGTACCTACAGATCTATCTTAAATTACCCGCAGACGTGGCGGAACTACCTTTGTTTAGGTCGTTTACGCTCTGCCTACCTCATTAGGAATAATGGCGTGATTATATGTATGTATGCAACTAACGTTCTTGTCTATTGTAAGCAGATAATATGTGGTTCACTATATACTATAGCGGGTGTAAGGGGCAGCGTCCCGCAAACTTTTAGGGTTCGTTAAGTCAACAAAACTGACCAACAATCAGCGAGCTTTTTTTTTCAGGAAGTAAAAAAAATATATTTTCTATACAAATTGTCTGATCGAGGTCGTCATTTTATATGGGACTTTCAATATTTTCTTTTAATCTCCTGAAATAATTTCCTGGTGATAGTTGTTCAGTTACGCTGACTGAGCAACCCCTATCAGTACGCTGTCCCTTACACCTGGTATTCTACCAGATACAAGATTGCGCCTATTACTATGTCGTGTTACCTTGTAGGCATTGATGGATAGTCGCAGCTGGACTAGCTGAATTGTTAATTATCTATTACGGTGGTACATTGTCCTCTTGAGTGGACAGGAAGTAGGCTTTTTGAGTCAGCGAATGACTCAAAGAATCCCGGAGTCAGAGTTTAGAACCGCCTCAAAATAATGGTATTTATTTATTTATTTTATTTATTTAACAGTTTATTGTACACAGAAACATACACACAACAATTACATTGGTATCATTTGAGAAGTCGCTAGCTTTTATTTTTTTGTGCTTGGTATCATGGTTTCTGTGATGACTACTCTCAAAAACAGCTACCGAGACCGACGGTAAAACATGCTCTGTCCTAAACAAATTGGAGAAAATATCAACTTCCGCGGAAATCAAACTCGTGCTCAGGAAAGAGAGCCCAAAGTTTAAACGACTAGACCACGGAGGGATTGATGGCTAATCACATCTGGACTAGCTGAATTGTTAAGTGTCTATTACGGTGGTACATTGTCATCTTGTATGGACAGGAAGTATGCGAAGTGCTAATCATATGTATATATATATTTTTGCAACTAAATAAAAAAAAAAAAGAAAAAAAAATTGGCCTGCCGAACTCTGAAGTCAGAGTCTATATACAGCCTCCCAATACTATTTGTGTTACGATATACACAGCGATCAGGACTAACGGCCAAGCTCACTTGACATCCAAGCAGATGATTCAGTATGCGTTGTCCTAACCAAACTAGAGAAAATATCAATTTTGTGTTCCTTTCGTGGGAATCAAAGCCGTAAAAAGACAGCCCAACGCTTCGTCCACTAGACCATGGAAGCGTGTGGTTTACTAATAGCCTTGTATCTGGATGCAAGATTGTACCTATTACTATGTCGTGTTACCTTGTAGGCATTGATGGATAGTCGCAACTGGACTAGCAATGAATTGTTTAGTATCTATTACGGTGGTATATTGTCCTCTTGTGTGGACAGGAAGTAGGCTTTTAGAGTCAGCGAATTACCAAGAGAAGGAAAGTGACAAATAAAAGTTTTCTCTTCTATTAAGATACACAATCAAAAACAGAAAGAAGTCAGAGGTTAGAACCACTTCCATATCATGATATCATGGTTTGTTTGACGACTACTTTTAAGACAGTGATTGGGATCGACGGTTTTACATGCTCTGTCCTAACCAAATTGGAGAAAATATAAACTTTCGCTGTGAAAATCAAACTCGTGCTCAGAAAAGAGAGTCCAAAGCTTAAACCACTTGACCACGGACGGATTGATGGATAGTCGCAACTGGACTAGCTGAATTGTTTAGTATCTATTACGGTAGTTACATTGTTGTCTATTGCGGACAGGAAGTTTGCGAACTGGGTCTGGGTCAAATCTCTATATGGAATCAATCCAAATTACTAGCACGGACTCTTTGGTAGAGTTTGGTAATGTACTGCTCAGAACCCATCTTGTGAGTTTTTATTTTTGTTTGCTTCATCTCACGACTGCCGCTTTGCCATACTTGTGTCTGTAAGGCTCGTATTTATAAAGCGATCTCAAGATTAAGAGCAATATTAAGTTGGATTCGACAGGCTGTTTTGTACTGAAATTACATTTGTGATACAAAATCAAACCCGCTGTTACTCTTTAGAGTTCATTATAATTACGGGCCTAAATGTGCCTACAGGCACATTGCCTTAGTTGTTTGGACGCGGATGGACATTTATATACAAAAACCGCGCGCTTCTATTTGCGATGCGCCTATGATACTAGGCTTGTTCTGTGGCCACACAATATCCAAGATGGTATCTCAGATTATCATGACGCAATATCCTGTTTATTATTACGTTAATTAGTAAAATCATCATCAGCTCATATACCGGCCGAGAGGCACGAGCGTTCCTTAATTAGCTAGAGAAAGACATAGAATGTGCCAGCTGCATTTTCTAACGGGAATCATCGAAAATCAGCTGAGGGATCCGAAGGTTTAGTATATTGATATTTAAGCGATGGGCTGACACTCTGACACAGTACCTACAAATATATCTTAGTTTATTTATTTATTTATTTTATTCATAGAAAAATCTCACAGCATATACAGAGTTCATTAAAGGAGTATTAATAAATTAACAAGCCAGATTTAGAAATTCTTACACATTAAAATATAATTTATTTGGATCTTTTTTTAATACCCTTTAAAACTTAGTTAGACGTGGCGGAACGACCTTCGTTTAGGTTGTTAACGGTCTACCTACCCCATTGGGGATAATGGCGTGATTATATGTATGTATATATGAAGTAAGATTCTTATTGTGTAGTTCAATCACATAATGCTACCTAGCCCTAAACCACAAAATATACCGGATGTATGAAACAGCGTCCCGCGAACTGATAGGGGTTGCTCAGTCAACGAAACTGAACAACTTTCCCCTGGAAACTCTTTCAGCAGATGAAAAAAAACCAAAACCAAAATGAGAACCAAATATAAATTTTTTCACTTCCGGAAAAAATATCCTGTTTAAAGTTGTTCAGTTTTGTTGACATTGACGTTTGAAGTTTGTATCAGTTTACGGGACGCTGTCCCTAACACTAGTACTACATAACCAATTCTTTTTCATTTAAAAGCCATGACATTTCTACTGCAAATAAAAATAACATACATACATAAAATCACGCCTTTATCCCTTACGGGGTAGGCAGAGCGTTAAACGCCTCGTAAAAGGCGCTTTCGCCGCGTCTGACAAAAATTGAGGGCAATTTTAGATTGTAATGTGTATTGCTAATGTGTAGTGACAGGTTGTCAGCCCGTCGCCTAAATTACAGTACACTGTAACCCTCGAGTCCCTTTTGCTGTCTTCTACAGCATGCCCGGGAGGAAGGGCAGCTGGAACATTCTATGTTTTTCTATCTCTCCCAGTCCAGCATAGGAGATAAAAATAACGGGTGTTTGGAATCAAGCGTAATTTACGTTCCTTTGCAAACAGTTCGATATTTCTTCTTTTTTAAGCTGTAGGTGCCTTAATTGCTTTTGTCTTTCGCAGTGTAAGCGCAATATATCTTAGGCTGTCCTGGCCAACTAATGTTTGCTGCTATTATACGGAATGTTTTGAATTCTTCCATGCTAGACTAAGAGCGGGAGAAAAACATAGAATGCGCCAGCTGCATTACCTCCCTGTAAAGACCAGCTCAGGGATTCAAAGGTTTCAGTATATTGTAATTAAGGTTATAGGCTGACCACCTGTGACTACAGCAATATACCTACAAATCTATCTTAAATAACCCTCAAAACATTGTCAGACGTGGCGGAACGACTTTTGTTTAGGTGGTTTACGCTCTGCCTACCCCATAAGGGATAAAGGCGTGACTATATGTATCTATATGTATATATCTCAAGCTGTCCTACTGGCCAACTAATGTTTGCTGCTATTATATCATCTCCCTAGCCTAATCCCGTATCTCACGGGGTCGGCTTCTGAAGTAAAGGTAGAAAATACCTGATTAATAGTTTTACCGCAGCATATTTCATACTGACTGCGACATGCGATACATATTGCTTGAGCTAGCAATAAGTTTAGTTAACATTTTATCATTAAGCATTTGTTGTAAGCATTCTATATTTGGAGACCTGACATTACAGACATGTCCTAAAACTCGGTATTTTATTCGCTACCTATCGCCACACCGCTCATAATATATCACTTCCTAATCTAGGGGATTGAACGAGGGTACTGGTTTTTACACAGAGCGACTGCCATCTGACCTCCGCAACCCAGAAGGGAAACCAGACCCAATCCTAGATTAGGTCAGAGTTTTCAAGCCGCCAATGCTTAGCACTGGCCTCTGATATGGCTTAACGACTAATATCTACGGTATTAAACAATATTAACCGGGACCAACGGCTTAACGTGCCTTCCTAAGCACGGAAAAAGCACCGAATAAACGTACATATGAAATTCGAAAACCGAAAAACACATTGGTACGTGGTGACTGGTGGGGTTCGAACCACGACCTCCCGCTCAGGAGGCAGCGGCCCTATCCACTACACCATCGGGCTCTATTATATAATGTTTTGAATTATTCCATGCTAGACTAAGAGCGGGAGAAAAACATGCAGCAGCTGCATCTCCTCCCTGTAAAGACCAGCTTAGAAAAATTTGGGTTTCTGTGTAGTGTTATGTCAGAGGCCTGATAGTCTCCTCCCTGTAAAAACCAGCTCAGAGATTCTAGGGTTTCAGTATATTGCAATTAACAGTAATATACCTACAAATCTATCTTAAATAACCTTAAAAACTTTGTCACATGTGGCGGAACGACCTTTGTGTAGGAGGTTTACGCTCTGCGTACCCCATAAGGGATAAAGGCGTGACGATATATCTCAGGCTGTCCTGGCCAACTAATGTTTGCTGCTATTGTATAGAATGTTTTGAATTCTTCCATGGTAGACTAAGAGCGGGAGAAAAACAAAGAATGCGCCAGCTGCATCTCCTCCCGGGCATGCTGTGAAAGCCAGCTCAGGGATTCTAGGGTTTCAGTATATTGTAATTACGATGGGCTGACAACCTATCACCACAGCAATAAACCTACAAATCTATCTTAAATAACCCTCAAAACTTTGTCACACGTGGCGGAATGACCTTTGTTTAGGTGGTTTACGCTCTGCCTACCCCATAAGGGATAATGGCATGACTTTATGTATATATCTCAGGCTGTCCTAGTGGCCCACTAATGTTTTCTGCTATTATACAGAGGCTTTGAACATACGTATAAACACGTCTTTATCCCTAATGGGGTAGGCAGAACGTAAAAAACCTCAAAAGCAAGGTCGTTCCGCAACGTCTGACAAAGTTTTGAGGGTTATTTAAGATAGATTTGCAGACATGTTGCTGTAGTGACGGTTTGTAAACCCATCGCCTTAATTGCAAAATAAAGACACCCTCGTATCCCTTAACTGGTTTTTACAGAATGCCCGGGAGGAAATTTAGCTGGCACATTTTATGTTTTTCTCTCGCTCCTAGTCCAGCATGGAAGTGTTTCAAACGAATCTTAAAATTTTAGAAAATTTTGAGATGCGATTCTTCCTTCATACTGGAGTGAAAGCGACCGAAAAAAGAATGTGCCAGCTGCATCTCCTCCCGGGCATGCTGTAAAATCCAGCTCAGGGATTCGGGATTTCCAGTGTATTGTAATTTAGGCGATGGGCTGACAACCTGTCACTATGGCGATACAAAGTCTAATCTCAATTTGTACTTAATTTTTGTCATACGTGGCAAGAGCGTAATTGCTAGATAAGTGATGTTTATTTGTTGATATTTTACTAACCTCTATTTAAAATTGTCCATGCTGGACTGGGAGCGAGAGAAAAACATAGAATGTGCCAGCTGCATTTCCTCCCGGGCATTCTGTAAAAAATCAGCTAAGAGATCCGAGGGTTTCAGTATTTAGCAATTGAGGCGATGGGCTGACAACCTATCACACACACAGCAATATACTACAAAGCTATCTTAAATAACCCTAAACACTTTGTCAGACGTAGCGGAACGACCTTTGGTTAGGTCATTTACCCTCTGTCTACCCCATTAGGGATAAAGACGTGTCTATATGTACGTATGTATGTCTATTTAAAAACTTACCTACATCATTTGACTATAATTGTGTCACAACTACACTGAAGTATTAAAAACTCAAATGACGTCCAAATAGGCAATTTCACGAAGGAGGACATGTTTATTACTACATTAATAAAACAAAGTCCACTCGCCCCATTTGTCTGTCTGTACATGATAAACTCAAAAACCACTGATCGGATTTTCATGCGGTTCTCATAAATGGCACGAAATGATTCATGTGGAAGGTTTAAGGGGCTCCCCTGGGCTAAGAGGCGACCTCATAAGTTAAAAATCATAATTCACTGAAGACACGATCAATCGAAAATAAAGCAATTAATGTGGTTGCAATTTACACAGATAGATAATTTGCAAAAAGCGGCCACTTTTAGCACTTTTGCTAACTGCAATGAACACTGATTTATTAATTAATAATGCTTAAAATAAACTTTAGTACCTACAGCCACTTCTATCTGATTTATCAGATTTTCGATTAATTGCATTTTCAGTGAGTATTGTGTTTATAACTGATGAGCGCGCTGGCGTGCACTGGGGATCCCCTTAAGCGAATAAATTGGTTAAATGTGACGGATAATATTACGATGATTATTGAAGGTTTCAGCGTGCGAGTTTAATGTGCTACTTATAGACATACACACGAAAGTTACGCCTATTACCTTACAGTTACGTCACGGGGTAGGCAGAGTGTAAAACGCCTCATAAAAGGTTTCTTAGCCACGTATGACAAGAATTGAGGGCAATTTTATATTGTAACGTGTATCGCTGTAGTGACATATTTTCAGCCCATCGTGTAAATTACAATATAGTGGGCTCGATTCTAGACAACCAACACTAAAATTAAAATTTATCTGTCACTTTCAAAACAATAAAATTTAAAAAGGACGGGCGATTTATACTCTATGGTAAAACACTTCAGCTAGATTTTGACGCGATTTTTCATGTTTTCCCAGTATTTCTGTCCATTTTATCCGCCGTCATATGATATGGCGAAAAATATACAGATAACGCATAAATGCATTGACTTTAAATCAAAAACCGTAGAGAATAAATCTCCTGTCCTATAACAATTTTTTTAGTCTGAAAGTGACTAATAGATTATAATTTAAGTTTTAGCCGGCTATTCTAAAATCGAACCCACTGTAACTCTCGAATCCCTTTTGCTGACTTCTACAGTTTACATACATACATACATACATACATAAAATCACGCCTTTATCCCTTACGGGGTAGGCAGAGCGTAAAACGCCTCCTAAAAGGCGCTTTCGCCACGTCTGACATAAATTGGGGGCAATTTTAGATTGTAATGTGTATTGCTGTAGTGACAGGTTGTCAGCCCATCGCCTAAATTACAATACACTGTAACCCTCGAATCCTTTTTGCTGACTTATACAGCATGCCTGGGAGGAAGGGCAACTGGAACATTCTATGTTTTTCTTTCTCTCCCAGTCCAGTATGGAAGATTTCTATGTTTTTCTTTCTCTCCCAGTCCAGTATGGAAGATTCTACAGTTTACACCGAAGCAAAAGGCAGCTGGAACATTATAATGGTTTTCTACCACTCAGTGTAGCATGGAATAAATTAAACAACACATAATTATATTTTAACCACAGGAAAGCTCTTCATTCTCACATGAAAACTTAATTAGCCCGGGTGCAAATGCGGGTCAGAATGCTAGTTACAAGGAATGTTTTCCGTAAGAAGTTTTTTATGTGACATAAATTCCACAACATTTATTTGTGCCAGAGTTTGAGCTCGGTGGGATTGTCTGCTGTTATCATTTAACTAACTTTTTTATGCGATTCTTTTATTCCCACATGCGATTTGCAGCTGAATATTTGAGCGTTTTTGTTAAAACAATGCGTTGTAATGACTGAATTACCGACTTAACTTATGTTAGTCACGGTGGCTATCACAACAATTATACATACATACATAAAATCACGCCTTTATCCCTTATGGGGTAGGCAGAGCGTTAAACGCCTCATAAAAGGCGCTTCCGCCACGTCTGACAAAAATTGAGGGCAATTTTAGATTGTTATTTGTATTGCTATAGTGACAGGTTGACAGCCTATCGCCTAAATTACAATACACTGTAACCCTCTAGAGTTCCTTTTGCTGTCTTCTACAGCATGCCCGGGAGGAATTGCAGCTGGAACATTCTATGTATTTCTATCTCTCCAAGTCCAGCATGAAAGAATCACAAAAAATATGATCTTCTCAAATCACACTGCGATATCAAGATGAATTAACCAATATTAATAATTTATAACGAACGTGTAAAATAATCATGTGATCTCTTTAGTTGTATAAAAAGATTGGTAACTATTGTTAATATTAATGTCAAATACCTAGGTTTTCTTTTTACTGTGGTATTGAAGGATTCAGCATAACATTCTTTAAAAATAATAAAAAAATCTCTCCAGTCAATTGTCGATAATAAAACTATATTTTTTCAGTATTTTAGTGTTCTATAAAAGCTTCATGTCTAAGATTTTTGCTGAAATTTACCTTCTAACAAAGACTGTCTCTATAACTCACTAGGGCAATGATCTAGTAAGATCCCTATCTTTTATCTTTTTATAAATTTATAGACAAAGATATTTCTAAGGTACTAAGAAATGGTAATAATAAACCGTTTGTCAGATAAAACTAAAGGATAAAAGAGTAAAAAAAAAAGGTAAAAAAATATTGAATTTAGACACTTTTGTAAAGATAATTTATTTCATTCACCTGCGTAAGGATTTTATTTCTTTCTACACTCAACTGAGCACAACATATTAGATTAGTAAATATTATGTATGAAGAAATAAGTCTTTTGAAGGTTTAGCTTTATTAATTTTATTTAGTCCAACTTGGTAAAAGCTCGATGGACTAAGGCCGGTCCAATTTCTAGATAAACAAGTTCAATGTATTGGATTTTTCTTGAGTACCTTTCATTCTTCAATGTTACGCAAGCTTTTTAGAAAATTCTACAATATTTATCGTCATTGTTTTTATAATGCATTTGTTTGTCCTTTTAAAATGTTTACAGTTATGATGAAAATTATGTGAACAGATATTATATTATATTATTATTATAGACAAAAACTCCAAGACACAAGACACTTTCTTCCATGCTCGACTGGGAGCAAGAGAAAAACATAGAAATTGCCATCTGAATTTCCTCCCGGGCATGCTGTGAAAACCAAGGGTTTCTGTGTATTGCAATTTAGGTGATGGGCGGAAAACCTGTCACTACAGTAATATACCTACAAATCCATCTTAAATAACCCTCATAACTTTGTCACACGTTTCGGAATGACCCTTTTTTAGGTCGTTTACGCTCTGCCTACCCCATTAAGGATGTGTATGTAAACTCATTAAGCATGTGTTTGACAAGGTGTTATATAGAATAAAGGTCATTGACTCTATGCATACATTCATTATGGAACTTGAGATCGAATCTGATTTAAGCTTAATTACATATTTTGAAAATACCTGAATAAGTTTTATTAATTTATGGTTGAATTAATTCAATAACTTTTCGTTTATAAAGCCACGTTTATTTTTTATTTCACTTCTATTAAAACCTGAATTGGTTCTCATTAAACGGTTCCTAGGTATCGAATGGAAATTGCATGACCCTCGCCTCGATACGAATAGACACCTTTGAAGCTCGGAAATTGAAAAACTAAACGATTTCTACGTTAGTTTGTAGCATATAAATACTATTTAGGTACTATCTATCTGAACTGGGATTCATCAGCAAGTCTGCGATTCTCAAGGAAACAAAATGTTTTCCAAATGATTTTGTTTCTAAGTAATGTACCTAAATTTTTTAAAAGTCTATCTTTGATTTAATTCTTTTATCATAAAAATACACAAAGGTCCTTTTTAGCCCATTAGCGTTATTCATTGATGTATTTCCTTCCATTAGCAGTGCAATAACCTATTTTACGATCTATCATAAATTGCTTTACTCTCATGTTAGACAACGCAGGTAGTAAATACTAAGACAATAGACTTAACAAAGTAAGTACAAAGTACTTGGCGAATCTTAGTACCCCATTCTGCTTTATGTACCAAGAAATGCTTCGCAAAGTGCATAGTTCAACAGTCTTGGCGTTTTGCAACTGTAGGCAAGTTTACTCTCACTACCGTAGGTCAGCTGGAAGAGATTTCTTTTTAGAGATAAGCTGTACCTGTTGTGCTATTGTTGTTTTTATGTTTGTGTCCTCTGTATGTTCTAGTGTGTGCAATTAATTGTTTAATAATAAATAATAATAATTTACAATAGGTAAGTGTAGAAATGCTTAGTTTAGAATGATTCATACTAGGTAGAACACATGTCTTAATTGTCTGCGATGTGTAAAAAATTCTTACGAGGTAAAAATATCTTACTCCCACAGGAAAGTTCATCACGCCGCGAAGCTATTCAAAGCCCATTAGAATTTGAATGAAAAATTACGTAAACAGCCTTTTATCTTCTTTAAAAACGTAGTAGGTGGAAGGCTAAAGACTTTTAATAGCAGTTACTTTCTAAGGTTAAGATTAGCTATGTCACTTTCAATCCGATATTCTTATCAATTTTGCTTGGTCCGCATATTAGGTTCACTTGGTACATAACCAGCTAAGGGATTCGAGGGTTTCAGTATATTGTAATTTAGGCGATGAGCTGACAACCTGTCACTACAGCAATATACCTACAAATCTATCTTAAATAACCCTCCAAATTTGACAGACGTAGCGGAACGACCTTTGTTAGGTCGTTTACGTTTTGCTTACCCAATTAGTGATAAAGGCGTGATTATGTGTATGTATGTATGTGGTACATAACAATGTTCTTCTAGTTATCATCTTATTTTAAGTCGTCGTAAATTACAAATTGACCACCTAATATCAGATTTATTTTTAGAAATAAGCTGTGTCTGTTGTGTCTTTGTTTTATATGTATATGTCCTTTGTATTAATTATAATGTGTACAATAAACTGATAAATAAATAAATACATAAATCATGAAAAAATATTTTAAATCTTACCGCGTATCTTCCTAGGTAGGAATGGTCGGCGATGTCTAAATTTCATCCTATTTTGAAGCGCAAACTCAAATTCGAAATCAAAGATTGATCACTGATACTACAAAATTTAATCCCTACCTATAACCTATACCAACATAAACTGTGGTAAGACTTATAAATCCTACTGCGTAATGAGAGGGTGAACTTATCAATCTTACCACGTAACCTACAGTACCTAGATAGGAGAAGACGATGTCTGAGTTTCATCCTATTTTGAGGTGCTGCCCGCGGCGCTGTGACCGGCCAGCCAAGCAGCCAAGCGGCCAAGTGTTAAACCTAATTTGACAAGTTTGCCAATCTTGTTGCAGTTTCGCCACCAACACTTTCGAAACTCTAACAACGTGGTTTTGTCCCTAACTTCTAGTTCGTGTCTGAAAAACTGTTAACGTTTAGTTGAGTGATCAAAAATTTTGCCAGGTTAGGTTTTAGCTAAAATAGCTCAGTTGGCAAAGTGATAGTACATAGTAAGTAACCTGAAACTTTCAAAAATATTAAAATCTTAGTTTCATGCGAGGTTTAGAGGAATAAAATTAGGTTTCTTTTTATATTATTATTCTTCCATGCTGGCTTGGGAGAGAGAGAAAAACATAGAATGTGCCAGCTGCATCTCCTCCCGAGCATGCCGTAAAATCCAGCTAAGGGATCCGAGGGTTTCTGTATATTGCAATTTAGGCGATGGGCTGACAACCTGTCACTATAGCAATATACCTAAAAATTGAAACTTTATCAGACGTGGCGGAACGACCTTTGCTTAGGTCGTTTCGCTCTGCCTACCCCATTAGGGATAAAGGCGTGATTATATGTATGTATGTATTTTATTTTTATAGGCTTAATACCTATGATATATAGCCATTACATTCTCTTGACAGGGATACACGTAGGAAAGACCGCTTTTGTAGGGAGGACCACTCAGCGGAGATCATGCTTAAAGACTGCTCCAAAAGAGTTGGATTCGGTTCCGACCCAAACAAAATAAGCTCACAAGAGCGAAGCACTTGCAAACCAAGTGTCATGCGGACGTTTTCGCATCTGATGAGTCGAATTGAAGACGAAACCTATGCTTTTCGTTTTCTTTAACGTTCATCACAAAGGCAAAATTGGCCTATTAGTTGGCACTTTATACCTATTAGTTGATACCTGTTCCAAAAACCTTTTACCTTTAGCAAAACTAACCACTAAATTAGGTAGTCTCTTTGACAAGATAATTAATTAATGTTTCAATTTAGTAGTAGGTAGTAATGAAATTCAAAGTAGATAAAGGGCATCTATTATTAGTTTCTTCCATGCTGGACTGGGAGTGAAAGAAAAAAATAGAATGTGCCAGCTGCATTTCCTCCCGGGCATGCTGTAAAAACCAGCTAAGGGATCCGAGGGTTTCAGTATATTGTAATTTAGGCGATGGGCTGACAACCTGTCACTACTGCAATATACCTACAAATCTTTCTTAAATAACCCTCCAAACTGTCAGATGTGGCGGAATGACCTTTGTTTAGGTCATTTACGCTCTGCCTACCCCATAAGGGATAAAGGCGTGATTATATGTATGTATGTATTATTAGTTACCTACACTAAAGTAAGTTCAAGTTCAATTATTACATACATATAATTACGCTTATATCCCTAATGGGGTACGCAGAGCTTAAAAACCTATACAACGATCGATTCGCTACGTCCAACAAAGTTTTTAGTGTTATTTAAGATAGAAATATACCTAATATTGCTGTAGTGACAGGTTGTTAGCCCATCGCCTAAATTGCAATATACGGATACTCTCGGATTCCATAGCTAGTATTTACACCATGCCCAGGAGGAAATTCAGCTGGCACATTCAGCTTTTGCTTGCTTTTCTCTCACTCCCAGTCTAACATGGAAGAAATAGGTCGAGGTATTAATTAAGTAATGATGATGAAGTCCTGTTATCCCTCATCAAGGACATAGGGCTCGAAGACGGGATTTCCACTGCTCTCGATTGTGCGGTAACTTCTAGGTCTTCCCAGCCGAGACCAGTTGATGCGGCCTCTTTTTCCTGAGCTCCTCTAGGTGGTACGTGGGCGGCCCGGTCTTCGTGTTCCATACGCTTGCCATGACAACCCTTGCTTGGATATATGGTTGTCTGGTTTCTGCAGCACATGCCTAATAAGCTATAATATCATAATATTGTTTAGTAACGAGACCTACCTGATTAATTTATGTACTGTGTAGGCAAGACAATGTTTTCGATTTGGGCAAACATAACTTTTAAATTATAAAAAAAATATATATAGCCTTTATTTGATTACTTCATGACATTTCCATTTCATTTCATTTACAAAAAACTATTTCATTAAATTATATAATTATTATGTAACTTTTAAATTAGAATACTTATGATATTAGTTTCCTAATTCTTTACGGATTCTGATCGAAGAAAGAAAATATTTGCATTGTTTGTTCCTAATATGATGTGGCGAACCTTTTACAAATCAGATTCCAGTCTAGAAAGAGAAATAATTATTGACCAGTGAAAAGTAACACAGTCATAAAAAAATATCTTATTCCTACATGAGTTGGTCAGCTAGGTAATAGTTCAAATAATAGGCCACAGAAGTTTCACTTAAATGTCAACATGATATTTATAAAATATGACAAAAAAATGGTACACATTTCTCGGGGAAAAGACTTACTTTTTAAAGTTTGAAAAAGTCTGACTACATGTAAATAGAATAGTTTTAGCTATACGTATACATCATTTCTTGATAACAGCAAAAAAGTTATTTCCTTTCAATTTGAATCTGAATAAGTCCAGCGCATCGATCCCAACAAAGCGGTGGTAGGCTCCGCAAGGAGCCGCCTGGCTTGCGACCACCGTCTCACCGGAATCCGGCGCCAAACAGCTTGCTGTGATCCGTCGATGCGTCAGACTGCCAGTGCCATTACAGGCATTTTCTGGGTTTGCTCGCTCCATTGTCGACTCTGTCATGGTCATCTCTGACCTATGGGTCTAGAGTCAAGAGCAAACCTATTTCAAGTTAAAAATAACTATAAATTAAATCATCAGTAAGTTGGTCCTATAAAATGTCCCAGGAACCGTTCACTGGCTACTCGACACCACTCACCGGCGATTAATCGTGACACCAATAGCTCGGGCTACTTCCCACCGAGTCTTATCGACAGTTCCGCTAACTCAGCTATTGTTCAAAATTTCAGGAGCAATTTGTAAGAGCAAGCGATTTGTTAATATAATTACTTAAAAGTTGAAGCAATATACCTAAAAATCTATCTAAACTTTGTCAGATATGGCGAAACGACCTTTCTTTAGGTCGTTTACGCTCTTCCTACTCCATTAGGGATAAAGGCATGATTAAACGTATGTATGTTGAAGCGTAAAACGTAAGACAAAGTTTTTGTTTTTCTATTTTTATAAAGTCGACTGTTAGTATAACCCCATGTCACATTTCTCTTGTCTAGTAGACGGCATTTCTTACCGCATTTTCTGTGGGTAGCGTTAATTGCTCTCCCGTTCAGGTGGCGGGCACATAGAACACGATATTAGGAGGGCCATGGCTTGTGGGTTAACTCCGCATTTTCACCGTTAGTTTGTTTCGTTGTTTGTTTTGATAGTTTTTATTATTTTGAATGAAATCTCTAAGATGTTTTTCTACTAAAATCATGTACCTATCTTTACTGTACCACAAGTAAAAGTGAAATTAGTCAAATAAGGTTAGACAGTGCAGCTTGCAGCTTGAGCAGGTTGCAATATATTTCCCATTAGGAGTACGTCTCTGCCGCATAAAGGGTTAAACTACTATGAATGTGTTTTAAATATTAAAAAGTACTTTATAAAAATTTAATAATTATATAATTTAATGTAATAATTATTATATAATATTATGCAATCTTTTTTTGTCGAGTGGGTATCGAGTCTATGGACCCGATGAACCCTGGTGTCAGAGTTTTAAAACCGCCTAGTTGTACAACTATCAGGTCTCTTCCATGGTTTGAGTAACGACCACTATCAAAGACAGCAACCGGGACCGACGGCTTAACGTGCCCTCCGAAGCACGAAATCTTTTTCTTTTCAGACCATCAGGTGATTCAGCCTGCAATGCCCTAACCAAACTGGGGAAAAATTCACAAAGTGATAAATTCTCAAATATCACCTTTGTGTTTCCCCCCTGGGAATCAAAAACAGGACCTCCGAATCGAGAGTCTATGGCACTAGCCACTAGACCACGGAAGCAGTTAATAATGCAATGACTTCATAAAACAATGATAAATAAATAATTACTTATGCTTTTTTTATGAATTGGCCTTATTAGTTGCTGTGCCCTTGCAGGGTGCAACATACTATCTACCTACCTACCTACCATTGTAACACCTTTATGTCTATGTGACATGCAATAAATAAATTTGAATTTAAGTCATCACGGACTACTAACAATCGCGGTGGGCGCCAAGCTATCATCTTATAACTTGAACCGCCCTTAACTGTCGAACTTACCCCAACTCGGTCCGTCCATTAGCTTTAATTGGCCCAACCCTTTATAATGATGATTTGAAAAAAATCCCATCGCGGTAGTAGTGAATAGATTGCTTTGTCCCGGGTGATGTTATTGAGATTGAAACAAAAAGAGCAAGGTTTTGGGTCACTTTTTTACCAACTTTTCTTTTTATTTTTCTGCTAAGTCCGGTGTCAATTAATGTAAGCAGGCTAGCCGGTTATTTTAATGAGAAAATTGTTTCATTGGTTTATCAATAAGCTTTCTGTGTTTCATTTCATCGGTGTATGGTGCTAGTTCCTTTCAGAAATACAGTTGTCTGAAAGAAACGACTGATTATTACGTATTTTTGCTTCAACGGTTTAGTTTCTCATAAGTGGTATCAAGTGAAAAATCTCTAAAAAAAAACCGTCAGCAATATACCTATATGATATAAATAGTAATTTTATGTTGGTATACAACACTGCTTGCTGGCCTGGGGTTGCTCCCATGCTGGCCTGGGAGTGAGAGAAAGATATAGAATGTGCCAGATGCATATCCTGCCGGGCATGCTGTAAAAACAGCTAACAGATCCGAGGGTTTCAATATATTGAAAATTAGGCGATGGGCTGATAACCTGTCACTACAGCAATATACCTAAAAATCTATCTTAAATAACCCTCAAAACTTTGTCAGACGTGGCGGAACAACCTTTGTGTAGGTCGTTTACGCTCTGCCTATCCCATTAGGGTAAAAGCCTTGATTATATGTATGTATGTATGTGTAAAACACCGAAGAGGTGGCAATTTCCAGCACAAAATCAACACAATTCATATCTCACTCGCCACACTGAACAGCCAAATTGATTACTCACTTCCAAAATTCACCAATCGGAACCTCCAATTTGAATAGGATCACTTTATAAGGCAAGTTACCGTCTCTCAGTCACGGTCGCTCGTCCAATTTCCGTATTTCCGTAATTCTCAGTACTTCGGAGTGTGTCAATGGATTAATTATAAAATGCTTTGACAGTTGGAGTCAAAATATTCTCTTGAAATTGAACTCAAGTACAGCGCCACTGGTAAAATGGGTTTTCGAGATAGAATTAGGTGGATTTAAGTAAATAGAATGAAGTAGTCTTCTTCTTCTTTCGAGTGGGTATCGAGTCTATCGACCCGATGAACCCTGGTGTCAGAGTTTTTAAACCGCCTAGTAGCACAACTATCAGGCCTCTGACCTGGTTTGAGTGACGACCACTATCAAAGACAGCGACCGGGACCGACGGCTTAACGTGCCCTCCGAAGCACGAAATCTTTTTTCCTTTTCGGACAATCAGGTGATTCTGCCTGCAATGTCCTAACCAAACTGGGGAAAAATTCACAAAGTGATAAATTCTCAAATATCAACTTTGTGTTTCCCCCCCTGGGAATCGAACTCAGGACCTCCGGATTGGGAGTCCATGGCACTAGCCACTAGACCACGGAAAATAAAGGATGAAGTAGTAGTAGTATAAGATCTTTTTAAGGACTTTACAAATATTCCTATATTTTTGTAGGGTACCATAAATTTTTAAAAAGAAATGGGATTAATATTTTTTTTTGTATAAAAGCCGGAAGTAAAACAATTACAAATTTAAGCATCTTTTATTCAGATAGTACAAATATTTAAGAAACAAATAATACAAAACGCCTAATTTCTTTTCTTCAAACAAGAATTCTTGAAAAAAGCATTTCAAAAGGAAATTATCACAAAAGCAGTTTCATTTTAATAAAAGAAATTATTAATTTACGCACAAGAACTTAGACCGACTTTTAATTATTGGTACTAAAATATTTGTGGAAAATATTTTTGTTTTATCAACAAAAAAAGTGTTGTTTTAAAATCACGCTTACCAACCCTTCATGTTTAAGACGTGCTCAAATCCTTTTTTTGCAACGTCTGATACATTTTAGGGGTTGAACAGAATTAAGTTCGTGTATTGATCAACTAAGGTCCGTATTTTTAAACATTGCTTAAGAGTGACAGCTAGTTTGATTTCGCATCAGTCCTGTCAAATCCATACTTAGTACCGCTTTCAATCTTGAGATCACTTTATAAATACGAGCCTAATTGTCAGCCCGTGTTGTATTACTACCTGAAAAATAACCATAATAATCTGTCAGGCAAAAATAAAACCCAGATAGACGTTTCACACTTTTATAAACGGACAAGGAAAATCCCAAGGCTTTTATAATTGCAACGGAAAAGGGGCATTTTTCTTTTATTTTGTTGTCAAAGTAAACAATGCTGAAAGTATTAAGGAAGCGTGCTGTTGAATAAACGACTTCCATTTTTATTTCTTTGCGGGATTTCAGTGAGTAACGAATAGAAAAATTCGAACAGTTCGTTTTAGGTCTTCGAAAAAGCTTTATTTATGCTGTTCCTACTCTTAGGGCAGCAAAGCAACACACAAACGTCACTTACTGCGCGCATGATTCAAAACGCTGTCAATGTATTTTGCATTGCCTACAACACACATGCGTCACCTTACGTACTTGGCGTAGCGATGAACTCTACGTCAGCACATCCATTTGCAGTACGCGCGTGTAGAGCGTAAGGTGACGCATGTGTGTTGTAGGCAATGCACAAAGTAACATTGACAGTCTGTTGAACGCACCCTTGCGGGCATTAAGTGACGCCTGTGTGTTGCTGCACTGAGGAATACCATAATAATGCTATATTAATTCTGTTGTTGATTCATCAAATGAACGACGAACCCTCTGACATGGTTGCTGACCACGATGTGTAACAGCAATACATGCAACTAAACAAATTACTAAATATTCCCTGCGAAACACCGGTAAAGTCCTTTTAACACCAAAATCAGGTGATTCAGTCTGCATTATACTTTAATTCAATTTTGTATTTCCTTATTGGAATTGAAACCACTACCTCCGAATCAAGAGCCCAATTACCACTAATATATTTATTACCACTAGACCACAGAAACAGTCAATGATTAAACAGGCATTGTTACCGTGTCAAAAGGTGAGACGACAGGTACTTAACGCGTACCATCTGTACCTAATCGAACCCACAACCTCCGGATCGAGTACCCAAGGCTAAAACTACTACACCACAGAATCTATAAATGATTAAACAGGAATTGTTAACGTGTCAAATAACACCCAGACGACAGTTAATTAACGCGTACCATCTGTAATCACCGCATCGTTACCGTCGATGTTAACATTGAATTAACGCTGTTCAGTTGTTATGTTACTTTGTAGTGTAAATTGGTTACAAAATCGATTATCAATTTGGGTTTTAACGAGAATGTTGTTTAATGGGCTCAATGCTAGATTCAACTGGCTAAACCTAAAATTGAAATCTATTTGTCACTTTCAGACTAAAAACATTGAAGAAGGACAGGAGATCTATTCTCTCCGGGTCTCGTTTTATAGACCGTGTTTTATGTTTATATGGCGGATAAAATTTACAGAAATACTGAGAAAAAGTGCAAATGCGCGTCAAAATCTAGTGGACAAAGCGTAAAACCATAGAGTATAAAACGCCTGTGTCCTTTTCCAATTTTATTATTTTCTTCTTTTTCTGTCGAGTGGGTATCGAGTCTATCGACCCGATTTATTATTTTGAAAGTGATAGATAATGTTACCCGGTCGTATCTAGAATCGAGCCCAATAAATATTCAATTTTCTGATTATTACACATAGAACCATTTTAATTATATGTAAGCAAAGCTTACACTAAACCGTAGGTACGTAATTATCGCTAGTTACGAACTTTCATATGTAATGAAAAATACATAGCTTAATTAAGGTGATTGCAGGGGTTAAATAGCTCCCTAAATAGAAAAAAATATATATCTAAAATATAAAACAATTTCGTGAATAGTTTACGTTTGGCTACAATCGCAACTAAATATACATACATACATAAATCACGCCTTTATCCCTAACGGGGTAGGCAGAGCGTTTAACGCCTCGTAAAAGGCGCTTTCGCCACGTCTGACAAAAATTGAGGGCAATTTTAGATTGTAATATGTATCAACTAATTATTATTCTCCATTTTATAATTCATCAGCAATGTATTGTAAATACGCTAAAATTGGCCACTCTTAGCACATTAGCAATGCAAAGCTTTTGTGCTTAGTGTAAGTTATTATACCAAACGTAAAATATTCAAAATAAATATTGTATTTCAGGCACAAATAATTTAAAACTGATGCCGCCACTGTCACAGCTCTTAAACCCCCTTAAGTAATTTAATTATACGTAGGTGTAAATGTGAGTAGGTCATTTAATTGATTATACTTACCTACTTACCTTTATTGACACATATAAATGACATAGAAGCATGGGGTCCGTTTAATGAAAAGTCCCACAGTCCATATAGAAACTCATGTAACAGCAGGGAAAAGCATGAAATAAGTTTCTACAAAGTTTTTAACACGCTATCGATGCTTTTTGAGTTGCCTACAACACACATGAGTCATCTTACGCACTACGTACTCTACTTCTCGGCGCATTCCTCTGCCAGTACGCGCGCGTAGCGCGTAATGTGACGCATGTATACTTTAGGCAATACAGAAAGCATTGACAGCGTGTTGAGCGCAACCTTACGCGCAATAAGTGATGCCTGTGTGTTGCTGCATTTTGTATCTGTCAGCGTGTTGACAACCTTGTAGAAACCTTTTATACGGTTTTTTTTGAGAATCTTTCATTTTCAGTTTCTTGCAATATAAATGTAACTAATAATTCATCATAATGTGATGTTAAAACCAGCTTTCGGACCATATATTATGTTTGTTTTCATTAAAGTAGCATTATTTCACTGTCATAACTCTACAATGGGCTCGATTCTAGCTAAAACTTAAATTAACTAAGACTAAATTGCTGCTTTAGCAATAAGGCCGCCTTTATTGTACTGTCACGTTTGTTCCTTTTTATTTCTGTTGTATGTGTTTCTTTGTGCAATAAAGAATTTTGTATTGTATTCTAAAAACATTTGAAAAGTACAGGAAATCTATTCTCTCCGGTATTTGGTTTATAGTCGGTGGTTATGCGTTATCTGTAATTTTTATCCGCCGTCATATGATATGGCGGAAAAAATTCACAGAAATACTGGGAAAACTTGCAAATGCACGTCAAAATTTAGCCGACAAAGTGTAAAACCATAAAGTATGTCCTTGTCCCTTTTAAATTTCATTATTTTGAAAGTGACAGATTTAAATTTTAGTTTTAGCCGGTGCTATCTAAAATCGAGTCCATTGTCAGCAAAACTCAAGGTGAAGGCAATCAGTCATAGAATTTAATATATTTGACTCATCTAGGCTGAGTGATGTATTTGTGGTTCGTAAAGCTCGTTGAAATATATTAAATTATTGTCTAAATCACCAATTTCACAAGCATTCATTAATCAGAGTGTTTTTTATTCTATTTTTCATTAATGTATATGTACTTTATGTAGATCTTTCTTTCATGCTGGCTTGGGAAGCGAGAGAAAAACATAGAATGTGCCAGCTGCATTTCCTCCTGGGCATGCTGTAAAAACCAGCTAAGTGATCCGAGGGTTTCAGTATATTGTAATTTAGGCGATGGGCTGACAACCTGTCACTAAGCAATATACCTTCAAATCTATCTTAAATTACCCTCAAAGCTTTGTCAGACGTGGCGAAACGACCTTTGTTTAGGTCGTTTACGCTCTGCCTACCCCGTTAGGGATAAAGGCGTGACTATATGTATGTATGTAGATCTTAAGTGTTGTAGGTCTTTTAGTGTTTAGTTCGTTCTTTGTTGTTACCTCAGGTATATTGCTGTAGTGACAGGTTGTCAGCCCATCGCCTACATTATAAAATACTGAAACCCTCGGATCCCTTAGCTGGTGGCTATATACCTGCCTATAAAAGCTATTTGACTTCGAGTCGCTGGATCACCCAACAATAGCTCATGTCCGGTGCAGTCTGGTGTACGCTAGATTGAGAGTCTTTGAGGATCCTTTGCTTACTAATGACAAGGAAAATACAATTTCTTTATGACACCAAAATTATTACAGATACAAAAACAAAGAAAAGAACAGTAAGTATAATACAGGCGGCCTTATTGTAGGGTAGCAATTTCTTCCCGGTAACCTTTGGGTACTGGGATACGTAAAATAAGGAGAAAATAATATTCTTCTTCTTCTTCAGCTGCCATGCCGGGCGTCGGTGACCACCTTGGCTGCGTCTTTGTTGTTCGTCCATTTTTTGATGTTGTCAAGCCAGTTCATCCCCCTTCTTCCCCTTCCCCGTTTCCCCTAAACTAATATTATCGAACGCTAAAGAAAAAGCACTCCCACCCCCGATTTGAAAGGTTACCTCACCTCGTCTCCCCCGCTAACGGGAACGTGAACCGGCTAAACTGACGGGTTGCCAACGTATTTGTGTCGATTAAATTATTATAGTATTAGAGCAGTAAAATCAGCATTGCCTACATTTTTGGTATGTTAACGTGTCTTAGGAGATTTAAACTACATACTTACATATAATCACGCCTTATCCCTAATGGGGTAGGCAGAGCGTAAACGACTTACACAAACGTCGCTCCGCCACGTCTGACAAAGTTTTGAGGGTTATTTAAGATAGATTTGTAAGTATATTGCTATTCTTATATTATTGAAACGACATTCAATATGAAAGAAAGAAAAAAAAAACTTGTCACTCTGTCTAACATTTCTGTACTTTGGTTAAGTTGGTAGAGTGATGGACCGTCATTCCAGAGACGCAGGTTCGAGTCGTGTCAGAAACGAATTTATTCTTTTCTTTCTTTCATATTAATTTGGGAAACTTTTTATAAGAATAACAAGGGTCAATTATATGAAATAAAAATAGCATTGTTAGTGTTAAAATTTTTTTTTAAATAAATAAATATGAAACTTCATAATACAGTAAAAAAGTTAAGTTCGGCTTTCTGCACTTACTGCGTTATCGAAGTTTCATTCAAATACTGTAGGTTTCTGTTACCTATTTAATATGTTTCATATTCTGAAAGTGTATTTAGATAAATTAGGTACAGTTTGATCAAATTACACCACGTACAATTTCGTATATCTACTAGTTTATGAGCAAAGACATAAAAAAAATATAATATGTTTTTTTTACTGACTCCGTGGTCTAGTGGTTTTAGTTAAAATAAGTAAAGAAAGTTTTGTTGTTGTGGCTGGACAGCCCTGTTGGATGATGTGGTATCTCTTAACGTTGTAACATCGTTTCATGAGAGAAAGAGAGGGATACCCTTACAGGACTTACCTGGGTTAACGAAATTACAAACTGTTACTCACGGCTTGTGGATATTTTTTCGGCGCCGACAACCCTAGCACACATACAAACCTGTACGAACACGTTGTTGTGTAATATGAAAATCGGCGGCTTGTGTGGAGTGTACGCCCTGTGCCAATGAATTAAAAGTTAGTTTACAAAATAACACCGAAGCTAACGAAAATTGTTTTCATTTGCTGTGTAAATATCGATATTTTCGTAAGCATTATTTGAAAATAAGTAAGTACCTGTTGTTTAGGTAATAAACAGACAACCCCTTGGTACTAAAGTACCTAAATAATGCCTATTTTTCTTTTTAAAAATTACACTATTAAAAGTAGCGGGAACAACTCTAGGGCTGAAACACATAGCCACGTTGCGGTGCCGCACACTGGTCCCAAAATAAAAAAAATGGGACATTAAGAATTTTCGGATCGACGGTCAACGGATCAGGCAGATTTTTTTTTGTAGACAGCTGATGCAATTACAAAGCACTTCTATAGATTTAGTTTTTTCCAAATATGCCGAATCTACAGAGATATAAAATAATTATTATTTTTTTGTATGAAAGAAATCATAATTTTGTCATTTTCTTCCAAGATTCAAACGTATTCAAAATAAATCATAGCACAGCTTATAGAGGGACTCTTGTCGTACATTTTTGTCATAGACACTCAACTGCGCTTTTTGCGCCTTTAGGAGCTACAGGCACTTTATTTTTTTTTGGTCAGCGGATGAGACTGATTTTTTTTGTAGACAGCTGATACAATTACAAGTAACTTTAATGTTTTTTTTTTCAAATATGCCTTATCTACACAGAAAAAAAATATGAATTATTTTTGTATGGACGAAATCATAAACTTGTCATTTTCTTGCAAGATTCAAACGTATTCTAAATAAATCATAGCACAGCTTATAGAAGGACTCTTGTCGTACATTTTTGTCATAGGCACTCAACTGCGTTTTTTGCGCCTTTAGGAGCTACAGGTACTTTAATTTCATATGTTTGGTATAATTCATTTTCAAGTATTTCATATGGATTTAAATAAATATTGTTAAGGATAGACAAATAATAATGTTTTCTTTATTATTCATATTTTTTGTGTGTAGATAAGGCATATTTGAAAAAAACAAAATCCATAAAAGTTACTTGTAATTGCATCAGCTGTCTACAATAAAATCAGCCTCATCCGCTGACCAAAAAAAATAAAGTGCCTGTAGCTCCTAAAGGCGCAAAAAGCGCACTTGAGTGTCTATGACAAAAATGTACGACAAGAGTCCTTCTATAAGCTGTGCTATGATTTATTTTGAATACGTTTGAATCTTGCAAGAAAATGACAAGTTTATGATTTCGTCCATACAAAAATAATTCATATTTTTTTTCTGTGTAGATAAGGCATATTTGAAAAAAAAACCATAAAAGTTACTTGTAATTGTATCAGCTGTCTACAAAAAAAATCAGCCTCATCCGCTGACCAAAAAAAATAAAGTGCCTGTAGCTCTTAAAGGCGCAAAAAGCGCAGTTAAGTAACTATGACAAAAATGTACGACAAGAGTCCCTCTATAAGCTGTGCTATGATTTATTTTGAATACGTTTGAATCTAGCAAGAAAATGACAAGTTTATGATTTCATCCATATAAAAAAAAAACTGTGAAGATAAGGCATATTTGAAAAAAACAAAATCCATAAAAGTTACTTGTAATTGCATCAGCTGTCTACAAAAAAAATCAGCCTCATCCGCTGGCCAAAAAAAATAAAGTGCCTGTAGCTCCTAAAGGCGCAAAAAGCGCAGTTGAGTGTCTATGACAAAAATGTACGACAAGAGTCCCTCTATAAGCTGTGCTATTATTTATTTTGAATACGTTTGAATCTTGCAAGAAAATGACAAGTTTATGATTTCATCCATATAAAAAAAAAACTGTGAAGATAAGGCATATTTGAAAAAAACAAAATCCATAAAAGTTACTTGTAATTGCATCAGCTGTCTACAAAAAAAATCAGCCTCATCCGCTGGCCAAAAAAAATAAAGTGCATGTAGCTCCTAAAGGCGCAAAAAGCGCAGTTGAGTGTCTATGCCAATAATGTACGACAAGAGTCCTTCTATAAGCTGTGCTATGATTTATTTTGAATACGTTTGAATCTTGCAAAAAAAATACAAATTTATGATTTCATCCATATAAAAAAAAACTGTGAAGATAAGGCATATTTGAAAAAAACAAAATCCATAAAAGTTACTTGTAATTGCATCAGCTGTCTACAAAAAAAATCAGCCTCATCCGCTGGCCAAAAAAAATAAAGTGCCTGTAGCTCCTAAAGGCGCAAAAAGCGCAGTTGAGTGTCTATGACAAAAATGTACAAGAGTCCCTCTATAAGCTGTGCTATGATTTATTTTGAATACGTTTGAATCTTGCAAGAAAATGACAAATTTATGATTTCATCCATATAAAAAAAAAAAACTGTGAAGATAAGGCATATTTGAAAAAAACAAAATCCATTAAAGTTACTTGTAATTGCATCAGCTGTCTACAAAAAAATCAGCCTCATCCGCTGACCAAAAAAAATAAAGTGCCTGTAGCTCCTAAAGGCGCAAAAAGCGCAGTTGAGTGTCTATGACAAAAATGTACGACAAGAGTCCCTCTATAAGCTGTGCTATGATTTATTTTGAATACGTTTGAATCTTGGAAGAAAATTACAAAATTATGATTTCTTTCATACAAAAAAATAATAATTATTTTTTATCTCTGTAGATTCGGCATATTTTGAAAAAACTAAATCTATAGAAGTGCTTTGTAATTGCATCAGCTGTCTACAAAAAAAAATCTGCCTGATCCGTTGACCGTGCGTCGATCCGAAAATTCTTAATGTCCCATTTTTTTATTTTGGGACCAGTGTGTGCCGCGACACTTAAATCAGCGATGGTGTCACCGCTGATTTTTGCGGTGCGCAGACGCAGAGTGACAGATTGTCAGCCCATCGCCTAAATTCCAATATACTGAAACCCTCGAATCCCTTAGCTGGTTTTTTCAGCATTCCCGGGAGGAAATACAGTTGTCACGTTCTATGTTTTCCTCTCGCCCCCAGTCCATGGATAAAACTCGAACACTACCCTGTAAGACACAGAGACGTGACTTTATGACCCCTGGCTCCTATGATCCGCCAACAATAGCCTTCGTCAGTTGCAGTTGCCCTCGTAGTAGGTATGCGAGAGATTGAGGGCCTTTGAGTACCCTTCACGAACCCATCAGGTTTTCTAATTACTCTTGAGGGAGCCTCTCGTTCATACTGTTTTCACTGCGTGTGGAGCGTATTAATTATAATAATAATAAATAATAATGAATCACTTATTTCTTTTTACAAAGTGCAATATAATGGTTTTGATTGATGCCTTCTTTTATGCCAAAGGCCTGTGTCAGGAGGCACTGCTCTTCCATAAAATATAGTTGTTTTTAGTACGCTAGTTAAAAGAAAACAAATTTTAAATTTGAGATTGATTTTGCCTACAATAAGAATTCAAAGAAAACTGAAACTATAATTATAATACTTCTTTAATACTAATGTGCCTGTGTTCTTTAATACTAATTATACCTTGTAAATAGGCTGTTAATAACTGGTAGATTTAGAATAGATAATTTAATTTAAAAAGGAATGTTACCATATTTAGTGAGTACTAAAAAAGCACTTTGGCCTTTGTGATGACTGTGAGAGAAAACGAAACGCATCGGTTCGTCGTTTGTTGACCACTGTTTCGTCTTCATTTCTACTCATCAGATGCGAAAGGTTTAACCATATTTAGGTATCGGTGCTAGCATATTTCTTGTTCATTAAATAAGAGACCTAAAAGGACGCATTAAGAAATCTACACGCAATTTTTTATGTCTATTGGGTCCGTAATTAGAAAATCACTTACAAAAATGAACTCGAAATGATCTGAGTCCCAATTTTACCTACAACTAGAGTTCTAGTTGCGTAACATCTAAGACCAAATAAGTCTGTAAGTAGGTAGGTAAGTAAAGGTCCCAATAGTCTATGGCCTTCTCAAACTATTGATAAATTTTGGTGGTACCAATTTACTTTTATACAGCAGTTAGACATAGTCTTATAAAAGTGAAGATCCGTAATTTTTGTTAGCTACCACTTAGACGTGGCACGTATCGTTTTTTTACATTCTTATTACTATACCAAACTACTGTATGATGGAAAATCGGTATCGGAACAAATATTTTCTATTCTATTCTATGTTACCTCCAAATTTTACTGCTATGTTACTAACATCCGCCATCTTCAATTGGCCGCCATTTTTTGTTTTTTTTACATGTTTTTTTTACATCCTTATAACTTTGTGTAACTACTGTATAAAGTTAGGTGTACCACCAAAATATACTGTTTTGGGACATTTGGCCGATCATCCCTCGTGCTATAAGTGCTATTAAGTAAAGAGGAAGGTTTGGCAAAAAATAAAATAAAATAAATAAAACAAGTAAACTTGGCACGTTCAATTCAAAATTATTATTTATTATTCTTAAAATCAATGACAGGTTAGTATTATTATATTATTTATTAGTTTATTACACTCCTTATACATCACTTAACTAATTTTATATTTCACATTTTATTTACATTTAACATTATTGTACTCATTGGTATACTTTCCATTATAAATTATAATTATTTTAATATTCAACTGTAGAGGTCTAGCTTAACGGGCTGCTTATTTAAAATGATCAGTGTAAATTTCATTTTACTTTAGGAAAAAAGACTTTAAAATTTCCAGACCCTTCAAAATCACAACATAAGTAACGCATGATGTTTTTCTTCTAACACCGTGCTAAAAATGCTAAAGAAAACTGCTCCGTAGCTTACCAGGCCTAAAAGATTTTATTTAAAAAATCCTCATATCAATTCAAAACGAGCACAAAACTGTGGCAACCGTGATTTTTAGAAAGGATTTAGAAGTATCTTTTTTCAACTGCAGCATCCAACAGCTGTTATTTATTCGTGGTCCACGCATCCCGTTTAGCTATGCCCCGAAAATGTTCAACTTTGAAAAATACTTCGCAAATTTTCAGCTGAAAAATACGACGCGCACTGCACAGCGATATTTATTTTAAGTGAGCCGGACAAGAACTAGTCTGAAAACATTTTCAAAATGGCGGACGAAATTCTGTTACTTTTGTGAAATGTTTTTGACGTAAAAGGTTTGGGACAAAGTTGTAGATAGTTTCGTGCTATTACGACCAAAACAAAAACCTGTCAGACTGAAAACAAAACATAGTAATGATGGAGTAAATTAAAAAACCTAATAATGTATTTGAAAATATTGATAATTTTACTCAATAAAGAGTAAAGTCGAAAACAATTCAGTAATTTTACTTTATACAAATGATTTCATTGCATATTTCAAAATAGCTCAGACAGAATTAATCTTTCTCTTCGACACCCGTGTTTTAAATGGACGTAAATTCTTTTTTTTTTCCAATGACCCCGTGGCCTACATTTAACCGCCATTCTTATATTTCGTGCTTCTTCCAACAAAAATGAGATGTACCTATCTCTGATGTAGACATCAAAGGGCATGAAAGGACGTCTTGTTAGTAAATGTCCTACGGCCATGCCGCAAGACCTACGTTCAAAGAGAACGCTCAATGTTGACATATTTCTTGTTTACATAGAGTGAATCTAAACATAAGTTTATAGACACAAAGGAATTAGTTTTCTGCACGGTTTGTGTAATCTCGAGCATCTTCATCGAAGTTAAATTTTTTATCTTATTGGTGAAATAGATATTAACTTAGGGCCGTATTTGTAATCAGCTTACAAACTCAAACTACCTGTCAGTCTCAAGAACTGTTTATCGATACGGGCCTTAGACACTGGTGGAATTGTCTTCAGCCGACAGAAGCATTTTATAAAAAAAATAAGTTAAATTTAAATTCAAACATATATTTACTATTATTTATTAAATCTTCGATAATTGTTACTCCTCTTTTAACCACATGTAAACAGCAAGCAGCAAGAACAAACCTGCGGAAATATCGGCTCGTAAGTTCAAAGCGGAATAGCTTTAAATATTTTTTTCTGTTACCTTGCACTGTAGAAAATTCATGTGCCTATTGATATTGTCAAAATTTTGAAATCATACCATGATCTAGACACGCGGTAGCGTTTCCAAGCCAAGCTCAATCCAAACGAAGAGAACTGGTAGATATTTCAGCCGCCATAAGTTTCACGTGACCTTTCCGCAGGTGTGTCTTTAATAATTTCCAAGTGTAACAACCGCCATTTTAATATAATCATATCTACTTAAATCATATTTTATTATTACATTGCGAATAACTTAGCTAAATTATCATTCTTGTCGTCTGAAAGTTAATATTCTTCAGCTGAAAATGTTGCGAGTTATAATTTTTAAGAAGTTTAATTTACAGGAGAGAAGGGATAACAATACAGTCTACAGTATAAAATTAACAGTAAAGTCACTTCTTCAAAAAAATACAAGAATATGTAGTATTTTAAATCTGTGGTGAAAGAAATGGCCAAAAAATTAAAAGAAAAATGCTTAAAATTTTGTACATTTTATTGCGTGCCAACAAAAAAGGAGTGATTTAAACAAAAAAAAAAAAAAAAAATGATTTAAGCTTGTTAAAGTTTATATTTTAAATCTTACACAGGATAGTTATTTTTTCATTTAAAATACTTTTCTGATCAATATTTTGAATCTAAGCGATAAACAAGTGTTATTTATAATGAAAACTGATCGGCTTACTTATTTGTATTAAAAAGAGGGTTAGCCCTTGACGTTTCGGTGTCAAAGGTTGCACTTGACGGGCGATGAAGTGTGACTTTCTTCTCTCCTGATGAAAATCCTCAAATGAAAAATACCTATTCTATAATATTTTATTTATAATATCCATCAGAATAAAAACTGATCAGCTTATTTAATTATTTTTGAACTGCTAAAATAAATATAACTGACATCTGACTTCATTTCAAACTAGCTCGCGTGTGTAATCGTGTTTTCCATACAAAAACAAAGATGAGAAGAAGAGAGACAATGCGAAACAGATTAGCAGATCCCGCTCCTACGCGCGGAGTAGCGTTTTCAGTATGGTCGACACTACGTGTTTTCCATAAAAACCGGGCGTACAAAGTCGCGGGCACAGCTAGTTTCAAATATATTCCACCTCGTCCGATTACACCGAATATTATTCAAGCTCCATATCGGAAACTGTGTACATAACTCAATGTCACCCTCGTTCATGTCTCATGCGCTATCAACTCGTGTATAATTACTAGTATAATTAGATTAGCCTACTCAAACAATCTGTGTGTGGGATGGGACTGAATGACGTAGGTGTGGAAAGGGAACTGTAGCATAGTAATAGTAAATCTGTAGTGTCATTCTGAAAGGATGTTTAAAGCAATTCATGAATCGCCACAAAATGGAAAAGAGGGCAATATAAATGTGATTTAGGAAAGGGCAAAAAAATTGAATCTTGAGCCCAATATAATAAATATTGAGAAGTTAATAATTAACGTAAATGCCATTAGGATTTATTATGGGATATATTTTTCCCATACAACGATATCTAGCCAAGATTATGTGAGATCCAATGTCATCCAAAATTAAACCTCATTCTTTAGATTTCAATACACAGGGAAGTAATATAATTCAATGTGACGTATGTATTAGTTTCCGATGACAACCTGTCAACGTTTGGGACAGGTGAAGATATCATCTTAGAATATCATTGTCTCATTACATTACTGATTAATTAGTATGTGTAATTGGTTGAGGTTAGGTATGTGTTTGACTTTGAATTAAGTATGTTGATTTTTTACAATAATATCCCTAGAATTGCAGCAGCTTGAAAATATAAAGGTTATCTCAATGCAGTTATAAATTTTCTAACCAAGAAAGTTCTATTATGGCAGCGAATAGAGATTGTTCGAGTATGAAAAGAAAAGATGTCGAAAGTCGAAATATTTTATGTTAATAAAATAGGCTTTTTTTGTATTTTGATAATTTTAAAAAGATACCTGTCTACTTGTTAAATCTTCCAAACATAATAGAAATAATTTATAAAAACCTTTTTTTCTAAAATATCCAGACAGTAAAAATTAAAAAAGTGACTATACTGTTTTACCTAAACTGTGTCTCAAAACTGTCTTAAAATGTAACGTTATCCAAAGTCCTGGTACTCTAGTTTCAGCAGCACACTCACACACACACATGTAACTAGGAGATGTATGAGTGTGTGTATTTCCCGTTGCGATGCTGCAGAGTTGTTGCCGTGTTGCATTGCGGCAGGGGTTTCACCTGAAACAAATGGAATAACGTAAGAAATGGAATCAGAACTTTATTTATAGTTGTTTGTACAAAAAAATAACAGATAACAGTGTTGTAAGATACAGGTAGTGTGCCATCTTACTGATAAATTTTGAGAGGACAATAAAACGCAACATTAACAGAGACTAATAAATCAAAATAAATACTAACATACCTATACATAGAATAAATACCTACCGTATATTACTATCTTAAATAAACATACATATATACTAAACAATATATTGATACATACATATACGAATAAACTACATAAATACATACATCAAAATTGTTCAGATAAGAAGTGCTCTTTTAATCTTTTTAAAGACATTCTCAGAGGGACTTTCTTGAATTGTCTTAGGCAGTTTATTCCACAGTTGTGCAGCTTTTACAGAAAAGGAGTTGATAAAAAACTTGGTATACGCACTAGGCAACTCCAGCACTTTAGTGATGCAGGCGCGCCTAGAGCGGGGATATGGAGGAAGGTGTTGGAAGCCCGAGCAGCTTACTAAGTACGTCGTTTAAGGCTCCCTCCAGCTCTTGCCTAGTGGCTGTACGTGACGTCGTCAGCGTACATAAAAACGTCGGCGTCTCTATAAAATTTTACCACAGATATTATAATATTTTACCTTCCTCTTCTATTGTGATTTATCGAGTCAACCCTGGAGCACACGGAGTCAGAATTTTCAAAGCCCCAGCTTAAGTTGCCCTCCAAAGCACAGAATATTTTTTCTGGCTAGAAGATCAGGTGCTTCAGTATGAATTTATTTTCTAAACCAAATTGAGGAAAATCTCACAAATTTTGATGCGTTCTCACTAATTGGTGTCCCCTTGTGTGAATGAAATGTATCTTTTAGCCGAAACTTTGTATCTACGTATATGAAAACTAATATTATAAAGGGGAAAGGTTTGTATTTTTGTGTGTATGTTTGTAACGAATAAATTAAAAACTAGTGGACCGATTTCAGAAACCTTTTCACCATTAAAAAGCTTAGTTCACCGTGAGTAAAAAAAGTTATTTTTACATACATATACACATATAATCGCGCCTTTATCCCTAATGGGGTAGGCAGAGCGTAAACGATCTAAATATAGGTCGTTCCGCCACGTCCGACAAAGTTTCCAGAGTTATTTAAGATAGATTTATATGAATATTGGTGTGGTGACAGGTTGTCAGCCCTGCGCCTACATTGCAGTATACTGAAATCCTTAGATCCCTTAGCTGGTTTTTACAGCATGCCCGGGAGGAAATGCAGCTGGCACATTCTATAATTTTTACTCGCTCCCAGTCCAGCATGGAAGGTACTTTTTACCATGGAAAAGTATTTGATTACCACGGCAAAATTCACAAAGTAAGCCATGGGTGGAAATGCGGCTTTAAAGGGTAGTAATTAATAACCTAAGAACGTTATCTAGTCTCTATAGACATCAAATCCTGTAATTTAGAACATAACTTAGGTACTTAACCCACCTTAGAGACAAGATAGACATTACGCTCTCTTGTTAGCCTAGGTCTCAAGGCACGAGGTTGATAGTGTTGTATTGTAGCTAGCGATATAATATGTTGGGAGGTACTTATCGATAAATGTATTTACTTTAAAGTTATAATGAAGAACATAAGATAAAACATAATTTAAACATTGTGAACATATTAAAGAAAAAATAAAGCCGATAAAATAAAATTAATGAAAATCAAATCTAAAATAAAATAATAATATTTAAGTGGAATTTTACTAAACATCTTCAAAAATTATATTATTAAGCTGTTTCCAACAGAATTTTAGTTAGAACTTGCTGTCTAGGCTAAAGTATCGTCCCAGGCTAAAGTATATTCCCAGGCTTTATTAAAATTAATTTTATTCTTCCATGCTGGACTAACACGGGAAGAGAAAAACATAGAATGTGCCAACTGCATTTCCTCCCGGGCATTCAGTATATTGCAATTTAGGCGATGGGCTGACAATTTGTCACTTCAGCAATATACATACAAATCTATCTTAAATAACCCTTAAAACTTTGTCAGACATGGCGGATCTTTACGCTCTGCCTACCCCATTAGGGATAAAGGCGTTATTATATGTATTTACTTATACAAATACCTATCGAAAGGATTACGATTTTTATGAGATATTATCCGTAACAAACATGTTCTCCATTCGTAAAAGTGTCGATACAATCTTAATCTTAAATCTTAAACATTGACCAACTCTATATTTCTGGGTCAGCAGGTTTCTGGGCCAATAAGCAGGTCGAATGTGACTAATTAACGAGTCTAGGTCTAATCGTAGCATGGCTAAGCCTATGACGTAGTCTCAAACTCTGAGGTATACACACATACATATATTCACGCCTTTATCCCTAATGGCATAGGCAGAGCGTAAACGACCTTAACAAAGGTCATTCCGCCACGTCTAACAAAGTTTTGAGGGTTATTTAAGATACATTTGTAAGTATATTGCTATAGTGACGGGTTGTCAGCCCATCGTCTAAATTGCAATATACAGAAACCCTTGGCTCCCTTAGCTGGTTTTTACAGCATACCCGGAAGGAGATGCAGCTGGCACATTTTATGTTTTTCTCTCGCTCCCAGTCCAGCATGGCAACTTTGAGGCCCGTATTGATAAACAGCACTTGAGACTGACTGAGGTCGTACCAGAAATGTCATTTCAGTATAAATAAGGTCTGTCAAATCCATACTTAATATTGATCTCAATCTTGAAATCTCTTTGTAAATACGAGCCGAGTGACGACGATACGAGTGGTGTGTTCAGTTACTGTATTACGGTTGTTATAATTTGCGTGTATTTAAATTATTTCTAAACGTTAAAAAAATACATTAAAAAACGCAGACTTTTAACACTAATCTTTTTATCCTAAATAAAGATTTTAATAACGGGCGCTCACTTTGGAAAATAAGTCGCGCACTTCACGATATGTTTCGGGACATTCGGAGTCCCTTCATCAGGTTTAGTTTGTCAGCTGCGGGGAAGCGTATCGGTGAAGTACGCGACTTATTTTCCAAGGTGAGTGCCCGTTATTAAAATCTTTATTTAGAATGTCTCACTTAAGTTTAAATAGTTTTCTTTTTATCCAATTAATATCAGACGAAAGTTAACACGTTTATAACGCAATAAAGAAACACGCTTTCAACGGGTTTTTCTAGTAATACATTTGGCATACATAATAAAGGTTAGGTCGTGAAAAAAGGACGTATGCAAATTTTTATCGTGGAAAATCCTCATTTGTACTGGACAACTCATTTGCCACGGGTTAACCGCAGACGTAAAACTAGTATTTAGTATTTACTACATAGTATAAAACAAAGTCGCTTTCTCTGTCCCTATATCCCTATGTATGCATAAATCTTCAAAACTGCGCAACGTATTTTGATGCGGTTTCTTATAATGGGTAGAGTGATTCAAGAGGAAGGTTTATATGTATAATACATGTATAATATAGTAGGGAAACACTGATAATTTCGTGGAAAGCCGGGGCGGGTCGCTAGTATAGGTATAAAGTACATAATTAACACTTCTTTTAAAATGACTTGTATAAACAGAAGTAATACTATAATTTACTTCCATGCTGGTCTGGGTACTTCCATGCTGGTCTGGGAGCGAGAGAAAAACATAGAATGTGCCAGCTGCATTTCCTCCCGGGCGTGCTGTAAAATCCAGCTAAGGGATCCGAGGGTTTCAGTATATTGTAATTTAGGCGATGGGCTGACAACCTGTCACTACAGCAATATACCTAGAATTATATCTTAAATAACCCTCAAAACTTTGTCAGACGTGGCGGGACACCTTTGTTTAGGTCGTTTACGCTCTGCCTACCCCATTAGGGATACAGGCGTGAATATATGTATGTATATGTATGTATGTAATACTATAATTTTCATGCAAAATGTAGGTCCTATCCATATTCATCCAATAATAAATAAAGAGAATAGGAAAAAGTGTCTTTATTGAGATCATGTTTCAAATAGTATATAACATTGTGTGGGACCTTGGTACGTGTTACTTGTGTATTTTTACGTAATTCTTATATCATCATCATCATTTCCCTAGCCTTATCCCGTATCTCACGGGGTCGGCTACCTAATCTAGGTGATTGAACGAGGGTACTGGTTTTTACACAGAGCGACTGCCATCTGACCTCCCATTAGGGAAACCAGACCCAATCCTAGATCAGGTCAGAGTTTTCAAGCCGCCAATGCTTAGCACTGGCCTCTGTAATGTCTTAACGACTAATATCTACAGTATTAAACGATATTAACCGGGACCAACGGCTTAACGTGCCTTCCGAAGCACGGAAAAAGCGCCGAATAAACGTACATATGAAATTCGAAAACCGAAAAACACATTGGTACGTGGTGGGATTCGAACCACGGCCCCCCGCTCAGGAGGCAGCGGCCCTATCCAGTACACCATCGTAACTTCAGCTTTTCAATTGAGCTGTCTAAGAACACAATAAATTATTTTTCGTTAGGTTGTGAAGAAAACACATACCAGATTTTCACAAAAGCTAATTTTTCATCGCACCGAAACTGTTTTGTTATTTAGATTTCGGTTATTTTGTCGTGTAAAATTATAATGGTGTTTAAACAGAAATGCGTTCAATTTAGGTCTTCATTTAATAAAAAATAAGTTTAGTAAAATTTAATTGGACGAAAAAGAACGCATTATTATGAAAAGTCTTTGACGATTTCCCTATTCCACTACTAAAATTTATTTGAACGTGACTATCTATGGATGTTGGTTGTTATTTCTCAAAGAAAATTGTTCAATTCTTCCATGCCGGCCTGGAAGCAAGAGAAAAACATAGAATGTGACAGCTGCATTACCTCCCGAGCATGCTGTAAAAGCCAGCTAAGGGATCCGAGGGTTTCGGCATATTGTGATTTAGGCGATGGGCTGACAACCTGTCACTACAGCAATATACCTACAAATCTATCTTAAATAACCCTCAAAACTTTAACAGACGTGGCGGAATGACCTTTGTTTAGGTCGTTTGCGCTCTGCCTACCCCAGTAGGGATAAAAGCGTGATAATATGTATGTATGTAAAATTGTTCAATTTTGTAAGAATAAATAAAAACTTTTGCCTCATTTCTATTTTTAGGTACTTTGTAACAGGAATGAAAACGCATTTTTTTCGTATACAAATGTGATGTTGGTATAAACCTTGTACAAAAATTTCATTAGCTTTGAAAGAAAATTACTGAAACGGGCTCAAAGCTAGAATTCTAATTGAGTTCTGGTGATGAGAATCTTTTTAGGTAAAAACGGAGAGTATTATTTGGGGTGGGATGGGATCTACCTTATAGTGGTCCACCCTGGGCAAAGGTAACACAGGCTTGCCTGTGAATAAGTCTGGCTGAACGATCACAACAAAGCGGTGGTAGGCTCCGCAAGGGGCCGTCTGACTCGCAACCACCCTCTCACCGGAGTCCGGCGCCAAACGGCTTTCTGTGTTCCGTCAGTGAATCAGATTGCCAGTGCCATAACAGTTATCTTCTGGGTGAGTTCGCTCCATCGTTGACTCTGTCACGGACATCCCTGAACTAGTGTCTAGAGTCAAGAGCTAACCCATTTCTAATAAAAGAAAAGTCATAGTTGATGTTTGTCTATTTATCACTTTGTGAGGTTTCTCCAGTTTGGTTAGTGCATTGCAGGCTGAATCATGATTGTCCGAAAAGAAAAAAGGATTACGTGCTTTAAAGGGCACGTTCAGCCGTCGGTCCCGGTTGCTGTCTTTGATACTTGGCGTTACTCAAACCAAATTAGAGGACTAATAGCTGTGCTACTAAGCGGTATGAAAACTCTGACACTACGGTTTATCACGGCTAAGTAGCACGGCTAATAGGCCTCTGACATGGTTTGAGTAACGAGCACTATCAAAAACAGCGACCGGGACCGACGGCTTAACGTGCCCTCCGAAGCATGGAATCTTTTTTCTTTTCGGACAATCAGGTGATTCAGCCTGCAATGTCCTAACCAAACTGGGAAAAACCTCACAAAGTCATAAATTGACAAATATCAACTTTGTGAATCAAACCCAGGACCTTCGGATCGTAAGCCCATGGCTCTAACCACTAGACCACGGAGGCAGTTAAGAAAATCATTATTTAACTTTGTTTTCCTATATTTCACTTGGCGCACTGCAGATAAAGTCAGCTCTCACAGTCGTTACATACATGCATACATAATATAATCACACCTTTATCCCTAATGGGGTAGGCAGAGTGTTAACGACCTAAACAAAGCTCGATCCACCACGTCTGACAAAGTTTTGAGAGTTATTTTAGATAGTTTTGTAGGTATATTACTATAGTAACAGGTTGTCAGCCCATCGCCTAAAATACAACATATTGAAACCCTCGGATCCCTTAGTCGATTTTTACAGTATGCTCGGGAGGAAATGCAGCTGGCGTATTCTATATTTTTCTCTTGCTCCCAAGCTAGCATGGAATAAGCCAGTCGTTAGGTAACTGTTATTAAACAAATAAAAAAAAAAAAACAATTAAATGTTATTTTTCCTTCAGTTTCACTTTTACTCAATGAAACATCATTCATATTGGATTGCAAAATATTATGAACGATAAATATTTTTTTATGAAATTTATTTATTTAAAACGGAGTAAACATTAAGTGATATACAAGTTAATGGTGTTTGGTATGGATTAGAGTCGTGTTTTGTTCATTTCTAAAAGTAATTAATAATATATTCCAAGTACTGAATCCCGCGATCGCAAGATGTAAACAAAGGCAAAGGGGAATCTAGTATACTAATGTTATAAAGAGGAAAGATATGTATTTTTGTGTGTGTGCGTATGTTTGTAACGAATAAACTCAAAAACTACTAAATCGATTCAGTGTTGGATAGCTACGTTTGAGTAACCTAGGATACTTTTTACCGCGGGAAAGTGATTCATTCCCACAGGAAAACTTATTTAGCAGCAGAGAGCCAGTTAATAATAAAATATAGTCTCGAATCACTCCAGCTATTTTAATGAATCGAAGAACAGTTAGTGTTATTTATATTATTATTGTTTTTTTTTTGTTTAAGTTGTGTATTCTTGGTATTTTACTAAGTCGAGCTTATTTAAAAAAAAAAACATAAAACGCTTCAGAGTTATTAAACATAACCTCAAATGATACTCTATGTCAAACAGAATAATAAATCAAAGAGTATACAAAAATAAATAACAATAACAAATTACAATTATTCACAAATGGAATAAGAAAACAAATGCTAGGAATCCTTACGAAGGAATTTTTCATAAATCCTCCAATCGGAATTTAAATTAAAACGAATGTTAAGTGGAACATGCAAGACAGACGAAATACAAAATATGTTTATACAACTAGCGAAGCTTTACTGGTGTGTATCATAATGACGGGTGTTCAGTTATGAAAATTGTTATTATTTAGTCTTTTATTAGGGCTGATTTTATACAAATTAGTTCTTAAGAAATAAAAAATAAGCACCACCCGATTTCAAACTTTTAGTTATGATTCACGTAGTTTCAATTACATTTTCGTACGGTACAAAGTTAGCTCTAAAACTTTTTCATATATCATCACTACATAGTATAAAACAAGGTCGCTTTCTCTGTCCCTATATCAATATGTATGTTTAGATCTTTAAAACTACGCTATGGATTTTGATGTGGTTTCTTTTAATGGATAGAGTTATTCAAGAGAAAGGTTTATATGTATAATACATGCATAATTTAGTAGAGAAACACTGATTTCCGTGCGAAGCCGGGGCGGGTCGCTAGTTATTAATAAACGTTTACTGTTACAGAAATTTCACTGCCACCCGCTATGTTGATGTCAAGTCCGCGGGTGGCGTTTTTTTTGATTTATCTTCGTATCCATTAAGGTACAAATTTTCATTTCTTAAGTACTAAATACAACACAATCAGCTCTAACTTACAGCAAAATACCTACAAATATATCTTAAACAATCCTCAAAACTTTGTCAGACGTGGCGGAACGACCTTTGTTTAGGTCGTTTCCGCTCTGCCTACCTCATTAGGGATAAAGGCGTGATTATATGTTTGTATGTATGTATGTATGTATCAGCTCTAAATAATAAACTACATTTAAATCTTTTTCAAGACTCCACTCGCCATTATGATGGGCACGCTTTGCTCGGATTAAAACAACGAGAAAATGTTATCATTTCAATCTGTTACCTCTAGTCTAGTGATCAGAACCTTGGCCTCTCAATTCAAAAGACAAAGGTTCGATTTCCACGGGAAGGACATGAAGTTGATATTATAATTTTTTGAGATTTTTCCAGTTTGGCTAGGACCTACGGGCGGAGAAGGCATAATTAAATGATCTGACAAGATAAATGAAGGCTTCGGAAGTCATGTTGATCAGTCAGTCCTGACCTTTATTGCTCTGAAGACCAAGTTAGAGATCTGAAATTCTACTGACACCCCTATGATGAATGACCCGTCGTTCATTGACTCGACAATCGACCCTATAAAAAATATGAAGACTATTTTTTAATAATTGGTATCATAGCATGCATACCAAAATAAATATTAAATTTGAAAGAGACAAAATGGAATGAAACCATTTTAAGAATCTTTGAAATTCTTTATGCTTTAAAAACTTTTTGCATTTATGCACAGTATTTCCATTTCAATATAAAGATTGCAAATGGAATATTAAGCTATTGATTTTGTTTTACTTAATACAGCAGACAGATACATGTTTAATGTTTTATGAAAATAGGGACTGAACTTTTAGAAAACATTTCAAAACGAAATTTATCTAAATAAAATATATCTCGAAGAACTAAATTTCATGTGATACTTCTACACGGAAAATCAATTTGAAAAACAGAAATAAAAAAATAAAGGAAAGAATATTATCTAGTAGGTAAATAACCTCTATTGAAATTCAACCGACAACCTCCAAATAAATAGCATATGGCTCAGACTGTTACACCATTACTAATATAGCTACCGTACCCATATCATCCATCCACCAGTCCAAGTTTAACAACACAGTAACTTGATACAAAGAACAATAAATTATTTAAAACAAAATTTATCTTCAGGTCGTATATCACTTAATCAGCAAATAACTAACTGCGAGTTCCCACCTACGAGATGCAAATGTAAATTTCCTGCTTTTCACTAGCTTCAGATAGAGATGAGTAACAGGTAAAAAGTACCTGTTATTTATGAATACATACATACATATAATCACGCCTTTATCCCTAATGGGGTAGGCAGAGCGTAATCAACAAAGGTCGTTGCGCCACATCTGACAAAGTTTTGAGGGTTATTTAAGATAGATTTATAGGTGTACTGCTGTAGTGACAGGTTGTCAGCCCATCGCCTAAATTACAATATACTGAAACCCTCGGATCACTTAGCTGGTTTTAACAGCATGCCCGGGAGGAAATGCAGCTGGCACATTCTATATTTTTCTCTCGCTTCCAGTCCAGCATGGACGAAAATAATAACATAAATGTTATTTATGTTTAAGTATTATAATACTTATAACAATAATATTTTTTACACTTTAGACTTCTGGGTTGTGTTGCCTAATAGAGTTATATGCTCAATTATACAACATAAAATCAACCTTTAACGAGAAGACAGGGCGTCACTTTATGAATAATGTTTTTTTTAAATACAATATTTTGGTGTTTTGGATGCTCATATCGATAAATGTGTTGGCGATAAAAGTTGTAAGATCTTTGGATTTTAATTCAGATCCTTACGCATTTCTATCCTTTTTTTTAACAGTAATAGTTTAAACGATACCACAAGTATTAACAGCTCCTTCCAAAATAACAGGTCCAGTCTCTAACAGACTAGCAACACTAGCAGCTCCGGTCTGCACCTGAATTAGTCGTATTATGGCTAACTGGACCGTCCACTGAGACTTTCGGTCTGTCCTCTCAAAGTGGAAGTACAGTTAAGACGCATTCCCATAAGACTAAGCGTGCATTGTCTACACGTGAATATATATACCCGTAACCACGCCTGCCATGCCGCCTTTCTTCCATGCTGGACTGGAAGCGAAAGAAATACATAGAATGTGCCCGCTGCATTTCCTCCCGGGCAAGCTGTACAAACCAGCTAAGGGATCCGAGGGTTACAGTATATTGCAATTTAGGTGATGGGTTGACAACCAGTCACTACAGCAATGTACCTTCAAATCTATCTTAAACAACCCTCAAAACTTTGTCAGACGTGGCGGAAAGACCTTTGTTTAGGTCGTTTACGCTATGCCTACCCCATTAGGGACAAAAGCGTTATTATATTTATGGATGTAATCACGCCTGCACCTATTATAGGTTGTATATCGCTATGATGTGTACATAAAGAAAGACTATGATAAATTTGTCACTCCGTCTACCGTTTCTGTAGCTCAGTTGGTAGAGTAATGGACCGGCATTCGAGAGACGCATGTACGAGTCCTGCCAGAAACGAATGTACTATTTGCTTTCTTTCATGTTATATGAAATAAAAATTGCATCGTGAGTGCTAAAACCATTAGAAAACTATGTTTCCTGTGGAAATCAAATCCACGATCTCCGAATCAGAAGCCAAAGGCTTAGAACACTAATCAACGAAGGCATTCCTTTTACTGTAGGAAATGTGTTGTAATCGTGGAACATGATAAACTCGTTAGTGTTTGAACTTTAGTTTTCTTACTGCTATTACCACGAAACTTACTATAAACATACATACATATAATCACGCCTTTATCCCTAATGGGGTAGGCAGAGCATAAACGACCTAAACAAAGGACGTGCCGCCACGTCTGACAAAGTTTTGAGAGTTATTTAATTAGTTATTTATTTGTAGGTGTATTGCTGTATTTGCTGCCAGCCCATCACCTAAATTACAATATAATGAATCCTTGAGATCCCTTAGCTGGTTTTTGCAGCATGCCCGGGAGGAAATGCATCGGGCACGTTTTACGGTTTTCTCTCGCTCCCAGGCCAGCATGGAAGAACTGTTAATATAGTAGGTACTAAACTTATGATAAACAGGTACAATTAATCATGCCTTGACCCCAAGAGACTAGGCAGACAACAAGTAAAGTTTGTGTGGAGAAGTAAGTTTTCTTGTTCCTATTCCCACGAAACTTGCTGTAAATGTAGTAGGTACTAAGATTTCAATAAATATGTAGATACTATTAATCACGCCTGAACACCAAGAGACTAGGTAGATAACAAGTGAAGTTAGTAGGGGAGAAGTAAATTTTCTTGCTGCCATCACCACAAAACACATTCCAACTAATAGTAATTATAAAATCGATTTTGGGTTCCTAAGGCTATTTATTATACCTAATGGCCTAAGTGTTTCAAGGAAAGAAAATACCATTATTATTTTCATGGTGTGTTACTTTCTGTTCCTTTCAAGGTTGTCGGTCCCGACAGACGTCAAAACATCATTGAAAATTTACATTTCAAAACACATCAATCATACCAAAATAGTCACGTCTGTATTTTTACGGGGTAGCCAGAGCGTACTCCATAAAAAGGCGTTTTTTGTCACGCCTTACGAGGTTTGAGGGTCATTTTAGACAGTAGAAACTTTGTATTATGGCTATAGTGACAGGTTGTCAGCCTTTTATCTAAATTGCAATGCACCAAGATCCTCACCTCCCATTACTCATTACTTTAACATGTCCGGAAAAAAAGCAGCTGGAACATTCTATTTTTTTCTACTGCTCACAATCCATTACAAAACGAAAATTAATAACAGCATGCACACGCTGGCATGGGAGCGAGAGAAAAACAAAGAATGTGCCAGCTACATTTCCTCCCGGGCATGCTGTAAAAACCAGCTAAGGGATCCGAGGGTATCAGTATATTGCAATTTAGGCGATAAACTGACAACCTGTTACTTCTTCTTCTGTCGAGTGGGTATCGAGTCTATCGACCCGATGAACACTGGTGTCAGAGTTTTTACTACAGCAGTAATATACCTACAAATCTATCTTAATTAATAACCCTCAAAACTTTGTCAGACGTGGCGGGATGACATTTTTTAGGTCGTTTACGCTCTGCCTACCCCATTAGAGATAAAGACGTGATTACATGTTTGTATGTTTGCACATCTTCAAGTAACTCGAGCTTAATTATCCAATAAGATAAATTGCTTTAGTTTCAAAGAAAATCTATCAATTAATTAATCTTTGAGTTTAATAGACTCTACTCTAGCTTTAAAAACCAATTTTGTCTAGATATACTTAAAAGATCCTTGACTGTCACTATCGACTACCGTCGGTTCCGGTCATTGATAGTGGTCGTTACTCAAACCATATCAGCTGTGCTACTAGGCGGTTTGAAAACTCGGACACCAGGGTTCGTCGGGTTGTTGGACTTGAGAATCCATTCATTACGATTAGACTATCGATTATTTTCATTATATGCGTAATTGTGTCGTACCTTTTCGTTTAGATCTTCAAATATTTTGAATATTTACATACATACATAAATACATTACGCCATTATCCCTAAAGGGGAGGCAGAGCGTAAACGACCTAAACAAAGGTCGTTCTGCCACGTCTGACAAAGTTTTGAGAGTTATTTAAGATAGATTTCTAGCAATATTCAACGTGTAAGAAGCTATCTTTGAGGGAAATGTTTTTTGAAATAAAGAAAAACTGCGAAGAAAGTTCAATTGAAATTAATATTGAGTTTTCCAATAAGTAAGTACTTTACAGATGTTGCGAAGATTTGTAAAACGATTGTGAAACTGAATCATAGTTGGCACTTTAAATAACAAAGAGCAAGTTCTCAATTTTGTTTTACTTCAATTTATGGAAGTTATACAATTCACTTTAGATATTGTTCTTTGTTTAGTAATGATCAGTTATACAAAAATAAAATTGATGTGTATTTCAAATAAAACACCCATAAAATAAATGATTGCCTATTCAAATAATATAGTGTGTTTTAATTGTTTCTTGAATTGCTGTTCTTAAAGTTCTATTGTAACTATTGTTGAGTTAATTTTCTGACTGTAAGTTTTTAGCAACGTATTTATAAAGCTATCTTAAGATTGAGAGCAATATTAAGTTTGGATTTAATAGGTAATTTTGTACTGAAATGACTTTTCCGATTCGAATTCAAAAATGCTGCCATTCTCAAGTGCTGATTATATATACGGGCCTTAATGTCAAGTCTTAATGATACATTGAAGTATAATTATAGTATAATAGTAATATGTGTGTAAGTGTTATGATATGTTATGAAGATTTAGCAAGTTTTAAATATAATTAGTATTTTAATTATGACTAATACCTAAAACCTTTGAAATTGACTCTAACTAGATATAGAAGTATAAATTGTAAATCTTAACCAACACCTAAACGCATTTCAATCGTGGGATTTTAAACATGACAGTGCGGTGCCCAGCGAGAATTTGCGTATACAGTAAAGAAAGCATAAAATTGATTTCATAAAATCTTCTGTGATCTTTATTAGAATCATTATTTTATTCATTTTGAACGACATGCACAGTAACTGAAGTTTTTGAGTTTGCCGGCACGCACGTGCAGTTGCCGGCATGTCTTAGTTCATCTTTACCAAAACCTACAAATATTGAAAGAAGCAAAATACTCACTTTGAACAACATTTACGGTGACTGAAGCAGTTTTCGCGTTTGCCGGCACGCACGTGCAGTTGCCGGCATGTCTTAGTTCATCTTTACCAAAACCTACAAATATTGAAAGAAGCAAAATACTCACTTTGAACAACATTTACGGTGACTGAAGCAGTTTTCGCGTTTGCCGGCACGCACGTGCAGTTGCCGGCATGTCTTAGTTCATCTTTATCAATACCTACAAATATTATTAGAAACAAAATACTCACTTTGAATGACATGTACAGTAACTGAAGCAGCTTTCACGTTTGCCGGCACGCACGTGTAGTTGCCGGCGAAACGTGGTTCTACTTTGCAAACGCCTATCAATATTATAAATCTGTGCCCACTATAGCCATGACTAGCAGGAAATACGTCCCCACAGTGGCTATGGTAGCCATGTATGAGTGGATAGAATAGCAAGCACTTAATTTGTATGACGTGTATAGTAACTGAAGCAGCTTTCACGTTTGCCGGCACGCAGGTGAAGTTGCCGGCGTAACGTGGTTCTACTGGTAGCCATGTATGAGTCGATAGGATAGCAAGTACTTACTTTGTATGACGTGTACAGTAACTGAAGCAGCTTTCGCGTTTGCCGGCACGCACGTGTAGTTGCCGGCGTAACGTGGTGCTACTTTGCAAACGCCTATCAATATTATAAATCTGTGCCCACTATAGCCATGACTAGCATGAAATACGTCCCCACAGTTACTATGATAGCCATGTATGAGTGGATAGGATAGCAAGTACTTACTTTTTATGACGTGTACAATAACTGAAGCAGCTTTCAAGTTTGCCGGCACGCAGGTGAAGTTGTCGGCACGCAGGTGAAGTTGCCGGCGTAACGTGGTTCTACTGGTAGCCATGTATGAGTCGATAGGATAGCAAGTACTTACTTTGTATGACGTGTACAGTAACTGAAGCAGTTTTCGCGTTTGCCGGCACGCAGGTGAAGTTGCCGGCGTAACGTGGTTCTACTTTAAAAACGCCTATTAATATTATAAACCTGTGCTTACTGTAGCCATGACTAGCTCGAAACACGTCCCCAGTTACTATGGTAGACATGTATGAGTGGATAGGATAGCAAGTACTTACTTTGTATGACGTGTACAGTAACTAAAGCAGCTTTCGCGTTTGCCGGCACGCAGGTGCAGTTGCCGGCATGTCTTAGTTCAACTTTACCAATACCTACAAATATTATAAGAAGCAAAATACTCACTTTGAATGACATGTACAGTTACTGAAGCAGCTTTCGCGTTTGCCGGCACGCACGTGCAGTTGCCGGCATGTCTTAGTTAATCTTTACCAATACCTACAAATATTATAAGAAGCAAAATACTCACTTTGAATGACATGTACAGTTACTGAAGCAGCTTTCGCGTTTGCCGGCACGCACGTGCAGTTGCCGGCATGTCTTAGTTAATCTTTACCAATACCTACAAATATTATAAGAAGCAAAATACTCACTTTGAATGACATGTACAGTTACTGAAGCAGCTTTCGCGTTTGCCGGCACGCACGTGTAGTTGCCGGCATGACGAGGTTCTGCCTTGCCGATGACCAGCTCGCTCGTCTGCCGGCCGTTGTGGACGCTCACGCCATCTGGTAGGAGAAAATGGTAAATCAATATCCGGATAGTTAAACGCAAAGGGACTACAATGTTACTTTTTTTTCACTATAAGTAGGAACACCAACATCTTTTAAATTAAACATTACAGTATTATATCTTAACTGAAAATCACTAATTTAAAAGACAATTACTGTGTATTGTGATTTGGACGCTGGACTGACAACTTGTCACTATAGCGATACAAATTTTGATGTAAAGTTATTTTCGTCGAGACGAGAAGCAAACACCTTGTACTACTGGTGACTTTATGCATTTATGTTTAATAAGCTTCCGTTAAAGGCCAAAATGATGGTCGGGTGAACATAATCAGACTGTTACTTTAATCAAAGTTTTCAAAACTGCCTATGGGGTCTGGTTGCCTAAACCACGATATCTCAATTCGATTTATTTTCTTGATGAGATTATTTGCAATTTAATTAGTAAAACTTAAGGTGTATACCGGCAGACGAGCAGGTAGGTTTCAAGATATGTAACCATAGCTGTAATGCCTTAAAATATCCTTTAAATCAGCGCGCGCTACGGCGTGTCGGTTCAGTCCGCGGCCGCGGCAAAAATGTGCGAAAATCGCACAAAAAAGCTTATTCCATTAAAACTAGGAGCCGGATTACAAAAAAGCTAAATTGCGTTCTTAGATAATCATAATACGGATATTTTTCCGAAGGAACCGTGAAAGTGCTCCTAATAGTTTAGAAGGAATATCAAATTTACTGAATAACAGCTTTACTTCCAGATTTTTTATAGCATACTTATTTATGAATTTGGATATTTTTAAATGTTGCAATTGCAGGGCATGAACAAATTTCTTAGATATATATTTAAAAAGAGTATGTCTACCTGGGACAAAAAGTCCAGTTGGGTAGGTCCAACTTTCAGAAGGAGGTCGATCGTCGAATCCAACTCGGCTGGGCAGCGTTCGGGAAGCTACGTAACATCTTCTCATCCAAACAACTACCGCAATGTCTCGAGACAAAAGTCTGGGACCAGTGCGTGTTGCCAGTGATGACCTACGGAACCGAAACGTGGCCACTCACAATGGGCCTCATAAGAAGGCTCAAGGTCACTCAAAGGGCAATGGAAAGGGCTATGCTCGGAGTTTCCCTCCGCGATCGAATCCGAAACGAGGAGATCCGGAGGAGAACCAAGGTCACCGACATAGCTCGAAGAGTTGCTCAACTTAAGTTTCAGTGTGCGGGGCACATTGCTCGCAGGACCGACTCCCGCTGGGGTAGGAAAGTCCTGGAGTGGCTGCCTTGGCACGGTAGACGCAGCGTAGGCAGGCCTCCCACAAGGTGGACCGACGATCTGGTGAAGGTCGCGGGAAGCTGCTGGATGCAGAAGGCGCTAGACCGATCATCGTGGAGGTCCTTGGGGGAGGCCTATGTCCTGCAGTGGACGTCTATCGGCTGAGACGACGACGATATTTAAAAAAAAAACAATGATTTCTTTAGGAAATAATTTCTTAAAAACAAACATTTGCCTGGAGGAATCACCTTAAAGCGCTTCGCGTGATTGTCTAGTCTAACAATTTAGACCCACTTTAACCTCGACCAAGACTTTCAGTTTAACAACGATTACTAAATCTATTACAAATACAATTCATAACACTAAAACGGACGTTTTAAGTGAAATTAATGTTAGTAAACTGTCGAGGCAAACCAAGGAGGAAGCGAAATACGTGAAAAATCAAACCTATCAATAAAAATAAACTACAAAATACGCTATCGGCAAGCTGCCAATAGCAAACTCCATCGAATTTTGAGTTCTATTCGTGCTACATACAGGCTATTTTATAGAACCATGCTAGAGCTGAACGTTCCAGTGTTTAAACAATTCCTTGATTGTATAATCGCCTTTTACCCGGTTTGGAATAGTAGTCATTTTGGAAAAATATGTTTGGGAATGCACAGTGAAAATTGTTTGAATTCTGTTTGCTTTTTGCGAATAAAAGTTTTAGTAATGTTATAGTATTTAAGTAAACGTAATAAATGGTTTAATCACGTAATTAATATTTTATTTTATTTATTTAACTGTATGCTAAAAAAAAAGTACATTGGCGGACTTAACGCCAAAGGCATTGCCTACCAGTCTACTTTTGGGCATGTGTCAAAAGACAATGTAAAAGTTTGAATATCTGTTGGTTGGGATTGTATTTTAAAGACTTTAAAGTTATTTCGGCTTAGGACACTATCGGCTAAATAAGATAAGATAAAGTAAATTCCTAGAAACAAGCTTAACGAAAGTGACGTCAAAGAAATGACGAGCTGAGTTTGTTAGGTATTTTTCATTTCTCCACTAATATAAAAATAGTATGACGTGAAACATAACATTCTTTTATGAACACAGAACATGTTTTGTGTTCCAATAAACCCAGTGGCTACTGTGAACAATTCTGCAGGAAAATCTCTTGAAAGTTTGCTCGAGCACCGAACAGTTGTTTTATTTTTCCTACTACTAGCCTCTAACCACAAGCCACAAGAGTAAGGAACTGTATAGAAATACAAAGTCTTGTAGAACCAAGCTGAGATATTCTTAAGGTGTTACATAAGAAATTACCATTTCTTCTGAAGGATATCATTATTGTTAACTGAGCGGTCATATAGGAATGGACACAAGGGTTTCCTGTGAATAAAACAACATTTACTGCACTTGCCAATCTGTTTAACAAGCGTGGCGAGTCTTTCAAAAACTTCTCAATTTGGGAGACCTATACAGCGATTATAACTATACGTAAAAGTACCAAATAGTACTTGATCGAAAATTATAACGCCGAGGGAGCTTGACCTCCTGCATTTTTTCTGTACTAATGCTTCTTCTGTCGAGTGGGTATCGAGTCTATGGACCCGATGAACCCTGGTGTCAGAGTTTTTAAACTGCCTAGTAGCACCACTATCAGGCCTCTGACATGGTTTGAGTAACGAGCACTATCAAAGACAGCGACGGGGGCCGACGGCTTAACGTGCCCTCCGAAGCACGAAATCTTTTTCTTTTTCGGACAATCAGGTGATTTAGATTGCAATGTCCTAACCAAACTGGGGAAAAAATCACAAAGTGATAATTTCTCAAATATCAACTTTGTGTTTCCCTCCTGTAAATCAAACCCAGGACCTCCAGATCAGGAGTCCATGGCACTAGCCATTAGACCACGGAGACTGTTAAAAGTTTATACTAATGCTGTCTGCGGATTGACGAAGTTAAGTTTCTGTACGATTTCTAACTATTGTAAGAGCTACATCCGCCATTTGTTTATAAAATTGTAGATACACGGTTTTCCGTCAGTAACTGCAATGTGTTGAAAATAAATAGCCAGATAGCTTGATTTAAGATTCTTCAGTCTTGTATTTGATATTTTGAAATATATTTTATCAAAAACTGTGTTTATTCAGTCATTTTTTTTTTGTTTGTTTTACTAAAAGAAAAAAGAGAAATAAAGATTTTTGATTTAAACAGCCCAAGATAGGCAGTCATGGAGGGAACGGAGATACGCCTTTGCTCAGCAGTGGGACACTTACGGCTTTATAAGATAAGAAGAAGATTTCAACAGATTGTGTAGCAAAAAAAAGAAACACAAGTAAAAGCCATTTGTGATAAGTATAATGTTTTCATTTCTTAATCAGGGGACATACCTAGAATAACTGGAACAATTTAAATAAATTTGTAATGTATTCTCAATCTTATTTTTAAATAATAATAATCAAAAATAAAACTTAACTAATCTTGATATTCGTAACCTAATTTTTTCATTTCGCGGCGCGGTGGGACTCCCCCATGTTCCGAAGGTGGATGCAGCTTCATAGCGCTAAGTTGTGAGGTTTCAACTACCTTTGGAACATTCGTAATTCTGTAGTATTAGGTACTAGTTTGTTTTTATGTCATTAACATAGTTATTAAGAAAATTGTAACTAACCCAACTATGGATGCTCTTGGTCTGAAAGAAATGTCTTATTATTATTATTAATTGAATCAGGATTCACACAAAATGTAGTTACCTATAAATAACTAATATTTTACTCATGCCAGAACGTCGTATATCCTCTCGTTACATCTTTCATCATCCCTTATTTTTCTTCCATAAAAGTTCAATCTGGCTTCAACATACATTCAGCCGAAACTTTGTATCTACGTATATGAAACTAATATTATAAAGGGGAAAGGTTTGTACTTTTGTGTGTATGTTTGTAACGAATAAATTAAAAACTATTGGACCGATTTCAAAAACTTTTTCACCATTAAAAAGCTTAGTTCACCTTGAGTAAAAAAGGTTACTTTTTACATACATATACACATATAATCCCGCCTTTATCCCTTATGGGGTAAGCAGAGCTTAAACGACCGAAACAAAGGTCGTTCCGCCACGTCTGACAAAGTTTTGAGGGTTATTCATGATGGATTTGTAGGTATATTGCCGTAATGACAGGTTGTCAGCCTATCGCCTAAATTGCAATATACTGAAACCCTCGGATCCCTTAGCTGGTTTTCACAGCATGCCCGGGAGGAAATGAAGCTGGCACATTCTGTGTTTTTCTCTCGCTCCCAGTCCAACATGGAAGTAAGTGGCTTCAACATGTAGGTTAATAAAAACTAGTGCCCTAGTACCGTTGAAAATATTGAAAGAAAATACGTGTCCAATCGCAAACGGAACAGACTTGGCGATTGTGGCGAAAGCTTCGGTTTTATCTAGTGGTTTAGTAAGCCGATTGATAAAAAAAAATACATGGTTATATGTAGGACATTTTGCTTATTTTTGTCGCCAAGAAGGAGTGCTTTTCGTGGCTTTGTTTTAGTAACAAATAAATTAAAATAGTTTATTTAAGAATATTAGTTACATACATATAATCACGCCTTTATCCCTAATGGGGTTGGCAGAGCGTAAACGACCCAAACAAAGGTCGTTCCGCCACGTCTGACAAAGTTTTGAGGGCTCTTTAAGATAGATTTGTAAGTATATTGCTGTAGTGACAAGTTGTCAGCCCATCGCCTAAATTATAATATACTGAAACCCTCGGATCCCTTAGCTCCCGTTAAACTATAACGAAGTATGGGAGAATATATTTATAATAGTATTGTACAACTTTTATATGATAAAATAAATTAAAAAAAAGAAAGCTGGTTTTTACAGCATGCCCGGAAGGAAATGCAGAATCTTAGTTAGTAGTAACAAAAGTGTTCAAGGAACTCCTTGCAAGCTTTTTTTTAAACTTGTGTTAGGAGGCCCCGCTCTGCCATAAGGATTAAACAAAACTAAGTATTGTTGTTTAAAATGATACAATATAAGTTGAAGTTATAAAAATACAATTATTTAACTTATAATTTAAAATTATTGGAAACAAAATATAAAAGGTGTGTGTTTAGTACAAAATTAACAAAAAGTAATTGTCAGAACCGGCCAAGTGCGAGTCTAAACAATTGTGATTTTCAACAATGACGTATTTCTGTTGCTGCTATACCAACAAATACAAAAAAAAAAAACAGCTCCCATTTAAGGGCTCCCATATAATAAACGTGATATTTTTTCTTCCATGCTGGACTGGGAGTGACAGAAAAACATAGAATATGCCAGCTGCAATTCCTCCCGGGCATGCTGTAAAAAACAGCTAAGGGATTCGAGGATTTCTGTATATTGCAATTCAGGCGATGGGCTGACAACATGGTGACATTGTCATTATTGTCATTGTCAGCAATGTACCTAAAAAATCTATCTTAAATAACCCTCTAAACTTTGTCAGACGTGGCGGAACGACATTTGTTTAGATCGTTTAAGCTCTGCCTTCCCCATAAGGGATAAAGGCGTGATTATATGTATGTATGTACGGAGTAAATGACGTTAACTTGAGGAAAACAAGAAACAATTTTTCATCCGTCCGCAATACACCTATGTCATATGTACACACAGACAGTACACGAGAAAACCAGACCCAAAACAAATACAAAGATACGCCTTTCAAATATTTGTTCCGTCTGCCTGGAGAGACGTACCTTTTAGAACCGAGTTTTAGTCTCTTTTTGTTAGCAAATAAAAAAAGACAAAAAAAAAATGCTGATAAATAGCTGGCACATTCTATGTTTTTCTGTCGCTTCCAGTCCAGCATGGAAGTAGTTTACTCCTTTACAAAATTAAAGTCTTGTGAACATAAAAACTGTTTTCTTATTAAATAAAACTGAAAGAACCAAAGCGGAAACATCTTCAGTACGACACCAATAATATTTAACATCGGATAAGATTGGTATTCTATCTCTATCGCACTTTTACAATCCGCCGTGCTAAGCTGCAAGGTGGTGTTTTGACAAAACGACATTTTGCGCCAATCGCAAATGAGTGAGAATTTTAATCTGAAGAAATTGATCACCATTATCTCATTCAAATTTAACTTAGAATACATGGGATGTTTAGTACCATAGATATTAGTCGTTACGTCATGACAGAGGCCAATGCTAAGCATTGGCGGCTTGAAAAACTCTGACCTAATCTAGGATTGGATCTGGTTTCCCTTCTGGATTGCGGAGGTCAGATGGCAGTCGCTCTGTGTAAAAACTAGTACCCTCGTTCAATCCCCTAGATTAGGTAGCCAACCCCTTGAGACACGGGATAAGGCTAGGGAGATGATGACATGGGATGTGTAGGGGCAACGTTTAAGACAAAAATCACTGCGTTACCACTTATAGTTTATTAAAAAAATCAAATTTGTTACTTACCGACTTATAGGCTAGTATCGTGTTTTCAATTGTTGGTCTAATAATTCATAAAGGGCGTAAGGGTCTGATACTAAGCTAAAAGACCGTATAATATATGGAGGATAAGATAAGAATGAAATTTATTTCGCAGCAAAAGCACAAAAAAAAACTAGTAGTACAAATAGGCACCCTTATTGCTAAGCAGCAATTTCTTCCAGGCAACCTTAGGTTTATACTGTTTTATAGGTCAGTATGTCAAAGTATTTTCCAAAGGTCATCAGAACTTAAAAAGCCGTATGTGCGTAGTTTTAACTTAGTACACTTCAAATACAGTTTGTAAGCTTAGAATAATTTTATAAAATACAATATTTTGTCTTAGTATTGGTAACTATAAATTATAAATTGGTAGCAATACACTTTTCAATCTAAAATTGCCCTCAATTTTTGTCAGACGTGGCGAAACCACCTTTTACGAGGCGTTTATCGCTCTGCCTACCCCGTAAGGGATAAAGGCGTGATTTTATGTATGTATGTATGTATGTATTGGTAACTAACGGTATTTTAAGCTGATACATACATACATACATATAATTACGCCTTTATCCATAATGGGGTACGCAGAGCGTAAATGACTTAAACAGAGGTCGTTCCGCCACGTCTGACAAAGTTTTGAAGGTTATTTAAGATAGATTTGTAGGTATATTGCTGTAGTGACAGGTTGTCAGCCCATCGTCTAAATTGCAATATACTGAAACCCTCAAATCCCTTAGCTGGTTTTAACATCATGCTCGGAAGGAAATGCAGCTGGCATATTCTATGTTTTTCTCTTACTCCCAGTCCAGCATGGAAGTATATACGCCAGTTGGAAGTATATATGCCAGAATATCTATTTTAATTAAAATTTAACTCATTATCAGCTGAAAAAAGGTATAATAATTACAGCAGGTAGCAGGAATTATTATGATGAGGGAATTTCGATGTTCAGGGTTCTAAACTTACAGAGTTGTTTTCCGAGAAATAATTTCCATTTTAGTTTAAAATAATATTATTATACATTACTGTTGAAAAACTAACGAAGCTTCATAAAATAAACATAATGAGTTTTTGTTGCTATGTTGGAATAATGGATAAAATTTCGTAGAAGAAAACAATTGGATCAAATTTCGTAGAATATTACTACGTTCCGTAGCATATTGCTACGCCGTAGAAGAAGTTGCTACATAGGTATTAGAAAATTATCTTGGAATACTTGAGCTTATCATTACCTACTAAAATAACGTGATATTTTTCCTACATACATACATATAATCACGCCTTTATCCCTAATGGGGTAGGCAGAGCGTAAACGACCAAAACAAATGCCGTTTCGCCATTATATTTTTCCTAGTGATCAATATTTCAAATAAAATTGTTATTTTGTCCAATTTTTGTTAGTTTCAATCACATTCTAATACACACATACATATAATCACGCCTTTATCCCTAATACGATAGGCAGAGCGGAAACGAAGGTCGTTTCGCCACGTCTGACAAAGTTTTGAGGGTTATTTAAGATAGATTTGTAGGTATATTGCTGAAGTAACAGGTTGTCAGTCCATCGCCTAAATTGCAGTATACTGAAATCCTTGGAACCCTCAGCTGATTTTTACAGCATGTCCGGAAGGAAATGCAGCAGGCACATTCTATGTTTTTCTGTTGCTCCAATTCCAGCATGGAAGACAGATAGCTTAAAGCTTAATTATATGTAATAGTAATATTTATTAAAAAAATATACGTTTGATGCTCTGATGAAAAACATTTAAAATACTTCCATACAAACCATACCGTATTACACATTTTTTAAATTGTATGGCAGGGAGGCCTTTGCCCAGCAGTGGGATGATGTGGGATAAATAAGATAAGATAAGATAAGATGGCATTATTTTATGATGTTGCGAGAGAGCCCGACGGTGTATTGGATAGGGCCGCTGCCTCCTGTACAGGAGGTCGTGGTTCGAATCCCACCACGTACCAATGTGCTTTTCGGTTTTTGAATTTCATATGTACGTTTTCAAATTGAGGGCAATTTTAGATTGTAATTTGTATTGCTATAGTGACAGGTTGTCAGCCCATCGCCTAAGTTACAACAACATACATACATACATGTGATCACGCCTTTATGGGGTAGGCAGAGTGTAAACGACCTAAATAAAAGTCGTTTGCCACTTCTGACAAAGTTTGAGGGTTATTTAAGATAGATCAGTAGAAATATTGCTGAAGTGACAGGTTGTCAGCCCATCGCCTAAATTGCAATATACAGAAACCCTCAGATCCCTTTGCTTATTTCTACAGCATACCCGGGAGGTAATGCAGCTGGCTCATTCTATGTTTTTCTCTCGCTCCCAGGCCAGCATGGAAGACTGACTGACTTGTAAACAAATTGGGGAAAATCTTACAAAATCTGTGTTCCCCTCCTGGGAATCGAACCCACGACCTCCGGATCGTGAACCTTTGGCTCAGACTACTAAACCATGGAGGCGGCTACCCTACTTAACTTATTAAACGAATGTGCCAGCCTTATTTACTCAGCGTTGAACAAAATATCTTACGACATAATTATAAGTATAATAACGACTTAAAGAGCAGTTGACAAATAGCTTTAATGTCTAGAAAATGTCAAGTATGCTCTACCGTCCGAGATGTGATTAAACTGAAGGCATTAAGTAAGAACATACATTCGCAGTGATAGCGCCACTTGGTAAAAATAATAAACTGAGCACTGACTACCCTGAAGCAGATTTAGCTTAAAACTGCCGAATTTTGACAGAAATGACGCACAATAACAGAAGGGTACATAACCTATTTTACTAGGAAATTGATATATATGTTACGGGCAATGTGATTAACCGGGCATTATTAATAAGGACCGGCCATTATTAATACGGCCCAAGAGCGTCGGGCAAAGTGATAAATTTATCACTTTGACCGGTCATTATTAATAATGCCCGACGCCCCGCGGTCCATGTGATAAATCAGTCTTTGAAATAGCTTGAATTTATCACTTGGACCGGGCCGTATTAATAATTCCCTACTTGTTTCCCTAAAAGTAGATGACTACTGATGTTATTAAATTTTTAACTAAAAACTTTTTAATTAATAACTTTCTTGCAAAGTCCTTAATTATTAGATATTTCAGTTGATTTTTCTCAGTTTACTAATTTTTAAACTATTGTTCTTAAGAATTATGTTTATCATAATAAAAGTAGGTAACTACTGACTGAAGTTATTTCATTTTTAAATAATAACTATTTATTTAATAACTTTCTTGCACTGTCCTAAATATTTCAGTTGATTTTCTCCGTCTAATATTTTTTATCAAAATAAAAGTAGGTAACTACTGATGTTATTACATTTTTAACTGTTTACTTTTTAACTACTACATTCAATAGATTATTTTTTGTTAACATTTCATGACAATTATGTAAATTTCATTTTATTTAATAAACAAGTACACTACAGTTTACCTATTTATTACTTTGCCCAAGATAGGGCGGGCATTATTAATAATGGCCGGGCAAAGTGATTAATATTGCTGTTTTTATCACATTGCCCGAAAGGGTCGGGCATTATTAATACAGACTGGCCATTATTAATAGTGCCCGGATATATCAAATGGCCCGTAACATATATATAAAATTCAATAAGTAACTGTGGCGGTTACCTAAGGAAGGGAAAAAGCTTTATTAAAAATTATCAGTATTTTGTGAGTTATATTGTGTAAATGCTGTTACTATTTTATGCTTTATTTGAGCACGCCTAATCTGACTCTCAATTTAAGTTTCACTGTCGTAGATTAGATGGATGAAATTTCTTAGTAGAAATAAGCTGTAACTGTTGTGTCGTCATTCCTTGTGTATAGTCTTTCTCATGTTACTTGTGTACAACAAACAGTAAATATAAATAAATATTATTTTTACAAAGGGGCGATAGCACTGCGGATGAAGTCTATTAAGCCTTAAGACGACATTTACTTTAAACATCCCCGAAACGGGGGCGTATAATCAGAAGAGATAATACAGGGTGTAAGGGACAGCTTCCCACAAAGAAAAGGGTTGCTTTGGCTGCTTGCTTGGCTGCTTGGTTGACTGACTCCATGGCCTAGTGGTCACAGCCATCGGCTTACGATCCAGAGGACCTGGGGTCGATTCCCAGGGGGTTAACACAAAGTTGATATTTGACAATTTATCACTTTGTAAGATTTTCCCCAGTTTGGTTAGAATATTGCCGGCTAAATCACCTGCTTTTCCGAAAAGAAAAAGGATTTCGCGTCGGGCCCGGTCGCTGTCTTTGATAGTGGTCGTCATTCAAAACTTTGTCAGATGCCTAATAGCTGTGCTACTAGGCTGATTGAAATATCTGACACCAAGGTTCATAGGGTCGTTCGACTCGGGAATACACTCGCTAAGTACAAGAAGGGGTTGCTTGGTTTAGTCAACAAAACTGAACCATTATACTTTTTTTTTCAATTTTTTTTGGCTTTCCCATACAAATTATTTGATGTAGGTGGACATTTTGAAAAAGTAGATTTTTTATTTAGGTCTTGGTGGGTTTTTCTATAAAAGTTATTCAGTTTCTTTGACTAAACAACTCCTTTCAATTTGCAAAAAGCTGTGCTTTACACCCTTTATATGAAATTATGAGATTAGTAGAGATTTTATTAATGGGAGTTTTTAAAAGCACCTGAGCTTCTGAAAGGTGAAAATGTTGGTGAAAGATTCATTTGTACAATTTTGACAGGCTTATTTCAAACAATGGGCTGGATTCTAGATTCTAGATATTTAAATTATACACGTCTTATCTGCTTTACGTTTTATGCTATCACACTTTTATTAGGTCTGCTGCAAGAAATTTATTTGTAATTGTTCTGTGTATGTTTATGTGTACAATAAATTGTTTTATAAATAATAAATAAATAAACATTACCGACTAAAACTAAAATTAAAATCTATGTTTCACTTTCAAAATAATAAAATTGAAAAAGGACAGACGATTTATTCCCTATGATTTTACACTTTGTCCGTTAGATTTTGACGCGCTTTTGCACGTTTCCCCATTATATCTGTCAATTTTATCAACCATATTATATGACGGCGGAAAAAAATATAGATAACGCATAAAACCGCCTATAAATTAAAAACCGGAGAGAATAGGTCTGAAAGTGACAAATAGATTTTAAATTTAGTTTTAGCCGGCAAATCTAGAATCGAGTCCATTTGAGAGTTTTACGCGGAAATCGTAACGAATCGCCGCAAGTCAGAGTTTCTGGCTTTCTAATTCAGTTTTTCACAGCTATTATTGTGATAGTGTAGTGGGATTAGCATAATAATATGTCGGTAGTGAAAGACAATGTAGTGAAAGTGAGAAATAAAGTACTGAGATCCTGTATGGTTCGACTCGACACTCCCACGTAAATCTTCTCAAGCATTGGAATGTGGACACCACACTCGCATCCTAACAAGTTCTAGGTTAGGTTAGGTTAGGTTAGTTTGGACTTTTGCGCGTGGAACATGAAAAATCAGACGTACTTCGTTCCTCGATCTAGTGTTTATTGTATAAACGTAGTGGAGTACATACATACATAAAGTCACGCCTTAATTCCTAAAGGGGTAGACAGATCGTTAACGACAGCCACGTCTTACAAAGTTTTAAGGGTTATTTAAGATAGATTTGTAGGCATATTGCTGTAATGACAAGTTATAGGCCCATCACCTAAATTACAATACACTAAAATCCTCGGATCCCTTAGCTGGTTATTACAGCATGCCCAGGAGGAAATGCAGCTAATACCTCTATGTGTTTCTCTCGCTACCAGGCCAGCATGGATGGTGGAATGTGGTGGATTATAGGCTTCTATTAATAAAGTGTACTTAATATTAAGAACACTATTAAGTATAGATATGACAGGCCATTTTGTACTGAACTGAGATTTCTGATACGAACTCAAAATAGTTGTTACTCTTGCTTATAAATACGGGCCTAACATAATTATCTGTTGGCGAGGGAGGAACAATGAAGTAGGAATAAGAAACAAAGGAAGGCTACCGTATGATTCGGATTGATATACCCGCGCAAAAGTCTGTTGAGCATTGAAATGTGAATCCCCGGCGCATTTCAATGACTTTAACGTTAGCGTAGGTTAGATTAGGTTATGTCTACTAAAGAATAAATACTGAAGACTAGGCTGCATGGGCTCACGCTATTTGTCTTCCTACATGGGAGATTTGTAAAAAAAAAAAAAAACATTTGAAAGTTAGCCTGTCTGCAAAAGATTATCTGCTTATTGAAATTTGAAAATTATTTTTTTGTAAAAAACATATAAATGTATAATATGTAAAATGTATATAGTTTTATGCTTTCAAATCTAAAAGAATCATTTTAATACCTACGGTATTTTGTTACTCTAACTTCAAGAAAAAAATATATTCATACACACAATCACGCTTGCAGTAGTGACAGGTTGTCAGCCAATCGCCTAAATTGCAATATACTGAAACCCTCGGATCCCTTAGCTGATTTTTACAGCATGCTCGGGATGAAATGCAGCTGGCACATTCTATGTTTTTCTCTCGCTCCCAGGCCAGCATGGAAGAAAAAATATATTCATTGCTTAAAATTAGAACTTGTCACCACTGCTGAGAAAATATTACATAATTTTTAAAGTGCTCTTTTCCCGGAAAAATATTATAAGTTTTAATAGACCGTGTTTTTTTAAACTTGTTAGGTAAGCTCGTTTGTCTTAGTTACTTGTTTTACTTGGGATACTGTTAGTTGTTAGACAAAAGATTGTTCCACTTCAGTGCCTTCGCTTGTAAAAAACTTTGGGTTCTATATTGCAGGCTACGAGGAAAATTTCAACTAACGATAGGCTTATCTTTTAACATACATACACGCTTTTGTCCCTAACGGGGTAGGCAGAGCGTAAGCGACCTAAACAAGGGTCATTCTGCCACGTCTGACAAAGTTTTGAGGATTATTTCAGATAGATTTGTAGGTATATTGCTGTAGTGACAGGTTGTCAGCCTGTCACTTGGATCCAATAGCTGGTTTTTACAGCATGCCCGGGAGAAAATGCAGCTGGCACAGCAATATACCTACAAATCTATCGTTAATAATCCTCAAAGCTTTGTCAGACGTGGCGGAATGACCTTTGTTTAGGTCGTTTACGCTCTGCCTACCCCGTTAGGGACAAAAGCGTGATTGTGTGTATGTTAAAAGATAAGTCTTGTTTTTCCGTGAAGTGCTATTATATTGTCTGTTCGTACAATTAGTAGGTAAAGTCACATTATATCCTCACATTATCATTACTTCCGTACTGGACTGGGAGCGAGAGAAAAATATAATGTGCCAGCTGCATTTTCTCCCGGGCATGCTGTAAAAACCAGCTATTGGATCCAAGTGACAGGCTGACAGACTGTCACTACAGCAATATACCTACAAATCTATCTTAAATAACCCTCAAAACTTTGTCAGACGTGGCGGAACGACCTTTGTTTAGGTCGTTTACGCTCTGCCTACCCCATTCGGGATAAAGGCGTGACTATATGTATGTATGTAATTTTTTTTTCTGTTGTTTCTATAAGTACATAAAATCACATTATAGTCGCACATTGTCATGCCCAATTTTACTAACCTTCTCTTACCCGCCGCCGCATATGTAATACCAGGTGTAAGGGACAGGGATAGGATAGGATAGGGGTGGCTCAGTCAATGATATTGAACAACTTCCACCAGAATTATTATCCAGGGAGTGAAAATAAAAATTGGCTTTCCTATACAAAATGTTCATCTCGATCGGACAATTTGTATGGAAAAGCCATTTTTTTACACTGTCTGAATAATATTCCATGTTAAAGTTCATCGGTGTCATTGACTGAGCAACCCCTATCAGTTTTCGGGACGACAAAATACAGTTTACGTCACATGCAGGGTCGGCTACCTAATCTAGGGGATTGGACATAAATGATCATAAGGCTAAGAAAATAAGACCTTTCATGAAGTCACAGATATAACATAATCCCATCCCCCCGGTATTTATGATATATCCGTGACTTCATGATAAGTCCTATTTTCTTAGCTTAATGATTATTTATGTCCCTCAGCATGTGACGTTAACTCTCATTGTCAGTCATTAGTACGATAAGGCCAACCCTGTCAAACTTTTCGTCTTTTTGATGGCACAAAGTTTCGGGTCTTTTGCACTTCCCGAAGTTTGTAGGTTCTGTCATTAAAAGTGATGAGAAGGCGGTTTTAGTTGGACTTTTAAGGACACTCTTGTAATGAAAAGATTTTTTAAAATATCATGTCAGCGCTGGCTTTCTACCTTGTTATTTTGGCCGGGACTTAATTAATTTTCCCGTCGGTATGAAGATTTTTTGCGATCAAAAGTATTTTTTGTATGATTCCGGATCTGATTAGGTATCAAACAGCTTGCTGTGTTTTCATTGTAAAGTAACTTTAATTGTAAAGTAACTTTAATTGTAAAGTAAGTTTAACTGTTAAACGTTAAGTTTAACGGCAAGTGCCATGGACTCCTGATCCGGAGGTCCTGGGTTCGATTCCCAGGGAGGAAACACAAAGTTCAAAAATAACTTTGTGATTTTTTCCCCAGTTTGGTTAGGATATTGCAGGCTGAATCACCTGATTTTCCGACAAGAAAAAGATTTTGTGCTTCGAAGGGCACCTTAAGCCGTCGGTCCCGGTCGCTGTCTTTAATAATAATAATAATAAATGTCTTTATTTTTAACATGTACAAAGTCTTACAATCAATAGTAACCCTGAAGCCTGTGGTAGTATACACTGTGTTACAGACTTAAGTAATTCCTCAACTCATATACAAAAAGTTTGTGAACATGTTAGCGTAAAGAATGCTATAAAACTTAAAAAACTAAAGCGGAATGTACGTAAATTAATTATATAATAAAAAAAGCGAAATCTAAATCTAAAGACTCCGTACTTATGTGTGAATGTGTGTGTGTGTGTGTGTTTTTGTGTGTGTGTGTGTGTGTGTGTGTGTGTTGGTAATAAAATAAATAAATGAAAAGTGACAGAAATCTAGAATTATGTTATAAAGGTAAATAATTTCTCAGTTGCCTCATAGTCCAACTCGCTAAGCCAATTGTTCATATACTGTTTAAGTTTATAATGATTGGTCTTATACAGTGGTTTTTGCTTGGTCTGTTGTATAAACGTGGTGCAATATATAAGTAGTGTCTTCTGGAAAATTTGGTTTTAAAGTTAGGTAGATGTAGTGTATTCAGTCTTTTTCTATTTGCTTCCGGGATTAATGGCGCAACATCACGATGAAGCCTGCAGATACATTGTACGATATATAGTTTCCTAACCGTAAGTAATTTCAACTCCTTATACAATGTAGACGTAGGATAACGATAGGATAATCGTTTACATACTTTGAGAAGAGCCCGCTGTGCACGCTCTATCTCTATCATGTGTGATTTAGCAGCACCTCCCCAAGAAGTAATACAGTACGTAAGCACACATTCAGCTAGGGCTTTATAAACGCGCATAAGCATGTCTTGACTTAGAACGTCCCTAAGATTTTTAAAAACATAAATAACTTTCCTAATACGAGTAGCGATAGAACTTATTTGCGGTTTCCAGGATAAGTTATTATCAACTTTGATAGTGGTCTTTACTCAAACCATGTCAGAGGCCTGATATTTGTGCGGCGGATTAAAAACTCTGACACCAGGGTCCTTCGGGTCGATAGTTTCGGTACCCACTCGACAGAAGAAGAATGTAAAGTAAAATTTTAGTAATTTTAGTTATTATTCCAGTCATTGAGCTTGCTTAACCTTTTTTATATAATAACAATATAAAAAATGGACATTGATAAGATAAGACAAACAATAGGTACATGACGAAACGAAAGAGAGATCTCTAAGGATTTTCTTTTGTTGAACAATGTTAAACCCTTTCTTAGCCCAAATCGCGATTAACTTTCACTCGAATCTATATCTACGGTCCTAAGCCGGTATGCATTCAGCCAGTAACAATGTAATTTATCAAGCATAATTTAAGAAGCTTGAGAGGTCATATATACGTGTAGGTATAAAAAAAAGGTTCAATAAAAGAGACCCAAAGATAAAATTAAAAGAAATTCTCTCTTATCCTGATATATACCCTTACGCCTCAATCACTTAAGCTAAAATATTTTCAGTGTAAACAGAAGGGAAGTGAAAGAGTGCTTATGATTGAGTAGGCATCATGAAGCCCCTGCTTTTAAATATAAATATGTTACAGAATTATCTTACTTCAATTTCTTACTTCCATGCTGGTCTGGGAGCGAACGAAAAACATAGAATGTGCCAGCTGCATTTCCTCCCGGGCATGCTGTAAGATCTAGCTAAGGGATCCGAGGGTTTCAGTACATTGTAATTTAGGCGATGGGCTGACAACCTGTCACTTCAGCAATATACCTAGAATTCTATCTTAAATAACCCTCCAAACTTTGTCAGACGTGGCGGAACGACCTTTGTTTAGGTAGTTTACGCTCTGCCCACCCCATTAGGGATAAAGGCGTGATTATATGTATGTATATGTATGTACAGAATTATAATGAAAAGGTTTATTGATTAAAAAAACTAGGATTTCCACAGAAATGTCTGGGATTTTATCAAAGTTCGGGTTTTGATAAAAAAACTAGTATTTTGCCAAAGTCCAGGTTTTTAAAAATAAATTTTCGATTTTAAGATAAAATTTATGTCGGTTGCTATTTGATATTTGAATGAAACAATAAAAACATGATATATCAATTTGTTTGTTTTAAATTTTCATATGTCTTAACAAAATTAAGTTTTCTACTAAATATTGTAGAATTTTATCTATTAATTTGACCATAGATCAAAACCCGGGCTTTGACAAAATACAAGTTTTTATTATCAAAACCCAGTCGTTCAAAATTTTAGTTTTTTTTTCAAAATACTGGACTATTCTCTTTATAACGGCCAGTATTTCATCAAAGTCCAGGTTTTGATCAAAGTCCTAGTTTTTTATGAAAACCCCGATTTCATCATATATCTGCGGCATATAGATAGCTATGCCTGTACGTAGATACGTACCAGTTATTACCGTGGTAGCGAATATATTTTGAAATATATTTATATAATATTTTTATATAGAACTATGCTGAATAATAACAACACCAACACTAACAATCTTTCTTCTATGCTGGACTGGGAGCGAGAGAAAAACATAGAATGTGCCAGCTGCATTTCCTCCAGGGCATGCTGTAAAAATTAGCTAAGGGTTCCGAGGGTTTCAGTATACTGCAATTTAGGCGAGGAGCTAACAACTTGTCACTACAGCAATATGACTTCAAATTTATCTGAAATAATCCTCAAAACTTTGTCAGACGTGGCGGGACGACCTTATTTTAGGTCGTTCACGAACCCATTAGGGATAAATGCTTGATTATATGCATGTATGTATGTACTAACAAACTTGGTATATGGGTAATAAAAAAATATTTTTGCGAGCGTATAAAATATAGAAATAGTTAAGTAAAAATTTACGCTATCTGGATTTGAGTGATCGCAAAAACCCAAACTTGGCATAATGCTTATGAATATTTTTTACTCCAAATCTCGCTTGCGTGAATGTATTAATATTCGTGAATTTATTATTTGTAAAATTTAATTTGTAAGTAAATAGTAACCACTTTATCTCTGTAAAGCGCTATTTAACTCCCTCTGTGGTCTAGCGGTCTGAGCCATGGGCTCTCGAACCGGAGGTGCCGGGTTTGATTCCCAGCGGGGGACAATGACTTTGTGTTGTTGTTTCTAGTTTGATTAGGACATTGCAGGCTGATAACCTGATTGTCCGAAAAGTAAGATGATCCATGCTGTCGGATGGGCATGTAAATAGTCGGTCCGGCGCCTGGTTTTTTTCTGGTGTCAGTCAATTTCTCCCATCAGAATAAGAGATTCAAGGAATAGAGAGTGCATCTGTGTGTAGCGCACTAAAAACTAGTCCTGCGCAGTTGGTCGATCTCTGGAAGATTAGCCGACATTACCTAAAATCGGTGGGAAGACAGATGAAGTGCTATTCAATGCTGTGGCACTTAAGACAACTCCATACGATTCTTTTTACAGGTTCCTATAAGTAATACTCACTCAAATCATAATTGATCATCCGGTTCTCGAAGTACCAGAAGACGTACGAAGGCGGTTCGGTAGACCTCTTGACAACGCAGACTAGACGCAGCATGGATCCTTCGTGGATGATCTTCTCACTTTCGCCTACGATTTCTGCGTACGCCGCTGTTCGGACAAAAAAACTTTTGTTAGTATGTTAAAATTTATTTCACTATTTCTTAATATGGCGCATTAATTATATACTTTTTTTTTATACGTCAGTGGAGTTGACCAAAAACTGAAAGTGGTTATTAAGCAAAAAGAACAAAATAAAAAACAAACGAAATTCTTCTTGGGCCTGATATGAAAAGTTTGCCTTTCACATAAAATTATCTGAAAATATTAAAAATAACAAATCAAAAATTTCCTGCAGCCATATCCCGAAACGAATTAGTGATCTGCTATTTGTTCCTCGTTATGAATGGACGGTATTGCTGTAGTGACAGGTTGTCAACCCATCGCCTAAATAACAATATTATACGGAAACCCTCGGATCCCTTAGCTGGTTTTTACAGCATGCTCAGGCGGAAATGCAGCTGGCACATTCTATATTTTTCTCTCACTCTTAGTCCAACATGAAAGAAACCCATAAACCACTCACTCAATGGAAATAGAAATCAATCATCAAATGTTTTTACTAACGATCAAATAAGGTTCTATATTGCCTCCTTTTGTGAACGGAACTCCAAAATGGAAATCTTCAGTCGTAACTAAGTTATCAGTGCGAGCAAACGTTAATTGCTACTCAAGAGTCGCCTGCCGGTCACAAATTGGGCCAAGACAGAAGACAAGGTCATATTTAAATGAATTTTGACTTCAAGTGACATTTTGAAAGATGTTTGAAATACCTAATAATTTATTTTTTAATTATTAAATCTTAAGAAATATTTTCGAGAATTTTATTTTATTACTCATAACTCGCTTTTTGGCGACCATAATTATGTCAATTGCGGTTTTTCCACTTGAGGGCACATCTACGGTTCGGCAACGGCACGATGACGATATCATCACGATAGCACGTGGCAGGCACTCCATACAAGCCGCCGATTTACGTACTACATGCGCAAAAAATGTTTGTGCGCGTGCTGCCGCATGTTCGAAGCGTCTCGTCCGTTGGCGCGGGGGAGACGAAGTGAGGTAACATTTCATATCGGGGGTGGGAGTGCCTCTTCTTTGGAGGTAGCTTATATTATATTTTCTTTGACGATACCGTGCTTCTGTTTTTCAACTGGACGGTATTATCGTCAACGGGTAGTTCCACTCTAAACGCACTCACACACGCGCTCGCCACGTATGAATACAAAACACAAACAGTTTGACAGCGCGGCGACAACACCGGTGGAAATCAATGCCGTTCCGTTGCCGTGCCGGCAAGTGGCAAAGTGTGCCATTATACAACCTACCGAAAGATTTAGTAAACAAAATATCAAAGAAAAATTGTAAACAAAGTAAACAAAAATCTTAAAAAAAAAATTCAATTGTGGTGTATATCCAGGTAATTAGCTCAAATTGATCTGTTGATTTTGTATCTACCCGACCCGGCTTCCACGGAAATTATCAGTGTTTCTCTACTATATTATGCATGTATTATACTTATAAACCTTCCTCTTGATTCACTCTATTCGTTAAAAGAAACCGCATCAAATTCCGTTGCGTAGTTTTAAAGATCAAAGCATACATAGGGATATAGGGACAGAGAAAGCGACTGTTGTTTTATACTATGTAGTGATAATAACTGCTTACTTCCTTACTCAAAATCTTTAATATTTCTTCCATGCTGGGCTGGGAGAGAGAGTAATCCTTAGAATGTGCCAGCTGCATTTTTTCCCAGGCATGCTGTAAAACCAGATAAGGGATCCAAGGGTTTCTGTATATTATAATTTAGACGATGGGCTGACAACCTATTACTACAGCAATATGTCTACAAGTCTGTCTTAAATAAACCTCAAAACTTTGTCACCCTTTGGCGAAACGACCTTTGTTTAGGTCTTTTACGCTCTGCCTACCCTATTAGGGATAAAGGCGTGATCATATGTATGTATTATCTTTACTTATGTATATTTATCAGCCTAATACTTTTTATTAATATAACTTTTGGTTGGTTAGTTTGACTCATCATTCGCACATAATCTTGTTCGAATATAAGATTGAGCGTTTGAATTTATGTAAATGCAATTATTATTTTCATGAAATAAATTGTTTTGTATTTAAAATATAATTTAATTGTCTTTTATTAATTAGTGCCATTTCTGTGGACGTACCGTCTAGTGAAAAAAAACGCCTAATAAAGGTCAAGAAGGTCACACTTATTTTGTGACTGTATGAGTACCAGAGATGACACTGGAAAATGACAATTACATTGGAACTCAAGACTCTTCCTAGAAATTAATTGGGTATCAAACGAAGCTAACTTACAGAAACTCAAATTGTAAATATTTCTCTTCCAGGAAATGTTTTGGTGGAAATTATTCAAAAAACATTAACTAATTGTCACTTGAGAATATTAATTGGTACTCAATATATCGCTTCTTGGAAAGTTATTGAAGATCAATCGTAATCAAGAAGGTCACAGGTTGGAAATTTGGTTCAAATAACTGTTATAACATACATACATATAATCACGCCTTTATCCCTAATGGGGTAACCAGAGCGTGAACGACCTAAACAAAGGTCGTTCCGCCACGTCTGACAATGTTTTGAGGGTTGTTTAAGATAGATTTGTACGTATATTGCTGTAGTGACAGGTGACCAACCCATCGCCTTAATTACAATATACTGAAACCCAATGATCCCTTAGTTTTTTTTTTAATTATTATTATTGATAGGCAATCATTTGTCCGCCATCTCACGTGATGGTAAGTTGGTTTTTACAGCATGCCCGGGAGGAAATGCAGCTGGCACATTCTATGTTTTTCCCTCGCTCCCAGTCCAGCATGGAAAAAACTAACTATAACTGTTATAAGATATCCAGTATACTCTGATTGATATGATTATTACATTGTATTTATGATCAAAGATTATGTTTTAGTATTAGTATTCTAACGTGCTAAGCTATAAGGTGTTTTTTTGAGACAACGGTATTTTGCGTAAATTGCAAAAAAGTGAGAATTTTATTCTAGAGTAATTGATTAGCATAACCTCAATCAAATGAAATTTAAAATACACGGTACGTTTAGGGGCAACTTTTAAGACAAAAATAATTGCGCTACCACGAATAGTTTTACTTACATTTCCAATTTGACACTACTACTCTGACAAATGCCGATACTTTTATTCTATTACTGTTTTTATAATGTAGGTCTTAAATTCATAAATTATATTCAGATAAAAGGCAGTTAAATATTTGAAGGATACCGTTTTTTAGGTAAGTATGTAATTTTTTTTTAAAAAGGTCTTCAGAAGCTAGGAAGCAGTATCTGCAGCAGATACGGATCCTTAGCCTAGTACACTTTATATAAGGATTTTTAGCTTAGGATGATGCTGATTTTTTTTATGAGTTACGGCATTTTAGCTTAACTGTTTTTTAATCACACATCATCAGTATCACGGGCAAAACCGTTGCATTTTCGTATTTCTGGGTATTGATATCTCGGTTAGTAGTAGGAATTTAGCAATGAGTCTAAGATAGAAAAACGCGGAATTTACTTAGTTGGCATATGTTAAGAAGTCGATTTCGCCAAAAATTACAAAAAACGCCTTTTAGCTTAGCACGGCAGTTATTATTTTCTGATCTGCCTGCACAAACAAATGTTTACTAAATACATACATATAATCACTCATTTATCCCTAATGGGGTAGGCAGAGCGTATACTACCTCAACAAAGGTCGTTCCGCCACATCTAACAAAGTTTTGAGGGTTATTTTAAGATAGATTTGTAGGCATATTGCTGTAGTGACAGGTCGTCAGCCCATCGCCTAAATTACAATATACTGAAACCCTCGGGTCCCTTAGCTGGTTTTTACAGCATGCCCGGGAGTAAATGCAGCTGGCACATTCTATGTTTTTCTCTCGCTCCCAGGCCAGCATGGAAATACAATGTTTCTTAGATATCTAAAAAAACAATAACTTTGTAACTAAAAATTCAGCAGTAAACTTGTATCTAAATTATCTGCACTAGCAAATGTGAATTGGTACTCAAGACTCGCTTCCCGCGACTAATTGGAGGTCAAATGAGGTCAAGAAGGTCACACGAGGTCAAAAATGTTACACACACTGAAATGGAATTCGGTATCACGGTGACACGTAGTTCTTGTCGTCCCTGGTGTCAGAGTTTTTAAACCGCCAAATGGCTACACACAGCTAATAAACGTCTGACATGGTTTTTGTGTAACAACCACTATCAAAGATAGCTAACGGGACCGACGGCTTAACTTGCCCTCCAAAACACGGAATCTTTTTTCTGTCAAACAAACAGATTATTCCAGCTTGCATTGTCCTAACTAAACTGAATAAATTTACAAATATCAACTTTGTGTTCCCCCCTGGGAATCGAACCCATTAGATCGGAAGCCCATGGCTCAGACCACTTAAGCCACAGATGCAGGTACACTCACTAAGGTGGAATTCGGGATCATGTAACGTTGTTACGTTGCTAAAGCTCGTAATTTTGAAGCGATCTCAGACTTGAGAGCAATATTAATCATGGATTTGACGGGCCAGTTTGTACTGAAATTACATTTCTGATACGAACTCAAACTCTCTGTCACTCTTGAGAGCTGATTACAAATACGACCCTAAGATTCCTAGAACCGTACTGTGATGTTTATTTTCTACCGAAGAAATATTATAGGGCAAATTAATAACCTTATATATAACCTTTGATGATGATATTAATTTTCTTGAAACCAACTTCACAGATATGTAATAGGTAGTTAATTGAATATAATTAATTTATAGTAATAAGACAAAAACTAATATACCTATATTTTAATATTAATTATTTAAAGAAACTAAAATATCGCGTGAAGTAGAAAAATACTTTTAATGTTTTACGTTTAAGAAATCTTAGGCCCGTATTTATAATCGGCTCTCGAGAGTGACAGTGAGTTTGAGTTTAAATCAGAAATATCATTTCAGTACAAAACGGCCTGTAAAATCTATAATTAGTAGGTATTGATCTCAATCTTGAGTTCGCTTTATAAATACGAGCTTTAGGCTCCCATTTATAACTCAAGATTGAGAGCAATATAAAGTATAGATTTGACAAGCCACATTGTACTGGAATGTCATTCCTGCTACGAACTCAAACGAGCTGTCAGTCTCAATCTCAAGTGCCGTGTATCACTATGAGGCTTTATTAGTTGAAAATAAATGTTCCCACAAAACTTGCTAGCACTATATTTTCACAATACCTATCCTCTTTTATTTACTTTTGTGTTAATAGGCATATTGCCCGAGTGGCTAAAAAAAATCAATGTGTTTATACGTAAAACTGATGGAAAAAATTCGGAGCATCACATTCATCATTTAAAAAAAAATTACATTATTTAGATTTAATAATTGAGTTAAAATTATAGAAGTTTTTAATTTGGGTAGTCAATATTTACTGGCGAGTGACGTCATAACCCCCTATTTTCATACAAAAAAGTGTTACATAAAAAGTTGCTAATTTGACTTGTAGGAAAATAGCGTATTATTTTATTACAAACGAGATGAGATCTCTCTCGTAGAAAGTTTTTATTTGGATAAAATGTATAGAAAAACAACACGACCACACTTACCAACAAGCACTAGTTTGAAGAATATACTAGTCGGTGGATGTGTGGGCACTTGGCATTCATAATACCCCGCATCGGCAGATGTTGCGAAGCGAATGTGCAGCGCCCAGTCCTAAAACAAAGGATTTCATTAGTACGAAGTCAATAAGCAAAAAAAAACTGTCTGGAAAAAAGGGCGCGTAAAGTTGCATGTGTAAGGGGAAAAAGAAATAAAAAAAATAATAGATTAACGTTTTAAATGAACGTGGCGTAAAAAGGAACTAACGCCGCCATTTTGCGATTTGACAGTTCTCCTTTCATTGAGAGCTGCGTCGTACAGTGGTTTGAAGTTAATATAATGGCAAGAAAAGAGCTGTAAGGTTGCATGTGTGGAGGGAAAATAGAAATTAAAAAAAAAACGCTTAACGCTATAAATGAACGTGGCGTAAAAAGGAACTAACGCCGCCATTTTGAGATTTAACATTGATTTGACAGTTCTCCTTTCATTGATAGCTGCGTCGTACAGTGGTTTGAAGTCAATATACATACATACATATAATCACGCCTTTATCCCTAATGGGGTAGGCAGAGCATAAACGACCTAAACAAAGGTCGTTCCGCCACGTCTGACAAAGTTTTGGGGGTTATTTAAGATGGAATTGTACGTATGTAGCGATAGGTTGTCAGCCCATCGCCTAAATTGCAATATACTGAAACCCTCGGATCCCTTAGCTGGTTTTTACAGCATGCTCGGAAAAGAAATGCAGCTGACACATTCTATGTTTTTCTGTCACTCCCAGTCCAGCATTGAAGTCAATATTGTGGCAAATAAAGAGCTGTAAGGTTGCATGTGTAGAGGGAAAAAAATACTAGAAAAACGCTTTAAACTAAACGCTTTAACGCTCTCTCCTCCCGACATAGAGGACCTATGTCGGGAGGAGAGACCAGGAGGCCCATAGCAGAGGGTCTACCTAGTTTGGGACTCCTGTCTTTCCATAATTATAAACTTGTCACGCTTTTATTTAGTAAACTACAATAAAAGTACGTACAATTGTGGAAAGAAAATAAAACAATATTATTATTTCTATATTCTTTATATAGTCATTTCTACTTTTCTCGGCACTGAGCCGGTACTATTATTATTATTTAAATGAATATGGCGCAAAAAGGAACTAACGCCGCCATCTTGAGATTTGACACTGATTTGACAGTTCTTCTTTTACTGCAAATCTATCTTAAATAACCCTCGAATTTGTCAGACGTGGCGAAACGACCTTTGTTTAGGTCGTTTACGCTCTGCCTACCCCATTAGGGATAAAGGAGTGATTATCTGTATGTATGTCTTTTACTGCAGCGCCACCGACCACGTGCATTAAGAACCGCATCGTATAATTGTTTGAAGTCAATAAAATGGAAAATAAAGTACTGGCTGGAAAAAAAGAGCAAGTTGCGAGCTCGGGTAGCATGTGTGGACAGAAAAAAGAAAAAAGACAAAGCCATAAAAAAGTTAGCGCTCTTATAAGATTGGCTTGGTAGAGGTTTATTAAAAAGGAAGAAAAGAAAGACAGGCTTATGGGACACCAATGGTAAGAAATCATTTTAATCATCGCCTATGGACACCGGTCTTTCGTAAAACTATTCGCGAATTTCTTAAAGCTACATATTTTATATCTTGTAACCTTCTTCTGCTAGGCGAAGGCTTAACATTTCTCTTTCTATTGGTCTCTATCTCAAACCATTGCTTCACATACAAACATAAAATCACGCCTTTATCCCTAATGGGGTAGGCAGAGCGTAAACGGCCTAAACAAAGGTCGTTCCGCCACGTCTGACAAAGTTTTGAGAGTTGTTTAAGATAGATTTGTAGGTATATTGCTGTAGTGACAGGTTGTCAGCCTGTCACCTAAATTGCAATATACAGAAACCCTCGGATCCCTTAGCTGGTTTTTACAGCATGCCCGGGAGGAAATGCAGCTGGCACATTCTATGTTTTTGTCTCGCTCCCAGTCCAGCATGGAAGTATTGCTTCACCGATTACAAAATTCTTGGTAAGGTAAACTGATATACTTATCTAATGAATACTTTCCATTTTTCCCCTACTAGCTTTTAGAGTATTTCTGATAAGAAAAGTCAGTCGGTATACGATTCTATATTTTATCGCTTTCACTCCAACATGGAAGTAACTAAAACTTCAAAAGAGACAATACATTAAGACTTGGAGGAAGAAACAAGATCTTCGTTTAGTTACAGTTTAAATAAAGAGCAGTAAAACTGCTGTATCATATAATTGGTTCACAAAACGAATATTTTTTTACAGTCTCTATCCTGCTCTGTGGTTTTGACTATCTGTGGTTATTAAGTGGAGATGTAGAGTCGAATAACAATATTGTGATAATGTTATGTAGATAAATAGCTAGTTTTATACCGTATTTCATCCATCTACCTACCCTATAAGTGATGAATAGATGAAGATTTGGCATTACATTTTCCCTTTTCTCTACTGTGAAATTTTAATTATATAATCCAGTTCATAACATAGATTACAAATTAAACAAATTTATCATCAAAATTAATCCAAATATATCAAACTGCGAACATTAATTAGAATTTAAATGATAACTCCAAACTAAATGATTGAATCAAGATAATTAGGTACGCTCATTTTGAAAACATACAATTCAATAATATTGGTTAAATATTATTGTAAAATATTATACTAGTTAGAGCTAAATTGAATTAATTGGAATTCTGTCTAGACAAATAGTGATACCTGCATATAATCATGCCTTTATCCCTAATGGGGTAAGCAGAGCGTAAAAGACCTAAACAAAGGTTCCGTTCCGCCACGTCTGAGTAAATTTTGAGAGATTTTATTTAAAAATTAAAGATAGATTTGTATATTGGTGTAGTGACAGGTTGTCAGCCCATTGCCTAAATTACAATATACTGAAACCTCGGATCCCTTAGCTGGTTTTTCAAGCATGCCCGTGAGGACATGCAGCTGGCACATTCTATGTTTTTCTTTCGCTCTCGCTCAGGCCATCATGGAAGAAATACTACATACATACTTTTTGATCGTGCATTAAAAAATGCTGTTAACTAAGGTAAATTATAATCGATTTTTGAGAAATTTTACTGTTCTTAATTCCTCTTGTGGGCGTGTCATCATCATCGCTACCTAATCTAGACGATTGAACGAGAGTACTGGTTTTTTACAGAGAGCGACTGCCAACTGACCTCCGCAATTCAGAAGGGAAACCAGACCCAATCCTAGATCAGGTCAGAGTTTTCAAGCCGCCAATGCTTAGCACTGGCTTCTGACATGGCTTAACGACTAATATCTACGGTATTAAACGATATTAATCGGGACCAACGGCTAAACGTGCCTTCCGAAGCACGGAAAAAGCGCCGAATAAACGTACATATGAAATTTGAACACCGAAAACCACATTGGTACGTGGTAGGATTCAAACCACGACCTCCCGCTGAGGAGGCAGCGGCCCTATCCACTACACCTTCACGCCTTGTGGCCGTGTTATAGTGTCCTAACGCTATTAAGATCTATTCCTGGAAAGTTTCATGCCAATTAATGTTTCATTAATTCAAAGGCCAATTGCTTTTTATTGATTTGAGTAATTTAGTTACTAAACTAGGCCAGGAAAATGTCGAGGCTTCATTTATTTTATCTTTTCTTTATTCAAAATAGGTTTGATCTTGACTCCAACTTACATTTGATTGTATCGTTATATTCAAATAGCAATGTCTGTTTTAATTTTCACGCACCGAATGATTTGTAATTCTAATAAAAGAATTAATAATATTGAACTGATCCCCTCTGGTTTCTGAATTTCGCATTACCTACCTATGCTTCGAAAGAAAGGAGCTATTTCTTTTTTGACTTTTTTAGTCCGTCCTGGATGTGAAAGCGCTTAAGTTCGGCAAAAAGATACTAAATTGAAAGGTAATAAAATTTATCCTTTCTTGAAGGCATTGTAGAAAAAGTTTTAATACGGCCATAAAGAACCTTTATTCCTTATTCAATAATAAAAGAGGTCAGTTATTCTCATCCAATAAAAAACCAATGACAACCCACCCACTTTACTCTCTGTGGCCGCATTGGCAAACAAGTTTCTTCCATTTTCAATCTTCGACAACCGCCATTAAAATTCCAATAACCGCCTTGTTATTGAAAATTTAAATAAAGAACAAAGTAAACGGGATTCCTCGCCAACAAGGTACCAGTTCTAAGGACCAGTTGACACTGGGTAGCAACGCGATTTGACGCACACTTTTCATGCACATACGGGGTTTAAGGTACAGCTTATAACAAACTGATAGGGGTCGCTAAGACAACGAAACTGAACAGCTTTCACCAGGTATTTTTTGCAGGAAATGCACATGTCTTCCATGCTGGTCTGGGAGCGAGAGAAAAACATGTATGTATGTATTATCTGTATTTCCTCCCGGGCATGCTGTAAAATCCAGCAAAGGGATCCGAGGGTTTCAGTATATTGTAATTTAGGCGATGGGCTGACAACCTGTCACTACAGCAATATACCTAGAATTATGTATTTTAAATACCCTCAAAACTTTGTCAGACGTGGCGGGACGACCTTTGTTTAGGTCGTTTTCGCTCTGCCTACCCCATAAGGGATAAATGCGTGATTATATGTATGTATGTATGTAAATGGACATGTTTTTTGTCTTTCCCATACAAAATGATCACCTCCACCCGATATATTTTATGGGTAAGCCATTTTTTCTATTTTCTGAAAGAGTTTTCCTGTGAGCGTTACACCCATTACAGAATGTCGAATTTTCATTGCCAGAATTCGAATATTCCTCGCGGCGGCGTCGCACTATCCCACGCGGTGCAGACTGTCACTTCGTGGTACAAAGAGGTACATCTTTAAGCAGCTTTGCACCGCGTCGCGTCGCTTTTCGGTGTGAGTTGACCCTAAATAGAAACACTTTAGCCGATTCGCCGAAACCTTTAGCCGATTCACCAAACTTTGAGATTGAGCTCGAATCTTGCTTAGAATCTTAAGATTGGAATTCTAAAATTGTTTTGTTGTATAACTTTGTTTGTTTATTCTTTTTGTTTCCGAATATTGGGTTGGGTTGCCAGGAATTAAATAGAATTGGGAGTTGGTTGTGAAGTTTGGGATTGAAAGCATTTATTGTGACGAAACAGTAAGGAACTTGAGAAAAGTAAATGGGTTCAAAGTAAATATAATTTTGTTTTGTCAGGGACCGTTAAATGCAATGAATAGGTAACTCTGTAAATGGTTCACGTAAGGATCAGTTCACTTAGGCTCGTATTTATATTGCGACCTCAAGACTGAGAGCAATATTAAGTAGGGATTAGTACTGAAATGACATTTCTGATACCAACTCAGACTCGCTGTCAGTCTCAAGTGTTGATTATAATTACCGGCTTTAGGGAAGCGATATGTATCTTGTTGCAGGTACTTACCACGAAGTGACAAGCGGTGACGCCTTGAGGAATAGAATATTCGAACGTTGACAATGAAAGGTTTTTGTATAGTAAATTCTTTATAACGCTTTTGAAAAGTTCGCGTTCATTTCGTCCCATTGCTTCCCGGTGTTATCTAACATTTAGAGGTTCAAACGTTTACAAAATACATCATAAAAATGTTTTGTAGATTCTTACAAAGAGTTTTTACTAAGTTTTGCAAACATAATAATTATGACATCGCAAAAACACGAGAAAATTTAATACATACATACATACATATAATCACGCCTTTATCCATAATGAGGTAGGCAGAGCGTAAACGACCTAAACAAGGGCCGTTCCGCCGCGTCTCATAAAGTCTTGAGGGCCATTCAAGAAAGATTTGTACGTATATTGCTATAGTGACAGGTTGTCAGCCCATCGCCTAAATTACAATATACTGAAACACTCAGATCCCTTAGCTGGTTTTTACAGCATGCTCAGGAGGAAATGCAGCTGGCACATTCTATGTTATTTTTCGCTTCCAGTCCAGCATGGAAGATACTGAAACCCTCAGATCCCTTAGCTGGTTTTTACAGCATGCTCGGGAGGAAATGCAGCTGGCACATTCTATGTTATTTTCTCGCTTCCAGTCCAGCATGGAAGATACTGAAACCCTCAGATCCCTTAGCTGGTTTTTACAGCATGCTCGGGAGGAAATGCAGCTGGCACATTCTTTGTTTTTCTCTCGCTCCCAGTCCAGCATGGGAGATGGATTTTTTTTTAATATTCACCGAAAAAACTTTCCCTATTTATACGGGGGAATATGTCTAGTTTTTCCTACTCTAATTTAGAAATGTTGGTTTGCAAATACCAACCGCTTTGGGTATTTTCAAAGCGCCAACATTCTTCACTTCTTCAGTGCAGCCCAAATGCACGCGCACATTTCATTAATTACTTCCTTTGAACATTTCCTTTATGCAATTTAATTTTGATGTTGGCAGAAGAACATTATGATTTTAATTAAAACTGCATAATGCGAAAATAAAGGCACAGATTATGGATTGGGATTTAAAGAATATGGATATTGGTTGGTGGTTTTATGCGTTATCTGTATATGCTTTTATCCGCCGTCATATGATATGGGGAAACGTGCAAAAGCGCGTCGAAATCTAGCGGACAAAGTGTAAAAAAAACCATAGTGTATAATTCGTCTGTCATATTTAAATTTTATTATTCTGAAAGTGTTCTTCTGTCGAGTGGATATCGAGTCTATGGACCCGATGAATCCTGGTGTCAGAGTTTTTAAACCGCCTAGTAGCACAACTATCAGGCCTCTGACATGGTTTGAGTAACGTCCACTATAAAAGACAGCGACCGGGACCGACGGCTTAACGTGCCCTCCGAAGCACGAAATCTTTTTCTTTTCGGACAATTAGGTTATTCAGCCTGCAATGTCCTAACCAAACTGGGGAAAAATGCACAAAGTGATAAATTATCTAATATCAACTTTTGAAAGTAACAGATAGATTTAAATTTTATTTTTAGCCTTTGGAATCTAAATTGGTAAAATTCACTACGGACAAATCAGCGCTGTCCCAAAAAATCATATGGGTTAGTAAAAGCCAGTGCTGACTGCACATCGCTGACTCCTAAATACCCATACAAATATTCAAGACAGCGCTGACTTGTCTCGGTTTCGGAGTCAGTCACTGACCTAGTGTAAACATGCCTTTACGTCAGCTTCACTCCTAGTATTATAATACAATACAATAAAATACAAGATACTTTAATGCACAAAGAAACACAAATACATACAGCAGAAAAGTAAGGAACAAAACAGTACAATATAGGCGGCCTTCTTGCTAAAGCAGCAATTTCTACCAGACAACCTTTAGGTGTTAGGATAGTACATAGCAGATAGCGGGATAGTGCACACTAGGTTCATCTTAATACTTAAACAATATTAATACTACTAAATAAACACAAAACTAAAATAAACTAATGTACATTTATAATTAACTAATACATACTCTGCTAATGGGAGATAGGATAGGCTTCCTTGCTGGCCTGGGAGCGAGAGAAAAACATAGAATGTGCCAGCTGCATTTCCACCCGAGCATGCTGTAAAAACCAGCTAAGGGATCCGAGGGTTTCAGTATATTGTAATTTAGGCGATGGGCTGACAACCTGTCACTACAGCAATATACCTACAAGTCTATCTTAAATAACCCTCAACATTTTGTCAGACGTGGCGGAACGACCTTTGTTTAGGTCGTTAACGCTCTGCGTACCCCATTAGGGACAAAGGCGTGATTATATGTATGTATATATGGAGATAGGATAAATAACTAATTATTTTTCTCTAAGAAGAACTTTCTTGTCCGCTCTTTAAATGTCTCAATAGACGGTGCTCGTCGAACGTTTTCGGGAAGGAAATTCCACAATTTGACTGCTCGATAATAGTATTAATATAATTTGATAATAGTTCTAGTCATGGTTCTATTATGTCGGATGTAAGGGACAGCGTCCTGCAAACTGATAGGGGTTGCTCAGTCATCGAAAATGAGGATATGAAATAAGGAGATGTAAAAAAAAATATACCTGCTCGTACAAAAAAAACAACTCGATAATACAATTTGTATGGATTTTTTTTTTTTTCTCTTCCTGAAATAAATATCCTGTTGATAGTTGTTCAGTTCCGTTGGCTGAGCAGCCCCTATCAGTTTGCGGGTCGCTGGCCCTTACACCTCGTATATGGCGGCCATCTTAAAACACTTTTATCTGCCTCCGCGCTCTAGAGGCTAGTGCCATGGACTCCTGATCCTGAGGTCCTGGGTTCGATTCCCAGGGGGGAAACACAAATTTAATATTTGAGAATTTATCACTTTGTGAATTTTCCCCCAGTTTGGTTAGGACATTGCGGGCTGAATCACCTGATTGTCCGAAAAATATAAGATTTTCGTGCTTTGGAGGGCACGTTAACCCGTCGGTCACGGTCGTTGTCTTTGATAGTGGTCGTTACTCAAACCATTGCAAAGGCCTGATAGTTGTGCTTCTAGGCGGTTTTAAAACTCTGACACCAGGGTTCATCGGGCCCATAGACTCGATACCCACTCGACAGAAGAAGATCTTAAAACAAGAAATCACGTTGAAAGTTGAACATTATACAGATCTCTCGAACACTCGTTACGATGTGAAATGGCGGCAGTAGTAATGACTCCAGTAACTAGAGTTATTAACGTTATTTCACTAGTGAAGAAAGTCGTTATAACTTTAGTGAAGGATTTTATGATTTTTTTATGTCTGTGTTTGAAAATTTCAGAGGTTACCTAGAAAATTTGATGCAGCCTACTTGAATTATACCTATAAAATATCATCTCTAGGCTTAGGTCATATATATTCATAGATCCACGGTCCTATACAGATTCAAACTCAAACCATTTCACCACGTCAACTATGGGCAAACAGGTCGTAAAGTGATGTACCTAAATCTTCAATATTACCTTACTGTTTATAAAATAAAGTTTGGTTTGTCAAATAGCGACTGACATTAGAACTAAAATGATTTTAGGTGCCAATTTTCAAGCGGCGTTTGTGTATCTATAAATATATTTAATCTTAGTTTCTAGGTAAAATTTGAAATATTTTCAAAGTCTTATTGGTTGCAAACAGAGTACAGTCTGTTATACGAAGACGTTTCTTCTGGCATTTTAGAGTGAGTTTTTTACAAAGACCTACAAATATGAGGCTTTCAAAATGGGGAGAGAATGTGTCTGGTGGTAATGCTTCTGGTGTAGCGGGCATTAATATGACTATTTACCATACATACATATAATCACGCCTCTATCCCTAATAGGGTAGACAAAGCGTAAACGACCTAAACAAAGTTCGTTCGCCATATCTGACAAAGTTTTGAGGGTTATTTAAGATAGATTTGTGGGTACATTGCTGTAGTGACAGGTTTGCAGCCGATTGCAATAAATTGCAATATACAAAAACCCTCGGATTCCTTAGTTAGTTTCTACAGCATTCCCCGGAGGTAATGCAGCTGGCACATTTAATGTTTTTTTTGCTCCCCGTCCAACATGGAAGAAACCACCTGACACTATATTTAGTTGCAAGTGCTTCGCTCTTGTGAGCTTAACTTGTTTGGATCAGAACGGAATCCAACTCTTTAAGAGCAGCCGTTAGGCTTCGTAGAGTGGTCCACCCTGCAAGGAAGCTCTTTCCCACTTGTATTCCTTGGATTCCGTTCTGATCCATACAAATTAAGCTCACAAGTGTTCTTCGACATTCATCAGAAAGGCCATAGGCTCTATAAGCTCTCTTTATGCTTATATTTTATGATAGTTACTAACGAGTTTAAAAACCATAAAATATATATAATCACGCCTTTCTCCCTAAAAATCATTACTACAATTATAATTGCATTTTACACACTAAGAATACTGTAAAAAGATAGTGTTAGCGTCAGTTCTTTACTCTAGCTGATTCCGTGATAATAATATCAAAGGTTATAACGGCTACGGAGCCGGCATAATGTTGTTTAATCATTTTATTTATGGATTATTAATTATTTGAATTGATTTTCATATTTTATTGATTTGTTAAGTTGGCAATTATATATTTTTTCGAGTGGCAACATTGGGGTTCATTTATATCATTCGAACGGAGGTGCTTAAAAGCAATTGAGGTTATGTTGTAACGGACTGAAGTGCGTACGTACGTAGGTGTGTCAAGGGAACAAATTAATTTTATTCCTGTCTTTCCTGGATCCCATTACACTAGCCAATTGAAGACTACTTAAAATAAAACGGTCTACTTAAACTACCGTTTGTGTTTTCATTTAATTTTGAAACCTTTTCAGACCCACTACAGAAACTGTAGTCGCTAAGAGACTAAAAGGTCAGACGTCACAATTTAGAATTTGAAATAGATTATTTAAGTTGTAACTCCATCTGTTGCCTAGCAAAACGTTTCAGTTGTAAAATAAACTGGCCTATTTGACAAGGTTATTTTGTTCTATAATCAACAGACACAACTGCCTTCGTGGTCTACTGGTCTAAGCTGGTCTAAGCCATGGGCTCTTGATTCGGAGGTCCTGGGTTTGATTCCCAGAGGGGAACACAAAGTTTATATTTGTCAATTTATCACTTTGTGAGGTTTTCCTCGGTTTGGTTAGGACATTGCAGGCTGACTCACCTCATTATCTTCCTAGCCTTATCCCGTATCTCACGGGGTCGGCTACCTAATCTATGGGATTGAACGAGGGTACTGGATTTTACACAGAGCGACTGCCATCTGATCTCCGCAACCCAGAAGGGAAACCAGACACAATCCTAGATTAGGTCAGAGTTTTCACTCGCCAATGCTTAGCAATGGCTTTTGACATGGCTTAACGACTAATATCTACGAAATTAAACGATATAAACCGGGACCAACGGCTTAACGTGCCTTCCGAAGCACGGATAAAGCGCCGAATAAACGTACATATGGAATTCGAAAACCGAAAAACACATTGGTACGAGGTGGGATTCGAACCACGACCTCCCGCTCAGGAGGCAGCGGCCCTATCCACTATACTTTGGGCTCATTGTCTGAAAAGAATAACGATCCGTGCTTCAGACGTCAAGTTAAGCCGTCGGTTCCGGTCGCTGTCTTTCATATTGGTCGTTACTCAAACCATGTCAGAGGCCTTATAGCTGTGCTACTAGGCGGTTTGAAAACTCTGACACCAGGATAAATGGAACGTGAATGGAAGTTCTGACACCAACGTTCATTGGGTCGTGTTCGACTCGAGAATCCACTTGCTAAGATGAAGAACAGAGTCAAATAATCACTATGCTGAATGGCCATCCAGTGGGCACTTGAATTTGACACCGACCGTCAAGTGGTGTCAAATTTGTAGTAGTTCGATCGGTTATGTACTTATTACACCACGAATTCATGGAATTAATTTATTGCTGGACTTAGGGAGAGAAAAAAATTGAATGTGCCAGCTATATTTGTAAAAATCAGCTAAGGTATCCGATGGTTTCATTATATTGCAATTTAGGCGATGGGCTGACAACCTGTCACTACAGCAATAAACCAACAAAAATATATCTTAAATAACCCTCAAAACTTTGTCAGACGTGGCGGAACGATATTTGATTAGGTCGTGTACGCTCTGTCTACCTCATTAGGGATAAAGGCGTGACTATTTGTATGTATGTATATATTAATGGGTGATTTTGATTACACGGTGATTACCTATAATGTTTACTCTTAAGAAATGGTTTATATTTATTTTTAAAATAATAATATTGGATTTTTAATAAAATACAAATGAACTAAATACTCAGTTCAGTTAAAATTAAATAGATGCCCCCTACGTAAAATATGTTCTAAAATAAATTGAGTTTTCAAACCAACCTTTGTCCCAAGAGTAAACTATTTTAAATAAAATTACTTACTTGTCGAATTTACGTATGAGAGTAATTTGTTTTGAACAATTTAACGCAACAGTAAAAACTGCATTGCAAGAGAATTTTCAAACATTTTTTCACTGATACTGATGATAGTGACAAATGATTGTGTTAGCGAACTATATTTTAACATTACATGTTTACCCAAAAAATATATTATACTTTTTTTAGTATATTTACAGATACAACGAGTTTTTGCCTTCTGGTTCGGATAAAAGCTATTCAAAGATTTTATCTTTATTTATTAAGTCATACATACGTCATGCTACGTAAAAGGCAAATAGGTTTACAAATTAATCGTAATGTTCATTCTAATTTCACAACCAAATTACAAACCATTTACTTTTATTTAAAGACCCGTACACTGTTCAGTTTCTGTTCAGTGTTACTGGTTATAGATATAACTTGTAACAAATACTGAGTCAGCTCCATTTCTTGTCCAATACAGATCAGAGCATACAATAAACAAAAATATGATTTCATGTATGTAACATAAGTCTACTTAATGTATGTTGAGTTTTGTATTGTTTATTGAATAAACGTTTTTCTTTTTTACATACATACATACATATAATCACGCCTTTATCCCTAATGAAGTAAGCAGAGCGTAAACGACCTAAGCAAAGGTCGTTCCGCGACGTCTGACAAAGTTTTGAGGGTTATTTAAGATAAATTTGAATGTATATTATTATAGTGACAGGTTGTCAGCCCATCGCCTAAATTGCAATATACATAAACCCTCGGATCCCTTAGAGGAGGAAATGCAACTGGCACATTCTATGTTTTTCTCTCGCTCCCACTCCAGCATGGAAGTATTTTCTATTCTATTCTACACATCAACCAATTTTCTTTACATTTTTACACCTTTAGTAAGAACGGAAAACAAGAAAAATACCTGTTTATGGTAAAATATACAGGCGGTAAAGCTCACCTTATTTCGATTTTATGTAAAACAACATGAACCTGACGAAAGACATTTTTTCTGTCGCCGTATTTTTCTCGCACAAAATGGAATTTACCGAGATTTTAAGATGATTTTTATGAATTGTGCTCTGCTTATTACGAGGTGTTCCAATTTTGAATGTGTCACTAATATTGAATTTTCGGGGGAACAACATCTTATATTTTCAAATTCACACCGGGAGCACGTCGATGCGTCGCGCACTTTTCAAGAGCCTGATAAAATATTTGTACTTTATTAACTACGCAAAAAGATGACTGGAAGTTAAATAAAGCTTAACTGGTTATAGATAAATGCGCGAAATGATTCCTATGCATAAAAGATATTTCATTGACATAATTTGATAATTCCTCGCGTCCTCACTTCATGGTAGGTACAACGAGATGCATATTCAAGTAGCGCATCGTCTCGTTACGCTGTGTGAACCGGCCCTAACTTGTGTTGTACATACATACATATAATCACGCCTTTACCCCAATGGGGTAGGCAGAGCGTTAACCAACCAAACAAAGTTCATTCCGTCACGTTTGACAAAGTTTTGAGGGTTGTTTAAGATAGATTTGTAGGTATATTGCTGTAATGATAGGTTGTCAGCCCATCGCCTAAATTACAATATACTGAAGCCCTCAGATTCCTTGGCTGGTTCTTACAGCATGCCCGGGAGGAAATGCAGCTGGCGCATTCTATGTTTTTCTATCGCTTCCAGACCAGCATGGAAGAAACCTGTGTTGTGTGTACTGTAAAGGTTTTTTAATGTGTTTTCTCATGAGTGATGAAGTAAATACGTTGTAGAAAGAACCTTCTTTACATGCACGGTGACTCTTTATTTCTTTTATAACTACCTTCGTGGTCTAGCGGTCTGAGTCATGGTGGTAGGACTGTATTTCTATGATATCTTTCAAAATAAATTGAAATGTTTACGTCTTTTGATATATCTAGAAATGCTTGCGATGTCATTGCCTTGAGATACCAATAGCATTTTAACCTTTGATATTCAAAATATTTAATGTGATCTGACTTCGATATGAAGATTGTCTTCACATTTATATTCTCCGTTTTTTCGAGTCTACATACATAATTTATTTCCAATTCTTATAAAAAATATGTTTTTTATAATAATATGATACATTTCTTCTATTACGATCACAAATATATACATATGATCAAAAGAATATACTTACCATTGAAAATAGAAAAAATAAAGATAATCATAAAGAAAATCATAAATTAAAAATACCCTAAATCTTTAGCTTTTATAACACATAATATAATAATTAGTATCGACACTTTTAATTACAAATACACTAAAAGTGGCCTCTGACTTACTTGCTTAGTTTGAATTGTGATATTACATACATACATAAAATCACGCCTTTATTTCTTACGGGGTAGGCAGAGCGATAAACGCCTCGTAAAAGGCGCTTTCGCCACGTCTGACAAAAATTGAGGGCAATTTTAGATTGAAAAGTGTTATATTACGGGTTAAAAAATGGTAAATTACTTGTAATTTTCGCTAAATGTAAAATATTCATGAAAATTATTATATTTCGGACACATTTAATTTATTACTTTTACTACGCTTAGTTTTCTCTCTGCTTTTCTCTGTTTGTTACTGGTAGTACAAAATAAAAGCCAAAACAAAAGGCATACTACTTGTGTGCTTAATTTTATATGATAATGAAAACAATACATGTTATACAAACATATAGTCACGCCTTTATCCCTAATGGGGCAGAGCGTAAAAGACGTAAACAAAGGTCGTTTCGCCACGTCTGACAAAGTTTTGAGGGTTATTTAAGATAGATTTGTAGGTATAATAAAAATGATAAGTATATTGCTATAGTAACAGGTTGTTAGCCCATCGCCTAAATTGCAATATACTGAAACCCTCCGATTCCTTTGCTGATTTTTACAGCATGCCCGGGAGGAAATGCGGCTGGCATATTCTATGTTTTTCTGTCGCTTCCAGTCCAAAATGGAAGAAATAATGAAAACAAGAAGCATCTATTTCATTGCTTTTTACTGAGACTACATAACTCAATACATTATTCATCATCAGGTAATGTAATTCACACAACACCAAAATTCTGAAACCTCTGACCATTTTCCGGCCGACTTCTTCGGCAAAAACCCTGTCGGGAATAATTCGCACAAAATTATAACTTGAAACAGTACATTATGCGGGTACAGAACAAAGGACTTAGTTTCCAACTGGGAAGCTCACGCAGCTCCTAAACTGGTTAAGCTAACGTTCTGGAGTCGGCTTGTAAACGGATTGTTCTACGGCCCACCAAAGTCGGTCTGAATTAAAATCAAATTCAAATTTCAAAATATCTTTATTACTCACACACTTAAAACAGAACACATTCAATAACAATCACAATAGTAGGGTTTGAGAGTAAAAGGTGAGGGTCTCAGAATTTTGCTACCATGTTGCTCAAAGCAACAGTCGTAGCACTGATTAGCATTTAGCATTTTCATACACCTAAAAACAACGATTTCTCATTTATTTTTGATAAATTTCTTCTTCTTCTTTTTCTCAAATGGCAATCCGATTTGCACGAAATTATAACTTGTAACAATACATTATGCGGACAGATAACAAAGGACTTAGTTTCCAACTGGGAACTTAACGCAGCTCCTAAACTGGTTAAGCTAACGTTCAGGAGCCGGCTTGTAAACGGGTAGTTCTACGGTCTACCAAAATCGGTATGAATTTAACTACGATTTCTTATTAATTTTTGATAGATTTCTTCTTTTTCTTTTTCTCAAATGGCAATCCAATTCGCACAAAATTAGAACTTGTAACAATACGTTATGCGGGCACATAACAAAGGGTTTATATTATTTCCTAATCAGATTTAGAATAAAGGTAAACAAACTTTTATGCTTTTTAATCAAAAATACATTTCAAAAATAAATGATACATATTGGCAAATTACTTAGATGACTAAAACTACAATTTCATTATTTTATCATATCTAATAGCTAGAACTAATTTTAGAAACAAGATCTTCAATTAAAAGACATGAAACTTTGTACACCTTTATTCTAAATCTGATTTGGAAATAGTATATTTTCCAACTGGGAACTTTACGCAGCTCCCAAACTGGTTCAGGTAACGTTCTGGAGTCAGCTTGTAAACGGGTTGGTCTACGTTCCACCAAAATTTTCATACATACATATAATCACACCTTTATCCCCAGGGTAGGCAGAGCGTAAACGATCCAAACATAGGTCGTTCCGCCACGTTTGACAAAGTTTTGAGGGTTATTTAATAAATATCGATTTGTAGTTATATTGCTGTAGTGACCGGTTGTCAGCCTATTACCTAAATTATAATATACTGAAACCATTGGTTCCCTTAGCTGTTTTTTAGAGCATGCCTGGGAGGAAATGCAGCTGGCATAATCTATGTTTTTCTATCGCTCCAAGGCCAGCATGAAAGTACCAAAATCTCAGATTTCTCATTATTTTTTGTTAATTTTCTTTTTTTATTCTAAAATTTGGTGAGTATAGTATTGGTGAGTCTTATAACCCAATGAACCCGTGTCAGATTTTTTATTTCCTAGGTATATGACTCAGACAAGGTTTGCTAACGACCACTGTAACGACGGCTGAACTTGCTGTCTGTAAGCATAGAATCATTTTAGATACTTAACAGACAATCAGAGGATTCAGCTTTTAAGGTAAATAATTTGGTAAATTTTGTAAAAATATTACAAATTATTCAATCAACAATTCAACCACTGACGGAATTTGTGCCCGTCTTTGGAAAACCGGCCCGAGGCTTTAACCAAATAAGCAATTTTCAGAAATAGAAAGGGAGTGTTAGTGTAAAAAACTATTAGAAAAATATATTTTTTGTATTTCTTAACACCACCGTAGGAATAGAACTCAAGATCCGGATATAGAGCCCAAAGCGCAGGCCACTAATAACAATATTTTTTTGTCTGCATTTCAATCAAAATATATATTAAAGGGACTGTGCATGATATAAAGAAAAACGAAGCAAAAATCGAGTAAGAATTTGACCTACCTACTTGTAACACAATCGAGAAAAATGGTTTTATATCACCGTAGAACAACCCACTTTATCTTATGCTAAACAAATTCGTAACAGTGCCTTACCTTGTCGTCTGAAATTTGTCCTCTGTTCCTTCTAGACTTTCCAGACAATCTTATTAGTGAAGGAAGTTAGAAAATTATGTCTTAGTTTTAATAATCTTCCTTTTACTTAACATCATTATCGTACTAATTATGAGTTGAAACATTTTATCTAGATTACCTATATTTCAATTCAAAGTCAAAAGGTTAATTAAGTTCTGCCTCCGTGGTCTAGCGGTCTGAGCCCTTGGCTCTCAACTCGGAGGTCCCGGGTTCGATTCCCGGCGGGGGACAATGACTTTGTGTTGTTGTTTCTACTTTGGTTAGGACAGTGCATCCTGATCACCTCATTGTTCGAAATGTAAGATGATCCATGCTGTCGAATGGGCATGTTAATAGTCGGTCCTGCGCCTTATTTATCTCTGGTCGTGTCAGTCAATCTGTCCCATCAGAATAAGAGATTGAAGGAATAGAGAGTGCACCTGTGTGTAGCGCAAACACTTGGGCACTAAAAACAAGTCCTGCGCAGTTGGCTGATCTCCGCGAGATTGGCTGCCATCACAGAAAATCGGTGGGAGGACTATTATTATTAAGTTCTGCTTACACTTTTATGCCCCTTTGTCCTTTTTCTCGTTTTTCACACAGAGATAGTATGCGAGCTCATATACCAGTTTTTTTAATACATTTGATATTTTTTATGTTTAGGACGGGTTTTCTCTTGAAAACAAATTCAAATGGTGGCAATGGATAAAACTTAAAAACAAGAACTTGGGTAATAATAATAAGTACTTAAAAGCACTCGCATTTTCACACCCTGTCGGAACATAGCTTAGGAATACTGCAAGCTGTTTAGCGCGCATTCTACAATCATCTGTAGGTATCTAGGATCTTTCAAACAAATCTGAGACGCCGTAACCCGGAATAGAATCCCATAATCATCACAAAACAATTTGAGATAATCACATACACATGATCATGCTATTATCTCTTAAACGGTAGGCAGAGCGTTTACCTAAGCAAAGTTCGTTCCGCCACCTCTGACAAAGTTTTGAGGGTTATTTAAGATAGATAAGTAGGTATACTGCAGTCGGGACAAGTTGTCAGCCCATCGCCTAAATTACAATATACTGAAACTCTCGGATTCCTTAGCTGGTTTTTACAGCATGCCCGGGAGGAAATGCAGCTGGCACATTCTATTTTTTTATCTCGCTTCCTCCCAGTCCAGCATGGAAGCGAATTAATTAGTTGAAAAGTTTAGCTTATTTATTTCGTCAATCTGTTCTAGATAAAATGCTTTTTAATAATCTAGAAGAACATTGTCTTGTAGCATAAAATATTATTATAATATTAGAGACCGTTCGCCTTGCATTTTATGATAGTTCAGTTCAAGAGAACCATAAAACTGAACTTAAAGTTATTTTATCGATACTAGCTTAAAACTTCCGCGTCTATTCGTCGCATCGTAGAATCGTAAAGTTCGATATAAACTTACATAACATGATCAAACATGAATAGTACCTATTTTAAAGAGACCGATATGCCATCTTGACACACAAAATAATATGTCGAAACCGTAGAATCTTGAATAAGTAATAGGTACCGAAAAACTTAATATCGACACACTAAACTCGGCAGACGTAGGTATGAATCGTTCGATGCACGATATCTCGAAATATAAAAATAAAATAAAATAAAACAAAAATAGCTGGAATAACAAACAAAAGCTTAGAAAAACAAAATAATATCGTAAATAAAAAAATCGTGTAGACGATAGTGTAGTGGATAGGGCCGCTGATTCGGTCGTGGTTCGAATCCCACCTGGAACCAATGTGTTTTTCGGTTTTCGAATTTCATATGTACGTTTATTCGGCGCTTTTTCCGTGCTTTGGAAGGTACGCTAAGCCGTTGGTCCCAGTTTATATCATTTAATACCGTAGATATTAGTCGTTAAGCCATATCAGAGGTCAGTGCTAAGCATTGGCGGCTTGAAAACACTGACCTAATCTAGGATTGGGTCTGGTTTCCCTTTTGGGTTGCGGAGGTCAGATGGCAGTCGCTCTGTATAAAATAGTACCCTCGTCCTCAATCCTCTGAATTGAAAAGCCGACCCCGTAAGATACGGGATAAGGCTAGGGAGATGACGAAATAAAAATGTCACCGTCATCAAAACGCTTGATTATTTTATGATAAATTAGCGACCCGCCCCGGCTTCGCACGGAAATAATCAATGTTTCTCTACTACTGAGACCGTTTTAAGGTTTAATCTTCTCTACTTACTTCCATGCTGGATCTGAAGCAAGAGAAAAACATAGAATGTGCCAGCTGCATTTCCTCCCGGGCGTGTTATCAAAATCAGCTTAGGTATCCGAGGATTTCAGTATATTTTACTTTAGGCGATAGGCTGACAACATGTCACAACATCAATATACCTACAAATCTATCTTAAATAATCCTCACAACTTTGTCAGGCGTGACGAAGCGAACTTTGTTTAGGTCGGTTACGCTCTGCCTACCCCATTAGGAATAAAGGCATGATTATATGTATGTATGTAATACAAACTAAAATAACACAGACATACCCATTACTACTTTACAAAACCTTGAGGCTAAATACAATGTTTTAGGTAATGTAGATCTCTTTATTTTGTTTTTCTTGTATTATCTCTTGTTTACTCTTCTTGTTATTACTGAAATGTGTATTCAGAATGAATATTTAGTTGTTTACCTCAGAGGCTTTACAAAAATGCCTTTATATTTTTCTTATGTATAAAGGCATTTTTCTATTCTAGATAAGCGTCTGAAAGTATCCGTTAACAACGAGTTATTTTACGGTTTCAACGAGTTACATTGAATTTAACTAAAAATGTGTAAAATAAAGTGTTTCAAAGATGAAAAATTTTTGGTTTGTAATGTACATTATTTGACGTGATAAAGAGTAAATACATTTTAATGCGATAAAATCTAATTTTGAGGCAGTTATACTCCATAACTATTTACATTTTACTCACAAAAAAATATATGTACATACATACATACATACATAAAATCACGCCTTTATCCCTTACGGGGTAGGCAGAGCGCTAAACGCCTCGTAAAAGGCGCTTTCGCCACGTCTGACATAAATTGGGGCAATTTTAGATTGTAATGTGTATTGCTATAGTGACAGGTTGTCAGCCCATCGCCTAAATTACAATACACTGTAACCCTCGAGTCCCTTTTGCTGACTTCTACAGCATGCCCGGGAGGAAAGGCAGCTGAAACATTCTACGTTTTTCTATCTCTCCCAGTCCAGCATGGAAGATTAAAAAAATATATGTAATACTAGAATATATGCTCGAGGATATGGTTTGCTTGATTTTTCAATATTTTAAATTTATATTACCATAAAAAATTTCTTCCATGCTGGACTGGGAGAGATAGAAAAACATAGAATGTTCCAGCTGCCCTTCCTCCCGGGCATGCAGTAGAAGTCAGCAAAAGGGACTCGAGGGTTACAGTGTATTGTAATTTAGGCGATGGGCTGACAACCTGTCACTATAGCAATACACATTACAATCTAAAATTGCCCTCAATTTTTGTCAGACGTGGCGAAAGCGCCTTTTACGAGGAGTTTGACGCTCTGCCTACCCCGTAAGGGACAAAGGCGTGATTTTATGTATGTATGTATGTATAAAAAATTTCAAACTCAGGGCTGAAAACCGTTTTGAGGTAATAGTATTCTTTAATTAAAAGTTAGAATTTAGTATTTTGTAATGAATATATTCCTCAAAGATAAGCAAAGAAATGGTTTGCTCCCTTTTTCGAAATTTTGTGAGTAAAGTTTTTTAATCGCATTTTTGTGCGAATGTCGCAAATTTTCGGCGTGACGCGCGCTAATTAATAGAATAGAATAGAAAACATTTATTATTCTAGACGTCACAAACACAACACAGTAAATACGAAAATGAAACAAAATAATTAAATGAAAATATCTATTATCTAATCTGTGATAAAAGTACCTAAAAATAAACAGTTAATGCTACCGGAATGTGCGTGTCGCGACGTCACAATAAAATAATTAAAACCACACGTCAATGGCGTTACATTCGATTCTTGAATAGCTCGAAATCGAGTTGCTTTTCGGAGATTTTTTTAGTATCGAAAACAATTACAGAGGGTCAATACAATTCACGTTTTACAAATAGAAAATTTTATCGAAGACGTCACATAGAGGCAAGGTTCCCAGGAGGCTGGCAGCATTGCGTCCCAGGCAAAGAGTTGCTTATCTGACCCCGGTATAACCCTTAATTTGAGTCAATGTCATCATAAATTGTTTGACATACAGTTGGATCCTATACATGTTTGTCTTAAATTGCTAATATAAGGTGAGGCAATGTAGTTAGGACACGCTGAGCTAAAGTTTGGCCTCTAAGCCTCTCTCACTCTCACCTATAAAACTAATGGTTAAGGTGACGTACTACTAAGCTATAATAACTACGATAACTTAGAACCTTATAAATTAGCTTCTATTTATTCTTCCATGCTGGCCTGGGAGTGAGAGAAAAACATAGAATGTACCAGCTGCATTTCCTCCCTGGTATGCTGTAAAAACCAGCTAAGGGATACGAGGGTTTCAGTATAGCGATTAAAAATCGTTGTAGTAACAGGAAGCCAAATTGCAAATAACGGCCTAAGAATCGCTAATTTATAAGGTTCTAAATTATCTTAATTACAATAACTTTATTCTGTTGGACCGGTGTTTCGATTCACTGCCTTTTTAGTGTTTCTTTTTTCTAATGGGGGCGCCACTTGGCTTGTTTCGTTACCTTAAGGTATTATGTAATTGAGTCTCTTACCTTGACATGTCTCCCATGTGCCGAGAAGAACCTACTGTCAGCACTGTACGTCACCAGTCCGACAGATAATAAGGAGTAGTTCTTTTTCCTTATCCACGTCACCTGAAATGGAATATAGCCTTTTAATTTTGCTGAGTGATACGGGTATTGCATGGACGTTCAAAATAACTTTTCTCCCGCTCGCAAAAAGTTTAATTATATAAAAAAAACAAAACCTACATTCCCTCATTTCGAACCTTATATTCGAACACGCCAGTTATTTCTCCAAACTACAACAATGACCATAACGACCACTACACGAAGTCTTTAGGACACACTAGTATGGTTTAAGTGTTTTTTAGTTAACATAATTGATATATTGTTTTTACTTTTTATATTTACAAAATGGAATGAACGAATATGGACTGTGCGCCTGTCAAAGACGCCATGCTAATCTATTACGGAGGAATCGCAAGTTTGATGTTTGTTTGTTGTTTTTAAGTTTATTGTTTTTGTTTCCTCGCAAAATGAGAGACAAATACTATACTTCTCTCTCAGCCGGAAAAGCAATTTAAGGTCCCGGCCTTCCAAATCACTCAACCTTCAATTGCTCTTTTTCGGCCTCGCAGTAATGTACTATTGGGAAAACAAGTTTTGTCATAAATGAAACAAAATGATTATTTAATAACTACTACGTTTCTGTTGTGGAAGATTCCGGCACGTGCAGGAAATGTTAAGGGTCATTTCAGTAAGTTATATCGTTTGCAAGTTATTTTCAGCACTGACAGTTCCAGAACCTGAACGAAACTTTAATAATTCAATACTAGAGTTTCGTCAGTCCGTAACTAGTTTAAAATTTTTGATTACATTGTTATTTTTAACTTTTTTGAGCTCGACGGTGTAGTGGATAGGGTCGCTGCCTCCTGAACGAGAGGTTGTGGTTCGAATACCACCACTTACCAATGTGTTTTTCGATTTTTGAATTTCATATGATTTTTTTTTTCGGCGCTTTTACCATGCCTCATTATTTATTTTTTTGCATTCATGTCAGAAGCCAGTGCCAATCATTGGCGGCTTAAAAACTCTGACCTAATCTAGGATTGGGTCTGGTTTCCCTTCTGGTTTGCGGAGGTCAGATGGCAGTCGCTCTATGTCCAATACCTTCGTCCAATCACTTAGATTAGATAGCCTAGCCCGAAAGATACTGGATAAGGCTAAGAAGATGATGATGATGATATTTTTAACTATTTCAATCCAGAATTGAAGAAAAAAAAATTGTTTGACATTTTCATTTGTACAAAAAAGTTAGATTGTTATACATTCGGGGCCATAAAGAATAGAATTCTTGGTTTAACAACTAAATTTAGAGGTTGACCTCACGACTACATATAATCACACCCTTCTCTCTAACCTAAACAAAGATCGTTCCGCCACGTCTGACAATTTTTTGATGGATGTTTAAGATAGATTGTAGTTATATTGCTGTAGTGACAGATTATCAGCCTATCGCCTAATGCAGAAACCCTTGGATCTCTTAGCTGGTTTTTACAGAATGCCCGGGAGGAAATGCAGCTGCCACATTCGATGTTTTTCTCCCGCTCCCAGTCCAGCATGGAAGACACACGACTACCACCAACATTTTAAAACTACATCTTTTTTCTACGATCCCTCACTTTACTCATTCGGATTTAGTTCATTCATTGTCTCTTTTTCCATTCATTCGCGAAGCAAGTTACCAATTAAGACATTTACAAGGAAGAACGGGAAGCTTTCTAACTGACAAATTAAATTTTGAAACTGTTGCGCTGAGCTTTGTAAAAGTTACTAAGATGAATATTAAGCGACTAAACGGATGTACAGAAGAAGAAAGGGAGCAGTAAGATGTCTTAGCAGAAACCTATTAATAATTACCACAAGAATAATTTAATTACTTAAGCTTCGTTTTATAAAGTGTAGCAGAAAGGGTAATATGAACCAGTCCATAGAAAAGATCAACTATCCCAAAGGAACATAGGTCGAAATACGAAAAACAAAAATGACTACATACTACATGCGCTATCAGCTGATGCATTTTGTATGGAATGTAAAAAAAAACATTTTGTATTTCGACCTATGTTCCTTTGGGAAAATTGTTCAGTTTTGTGGGCTGGTTCATATCCTTTCGGGTGCATACACATGTTGTAGAATACATAAACAGTACGATTAGATTTACTCTACAAAGAACTTAACGAAGGCTATGTTGCTTTAATACAAATATTATGTCATGTGTAAAGAAAGTAAAACTTGCCGCACAGAATCACTTTATAATCTAGCTCTTATCTGCATTGCATCCTAACAAGTGAGTTTAGCTGGTGATGACAAAATACAATACAATACAAAATTCTTTATTGCACAAAGAAACACATACAACAGAAATAAATATGAACAAACGTGACAGTACAATAAAGACGGCCTTATTGCTAAAGCAGCAATTTCTACCAGGCAACCTTTGGGTATAGAAATTGTACAAGCAGAAAGCGGGATAGTGCATATTACTACATATAATACTTAGACAACAATACCCATGAGAGTTATAGAAAATACACAGTATTTTACTTCCTATGGCTATTATTTATATGGCTTTTATTTATTTAAGTGATATCAATATTAAATTTTAATTTGACAGGTCACATTGTACGGAAGTGTCATTTCTAATACGAATTCAAGCTGTCTGTCAGTCTCAAGTGATGTCTATCAATACGAGTGGATAATAAAATGACGGACTACTGCGATACAGACTTTGCTGATTAGTGCCGCATATACAATACAAAATTCAAGCTCAAATAACCACGAACCGCACCAATGGGTTAATGAAAATATATGTGATGGATAAGATTATCTATGATTCTTCTTCTTCTGTCGAGTGGGTATCGAGTCTATCGACCCGATGAACCCTGGTGTCAGAGTTTTTAAACCGCCTAGTAGCACAACTATCAGGCCTCTGACATGGTTTGAGTAACGACCACTGTCAAAGACAGCGACCGGGACCGACGGCTTAACGTGCCCTCCGAAGCACGAATTTTTTTTCGTTTTTCGGAAAATCAGGTAATTCAGCCTGCAATGTCCTAAAAAAACTGAGGAAACATTCACAAAGTGATAAATTCTGAAATATCAACTTTGTGTTTTCCCCCTGGGAATCGAACCCAGGACTTTCGGATCAGGAGTCCATGGCACTAGCCACTAAACCACGGAGGCAGTTCTATGATTAAGCCAAGACACCACTTTTTGCCGATACGGAAAAACCATAAAGCACGAAGGAGCCATGTGGGCAAGCTCGCTCGAAACGAATGAGACTAACACAGGAAATTGTCTATGGATCTTCATGAATTTCCTTCCTTGCTGGACTGGGAGAGATAGAAAAACATAGAATGTTCCAGCTGCCCTTCCTCCCGGGCATGCTGTAGAAGTCAGCAAAAGGGATTCGAGGGTTACAGTGTATTGTAATTTAGGCGATGGGCTGACAACCTGTCACTACAGCAATGCAAATCATTACATTAGAAAATTTGCCCTCAATTTTTGTCAGACTTGGCGAAACAGGCGCTTACGAGGTGTTATACGCTCTGTCTACCCCGTAAGGGATAAAGACGTGATTTTATGTATGTATGTATGAATTTTCGTATGTTTGCACAATTGATTTACTGCAATAATCTCATCCGTTTAGAGCGGCCTTGCCCAGCAATCATCTTTGCTGACTGTACAAGATATGTTTAGTTTCTTGACTTAATCTGCCAACTATCTACTACTGCTCTTTTTCTCTACTATGCTAGGATTCTGCTAAAGCTTTAAGAGAAGATAAGGAACTGCACTCAAAGGGTTTTGTTATGCAAATTAATGTAATTATTCTGAACCTTTGTTGAGGATTTAAGATGTAATTGTGGAAGCGGAAGATAGATAGGAAGTACGTTTTTGGAAGAAGATGATCTTATCAATGACTTATAGTGTCCAGTTTTTTTTTTGCCAAAAAAAGGCAAACTTGGCTTGCAATGGAAATATAGCTAGGTGTATTGTAAAGGCTACTTCCATGCTGGACTGGGATTGTGCGTCTCCCCACCCAGCCCAAACGTGATAGGTGTTTTTATCATATATCAGGATTTAGAGCATAATTGGAGCACCCACATACTGAAGTCAGTAAATTGGAGCATCAATAGGAAAGACGCTGCGAGCTAAAAACCGTGGGCTGGCTGGAGAGATTCTCGTCAGCGAGCCCATGCTAGATCTCAGGTACTGTTGAGAGTAGAGCAATGTGTTATATCTCTAGATTTAGAGCATAATTGGAGCAATCTGCTGCCGAAAAATCAATTTCAAAACTGTAATATGAAAGGAGTTATACGCGATTATCTGTGGGCTCGCTGGGGAGACGTCTCTCCAGCGGGCTCATTTGGATCTCATAAACGGTAAGGATTTAAGTTTTGATCTAAAGTTCGACATATGTGGTATGGTTATAATTATAAAAAGACACCATAATTCTATTTAGACATAAATTGAGATCTAATTAAAATTACAGTAATTGTTTTAATTACAATAACGAGAGACGTCTCCCCAGCGAGCCCACAGATAATCGCGTATAACTCCTTTCATATTACAGTTTCGAAGTTGATTTTTCGGCATCAGATTGCTCCAGTTATGCTCTAAATCTAGAGATATAACACATTGTTCTACTCTCAACAGTACCTGAGATCTAGCATGGGCTCGCTGACGAGAATCTCTCCAGCCGGCCCACGGTTTTTAGCTCGCAAGGGCCTTTCCTATTGATGCTCCAATTTACTGACTTCAGTATGTGGGTGCTCCAATTATGCTCTAAATCTTGATATATGATAAAAACACCTATCTCGATTGGGCTGGGTGGGGAGACGCACACGGACTGGGAGCGTGAGAAAAACATGAACAGAAGGTGCCAGCTGCATTTCCTCCCGGGCATGCTTTAAAAACCAGCTAAGGGATTCGAGTGTTTCTGTATATTGCAATTTAGGCTAAATATCTATGTATAAAAACCCTCAAAACATACTCAGACGTGGCGGAACGTCCTTTGTTAGTCACTTTGTAGGTCATTTACGCTCTGCCTACCCCATTAAGGATAATACATACATACATAAAATCACGCCTTTATCCCTTAGGGGGTAGGCAGAGCGTTAAACGCCTCGTAAAGGGCGCTTTCGCCACGTCTGACAAAAATTTAGGGTAATTTTAGATTGTAATGTGTATTGCCATAGTGACAGGTTGTCAGCCCATCGCCTAAATTACAATATACTGAAACCCTAGAATCTCTTAGCTGGATTTTACAGCATGCCCGGGAGGAAATGCAGCTGGCACATTCTATGTTTTTTTCTCGCTCCCAGACCAGCATGGAAGTAAAAGGTTAAGGATAAAGATGTGAATATATGTATGTACGAGTATGTAGTGTAAAAGCTCTTCGGCATTTGTGATGACTGAAAGAGAAAACGAAACGGATCGGTTCGTCGTTTATTGACCACTGTGGCCCTAAAGAGTTGGATTCCGTTCCGATCTAAACAAACTAAGCTCACAAGAGCGAAGCACTTGCAATAGATTGCTAGGTGCACTACATTTTTAATATAAACATATTTTTTGAGAATATTTACGTATAGTAATGTACTGGAATTAAAAAATAAACAAGTGCGTAACTTGTTCCTCTATCTACCTCTTTTAAAATAATCATAATTAAATTTATAATAAATGAGAAATACAAAATTCTCTTGAGATGCTAATACATACATACATATAATCACGCCTGTATCCCTAATGGGGTAGGCAGAGCGGAAACGACCTAACCAAAGGTCGTTCCGCCACATCTGACAAAGTTTTGAGGGTTAATTAAGATAGATTTTTAGGTATATTGCTGTAGTGACAGGTTGTCAGCCCATCGCCTATATTGCAATATACAGAAACCCTCGGATCCCTTAGCTGGTTTTTACAGCATGCCCGGGAGGAAATGCAGCTGGCACATTCTATGTTTTTCTTTCGCTCCCAGGCCAGCATGGAAGAAAGATGCTAATACATTTAGTTCAAAACAAAATTATTATAAATATTTTGCATTCGGGAAAAATAAAATTACAAAATGAAATAAAGGCAAGAAACAAAGCAACCTCTCAAATTCGGGGTCATTTTTTAATAAAGTTGACAACGGATCAAAATATCATATTCCATGATTGATAACGATGGCGAGCTCAAGTTTAAATTAAAATATAATGGAATACTACACACAAAAATTATAAATACATACATACATACATATATTCACGCCTTTATCATTAATGGGGTAGGCAGAGCGTAAACGACCTAAACAAAGATCGTTCCGCCACATCTGACAAAGTTTTGAGGGATATTTAAATTTGTAGGCATATTGCTGTAGTGACAGGTTGTGAGCCCATCGCCTAAAGTGCAATATACTGAAATTCTCAGATCCCTTAGCTAGTTTTTACAGCATGCCCGGGAGGAAAAGCAGCTGGCACATTCTATGTTTTTTCTCTCGCTCCCAAGCCAGCATCTGCCTACCCCATTAGGGATAAAGGCGTGATTATATGTATGTATGTATCTATTATTACAGACATTTGTTAGATATAGGCAATTTAAAAAAAATACATAAAAATCCACCTTTGTTAGAGAAATTGGACTGATTTCATACCTTATTCAAAGAATCTAATTAGGTAGGTACAGCTTCAACAAAGATGGAATTTTCTGTCAAAAAAATTAACTAAATTGTCTATCTAACAAATTAATCTTATTTCAGAGCTAATTCAAAGAATGTATTTAGGGACTGCTTCAACAAAAATAGATTATTATGACAGAAAAAAAACCTTTTAAATTGTCTCTATCTAACAAATGACTGTAATACTAGAATATTACTAGCTTTAGTCTTTCTACTACATGATGTGGTATCACAACATAGTATAAAACAAAGTCGCTTTCTCTGTCCCTATATCCCTATGTATGCATAAATCTTTAAAACTACGCAATGGATTTTCATGCGGTTTCTTTTAATGGATGGAGTGATTCAAAAGGAATGAATAAATGAATGAATGAAGGAAGAAATGAATGAATTTATTTATTTGCTTGCAAACACGGTATATAAAATAGGTGACATATACAGCACAGAACATGCGTGATGCGCCAGCAACGGGCATGCAAATTTTTGTCCTATAATTTAAATTTGACATAAAAACAGTTACGACTAACTCATGCATTAAACAATAAAAACAATGGAATATAATTAACATCACTTAAAATAATAGACTTATAATGTCGTCACAAAAAATGTCAAAGAAAAAAATCATAATATTTAAAATTTCAACAATATAACAATTAAAAATATGTAAAATGTCAATTCAAAATATAAAAGTCATTTTATATTAACCATTAATTTAACAAATTCGTCAATGGTATAAAAAGAGTTTTCAGTGCATATTTTAAATAAAGAAACTTAAAATTTACTGTAAGGCAAGTTTTTAATGCTGTTTGGCAAACAATTGTAGAGCTTAATCGACAAGTTGTACGAGTTATTTGCAAAACAAGTGGTTGTATGTTGACAGATAGCCAGACGATTTGGATATCGCGTTGCAAAAGAAAAGGTCCAAAAGTAGATCAAAAAGGGTTAAATTTTGCTTTACAAATATACATAGCAGGCAATGTCAGGAGATTCAGCTTTTTAAAATATGGTCTACAGGAGTACATAGGTCCGATACTACACATGGCTCTTGTACATTTCTTTTGTATGATAAATACACTATCAGCTTCAACTGAGCCACCCCACACAATGAGTCCATATCTCAGCGCTGAGCACACATAACCATGGTATGCCAAAAGTGCGGTTTTTAGAGAACTGTTTTTTTTTTAAAGCGAATATGTATAACACATGCATAATATAGTACAAAAACACTGATCATTTCCGTGCAAAGCCGGGGCGGGTCGCTAGTCAATAATAAAATAATCATAATTATAACTCTACTAAGAGTTATAATTATGATTATTTAAATTTTAATAAAATATGACAGCTCATATTTTATTAAATTTGCATACTTATTCTTCCGTGCTGGGCTGAGAGTGAGAGAAAAATATAGTATCTGCCAGTTGCATTTCCTCCCGGGCATGCTGTAAAAATCAACTAAGGGACCTGAAGATATCTTTTTTTTTGCAATTAAGACGATGAGGTGACAACCTATCACTACGGCAATATACCTACAAACCTTTGTCAGACGTGGTGGAACGGCCTTTGTTTAGATCGTTTAAATGTATGTATGTATTGCATACAATTTGTTAGATCTAATCAATAAGATAATTATCTTATCATTAAAGTGGAAAGAGTATAGTTGTATAAGGTCGCAATCGTTATTATTGCATCGCATGATCGCGAGAAATATAATATATAAGGGTCTGCCGGAGTAGCGAAATCCCGTACAAAAGTAGTTTTGCTTTCATTCCTAAACAGAAAAACTAAACTTAACCAAACTACACATGACCAAATGTATCACAACTATGCTTCTAATAAGGTTTGTTTTGAAAACATTGAGCAAAAACAAAATAAGACTTAAAATACGGCTTTCTGTTAAAATTGTCTAAAAAATTTAATTTGCTTTCTAATTTTTGTACTTGGATAGTATTTTCGAACCAAACTTTATTAGAAGCATAGATGTGATGCATTTGGTCATTTGTACGGAGTGCGAAACTACGTTTGTATGGGATTTCACTGCCTCCGTAGTCTAGTGGTCAGAGCCATGGGCCAACGTAAGCCCAATTCCCACAAAGTTAATATTTGTAAATTTATCACTTTGTGAGGTTTTTCCCAGTATGGTTTGGACATTACAGGCTGAATCACCTGATTGTCCGAAAAGTAAAAGGATTACGTGTTTCGTAGGGCATGTTAAGCCGTCGGTCCCGGTCGCTGTCTTTGATAGTGGTCGTTACTAAAAACCATGTCAGAGGCCTAATAGCTGTGCTACCTACTAGGCGGTTTTAAAACTCAATGACACCAAGGTTCATCGGGTCGTTGTTAGACTTGAGAATCCACTCGCTAAGAAAAAGAAGCCCAAACCTAATTAGAAGCATAGAAGCTATGATGCATTTGGTCACGTGTACGAAGTTTGGTTAAGTTTGATTCTACTGTTTAGGAATAAAATATATACCTTTGTATGGGATTTCACTACTTCAGCAGCATGTTAAGAACAATGCCTTACATTACCACTATATTAATCAAATTATTGAATGTCTAGTACTCACCGTGTTTTCAGTGATATCACTAACTTCACAATGCAATATTGCTGTCGTCCCAATTTGTGCTATAACTGTTGTGCAGTTCTCAGTCAAAAATATACCTCCTTTAGCGCCTTTACCAACTAACTTATTAACATTAGACGCCGTGGCATCTTTAAAACTTTTCTTAACCTTATTCCTACTTTTAGATAGTGTTGCTTCATCTAAATTTTGAAGCACTTCTTTCTCATGATGTTTCGTTCTATGTCTTTCTCTATTCAAAAGGTCATTAACTTCACTTTCTATAAGATTATCTATATTTACATCTTCGTATTCTGTATCTAGGGTTGAAGCTGATAGCCTAAGAGGTTTCGGCAGTTTAGGATATGTAGCTTCTGTAGAAATTGTATATTCTGTGGTAGTTTGTATTTCTGTCGTCCCATCTTCATTTTCAATTGTTGTTGTATACATTATTGTTGTTTGTGTTGATGATGTTGTTGTAGTCGTTCTTCTTCTGTGACCTGTAAAGAAAAATTTGAGTTAAATTGCTGCTAAAATATAAAAAAAATTCACAATGCTATAAATAATGGGCTTAATTCTAGATTCACCAGCTAAACTTAAATTAAAATCTATATGTCACTTTCAGATTAAAAACATCGAAAAAGGACAAGAGATCTATTCTTTCCAGTTTTTAATTTATGGTCAGTGGTTTTATGCGTTATCTGTCATTTTTATACGCCGTCATATGATATGGCCAATAAAATTTACTGAAATGCTGGGGAAACGTACACACGTGTGTGAAAATGCACGTCTAAATCTAGCCGACAAAGTGTAAAACCATAGAGTATAAATCGCCTATTCTTTATTCTTTTTCAATTTTATTATTTTGATAGTGACAGATAGAAAAAATATGGTATGTTAGATGAATACTGCAACTAAACTATATTTTCTAGATGATCATTAATAAAATGTAAGAATATTTTAGTTCTATGCCTTTGTAGAGAGAATCTTTAGCACAGAAACTTTTTCATATTCTGAGGTCATTCTTGCACAGCAACGGATTTAATGAACGGTAGTCAATCCGCAATATAAGTTACTGAATTCTGGGCCGATACGATGTAATTTCTTGTGTTCCATCGACACGCTAAGAAGATTAACCTTACTTTCTTATGTATGATAATATTGATCACAAAGAGCTTGTTACAAATTTACGTTAAATGTTCCATAAATATTTAGTAAGTACTTGTTTTAATTAATAGCAAAGCTGCTGTCCTCTTTACACGTTAAACGAGTATATTTCCAGTCAGTACAATTAGATCTTTTAAATTTTATTATTAATAGGTTTTTGGTTTGCTTCACTTTCTGTCATGAATAAAACTTTTATTTATACGAGAATCACAAGAGTTAATAATACAATTCACATTTTATAAATAGTAAATTTCATCCACGACGTCACATCGAGGCAGGGTTCCCACTTTTTGTTTGTATTTTTTAAATGTTTATTTATTAAGGTAATTTAGACCTGTGCTGTCCAAGTTGATATCACATGTAACGATTTTCTTCCTGCCAATGGATTACTTTTGAGTAGTTCACTTAAAGCAGATTGTAATTCGTTCGTGGTGCGTTTGTAGACTATTTTTACTGGCTTTATAGATTTCAAAAATTAGACCTAATCATAACGAATCCTCCATTTTATTATATTTCATTTACAATAACTTAAGACAGTATGTGTGACCGCAAAGTTCACCACAAAGTTCAAAACGGTTCGTATTTTAAATTCCTCACTTCCGCTCCCACTAATTGAAGTTTGAGTGTTCGATACCAACTTTGGCCATTAAATTGTAAACCCTTATTAAGGTTACCATTATAAGGTATAACGGTGGGTTTTTAATTAGGAAAGTTGTCGTAGCAAACGGTTTTATAGGCAAATAATTAGTGTTGCTACTATAGCTTAAAACTGTCGATAGTATCATTATTGTTTAGTCGCATACAACTGTGCTATCGGGAAATATAAAAAAATATGATCGTGTCTCTGATCTATTTTTCAGTATGATTTTTTCTTTAAATTGTGTAGTTTTACCCATGTGTTGCCGGGCAACATTAGCACTACTTTTCATCTCTTTCACGTCTTTTGTTCAATTCACAATTTGTTTTTTATCCTATCTACCTAAGCAATAAGACCGATTTCTATGTATCAGCTATTTTAATATTTTTATGATTTGTATGTTTTCTGTGTACAATAAAATATATTAGAATTTGAGTTTGAAATTCGACTAAAGGATAAAATTCAAGGAATTAGGCCGCAGTTTCTTCCATTAATATCACAAAATTTTTGCTTAGCTTGTCAATCCAAATTAAGTAGATATAGTAACTAGTGCAGATTTTTGTGTCAGGTATTGACCTACCTTTCTTGTGAAGCCTGGTCAAGTTCCTAAAGACACTCCCGACTATAATTTTCTAAGGTTTCATCATGTCTATCAGCTACAAAAGCTCCACATTTAGCAAATAAATATAGGTTCGTAATAACAGAACTAAAGTGGCATAAAGAAATGTTAATCCCAAAAAAAAAACTTTCCTTTTTCGTGATGTCTAGTGAAGTCGCTAACAATTTCATCAACTTCTTGTGATTTTTCAGTGTTAAAATCTCCAACGACCTTAGCTTCTAATGAGTTATGAAGGCAGAATCCTTCCAACCTATCATCAACAATAGCTCCTTTAGGTACTTTATTTAGGTTTCGTTTTTTTCTTTTTTAGCTTACTTTTCTTGTGATGCCTCGTGAAGTTCCCAAAGACACTCCCCAGCCTCTGCTGATTCCTCGCTATATACATATCCAGTGACTTATAAGTGTCGTTCAAAGCAATTTGAAGTCTATTAAGTAAGTTACCTATTTTGTGATGTTCGTGCAGTTTACGAAGAAATTGCCTAGCTTCTGCTATTTCCTTGTCATTTGCATCTCCAATTACTTAAGCTTCTTTTGTATTATGATAAAAGACTTAGAGAGTATTTAATTTTACTTATATAAGATTTACCTTTCTTATGATGCCTGGTGAAGTTTCCAAAGACACTCCCCAGCCTCTGCTGATTCCTCGCTATACACATCTCCAGTGACTTTAGCTCGTCCACGTTCTGAGTCAACAGGGAAGACTTTTCCATAGCACTTGTCAACAACAACTCCGCTTTCAGCAACAGAACTATAGTGGCATAGAGTAGTTTCAGTTCTTTACAGCAAAACATTGTTTTGGCACTGGAGTTTATCACATGTCACATTTTTTGTTTTCACTAAGGTTGATTGTCATTTTGCGGGTGTTGCTACCTTCGGACACTGGATTTGGGTGGTGGGTTGGGGCGGTGCATTCTGTAAAGATGGAAAAAGTGACATTAGAAAAAATGTTCCATGTAATAGAAGATCACCTAGTGTTTTCTTTACCAAATTACTTTGTCAACGTTCTTTAAAAAAATAGATGCGAAATATACAAAATACCATTACTGTTTACTAAATCCTTACTAATACTATAAATGCGAAAGTAACTCTTACTGTCTGTCTGTTACTCTTGCACGGCTAAACGGCTGTACGGATTTTGATGAAATTTGGTAGAGATATAAGTGAGATCCTGGAAACGGACATAGCTTCTTTTAACTGCGGGAAAATACCTCATTCCCGCGAGACAACTCATAAAACGTGGGTGAAACCGCGGGCGGAAAACTAGTACTTACATAATAAAAAGGTTTATAAGGTATTGTTTATAAACAATGGAAAGAACACAGTATTATCTCAATTAAATACCTCATCAATAGTCTGAAATAATCCTTTGTCTGTATAAGGGTTTTTGTATAAAATGAGATATTTTGTCTTAGTTTTGTTTTGTAACAATGTGTTTTTTTAATGAACAAATACAATCACTATTATTTGTAAATGTTTTACCTATTAAGGTAACATCATTTAAAAAATACAATCTAATCTAATGAGTAATTTTACTTTGACTTAATTTGCTATTTAGACTAAACTAAGAATGTGTCCAACACGTTTCTTATTGTCTCTATTAAGGGGAAGACACTTTGTTCTTGTGTTCTTTATGTAAAACACTCACTACACTATATTACATTGTCACTTCACAAAACTAACTCAAAAGATTTTATCCTGTTCAGTCTTCTCACCATGTCCGTGTTATCGAGGAGCTGGATTGCCTCGACGTTCACATGATGAAGAAGTTTTCGTTCGTGAGCTTCAGCGTTCTAAATTATGTCAGTGTCGAGGTCTACTTTAAGATCCTGATGTAGGTCGTCATTTATATATACTAGGGATCAGGGATCTTCTTCCATGCTGGACTGGCAGCGAGAGAAAAACGTAGAACGTGCCAGCTGCATTTCCTCCCGGGCATGCTGTAAAAGTCAGCTAAGGGATCCGAGGGTTTCAGTATATTGTAATTTAGGCGATGGGCTGACAACCTGTCACTACAGCAATATACCTACAAATATATCTTAAATAACCCTCAAAACTTTGTCAGACGTGGCGGAACGACCTTTGTTTAGGTTGTTTACGCTCTGCCTACCCCATTAGGGATAAAGGCGTGATTATATGTATGTATGTATGTAGGGATCAGGGATACCAGGAATCGTTGTATAGTGATTCCAAATAAATTAAAATTACTTAAAACCATTTCCATGGCAACCCTTTATTTGAAAGAAGGCACTTTAAAAATCAAGAGGCTCTTAATATCCATTTTTAATTTGTTAAAAATGTTTTACTACTACGAACTAATAATTTTCCTTAAAAATAATCTCTTCTTTGTTCTTACTTCAAAATTTGTCCTAGAAATCTAATTCCATAAAGATATCGATCAAAGAAACCTTTAGTCTAAAAATAACGTTCTAAAACGTGTTAATGGAAGAAATTGTATACTCAGAATTATGGAGAGTAAATTAATTACAGACTTTTTCCTCTAACGTTGATTGAGAAAGTCTGTAGGAGTTTAATTTAAATAAATACATATAGTCACGCCTTTACCCCTAATGGGGTAGGCAGAGCGTAAACGACCTAAACCTTTGTTGACCTTTGTCGTTCAGCCACGTCTGACAAAGTTTTGAAGGTTATTTAAGGTAAATTTGTAGGTATATTGCCGTAGTCACAGGTCGACAGCCCATCGCCTCGATTACAATAGCCTCGCATCCCTTAGCTGGTTTTTACAGCATGCCCGGTAGGAAATGCAGCTGGCACATTCTATATTTTTCTCTTGCTCCCAGGCCAGCATGGACGATTCCCAGGCCAGATTGGTAGATTTAAGATTTAAAAATTTGATTTACATTACATTCAAATAAGATTTTAGCTTAGATAGATAAACTGGTACATAATATTCTGGTTTGACTACATGAAAATGATGTGTCAATTTATGTGCGGTGGGCGCCTAGTCTTGATTTTAGACCTATAAAAATTAAGTATAGAATAAAAGGCCCTGGTTCTCCTAAACATACATACATACATATAATCACGCCTTTATCCCTAATGGGGTAGGCAGAGCGTAAACGACCTAAACAAAGGTCATTCCGCCACGTCTGACAAAGTGTTGAGGGTTATTTAAGATAGATCTGTAGGTATATTGCTGTAGTGACAGGTTGTCAGCCCATCGCCTAAATTACAATATACTGAATCCCTCGGATCCCTTAGCTGGTTTTTACAGCATGCCCGGGAGGAAATGCAGCTGGCACATTCTATGTTTTTCTTTCGCTCCCAGTCCAGCATGGAAATCTCCTAAACAACGACAAAAATAAAGAAAATGAATAGCGCCGAAACCCCATCGTGAAAAGACATCAAGATCTTATCAGTAGACATTTTACTGCTAATCAATATAAAACCGATCACTTCCAATAAGGCTAATTGAATTAAAGCTGTCAGTTTATAGATTGACGTCAAACGAATAGGCCATCATTTAAAATTTACGAATATTTTTGTCATTTTCTTTTTCGTTGGAGTTCATGGTAAAATTTATTTGAGTGGTAATTGGAGAATAATTCATTTTTCGGTAACAAAAATTGTACTACAATTTTGTTGTAAGTAGAAGTTATGTGTCACAACAATCATAATTACTAGCATAATGATAGATTTTTTTGTCCGTGATTATATGTATTTGTAATAAAATAAAATAAATTAAAAATATGTATGTAGTTTTTAAATCATTTTATTTGTTCATTTATTTAAGAGCTTGAATATCTTGGAAAGATAGCATAATGTTATCTAATGAATCGGCAGTAAATAAGAGATAAAATACATACTTAATTTATAAAAACATATGGTAGATAAACAGTAATTCACTTAGAATTTACTTAGTAGCTTTCTGAAAAGACTATTACTCACATACCACGATCCCTTAAATCTGCAATCGCACATCGGACCCCTAAGATCTGTATCAGGACAGGAAAATCTTTTCCCCGCGAAAAAATGGCGACCAAAAGCATTCTGATGTTTTATTCAAAAGGCAGTAAGATGAGAAATACGTACGAAACATATTCGCGTACCACTCGAGTCGTGGTACGGACAGAGATGGATCGAGTGGAAATGTGGGATGGGGGTCAGCTTTTTTGTTTGACGGAATTGTTTCTGCGTATCAGTCTTTTTTTTTTGGGAACGTATTGTGGTTTGAAATATTTTTTTGCATACCTTTATCAAAACGGCTTGATAAAACTATGCAAAAAAATGTTCAAATAATATAAATCATTATAAACAAACTAAGGTGCGTAAAACTTTGTTAGATAAATTGTAAAGATTCATCCTATACGCTGGACTGCAAGCAAATGAAAAACATATAATTTACAAATACAAATACAAATTTACCATCTGTATTTCCTCCCGAGCATGCTGTAAAACCCAGCTAAGGGATCCGAGCGTTTCAGTATATTGCAATTTAGGCGATGGGCTGAGAACCTGTCACTACAGCAATATACCTACAAATCTATTTAAAATAATCCTAAAAAAAATGTCAGACGTGGCGGAACAATCTTTGGTTAGGTCGTTAACGCTCTGCCTACCCATTAGGGATAAAGCCGTGATTATATTTATGCATGTATTAAAATTGTCAAGAAAAGCATTAAAGCGAAGGTACATTACCATCAGTTAATACAAACATACATACATATAATCACGCCTTTATCCCTAATGGGGTAGGCAGAGCGTAAACGACCTAAACAAAAGTCGTTCCGCCACGTCTGACAAAGTTTTGAGGGTTATTTAAGATAGAATTCTAGGTATATTGCTGTTATCATCAGTTAAAGTGGCGGTAATATAAATTAAATTTACATATAATATATTTATTTATATTTTAAGAAATTTCATAAGTCATGTTAGTCTAAGTCCACCATAATTGATGAGAAAACATGGATAAGACCGACTCCACTTAGGTAATATTGTCGACCTTCCCACAATGAAGGTGATTAATGAATATGACAACCTACCATTAATAGTACGACGAAATTCTCAATGAACGCGGTAGGGGGCGCTACAGTATAAGGAGAACTATAAAATCTCAAGATGGCGGCGATAGTTCCTTTTTTCTCTTTAATTTGGTCAAAGTAACTAGGTCTCGGTCTTTCCCATACATACATACATAAAATCACGCCTTTATCCCTTACGGGGTAGGCAGAGCGTCAAAAGCCTTGTAAAAGGCGCTTTCGCCACGTCTGGCAAAAATTGAGGGCAATTTTAGATTGTACTGTGTATTGCTATAGTGAAAGGTTGTCAGCCCATCGCCTAAATTACAATACACTGTAACCCTTGAGTCCCTTTTGCTGAATTCTACAGCATGCCCGGGAGAAAGGGCAGCTGGAACATTCTATGTTTTTCTATCTCTCCCAGTCCAGGATGGAAGGAACTTCTTCGGTCTTTCCCTTCCTCCTATTTTCCCCTCCATGATGTTTTTCAAGAAATTTTCATTTAATATCACGTGGCCTATCATCTTTCCTCTTCTGTTCTCTATTGTCGTCATTATATTTGAGCTTTCCTTTACTATATTCAATACAAGTTCATTTGTCTTCCTTTCCGTCCAGCTAATTCTTTCCACTCGCCTCCAACACCACATTTCAAATGCCTCCAACCGCCACGTTTATTTAAATCGTGGTCGTACTGTCCCCGTGATATTATGCTATAGTGGTAATGGTATTATTGATTATACAGACTATTTAAGGGAAAATGTTTAGGTTATAATAAGAGGTAATAGCTTTTTAATTTGTTTCCGGTAATTATTCCGAATTAAGTAAACATAGTCCATGCCACACTTAAAAAAGTGTGTTATCGGTAAATATTGACTACTTTATTATTTACTAACGTACTACAATATTTAAAATTACACTTTGATATATTGTATCGTAATGTTAATAATAACTACCTCCGTGGTTTAGCGGTCTGAGCCATGGGCTCTTGACCCGGAGGTCCCGGTTTCGATTCCCGGCGGGGGACAATTACTTTGTGTTGTTGTTTCTAGTTAGGTTACGACATTGCAGGGTGATCACCCTCATCTTAGTTTTTGGACTCTCAGGTGATGACCTGATCCATGCTGTCGGATGGGCATATAAATAGTCGGTTCTGCGTCTGATTTCTCTCTGGTCGTGTCAGTCAGTCTGTTCCATCAGAATAAGAGATTGAAGGAATGGAGAATGAATGTTAATTGTCAAGTCCAATCACGAGGAGAAATAGTTGGCAAAAGATAGATGAAAGATGGCGATTATTCCACCGATAAGTGCCTAAGCACATCAATTTAAGAAAAAGAGAAAGATTTTAAATAAATATTATTATATCATACAAATTCAGAACCGTAAACCGCCCCCCTTTTTTATCCCAAATCCGTCTCCTATCGCTAGTTTCTGCTCAATACTACCGAAAAATAATATTATTTACATAGCATATCGAGTGAATCAACCTTGGGAATGCGAATATCGGAAGTCACTTCATGTTTTCGTGACAGACTTCTTTTTATGCGGATAAAACGACTTACTCCTCGTAAGAGATATGAATAGGGAAGTGACATTAGAAACATTCGTTTTTTTTTTGTCAGTGCCATCCTCAAGTTTGTTTTTATTGATTATCTGAATGAAATACCACTATAAGGTCATACCTGGCAAAAACTGTGTTTTTATTAAGTCTAGTTTTTGACGAATGTGTACGGCTATCTATTTGGGCGGCGATAGAAAGGCAATTCCTGGACATTGAACCTTCCCTAATTTGGGGCGTGGGTGGGTGTGTCGCTATATTTGGCAGATGTATTGTACAACGATATATTTGGATTATCTTCTGTGGTAAGATGGTATTGTAACCTGAATCTACAATTCTACACGAAAATAGAAATACAAAGGAAATTCTTTGTGGTATTTAGATTCAATAGCTCTCTCTGAGCAGACGTGCGTTAATTAATAAATGATTAGCTGTGCCCGCGACTTTGTACGCCCGGATTGTATGGAAAACACGCAGTGCCGAACATACTGAAAACGCTTCTCCGCGCGTGGGAGCGGGATCTGCTAGCCCGCGCGTGGAAGCGTGTTTCTCATTGTCTGATCTTTGTCTATGTATGGTAAACACGCATGTGCCCATTCCATTTATCCACCTTTTTATTATGTGTATATAATTTCTTGAGTGTATCAGTTTTGTAAATGTACTGCTTTTGCTTGTTTTCTTTTTTTGGTGGATAATAAATGTATTGTATTTGTATTGTATTTCCCATATTCTCCAAAATACAGGTTAAATCCTAGTTTGACTGTCAGGGTTCCTCTTAAATATTCAACTTAATAACTTCTTACATCTATACATATAATAAATTTGTTGAAGGGTCGTGCCTGTACATTAACAAAATACAGGTTAAATCCTGTTTTGAATGTCGGGGTTCCTCTTAAATATTCAACTTATTAACTTCTCACATTTATACATGTAATAAATCTCTAGAAATGTCGAGTCTATACATTAAATATTTTTACAAAAATATAATTGTAGCAGGCATTATTAACGATACAAAGATCAAAAGTATTATATAAATTTTTTGTCTGTCTGTCTGTCTGTATGTTACCACATCACGCCAAAACTACAGAACCGATTTCGGTTGGATTTTTTTGATTCAACTGTGTGTTACCCAGATTGCAACTAAAGATACCTAAAATCACGCTACATGACTTAGGGGGTAGGCAGGAAATTGAAATTTGGCTGTTATTTAACCGATTTTTATGGAACTTTTTTTATTCGACTGAGCATTATTTAAAATCACAGTTACGATACAAATAATCACGCCTTATGTCTAAGGAGGTAGGTAGGAAATTTTATTGACTGACCACCTGACTGAGAGGGTATGCAGGAAATTGAACTCTGATCGTTTTTAACCGATCTTAATGGGACTTTTTATTTGACTGAGTTTTTTTAATCACCTGGTGTCCAGCCTAGGTTCGAAATAATCACGCAAACCATTCTAATAGTACCCCAGTTTGTATGGAAAACACGCAGTGTCGAACATACTGATGTTCAGCACTGCGTGTTTGTTTTCCATATAAACCGGGCGTACGAAGTAGCGGGCATAGCTAGTTTACAGATGGCTAGTTCTACAAACGGAGGAAGAAAATGGACCGATTTTTATTTCTTATTTTTTTTTAAGATTTTTTGCTTGGTAATTGGTAAATAGAAATGATTTAAATACATACATTGCATATACAAGCGGGTCAGACAATAGCTTTGTATTTACTAATTTTTTTGTCCATTTTTTACGTTTTTGAAGGGCAGGGAAGTGATAATTTGAAAAGAAAATTATAGTTGAAGAGTTTGTTGAATTAAAGAGAAATTAATATGACCTTAATACTGAGTTATATTACTGTGATGAATAGACATGAAAATAAAATGTCGCAGAATATATATTTGCACAGAAATATCTGTCAGAGTAGTGATAATTGATCAGGGAAGTAAGACAAGCTCAGTTCCCTGGTCATCGTTTTAGGTAATATACGTTCACTTCAGAGCATAAGCACCGATAGTTTAGATTTAAAATAAAGTTCTATTATGAAATTAAGGGGTAAATATCCAAAGTTTATCTTTTTTTGATTCCTTCTCCACAAAAATCCAGGAAAGTGGCACACAGGGTAGTGATATTTTAGATGTTTTCACCTGAATTACACAAGTTAATCATATTTTGAAACTAAATTAATTATACGATAATGTACACGCAATCAAATCGAGTATGCTTCCCGGAAAAAAGTGAAAACATCTTTAAAGTAACAAAATTAAATGCGTTCCAGGTAAGTGAGATGTTCACTGGACCGAACGCAGAATTCCTCCTAATATGCACTCTTGCAAGTGATCGCTTGAGTCCTCAAACAAATTTAACATGTAAAGACGTTAAATTCACTAAGTACTTTTGTCCGGCGGAACTGCGACGTCGTTTGTAATCTGCTTTCTGGGTGATTTTTACTGTTTTGAAGCTGACACGGAAGTGATACAGATTTCTTGTCCCATCAATTTAAGCACGAAAAAAATAAAGAAAAAATGTAATTATAATAACATTCATAGGTTTATTGATAATATTGTACTATCCTTTATGTCAATATTAGTGTAGCTTTACCGTAATGTACTTCCCAATTTTTTTTATTTGGACTCAAATGGTGAATTTGGGAAGGTCCACCCACAGGGAAGTGATATTTTTTGCTATTTAGGAGCAAATTTAACTAACAAATGCTTATCCGATGAAACTGAATTTCAGTGCCCAGTTAGATGGCGATGATATCTTTAATATAAATGTTTTATGTAATACAAAAACCAAAACTTTTAGAATCTATAATCCGGGCCATCCAAAATTCCTGTATTTGTAGAACTACCCAGATAAATGTATTATTGCTAAATTGGATGTTTTTTTTAATTTGTACATTTTTTAAAGATAAATTTGGTTTGAGAACAAAAAGCTTTTCTATTAGATCAGGCAGAATCTTCTACCGTTATCTCTACGTTGAGTGCTCTGAAAGAAACGAAACGAAGCAAAACGCTTGCTTGCAGATCGAAATGCACGGATTGTAATCTTTTAAGCCGGCGCCTTATTCTGATACTATCAAAGGAAGAGCGTTTTTGCACTGCTACGTATTTGGTTCGATATTATTATTATTTGTTCGTATACTTTTCAGTATCACGGGCCCACAGGGACCCGGTTCTTTAAGGCATACGGGGCCGAACAGAGGCCTTTTTATTTGGTATACCAAATAATGTATTGTGATGTGTACATCATGCGGATACTCGCTCTGCTTGCACTATAGAAATACAACCAGAGCCAGCACCCGCCTGATGCAAGGACTATTGCAGATAATGGTAAGATAAATTGGTCTATGGGGAGGGATTTAGCTGGACTGGTTGCTGGGATATTAATTGAGATAACAGAAAGCCTACCAAATCAAATGTCTCAATCTCGAAAATCTCGGCAGACGGTCACGCGCCAAGTTACTATAATGCTCCCCCCAAAATGGCCGAACGCAAGGAACGACAAGAGGGCAACATCGTATGAGTGACTAAGGTTGTCGAGTGGTGAGACTGCGGGGCGCCAGATCTTGGTGTTCCAGTCAGCTGGCCCCCGGCGTTATGACATTTTACACTTACAACCTGGAGCAAAGGTTCCGCTTATGCGAACTCTACTCCTGGACAGCCAACGAAGACAAGCCAAAAGGTGAATACGGGCCCTCGGAGCTGGGAGTCCGTGGTGTCGCCACGCACCATCAGCTCGCCACACAAGCTGCCCCTCCGGGGACTGACTGCACCACCGACCACCTCGGCAAAGCTTTGCTCAAACAGGACGGGAAACATTTATCAATTAGATGGATAATTTCCATAAGGGAATTTATGTATAAACTTAGCCGAAGTATATCTATTTCATTTAGAGCAATTATTAACTTTACTCCTCTGTTTCCTGCCTCCTGGTTGCCTGGAAGATATTGCTACATTAGCAATAAGGCCGCCAATTATACTATTTTTCTGTTTATGTAATTTGTATTTTCTGTGTTTTTGTGCAATAAAGTATATTGTATTATATTTCTGCGTCATTCAGTATACTGCACCTACCGCAGAAGACCTACATGAGGCAAACCTAGAGGCGACTAGCGTCGTTAATTATTGGAGATCAACGGTATGAGATTATCACCAGTGACACGAAAAGAAGAAGTATCACTACATAGTATAAAACAAAGTCGCTTTCTCTGTCCCTATATCCCTATGTCTGCATAAATCTTGAAAAGAACGGAACAGATTTTAATGCGGTTTCTTTTAATGGATAGAGTAATTTAAAAGGAAGGTTTATATGTTTAATGCATGCATAATATAGTATAGAAACACTGATAATTGCCGTGCGAAGCCGAGGCGGGTCGCTAGTAGTCCCTAGCTGTCATACATTTACTAGGAAGGCCAATTCGGATCGGAATATATTTAGATACAGATTGGGATCAGTGCAAAAGCGCCCTTACACAGTAAAAATCACACATACATATAGTCACGCCGTTATCCCTAATGGGGTAGGCGGAGCGTAAACGACCAAAACAAAGATCGTTTCGCCACGTCTGACAAAGCTTTGAGGGTTATTTAAGATAGATTTGAAGGTATATTGCTTAGTGACAGGTTGTCAGCCCATCACCTGAATTACAATATAATGAAACCCTCGGATCCCTTAGCTGGTTTTTACAGCATGCCCGGGAGGAAATGCAGTTGGACATTCTATGTTTTTCTTCCGCTCCCAGGCCAGCATGGAAGTAAAAATCAGTTGAACATTTAAAGAAAAATGTGTGACGCAAAACCAATACACAGAATACGGCCGTACAAAAACCGCTGACAAAATATGAAAGGAAACCGTTGGTTCCGATTTCTATAATCGTTGATGCAAAAAATCCTTCTCTCAGCTTTCGAAGACTTAAAGAAAGCCTTTCAGATGAATTCACATTTGAATTTCACAACGAAAACTTCTCTTTCGGATGGATGATATCTATTGCTTTTTTATAGAGATATTTTTCAATTGTCTGGGAGCGAAAAAAAAACATAGAATGTGCCAGCTGCTTCTCCTCCCGGGCGTGCTGTAAAAACCAGCTAAGGGATCCGAGGGATTCTGTATACTGCAATTTAGGCGATAGACTGACAAACTGTCATTACAGCAATATACCAACAAATCTATCTTAAATAACCCTCAAAACTTTGTTATACATGGCGGATCGACCTTTGTTTACGTGTTTACGCTCTGCCTACCCCATTAGGGAAAAAGGCTTATGTATGTAGTTTTCAGTTCAATAAAATCTTTAGCTGTTACTAGGTACGTAACAACTCATTCCTACAAAACCTAACGCAAAATACTGCAAAACATAGATGCTCCTTTAAGTGTATTTTTAACAGAGGAAAGGGATCAAAGAAATTTGACGTACAGTATGTTTTAGAAGCTGATATATGGATAAAAAATCAGTCTTTTAAAATAACGTTCTTTATACATACATACATACTATCACGCCTGTATCCCTAATGGGGTAGGCAGAGCGTAAACAACCCAAATAAAGGTCGATCCGCCTCGTCTGACAAGTTTTGAGGGTTGTTTAAGATAGATCTGGATATTGCTGTAGTGACAGGTTGTTAGCTCATCGCCTAAATTACAATATACCCATGAATCCCTTAGCTGGTTTTTACAGCATGCCCGGGAGGAGATGCAGCTGGCACATTTTACGTTATTTTGTCGCTCCCAGTCCAGCATGGAAGCTATACTTATTTCAAGTCAATAAGCATTATATCTTTGACGACTTGGTGCCAGAATATCTTATCCTAAGAATGTACGCGTGATAGATATTCATTCAAGTTTCTAGTAATTGGATTGCATTTTGTTACTCCCATGATAAGAATCCTCAACTGTCCTTTAAACAAAGTATTACCGGATTCCCTCCTGCAAATTCATCTTACAATGTTTCCAGCTTCCACGTTTGCATTCTTTTATTCACTTAAATTCTTTACATTTCCTTCAGACATTTTGCTGTCTACTTTCCGAGCTTTAAAGTAGAGCAAAAATAGTTTATCTTGCTTAGTACCTTGATGACTGGAGAAAAGGTAAGTGGACTTTTATTTAAGTAAATACCGGCCTGACTTGTTCTAAGGAAGGTTTTTTTAAATTAACTATGGACGTGACTGATATAGAGTCGTTAATCTTCTTCTGTCGAGTGTGTATCGAGTCTATCGACCCGATGAACCCTGGTGTCAGAGTTTTTAAACCGCCTAGTAGCACAACTATCAGGCCTCTGACATAGTTTAAGTAACGACCACTATCAAAGACAGCGACCGGGACCGACGGCTTAACATGCCCTCCGAAGCACGAAATCTTTTTTTTTTTCGGGTAATTAGGTGATTCAGCCTGCAATGTTCTAACCAAACTGGGGAAAAAATCACAAAGTGATAAATTCTCAAATATCAACTTTGTGTTTCCCCCCTGGGGATCGAACCCAGGACCTCCGGATCAGCAGTCCATGGCACTAGCCACTCGACCACGGAGGCAGTCCGAGTCGTAATAAAGGCGAATTTCGGCTTGAAGGACAATTGTTGACTGTGTATGATAAGTATAGGTAGAAGAATTGATGAAAAAGCACTGTACTTGAAAATCGTATAATTATCAAACAAAATAGTACAGAGAGCGGTCGGCTATCGGTGGCGGACGATAAATCAATTTGCATGCTATTTGTAATGTCTAAACAGGACGACTTATAATTTTATAGATAACTGACTATCTTTCTATGTATCTTGTTTAATGGCGAATAAACGATTATTTTATCTTACCTACGGTGAAGTGTGGGAATGGGAGACCCCCCCTCCTGCCCCGCGCCACGCCCGCGTCGCTGTCGGTTGTAGGTCGCTAACAGTATGATTGCAAAATTATAAGGCAAACATCGCTAACTTCCACTCATACGCATATATGACCTTATAGATATATGAGATCATTGGGACCAGTCAAGTAAGAACTGCAATATTTTATAACACTATTTTAAAGACGCTAATTCAAATCGTTTATTTTTTAAGGGGTAGGAAGCCTAAAGAAGTTACTTCCATGCTGGACTGGGAGAGATAGAAAAACATAGAATGTTCCAGCTGCCCTTCCTCCCGGGCATGCTGTAGAAGACAGCAAAAGGGACTCGAGGGTTACAGTGTATTGTAATTTAGGCGATGGGCTGACAACCTGTCACTATGGCAATACACATTACAATCTAAAATTACCCTCAATTATTGTCAGACGCGGCGAAAGCGCCTTTTACGAGGCGTGTAACGCTCTGCCTACCCCGTAAGGGATAAAGGCGTGATTTTATGTATGTATGTATGGTAGGAAGCCCGTTTGAGGGAGTAATACCCTCTTGCTTATTTCTGCCGCCAAGCAGAAGTGTTCGCACTTTTGTGTTTCGGTCTGAAGGGCAGGATTGCCAGTGAAATTCTTGCGCAAGAGACATCCCACCTTAGGTCTCAGGGTGTGCAACCCACTCTACTTTTTCACTAGGATCTAGTAGGATAGTGGTAGGTGTTGAAGGCTATGGTGCTGCTTACCATCAGGTAGGCATTATGTTTAGTTGCCACTGTATAACATAAAAAAAACTGCAGTCAAAGTTCCGAAATCCTATTTCTCTTCATTCCGATGTAAAATAGGACGGAGAGTCATAAAAATACACTGATACCATATTTAGTACTAATATATATTCTGCTTGCTTCCATGCTGGACTGGGAGCGAGAGAAAAACATAGAATGTGCCAGCTGCATTTCCTCCCGGGCATGCTGTAAAAACCAGCTAAGGGATCTGAGGGTTTCAGTATATTGCAATTTAGGCGATGGGCTGACAACCTGTCACTACAGCAATATACGTACAAATCCATCTTGAATAACCCTCAAAACTTGTCAGACGTGGCGGAACGAACTTAGTTTAGGTCGTTTACGCTCTGCCTACCCCATTAGGGATAAAGGCGTGATTATATGTATGTATGTATATATTCTGTGCTCATACTTATAATAAAACATATCTAGATCTACTAACAAAATGGCTACTCGTCTAAAGAGAGCAAAGCCGAGTGCAGAAAAAAAAAACATATTTCTCCATCAGGAGAGTGCTGCCTCTTTCGTGAGATCTTATTTTATTTTTTATGAGCAAAAAGAGCTACGAGAGAAGCCTTATGAATAGAGAATATTTTAGTTTAGATAAGACTAGTTCTATTACAAACAGGGGCTAGTAGGAGCAAAAGAGTGGTAGCCTAGCTTTTTGCAGTGCAGGACTTTACATTTTTTATACAAAGTTACTTCCAAGGTTTTGAACTTAGAGTTTCACATGAGATATTAAATGATCCTATCACAGAATGTATGATAAAATATCTAGGAGTTTATCATACCAATGAAAAAAAACGAACTCACTGCAGACTCAATGTTTAGTCTACATTTAGTTAGTCGAGAAAAAATATAGTACACATTTCTTCCGTTTCACTTTAATAGTAAATACCAGGCCACTCAGAAAGTATTGCGATAAATAGTTTTTATATATGGCAGACTGGCCGGTTAGAATCTTTTTTGAAAATATGATTACTTGTAAGTAAAAATATGTATGTTCCATTTTCAAAATTTCCCTCCACATTTTTTGTCTTACTGAAAAATGGATCTGCGCCGGGAACATTTTAGAGCTATGATTTTTTACGATTTCAAGTGTCGCCTGAAACCGGATGAATCGTTCGATAGGCTTCAAATGGCATTTATGGATGAAAGCCCCTCCAAGGCAACCGTGTATCGTTGGTATAACGAATTTAGGCGCGGTCGACCAACCTTGGGGGATGAAGAAAGAAGCGGTCGCCCTTTGACGGCTATTACGGAAGAAAACGTGCTAGCAGTGAAAAATTTAATCCAAGATAATAGGCGAATTACATATCAGGAGATTCAGCACATATTAAAGATTGGATCGGGAAGCGTTCACGAGATTCTACAAGGGCATCTTCGCGTGAGGAGGATAGTATCGCGCTGGGTGCCGCACTACCTCACCGACGCTCAGAAGCAGGCCCGGGTGGAATGGTGCCGTGATATGGTGAACAAATTTGAAGCAGGCTCGTCTCGGCGTGTTTACGACATCGTAACAGGTGATGAGTCCTGGATTTATCAATACGATCCAGAAACCAAGCGCCAGTCGACAGTTTGGGTGTTTCAAAATGAACCAACGCCTACCAAAGTGAAGCGATCTCGAAGCGGGGGGAAGATTTTCATCGCCAGCTTTTTTAATTTGACTGGCCACTTGGCCTCAATTCCCTTACGAGATCAAAGAAGCATTAACGACGAATGGTATACTACCAAATGTTTACCAGAAGTTTTTTCTGTTGTGAGCAACAAGCGACCAAACACAGGGCTCCGCGGACTACTGCTCCACCACGACAATGCGCCTGCACACACCGCGCTCAAAACGAGGGACTTCCTGGACAGCACACCAGTCAAACTCCTGGGTCACCCTCCTTACAGCCCTGATCTAGCACCGTGTGACTTCTTTTTATTTCCAAAAATAAAAAATCAGCTCAAGGGGATACAATTTTCGTCGCCGGAAGATGCGCTGGCTGCGTTCGAGCGGGCTGTAAACGAGGTGTCTACGGTGGACTGGAAAAAGTGTTTTGAAAACTGGTTCAGACGCATGAATCTTTGTATAGAGGCTGGTGGAGAGTACTTTGAAAAGATTTAATAAAAATATATGTACCTGTAGAACAATTTTTTTTAGTGTCGCAAAACTTTCTGAGTGTCCCACGTAGTAGCTTATTAAGATAATTAATTTAAAGCAGAAAAATATTTTAAGTCCTTAGAGAGAAACGTCTGACGTAGAAACATAATATTTATTTTCACTTAGAAGAGAGATCCTGTGGAGGCTTGTAGATAGAATTATGAATACAAACTTTCTTATATTATTATGAAATAACAAATTCATTAAGGCAACTCAGGAATGAATCTAGAAAAGTAGTAGCAATAATTTCTGTTAATAAAATAATCTTGTACTGCGTTGGCCAATAATAAAAGTAGTAGTAAAATATAAAAGCAAAACGTAAAATCAAATACAAGATTTATTACATGCCCATTCTTCTATGCAACAAGAAACAATAAACTAACGTTGATATTAACAACAGCGCAACGTTTCCCTGTCCTGTGTCTGGTAGAATCTGCCGCTCTCGTATTAGGATGCATCCCAGTCACTGTTTAAATCGTCTGACATAGACGTAAAGGCCTATGATGATGATGATTCTTCTATAGAAAGTGTTGTAGTTTAGTCTCTTTCTTAAATGCTTTAAATAACAGCTGTTTTCAAAACTGTCCACGCCATGAGCAAAAAAAATGTGGAGAGTTTTTGAAAATGGAACACTCCAATCTTTACTTATAATTAATAACTATGATTTCGAGAAAGATTCTAACTGGCCAGTCTCTCATACATATTTTTTTTTTTAATGCTTTCTGAGGGGCCTGGTATTTGCCTGATATGGAGAACTATGGCGAGATCTGTCAAACAAGATGGCGGTGTTTGTTCCTATTTCGTCACATTATATTTCAAGCACAGTCGTATTGGTCATACTACTTAAAATTTGCTTTAAAGAAGATTTAATCTCTCTTAATAACACCTCAATCTAATAACATTCTTAATAAAACCACAATTTAGTAACAATGTCAAAGATTATACTGTAATATGTTAAACTTGAACACGCAAACCTGCGGTGGGTCTAATAAAATTATTTACCACAGGTATAAAAAAATTACATCGTATAATGTGTTTTTTCCGCGTAAACGTAAAACGTAAGCAAAAAAATCGATATACATTTCTGTGTAATTTACATTAAAAAATATCGGTTTGCTGAATTCAGTACGTATATTTTTTTCCGTCGTGTAGTTTGTCTGGTAAAACGACCCGATGAACCCTGGGGTCGGAGTTTGTATTCCGCCTAATAGGGTCAATCGCGTGGTTTGTGGAACGGCTATAGGGACAAAAACCAGCGACTTAACGTGTTCCCCACAGCATGGAATAATATTTTTTGACAGATCCTAAAAAAGGTGAAATCTCAAAAAAAAAAAAATTACTTGCTACAACCTTCATCCCTTAGTAGAAATCGAACCCAGATTGAAGTTCTTACGACTAGTCTAAGGTTTAAAGATATTTTATTCTCAAAAAAGACAAATGTCACTTACATGAGACAGAAATTAAAAATATTACATCAGAAACATAATATTATTGTTAGTGTCGTTCGCATCGTGCAACTATACATAAAGCAAAACTAAAATAAAAAAAAGAAGAATAGTAAACAAAAAGATTCGAAATTACTTGCATAAACTGTAAAATATTTGCATTGTTTTAATTTTTATCCAAATTTACGATAGCTTTAATATGCTGAGTGAGTTTGGTTTTAAATTCGGCTAGTGATTTTATGTTTTTAATGTCAGAGGGTAAACTGTTAAATAGCTGTGCTCCTTCAAAGTCTGCATAGGCAGTTAAAAATAAACTGCAATGGATGTAAAATATCGCTCTGTGTTAACTCATTAATACGCTTTGAATATTTTAGCGACGAACTAAACGATTAAGGAACGCCCAGTAATCTAAATCGGAGTATTATGAATAATGTTCCTATAGCAATTTGCTTGTAAAAAGGAAAATGTAACAATATACGATAAAAAATATTTAACTACATTACTAGGGTATCGTCTTTGAAAGTTACTTCAAGGATTTGCGAAGGAGGACGGTGTATTTTTATTACAAACATACTTATAATCACACCTTTATCTCTACGGGGGTAGGCAGAGTGAAAACTATCTAAAGAAAAAGGTCGTTCCGCTATTTTTGTCAAAGTTTTGAGGGTTATTTAAGATAGATTTGTTGGTATATTTCTGTAGTGACAGGTTGTCAGCCAATCGATTAAATTGCAATTTACATAAACCCTCGGATCCCTTAGCTGGTTTTTACAGCATGCCCTTCCACACACATTCTATGTTTTTAGCTCGCTCCCAGTCCAGCATTGAAGAATGGAAAATGTTATAACATGCGATAATTACTAGGGTACGTCTTTAAAAGTTACTTCAAGGGTTTGCGAAGGAGGAAGGTGATTTTTTATTACGTAAACTAGAATAGAAGTAGGTACGTCTTTTTTTTCACAAGACAGAAAAGAACACTGCTATACACAGGCCTCTCCTATGAGGGCATGTTTGCTATACTCGCCACGTTTGGCAAGCGGTTTGGCGAGAACAGTGCAAGTTACTGTTGTCTTTCCCCTGTATAAGGGGGTGATGGGGTGATGTTATGTGAGGTGATGTTATTCTATCCTAGCACCACACAAGAAAATGAAGCTTCAAATTATGTTAAAGATATTTGGTCCTATATTTGCTAGATATATATTGGGTTTTATATCTGGTACTCCATGTTAGTAAGTATAAAATGACAACAAGCATCAAATCAGAAATGAAAAGCATACATATATACATACATATAATCACGCCTTTATCCCTAATGGGGTAGGCAGAGCGTAAACAACCTAAATAAAGGTTGTTTCGTTACGTCTGACAAAGTGTTTTGAGGGTAATTTAAGATAGAATTGTAGTTAAGTTGCTGTAGTGACAGGTTGTCAGCCTATCGCCTAAAAGGCAATATTAAGAAAACCTCGGATCCCTTAGCTGGTTTTTACAGCATGCCCGGGAGGAAATGCAGATGGCACATTCTATGTTTTTCTCTCGCTCCCAGTCCAGCATGGAAGTAAAAAGCACGGAAATGAAAAGCTTTTGTCTATAAATTAATATTAATTGTAGTTATGACCTAATATATTTTATATATAATTTCATATGAGCAAACAAGCGTAAATAATAATCATCATAATAATAAATACGTGAATCCTATGATAAATAATTATTACAGCTAATGTGTTTGAACATGACTCGCAAAATAAGGCTAATCTATTGACATAATCGCCTATTACTATAACCGATAACAATAAATAGGCGATATTAATAGTTTTAGTAGCGTCAAATTGAAGCATCAATGGGCTCACTTCTATATTCCACCGGCTAAACCTAAAATTAAAATCTATCTGTCACTTTCAAAATAACAAAATTGATAAAGGACAGGCGATTTGTACTCTATGGTTTTACACTTTATCCGCTAGATTTTGACGCACTTTTGCACGTTTCTCCAGTATTTCTGTCAATTTTATTCGCCATATCATATGACGGCGGATAAAAATTACAGATAACGCATAAAACCACTGACTTTAAATTTAAAAAAAACCGGAGAGAATAGAATAATCTCCTGTCCTTTTCCAATGATTTTAATCTGAAAGTGACAAATAGATTTTAATTTTAGTTTTAGCCGGCTATCTAGAATCGAGCCCAGTGTAATATCTATATGAATTATAGTAGGATAGAAAGAATATAAACAGCACAGTAAAAGGCTGAGAAATATTGAGAGTAAAAAATATAAGCTTTTGTTTATTTATTTACCCATATTTCCAAGTTGATGAATTCTTTGCTCATAGACCAAGATAAAATTACGAAATTCTTGACTCGTTCTAAACGTATGCCTTACATACCAGTCCTTATGTCCACGTGTAATTTTGTGCACGTTTTATCTGCGTATCATTAAAAAAATCACTTCTGATACAGTAGTGTGTCTTTGTTTTTATGTCCTGTTTTTCATAACGTTTTTTGTAGAATAAATTAGTAAAGTAAATAAATTAATATGTTATGTACCAAATGATAAGAAGTGTTTAAGAAAGGAGAAGAAGATAGAGTAAACGACTTTTTATTGCTTCCAATCCAGCATAAAAATAAACTGTTTGTAACCAATATAACACGTTGACTGGCCTGATCACCCGTGAGATCAATAGAGTCATACATACATATAATCAAGCCTTTATCCCTAATGGGGTGGGCAGAGTGTAAACGACCTAAGCAAAGGTTGTTCCGCCATGTCTGACAAAGTTTTGAGGGTTATTATTTAAGATAGGATCAGTAGAGTCAGAGGGAAAAATGTTGTTTTTGTTACATACATAAACAACATTTTTCGTCAGATTACTCATTTTGTATCATCAAATTACAACAAAAAACATAAATTATTTATTTCACCAAAATTATTATAGATTCAAAAAACGGCAAGTAGAATATAGGCAGCCTTATTGCTAGGGTACCAATTTCTTCCAGGCAACCTTAGGGTATTGGAGTACATAAAATTTTCTTTCATGCTGGACTGGTAGAGATAGAAAAACATAGAATGTGACAGCGATGTTTCCGGGCATACTGTAAAAACTAGCTAAGGGATCAGAGGGTTTCAGTGTATTGCAATTTCGGCGATGAGTTGACAACATGTCAGTACAGAAATATTCCTTCAAATCTAACTTAAAACCCGCAAAATTTTGTCAGACGTGGAGGAACAACTTTTGTTTAGGTCTTTTACGCCCTGCCTACCCCATTAGGGATTAAGGAGACGTGACTAAATGTATGTGTGTATGTAGTACATAAAATAATCATGACATGACATTTTGACATGAGTTTCGCATACGCACTGCACATGGTCGGCACGAAGTCAACTGCATTGGGTCAATATCATCATCTCATGGGGTCGGCTACCTAATCTAGGTGATTGAACGAGGGTACTGAGTGACTGCCATCTGACCTCCGCAACCCAGAAGGGAAACCAGACCCAATCCTAAATTAGGTCAGTTTTCAAGCCGCCAATGCTTAACATTGGCCTCTGATTTGGCTTAACGACTAATATCTATGGTGTTAAACGATATTAAACGGGACGAATGGCTTAACTTGCGAATCACGGAAAAAGCGCCGAATAAACGTACAAATAAGAAATTCAAAAACCGAAAATCACATTGGTACGTGGTGTGGTTCGAACCACGACCTCCCTCAGCTCAGGAGGCAGCGGCCCTATCCACTACACCATCGGGCTCTCTCGACTGCATTGCGTCAATAGACAGTGTTAAATCCATTTAAAAACGAGCTCTACAAAGCCCCGAAACCATCTCGACATAGTGACAAGCTAATCAAAACGGTCTCTTGTACTTTTCATCCTGTTCTAACAACCGCAGTTTCTAATTTCACTCTCTCTTGCACTCCGAGGACAGAATTCATGAAATTCGGCCAATATTCTGACGATGGTCTTTGCGTTATATTGGCCGAAATCGCCTAGGGCTTTTATGCTGTAGTGATGTAATCAAAAGTAACATTATGAGATACTTTGTAAATACTAGTTATTTTTAATTGCCTATAAAAAACAGCAGCAGCTGATTTATTTTTTATATTTTTCCAAGACCAATTTAAATGCTGTCTGTTGCCGAAATTACTTGCCATGTAGGTACTAGCTAGAGCAAAGGTATTTGCTGGCAAGTGATGTTCCTTCGAAAAAAAAAACAGAGCCTTTTCCTAACTGACATTATATTCCAAGGGGCTTTTTTCTTTACGAGACTTATTAATGATAGAAGCAATATTTGTACTAGTAGGCCCTTTTATCTTCAGAAACTATTATCAGTACAAGAACCTATTATTGTAACTGGTATTTCAAAATTTCCACTCTATTAATATTTTGTTATTTACTTTGTCGTTTCTATTTTTTTTGTTATGAACATGTATTTCTACACTCCGCACCGGTGATAAATGTATGTTATTATAACGCTCGATCTGGACTCTCGCGATACAGGTTCGACCTAGTGCTAGGTCCGCTGGTATTTGTATCTAAGTTAAGTTCCTTATCTATATATATTAAAATGAATCCCTATTTCCCTTGGTCACGGCATCACGCCTGAACGGCGGGACCGATTTCGATAATTCTTTTTTTGTTCTGTTCGTTATTATCAGGAGAGGGTTCTTATGAAAGAAAAAAATAAGGAAATTGCGCGGAAAATTAGAAAATTTAAAATTACTTAACCACCACATAAAATTATTAAACTTTTTTAATGTAACCTTAAAATCTGCTCATTTATGTCGTCTAAGGCGGAACAAAGTTCGCCGGGTCAGCTAGTTTTAAATAAAAATTGAATTGAAAAAAAAATACATGTTCCACATAAACCGGACATCACTAGCTCTAAACTAGATCAAACCGCTTCCATCCGGTTTTCACACGTACCAGTAATAGAAACAATCATGTAACCGCTTTGTGAATGACTGTATCTTTTGACAAATTATCCAGATTTGTAATGGTCAAAATGCTCGATAGTACCGGGTGTAAGGGACAGCGTCCCACAAACTGGTAGGGGTTGCTCAGTCAACGACACTGAACAACTTTGACTAGGAAATTCCTACAGAAAGTAAAAAAAAAATGGTCTTTCCATACAAAATGTCCACCTTGATCAGACAATTTGAGTGGAAAATAATTTTTTTTAAAGTTTTTAGTAAGTAAAAGTTGTTCAGAGTCATTGACTGAGCAACTCCTAGCAGTTTGTGGGACGCTGTCGCTTACACCCGGTACAGTTTTACACGACCTTTTATTTGAGAGCAGAATAGCCCTGCCGTGAATTTTTGGGTTGAAGCGTCAATTGTGTTCCGGAAAAAAGAAACTAAACACAAGCGACCAAAAGCTAGTTTTATACACACCAACACACCTTGGACTCTCGTAAGAAATTTTTCGCTTGACGTGGCGGGGTGAGGGAACTAGATCGGGTGGGGGGTGGAGAGTGGCCATTCTGTATGTAAGTACTAATTTTAATTCTATGACACCAGACTAAGTCCAGCAGGGCTATGACGCGCCCTGTAGACTTCGATTTGTCTACATGTGTTGCATACTTACATACATACATGCATATGATCACGCCTTTATTCCTAATGGGAGAGGCAGAGCGTAAACGACCTAAACAAAGGTCATTTCGCCACGTCTGACAAAGTTTTGAGGGTTAGTTAAGATAGATTTGTAGGTATATTGTATTTTATAAATATTAGATACATAATATATTTTTAATACAGTAGTTATTAGTCGTTAAGCCATGTTAGAGGCCAGTGCTAAGCGTTGGCGGCTTGAAAACTCTGACCTAATCTGGGATTGGGTCTGGTTTCCCTTCCGGGTTGCGGAGGTCAGATGTTCGCTCTGTGTAAAAACCAGTACCCTCGTTCAATCACCTAGATTAGGTAGACGATCCCGAGAGATACGGGATAAAGCCAGGGAGATGATGAGATACATAATATATTTTAATTAGGAAATGATAAAGTCGAATAGCCAAGATTTTATGTAAAACCAGTTGTAATGTAAAACCTTTTACAAAAAAAAAAGTCATATCATCGTGCTTCTAACACAGAAAATATATTCAAATCAATTTTCTCTGAAATGAGATTCAAAACTTTTCTTTAATAAAGACAGAAACCCCCCATATCGGAGATCGGACCATTACTACCTCCCTTAAGGCTATAGTTGATGGTCTTTGATTCCCCTGACCCACTGTGCCCCGGCACTTTATCATACCCCGCCCATATGGTCCCTACCCGCTTTTGGGAGGAAAAATTAGGTAGCTATAATACTATGGGTGAGTTTTAAGGTATAAGCGTTTGATAGTTACGAAAAAGAATAGTGTGCTGCGACTTAAGTACGCCGTAAACAAATCGTAGCAAATCTTGAGCTTCTTCTTCTTAGCCAGGGGGTTTTTCGAGTCAAACAACGAACCGATAAACCCTGATGTGAGACTTTTTGAAACCGCTTCCTAGAATAGCTATTAAGACTCTGACATGGTTTGGTTAATCACTGTCAAAGAGAGCGACCGCAACCGACGGCTTAACGTGCTCCTTTGCAAGGAGTGCTTTTTCTTTTCGGACAATCAGCTGAATCGGCCTGCAATGTCCTAACCACAAAGTGATATACTGACTAATGTCATGTTTGTGTTCCCCCCCTGGGAATCAAACCCAGGACCTCAGATTCGGGAGCCCACAGCTCTAACCACTAGACCACGGAGGCAGTTTATGGTTTAGCTAAAACGAAGACATTACCAATATGCGTAAGATCATGTACATAATTCAACTACACTTTTGCTACGACTTCGCCAGAGTAGTCTAGGAAGATAGATATTACATCTATTGGAAATATAAAAATACTGTAGAGTCAATCAATTCTTTCAAAATAATATACATACATACATCCATATAATCACGCCTTACTCCCTAATGGGGTAGGCAGAGCGTAAACGACCTAAACGAAGGTCGTTCCGCTACGTCTGACAAAGTTTTGAGGGTTATTTAAGATAGATTTGTAGGTATATTGCTGTAGTGACAGGTTGTCAGCCTATCGCCTAAATTACAATATACTAAAACCCTCGGATTCCTTAGCTGGTTTTTACAGCATGCCCGGGAGGAAATGCTTTCGGCACATTCTATGTTTTTCTCTCGCTCCCAGTCCAGCATGGAAGAAAAATAATAAAAGAGTTAATAATTTTATAATTATTTGACGCTTGACGATTGTTCTCTTATCTTATTTCACTGATGCTTGGACCTCGACTTAGGGCGTTATCAGGAAAGATCGGAAAGATTGAGATAGTGCATAGATAAGAGTTTATCGGATCAGAATATCGCTTTCCGCTTCTAAATTGTCTCATCATCACCTTTCACTTAACAATCTGGCAGGATCAAACAGGCTGCGCCGACAAAATGTGTTTCACTCAAATTGGATTTTATTTCGTCGTGTTTTTTTCGGAATCACATTTTAGAGAACCTTTTGAAAACACGTTTTTGTAATCTCTTTTTAAGTATTTTTCTTCTCGTGGAACGAGTAAGCAAATATAAATAAACATTTTCTTTTTGATTAGCTAGTATACAACGCAGAATATTTCTTTTTTATGTTTTAGCTTAAAAATATGAGTAAAAGCATTGCTCAAGTTCTAACAATAACTAAATAAAACATCTTATTTCGTTTCATATTGTATTCTTCCATGCTGGAGTGGGAGCGAAAGAAAAACCTAGAATGTGCCAGCTGCATTTCCATTTTCAGCTGGTTTTAATTTCTTCTTCTTCTGTCGAGTGGGTATCGAGTCTATGGACTCGATGAACCCTGGTGTCAGAGTTTTTAAACCGCCTAGTAGCACAACTATCAGGCGTCTGACATGGTTTTGTGTAACGACCACTATCAAACACAGCGACCGGGACCGACGGCTTAACGTGCCCTCCGAAGCACGAAATCTTTTTCTTTTCGGACAATCAGGTGATTCAGCCTGCAATCTTCTTCTTCTGTCGAGTGGGTGTATTGAGTCTTTCGACCCGTTGAACCCTGGTATCAGAGTTTTGAAACCGCCTAGTAGCACAACTATCAGGCCTCTGACATGGTTTGAGTAACGACCACTATCAAAGACAGCGACCGGGACTGACGGCTTAACGTGCCCTCCGAAGCACGAAATCTTTTTCTTTTCGGACAATCAGGTGATTTAGCTTGCAATGTCCTACCCAAACTGGGGAAAAATTCACAAAGTGATAAATTCTCAAATATCAACTTTGTGTTTTCCCCCTGGAAATCGAACCCAGGACCTCCGGATCGGGAGTCCATGGCACTAGCCACTAGACCACGGAGGCAGTTAGTTGATTTTAACTGCATTCCGGGGAGGAAATGCAGTTGGCACATTTTATGCTTTTCTCTAGCTTCCAGTCCAGCATAGAAGTATCTCTCAATTGTAATATAACACATTCATACTAAGCATGTAGATAATCTTCCATACTGGACTGGGAGAGAAAGAAAAACATAGAATGTTCCAGTTGCCCTTCCTCACGGGCATGCTGTATAAGTCAGCAAAAGGGATTCGAGGGTTACAGTGTATTGTAATTTAGGCGATAGGCTGACAACCTGTCACTACAGCAATACACATTACAATCTAAAATTGCCCCCAATTTATGTCAGACGTGGCGAAAGCGCCTTTTAGGAGGCGTTTTACGCTCTGCCTACCCCGTAAGGGATAAAGGCGTGATTTTATGTATGTATGTATGTATGTAGATACTAATTATGAAGTATGATATCATGTGTTATAATGAGGTTTCTTCCATGCTGGACTGGGAGCGAGAGAAAAACATAGAATGTGCCAGCTGCATTTCCTCCCTCCCGGGTATGCTGTAAAAACCAGCTAAGGGATCCGAGGGTTTCAGTATATTGTAATTTAGGCGATGGGCTGACAACCTGTCACTACAGCAATATACTTACAAATATATCTTAAATAACCCTCAAAACTTTGTCAGACGTGGCGGAACGACCTTTGTTTGGGTCGTTTGCGCTCTGCCTACCCCGTTAGGGATAAAGGCGTGATTATATGTATGTATGTATGTATGTAAAATATTCATGAAAATGTTTGTAGTTGAGACACAATTAATTTATTACTATTGAGGGCGTCATCTATGTTTATTTCCACCTTAGGAGAGTTCGAGCGCAGCGACAATGGCGCCATCAGTTTTAAATTAATTGTGCCTAAAACACAAACATTTACATAAATATTTAATGATTGGCGAAAATCGTAAGAGAGCCCGATGGTCTAGTGGATAGGGCCACTTCCTCCTGAGCGGGAGGTCGTGGTTCGAATCCCACCACGTACCAATGTGTTTTTCGGTTTTCGAATTTCATATGTACGTTTATTCGGTGCTATTTCCGTGCTTCGGAAGGCACGTTAAGCCGTTGGTCCCGGTTAATATCGTTTAGTACCGTAGATATTAGTCGTTAAGCCATATCAGAGTCCAGTGCTAAGCATTGGTGGCTTGAAAACTCTGACCTAATCTAGGATTGGGTCTGGTTTCCCTTCTGGGTTGCGGAGGTCAGATGGCAGTCGCTCTGTGTAAACACCAGTACTCTCGTTCAATCACCTAGATTAAGAAGCCAACCCCGTGAGATACGGGATAAGGCTAGGGAGATGATTGGCGACAATCGTAAAATATTCATGAAACTGATTGTATTTTAAACACAATTAATTTACTACTATTGAGGGACCTGTGCTCTGCTATCACTTTAAGTCGATTATTTTTAGTATATTCGATACCCTTCTTTCGTCTTTTTGAGGTCACAGATACACTTACATACATACATACATAAAATCACGCCTTTATCCCTTACGGGGTAGGCAGAGCGTCAAACTCCTCGTAAAAGGCGCTTTCGCCACGTCTGACAATGAATTGAGGGCAATTTTAGATTGTAATGTGTATTGCTATAGTGACAGGTTGTCAGCCCATCGCCTAAATTACAATACACTGTAACCCTGGAGTCCCTTTTGCTGACTTCTACAGCATGCCCGGGAGGAAGGGCAGCTGGAACATTCTATGTTTTTCTATCTCTCCCAGTCCAGCATGGAAGAAACAGATACACTTATGTTAACTTAATTTTTCAAAGACCATCCACGGAAGCAAATAACCTAATTTTCCACGTTTCTGTATAAAACAACGTCCTTTTTATTCCCTTAGGTCATTCCAGCCAGATTTACTGCATGTAATATTAAGGTAATATTATGATAACATGGTTGTAATTTTAGGACATGGAAGCAACATTGTCGAGTCGAGGTTATACCCATGTTACACCTATGTTTAGACTACGTTATAGTCTAAGATCTGGTGGAGAAAATATATATCTGCATCTGTCATGTGATGCAAACAAAGATACCACGTATACGCATATACGTACATACATATAATCACGCCTTTATTCCTAATGGGGTAGGCAGAGCGTAAACGACCTAAACAAAGGTCGTCCCGCCACGTCTGACAAAGTTTTGAGGGTTATTTTAAGATAGATTTGTAGGTACATTGTTGTAGTGACAGGTGGTCAGCCCATCGCCTAAATTACAATATACTGAAACCCTCGGATCCCTTAGCTGGCTTTTATAGCATGCCCGGGAGGAAATGCAGCTGGCACATTCTATGTTTTTCTCTAGCTCCCAGGCCAGCATGGAAGAACGCATATCATGAATATATTTATCCCACCAAATATATGAATGTAAAAGTGAAAGACAAGTTTAAGGTGGTCTTGTTGCGTGAATGGTACAAAAAGTTCTAATAAGTTCAGATCTAAAAAGTGACTTGGCCGTTTTAGAGTGGCGTCGTAAGTGACAGGTCGAATTATTATCTACATTTTTAAAATAAATTACTTCTTGTTACAATTATCCTCTTACGCCGACTAAAACACGCAGTAGATTTTAGAAAGTCGGTAGTAGACAATTAAACCAATTAAAACTGGATTGACTGGCTACCTTACAAAACTAAACTTTCTATTTAAATTTCCTGAAATTTCTTTGACTTTTTTATCTAGAGAAATCGTTTTTAATTTTATTATAAACTCATGGACGTACTTCCCGATTGTGTAGTGGATATGGCCGCTGCCTCTTGACTGGGGAGGTCGTAGTTCAAATCCCACCACGTACCAATGTGTTTTTCGGTTTACAAATTTCATAAATACGTTTATTTGGCGCTTTTTCCATGCTTCGGAAGGCACGTTATGCCCTTAGTCTTAATATCGTTTAATACCGGAGATATTAGTCTTTAAGGCATTTCAGAGGCCAGTGCTAAGCATTGGCGGCTTGAAAACTCTGTCCTAATCTAGGATTAGGTCTGGTTTCTCTTCTGGGTTGCGGAGGTCAGATGGCAGTCGCTCTGTGTAAAAACCAGAACCCTCGTTCAATCCCCTAGATTAGAAAGCCGACCCCGTAAGATACGGAATAAGGCTAGAGAGATGATGGACGTACTTCATGTACTCAATGACGTATGCTATCTCCCAGCTCAAATGTTTGCCAGAGAGCGCAATATGTTGGGCCTGAAACGTATCGACAAAGTAAACACAATAGTCTTTAAAACTCAAATTGCTGATGTGACTCACCACCATCAATCAGCTTGAGAATGAAATAAAAAATTGGAAGTATACATTTCTAACATCGGATCTCAGACTATAAGGTTTCCAGATCAGAATATTCGGAATACTTTTGCCGTAAAGTTCTCTTTATGTTTTCTTTTGCCCCTGCGAGATGCCAGTCAGCTTTTGGAATTGGAAAAATAAAGAAAATGGGTGTTTTCTGGCGAAATGTTCCTAATTTTTTTATTCATTTAGGTTATTCAAATTAGGTAGAATAACATTGTTTGAACAACATTTCCCGTTAGGGTGTCAGAGTAATAAAATGTTGATTTATAGTCAATGAAACTAAACAACTATCAGCAGGAAATTCTTTCAGTTTTTTTTACTTTCCCATATAATTAACCACCTTGATCAGACAAAAGCAAGCAATAATGGTTTCGGTACGCTAGTCCCTTACACCTGATGTAGGTTTTTAAAATGGTTTGTATTTGACCAAGAAGGTTCAGGTTTATTGTTTTGGTTTTTATTCGTTCGTAAATAAATAAACTCATTAGATCCAGAATAATAAAACCTTTGACTGAGGATTCTGAGGGTTTCAGTATATTGCAATTTGGGCGATACGCTGACAACCTGTCACTATAGTAAAATACCTACAAATATATCTTAAATAACCCTCAAAACTTTGTCAGACGTGGCGGAACGACCTTTGTTTAGGGCGTTTAGGCTCTGCCTACTTTTAAAGGCGACGAAGGCTACTTCTGTCGAGTGGGTATCGGAGTCTATCGACTCGCCGACTCGCAAGCCTGGTGTCAGAATTTTTTTAAACCGCCTAGTAGCATAACTATTAGGCCTCTGTCATAGTTTGAGTAACGACCACTATCAAAGACAGCGACCGGGACCGACGGCTTAACGTGCCCTCCGAAGCACGAAATCTTTTTCTTTTTCGGACAATCAGGAGATTCAGCCTGCAATGTCCTAACCAAACTGGGAAAAAAATCACAAAGTGATAAATTCTCAAATATCAACTTTGTGTTTCCCCCCTGGGAATTGAACCCAGGACCTCCGGATCAGGAGTCCATGGCACTAGCCACTAGACCACAGTTGGACACAGGAGGCAGTTACAAAGGCGTGATTTATATATATATAAATATATATATACATATATATATATGTATGCGTGTTTGACCAAGAAGGGACTGATTTTTTGTTTTGTTTTTGATTTGTTCTCAAATTAGATCCAGTATAATAAGACCTTATATTTACCAAGATCAGGCTGTGTTCATACAGGTGCGTCGATCCCTAGAGATTTATAGTTTGCGGCTGTAAGGCTACCTTCACGCTGTAGGCCTTATCCGCCATAATGAGGAGATATATCACTGACTTAGATAGCCAATCTATTTGTCTTAGTCTGACAATGAACTAGTTTGTGCCGGTTTCGGTGTTTGTTTATTGGGGTTCGGAAATTCTATAATCCTAATTAATGTTGTACAGGGTGTAGGGAATATGGAGTGAACTTATTATGGAATAAATGCATACATACACATAATCTCGCCTTAATCCCTAATGGGGTAGGCAGAGAGTAAACAACCTAAACATAGGTCGTTCCGCCACGTCTGACAAAGTTTTGAGGGTTGTTTAAGATAGATTTGTAGGTATATTGCTGAAGTGACAGGTTGGCAGCCCATCACCTAAATTGTGATATACAGAAACCCTCGAATCACTTAGATTATTTTTATAGCATGCTCGGGAGCTGGCACATTCTATGTTTTTCTTTCACCACCAGTAAATATGGAAATCTGTATAAACACTGAAAATTCAAAAGAATCTATATAGATTAACTTAGAGTTCAAATTTCAACATTTTATTAATATTGTGCACGTTCAACAATGTTTTGTTTCCGAATCGAATGGAACGAATGAGTGAATGACTGAGCTGAAATGCTTGTTGTAGTGGCGATACGAGGGGAAGAGTGGCGTTTTCAATTATCCGGCCGTAGAGTGAACGAACTGACGTTGACAAGAGGTCAACATTCAAGCGAATTACTTTTGTATTTTTCTATTTGTGACTTCCTGTTGTCTAGTGGTTTACATACATACATACAATCACGCCTTTATCCCTAATGGGGTACGCAGAGAGTAAACAACTTAAACAAAGGTTGCCCCGCCACGTCTGACAAAGTTTTGAAGGTTATTTAAGATAGATATGTAGGTATATTGCTGTAGTGAAAGATTGTCAGCCCATCGCCTAAATTGCGATATACAGTAACCCTCGAATCACTTAGATGGTTTTTACAGCATGCCCGGGAGAAAATTCAGCAGGCACATTCTACGTTTTTCTCTCGCTCCCAGGCCAGCATGGAAGAACTAGTTTAGAATTGGTCTACTAGTCTAGTAATGGGTATTGCGATCCTGAGGTCTTCGATGGGATTGATTTCGAAAATGAGTAAACAAAAGTGACAGAAAATTAAATCCCATTCTAAGATCGTGCCATGGATCTTAATTACTAATTCCGTCTTTTTATTGTTTATTGTACACAAGTTACATAAAACTGATAAAACATACAGAATGACGACACAATAGGCACAGCTTATTTCTAGAAAGAAATTTCTTCCAGCTCAGAGTGGCACTATTCCAAGAGAGTCCTATTTGCATCTTGTCCTATTCCATCTGTTTTCAAGTCCCTATGAAAATTACAGGAACCTAGGACTTACTTTAGTAAATGGTAGTTATGGAGAATGGGATCATGTCTTATCTAATATACCCTTTGAAATGTAATAGACTATAAAAACCTCTGCTTTCTACTTAAGTACGGTTTTGCACTGCTCCTTAAAAATTGTATTGATTTGCGCGAAAATACTTGACAGCTTCCATACATTTATCGCGGATATCATCCCTTAACGGGATAAGTCGGCCTTTGTGCGACTATTGTCTTAATCTTTTTATATTTTAGTTATAAGATTTTTAAGGTACAATAAAGAGCTTAAATACAATACGAATACGGAACAGTCCAAAACTTCCCTAAAGGAAATATAGCCATGATTTTACGAGGATATTTTTACATCCCGCTACAAAGTTATGATGGAATCAATAAATACCTACCAATATTTTTGCCTTCCATGCTGGACTGGGAGCGAGAGAAAAACATAGAATGTGCCAGGTGCTTTTCCTCTTGGGCATGCTGTAAATACCCGCTAAGGGATCCTGTAATTTAGGCAATGGGCTGACAACCTGTAAAAACAACAATGTACCTACAAATCTATCTTAAATAACCCTCAACACGTTGCCAGACCTGGCGTAACGACCTATATTTATGTCGTGTCCGCTCTGCCTACCCCATTTGGGATAAAGGCGTGATTATATGTATGTATGTAATAATATTTTGTACGTGTAACTTAACTCCGACAGAAATTCGTACATTAGGTATTACAGAAAATATATTTTCAATCAGAATTATTCTCACGTAGAAACTTATTTTCGTTTCAAAGAAAAGTTATGGGCAATAAACAAGTCTTATAAAGAAAATGGGCTTCTTTGTTTTGAAATGAAAGCTGTGGTAATATGAAATGTCTAAACATTTTTTGAAATAAATCCTCAGAGTACGAATTAAATAAAACTTTTTAGATAATAATCACTCAAGGACGGTATGAAAGAAAAAAATATATTTTGTTAAGATAACTGATAACCTCCCTAACTTGAACAATGTTTAACTATGTATGCCTAGTGTTATTACATACATACATATAATCACGCTTTTATCCCTAATGGGCGAGGCAGAGCGTAAACGACCCAAACAACGATCGCTCCGCCACGTCTGACAATTTTTTTAGTGTTATTTAAGATAGATTTGTAGGTATATTTTTGCAGTGACAGGTTGTCAGCTCATTGTCTAAATTACAAAACTGAAACCCTCGAATCCCTTAACTGATGTTTATAGCATGCCTGGAAGGAAACCTCCTTAGGCTTGCCCTGTAATGGTTGCGTAAATGTTGTTAACAAATCAACAAGATGCAGCTGGCACATTCTATGTTTTTCTGTCAATCCCAGTCCAGCATGGAAGTTTTCGAAACATATCAGACATTATTATGACGGTTGAGAGATCAAACGATCAAAGAAGAGAAAGAAGGTCCGCCATGTCTGATAAGTTTTGAGATTGAAATGTATATCGCTATATTGATAGATTGTTAGCCCATCGCCTAAATTGAACAAACAGAATACACTGAAATCCTCGAATCCTTTAGATGGTTTCTACAGCATGCCCAGAAAAAAATGCAGCTGGGACATTCTATTGTTTATATCTCTCCTAGTCAAGCATGGAAGCTTAAATTTTGTGTGATGCCGAGTTAGAATAAACCATAGGCACAGAACAGATAATACCTAACCATACCGGGTGTAAGGGACAGCGTCCAGCAAACTAAAACCACCTCGACCTCGATCAGACAATTTGTATGGATGAGACAACTTTTTTACACTTCCTGAAAGAATTTCCCTTCTGAAAGATGTTCAGTGTCGTTGACTGAGCAACCCCTATCAGTTTGTGGGACGTAAAGGTAACTTGTATAGGTACCTTTAAGTTACCTAATAAACTTTCATCTTAGAAACAAATACCTCTCTAGAGGGTGTCCGTTATTTTCCTCACACTTTATTTCAATATTATTATGATTGATTTATATCTATATTTTTCCTTTTCATAATATCAGATCTACCCTAAGAGGAGATAGGAAAATTGATTGATCGAGTATTTCCAAACTTCCAGTGTTTCTAAAGGAGAAGCGAAGAAATAACTTTTTGGACTTTGAATAATCCTCAGCTCCAACAATTTCTTATATAAATTACCTAGTTTCCAAGAAAATACATACATATATATAATCACGCCTCCATCCCCAATGGGGAAAGCAGAGCGTAAACGACCCAAACAAAGGTTGTTCCGCCACGTCTGACAAAATGTTGAGGGTTATTTAAGATAGATTTGTAGGTAGATTGTTTTAGTGACAGGTTGTCAACCCATCGCCTAAATTGCGATGTACAGAAACACTCGTATCCCTCAGCAGGATTTTACAGCATGCCCGGGAGGAAACGCAGCTGGCGCATTTTATGTTTTTCTCTCGCCCGCAGTCCAGGATGGAAGAATATTAAGGGCCTGATTCTATAGATTTGCCGACTAAAATTAAAAAAATATTTGTCTATTTTGACTAAAACATTGGGAAAGGACAAGAGATCTATTCTCTCCGGTTTTTGAATTATAGTCGGTGGTTTATGCGTTATCTGTTAATTTTAGCCACCGTCATACTATATGAGAGATAAAATTGACAGAAATACTGGGAAAACTTTTAATTTTAGCTGGTGGTATCTAGAATCGAGCCCAGTACTTACTTTCCTTTTGAAGATTATGATTGACTTTAATTATCAATTGACTATCATTTACTTTAGAAGTAGAAATTCTAGTAGGCAGTGTTCATCATCACTCAATGTCAGAATCAGACAAATACTTATTGATGCAAACTCTTAGCATAAGTAATGGTAACTGCCTCCGTGGTCTTGTGGTCAGAGCCATGGACTTACGATCCGGAGGTCCTAAGTTCGATTCTCTGGGGAGAACACAAAGTTGATATTTGTCAATTTATAACTTTGTCAGATTAATTACTTTACTAGCGACCCGCCCCGGCTTCTCACGGGAATTATCAGTGTTTCTCTACTATATTATGCATGTATTATACATATAAACCTTACTCTTGAATCACTCTATACATTTAAAGAAACCGCATCAAATTCCGTTGCGTAGTTTTAAAGATTTATGCATACATAGGGACATAGGGACACAGAAAGCGACTTTATTTTATACTACTCGTATGTAGTGATTAGAGTTATTACTTTAGTGTTAGTTATTACTGTATTAGACTTTGGTTCTCTTTCTTTGGCCTCTGTCTTTGATGGTGGTCGTTGCTCAAACCATGTCAGAGGCTGATAGCTTCTCTACTACGCGGTTTGAAAACCCTGACACCAGGGTCTCGAGAATCTACTCGCTAATAAGAAGAAGTAAAGGTAAAAGATAGAATTAAACGTTACTTTGTAGATCTAGAATTCCAGCTTCATTTTACGCCCAATGCTAGGTCAGCACATTGCACCGTCTTTTATCGAGAGTATCGTAAAAGCTGAAAAGAGCCCGATGGTGTAGTGGATAGGGCCCCTGCCTCCTGAGCGTGGAGGTCGTGGTTCAAATACCACCACGTACCAATGTGATTTTCGGTTTTCGAATTTCATATGTACGTTTATTTGGTGCTTTTTCCGTGCTTGAGAGGGCACGTTAAGCCGTTGGTCCCGGTTATTATCGTTTAATATCGTAGATATTAGTCGTTAAGCCATGTCAGAGGCCAGTGCTAAGCATCAGCGGCTTGACAACTCTGACCTAATCTAGGATTGGGTCTGGACTCCCTTCTGGGTTGCGGAGGTCAGATGGCAGTCGCTCTGTGTAAAAACTAGTACCCTTGTTCAATCCCCCAGATTAAGTATCCAACCCCGTGCGATACGGGATAAGGCTAGGGATATGATCGTAAAAGCTGACTAAGGATGGAAGCTGGGAATGAGCTACTTCAATGTGAATACAAAAATTTTGCACTGACATTGGCCAATCCTCTGTCAAGTTTTGAAAGCCTTCTTTTTAGCGTGTGAATTCTCGAGTCAAACGACCTGATGAACCCTGGTGTCACAGTTTTCAAACCGCCTAGTAGCACAGTTATTATGCCTCTGACTTGGTTTGGGTAACGAACACTATCAAAGACAGCGACCGGGACCGACGGCTTAACGTGCCCTCCAAAGCATTGAATCCTTTTTTTCTTTTCCGGACAATCAGGTGATTCAGCCTGGGTTTCAATTTATTAAATAAGTTGGAGAAATAAATTGATCTTTTCAATTGTTATTTGTGGAAGTTCACAGAAAAAACACTGAATTGTTTTTCAGTAGAATAATATTTTATAACTAATGTAAGTAATATTCGTATATATACATAAATGTGAAAAATGGGGTAAGAACCTGTAATCATAATAAATAAATAGATTTGTACGTATATTGGTGTAGTGACAGGATGTCAGCCTATCACCTAAATTGCTATATGCTAAAGATCCCTTTTCTCTCGTTTTAACAGCATGCCCAGGAGAAAATGCAGCTGGCACATTGTTTGTTTCTCTTTCGCTCCCAGTCCAGCATGGAAGACTTTCGTTATATCCGTAAATGATCAACAAACATCCAACCTTGTTTTCATAAACAAGTCATTACCGTGGCTTCTGAATTCGTGTACTTTATCTACTGACTTGAAGCTTCTTACACCATCTTAACCATAAGCCTTGATCATTGGAACACAACATGAATAACGTATCATAATCGCATTACGTTTAAAACTAATGCTCTTAAGTATTCGGTGAACTCATACGAAGAAGGTAATAAGTTTAATACGTAAGCCGATTATTGGCTTAAGGTTGTAGTTGTTGATATTTGAAGCTACATAAGGAATAGCCGTTGAGTTTTGGTAGTTAATAAGATTATGAAATCGATTCCTTGAGGTCACGACTTAACTGAACCTTGAATTAAAAAAATGTCAGCCCCTTCTGTTCTCTCATGATAGAAAATTATAGATAACGAATTAAAACAATATTTATTGGTTTTATTCGCAACCGAATTTCCGCCAATGTACAGTTCTAACCTATCCCCTTCCCTTCCAATAGTACTTATAATATATTTTTTATTAAATTTATTTAAACTTATGCACAAAAATGTTACACGGGCGGACTTAACGCCAATGGCATTATATACCGGGCTACCTTAGTATATAATATAGTTAAGGTGATTCCATAACTTCCATGGTGGACTGGGAGCGAGGGAAAAACATAGAATGTGCCAGCTGCATTTCCTCCCGGGCAAGCTGTAAAAACCAGCTATGGGATCCGAGGGTTTCTGTATATTGCAATTTAGGCGATGGGCTGACAACCTGTCACTACAACAATATACCTACAAATCTATCTAATTACCCTCAAAACTATGTCAGACGTGGCGGAACGACCTTTGTTTAGGTCGTTTACGATCTGCCTACCCCATTAGGGATAAAGGCGTGATTATATGTATGTATGTATGTGATTCCATAGAAGAGGCCTATACTCAGCAGTGGGTAGATGTAGGCTGAAATGATGATGAAGGTGATTCTTCTTTCTCGTATTGAGGGTAATAGTTGCATATCTTGAAATCTACTTGCTCATCTGCCGTTGAAATACATCCTAAGTATGTCAATAGGTAGTGGGCTGGACAAACAACCTCTATTTATTGAAAAAATCCTGCGGCCTTGCAAATTTATAAAACGTTAACAAATTTCCGTCTAAGAAAACAGTATAATCTTAGAAAATGGTTAAAAATGGCTTCGTACTAAGGTCGTGATGGGTTCCAAGTCGATCGTCGCGATGAACTCTGGTGTCAGAGTTTTCAAACCGCCTAATAGCACAGAATTAATAGGCCTCTTACATGGTTTACGTAACGACGACTATCAAAGACAGTGATAGGTCGTCGTAAGACGTCGAAGTCTCCAAACCACGGAATCCCTTTTATTTTCAGACAATCAGGTGATTCAGCCTGCATTGTCCTTACTAAACTGGGGAAAATCTCGCAAAGTGATAAATACTTATCAACTTTGTCTTCTCTCTGGGAATCAAATCCTGGAGCTCTGGATCGGGCCCATGGCTCAGACTACTAGACCACAGAGGCAATTCCTGCGGCCTGCAAATATCTTCTTCCATGATGGACTAATAATAATAGAAAAACATAGAATGTGCCAGCATCTCCTCCTGAGCATGCTGTAAAAACCAGCTAAGGGATTCGAGGGTAATGGTGTATTGCAATTTTAGGCGATGGGCTGACAACCTGTCACTACAGCAATATACATCATTATCATCTATAATAACCCTTAAAACTTGTCAGACGTGTCTACGGATAAAGGCGTGATTATATGTATGTATGCAAATATCTACAACATTTACAGATGTCCTTCTAAGAAAATATAATCTTAGAAACTCTAACCACTATAGACTTACTTTAAACATAGGTCGTGTTGGAATTCTCCCCTTATCTACTTGTGCAACCTCAAAGTTATACAACTTGCTATCTGATATAATTATTTTAGTTGTGTTTGAAAGATGAGGTCAGTGATGAGATGAGAAGAAACAAGAATATTCATTGAAATTTTGAAAAACATGTATTATTTTTTTATACTTTTGATGCTGGCCTAGGAGCGAAAAAAAACATAGAATGTGCTAGCTGCATTTCCTTACGGGCATGCTGTAAAAACCAGCTAAGGGATCCGAGGGTTTCAGTATAAAGTATTTAGGCGATGGGCTGACAACCTGTCACTACAGCAATATACGTATACATCTATCTTAAATAACCCTCAAAACTTTCTTTGAACGACCTTTGTTTAGGTCGTTTACGCTCGGCGTGATTATATGTATGTATGTATACTTTTAAATTATTTGGATAAGGCTTGAATTTGGCTCTAGTTTCGCCAATAGTGTTAAATATATAGAGTCTATGACGGAAGACATTTACCCTGAAATAGGTAAGCAGATTTTTATACAGAGTGTAATGGACAGCGTCCTGAAATCTGATAATCAACTTCCACATACATACATACATACATATAATCACGCCTTTATCCCTAATGGGGTAGGCAGAGCGTAAACGACCCAAACAAAGGTCGTTCCGCCGCGTCTGACAAAGTTTTGAGGGTTATTTAAGATAGATTTGTAAGTATATTGCTGTAGTGACAGGTTGTCAGCCTATCGACTGACAGCCGATTGACTTTTCTACACAAATTGTCTGACTATTTCAACTTAAGTGAGACATTATAAATAAAGATTTTAATAACGGGAACTCACTTTGGAAAATAAGTCGCGTGCTTCCCCGCGGCCGATTAACTTAAGCTAATGAAGGGACTCCGAATGTCCCGAAACATGTCGTGAAGTACGCGACTTATTTTCCAAAGTGAGTGCCCGTTATTAAAATATTTATTTACAAATTGTCTGATCGAAGTGGTCATTTTATATGGAAAAGCCATTTACTTTTTTACTTGTTGAAGAAACTTTCTGGTGGAAATTGTTCAGTGTCGTTGACTGAGCAACCCCTATCAGTTTGCGGGACGCTGCCTATTACACCCGGTATAATAAACACTCTGTAAATCTAACATACAGACATACATATAATCACGCCTTTATCCCTAATGGGGTAGGCAGAGTCGTTCCGCCACGTCTGACAAAATTCTGAGGGTTATTTAAGATATATTTGGACGTATATTGCTGTAGTGACAGGTTGTCAGCCCATCGCCTTAATTACAATATACTGAAACATCTCAGATCTCTGAGCTGGTTTTTACAGCTTGCTCAGGCGGAAATGCATTTGGCACATTCTATGTTTTTCTCTGACTCCCAGTCCAGCATGGAAGAATATAAATAATATAGGTATATCAAATACTCTGTATAATTATCATAATTATAATAATAGACGTTGTTGAAAATAGACAAGCAAATAACTGTCCACAGAAATATTGATTTGAAATAATAATTATCACCGCGGTTCACAGTAACTATAAATTAATAAACGCTGTTCAATTACAAAATATCTAATTATTATTTGTCTATTACAAAATATAATTTATCACATAACTAATTGCAGGTAATGGTTTTACCTAAAGCTCTTTTTCATCAGAATCAGCAAAGTGAAAATTTGAGCACGAAATTTAATATGAGGCATACCTATTTCTATACATTTGATAAGTACGCTATTTGCCTACTAGTCCAATCAAAAAATACAAAAACGCTTTGTTTTAAATGAAAATTGTGAGTTATGACGTCACTCGCCAGTAGATATTGGGCTCGATTCTAGATACCACCGGCTGAAATTAAAATAAAATCTATCTGTCTCTTTCAAAGTCATAAAATTGAAAAAGGACAGGTGAATTAATACTCCATGGTTTAACACTTTGTCCGCTACATTTTGACGCGTTTTTGCACGTTTCGCCAGTATTTCTGTTAATTTTATCTACCCTATCAAATGACGGCGGATAAAAATGACAGATAAAGCATAATAGCACGGACTATAAATAAAAAACTGGAGAGAATAGATTTACTGTCCTTTTCCAATGTTTTTAGTGTACATACATACATATATTCACGCCTGTATCCCTAATGGGGTAGGCAGAGCGTAAACGACCTAAACAAAGGTGTCCAGCCACATCTGACAAAGTTTTGAGGGTTATTTAATATAGATTTGTAGGTGTATTGCTGTAGTGACAGGTTGTCAGCCTGTCGCCTAAATTACAATATACTGAAACCCTCGGCTCCCTTAGCTGGATTTTACAGCATGCCTGGGAGGAAATGCAGCTGGCACATTCTATGTTTTTCTCTCGCTCACAGACCAGCCTGGAAGTTTTTAGTGTAAAACTTACAAATTAATTTGTATTTCAGTTTTAGCCGGCAAATCTAGAATCGAGCGCATTGCTTACTCAAATCAATAAATTTTATTTTGATTATTAAATCTAAATGTCCATGTATTTAAAGATGAATGAGACCCTCAGTATTTTTAGCCGCCCAGTCAACATGACATAACTTCCATGCTGGCCTGGGAGCGAGAGAAAAACTTGGAATGTGCCAGCTGCATTTCCTCCCGAGGATGCTGTAAAAGTCAGCTAAGGGATCCGAGGGTTTCAGTATATTGCAATGTAGGCGATGGGCTGACAACCTGTCACTACAGTAATATACCTTTAAATCTATCTAAAATAACCCCCAAAACTTCGTCAGACGTGGCGGAATGACCTTTGTTTTGGTCGTTTACGCTCTGCCTACCCCATTAGGGATAAAGGCGTGATTATATGTATGTATGTATGTATGCAGTCAACATGCCTATTATCATGACTGTCATAACCATTAAAAAAAAAAAAACTTGTCACTGGCACAAAGTAGTCTCTAGTGCCAAAACACAAAAAAAACTATTATGCCAGTTAAGTTGTTAAGTGTGTACTAGTGACCCGCCCCGGCTTCGCACGGAAATTATCAGTGTTTCTCTACTATATTACGCATGTATTATACATAAAAACCTTCCTGTTGAATCACTCTATCCATTTAAAGAAACCGAATCAAAATCAGTTGCGTAGTTTTAATCATGTATGCATACATAGGGATATAGGGACAGAGAAAGCGACTTTGTTTAATACTATGTAGTGATGAGGATATAAATACTACCTACAGTGCGGGCTTGTTTGATTTGGTTGATTTTTGTCAAACAATGAAGCGATTCACCCTGCATTATCCTAACCAAACTGAGAACCATTTGATAATGTGATAAACTGAAATATCATCTCCGGTACCCTCAGTTAAAATCGATCCCACGATCTCTAGATCAACCAAAGGGTCTTATCAATAGATCACAAGACAGGTAGAAATTAAGAAAATCGAGAAAGATAATTACTTCCATACTGGCCTGGGAGCGAGTGAAAAATATAGAATTGTGACAGCTGCATTTCCTCCCGAGCATGCTGTAAAAACTAGCTAAGGGATCCAAGGGTTTCAGAATATTGTTATTTTGGCAATGGGCTGGCAATCAGTCACTACAGCAATATACCTACAAATCTATCTTAAAATATTCTCAAAACTTTTCTGAAACATGGCGGAACGACCTTTGGTTAGGTCGTGTTTGCTCTGCCTACCCCATTAGGGTTTAATGCGTGTTTATATGCATGTAAGAAAGATAAATTAATTAAATTATAAGGACACAATTGGAAATCAGTTTTGTGAGCCAATAACAAAACCCAGCAGTTGGTAAACTTCATACGCCCAATACTAGTTCTGCCGTATTGTATTAGTTTTAGGACAGTGTTTCTCAAAATTCACAATAAACATACCTCTTTTGGTGGGTAAGGAAAAAGAGCTCGATGGTGTAGTTGATAGGGCCGCTGCCTCCTGAGCAGGTTGTGGTTCGAATTCCGCCACGTATCAACTTCAGTAGTCTTTAGGTTTTCGAATTGTATCTGTACGTTTATTCAGCGCTTCTCCCGTGCTTCGGCCGTTGGTCTCGGATATTATCATTTAATATCGTAAATATTAGTCTTTAAGCCATATTAGTGGCATGTGCTAAGCAACGGTGGCTTGAAAACTCTAACCTAATCTAGGATTGGTTCTGGTTTCCCTTCTGGGTTGCGAAGGTCAGATGGCAGTCGCTGTGTGTAAAAACCAGTACCCTCGTTCAATCACGTAGATTAGGTAGCCGACCCCGTGAGATACGGGAGAAGGCTAGGGAGATGTTGATGGTGGGTAAGTAAATCGTGTGACTGTAGGAATTATTCGCTTTCGTGCTGCAACTTTCGCAGTAGCGAGTGTACTATGTTCAGACTGATGGATCTATTTCTGGGTCTGAATTCTGTAGTAAAAATATAAATATATATTTTAACCATATTATTTTAGCTATATTGGGTCCTGGGTCAGAACTTGTTAACTGCGAGGGTGGTATCGTAAGAGATAAAGATAATGATATCCATGGAAAGAAAAACAAATATATTCCATGCTGGAATGGGAGCGATAGAAAATTATTGAATGTACCCGCAGCATCTATTCCTGGGCATGCTGTCTTCTTAGCGCTAAGGGATTTGAGGGTTTCAGTGTATTGTAATTTAGGCAATGGGCTGACAACCTGTCACTACAGTAATAGGTACATAGATCTCTCTGATATGACACTCAATAGATACTGGTCAGTCGTGGGGCAGCGACCTTTGTTTGGGTCGTTATAAAAAAATTGAGATAAAAACGTGATTATATGTTTGTATGTAGAAACAATAATATACTCTTTAAATTTTAATTTTCGTATTACCAATCCACCACACAAGCGTGGCCAGTCCGGTGTACAGCAGTTGGCTGTTGTAATTTATGTAGTTGTATTTTAATGCTATTTCTATTTTATTAATGTTAGACATACATACATACATACATATAATCACGCCTTTATCCCTAATGGGGTAGGCAGAGCGTAAATGACCTAAACAAAGGTCGTTCCGCCACGTCTGACAAGGTTTTGAGGGTCATTTATGATATATTTGTTGGTATATTGCCATAGTGACAGGTTGTCAGCCTATCGCCTAAATTGCAATATACTGAAACCCTCGGATCCCTTAATATCCCTTAATGTTAGACATCATGGGATATCTATATTTTTTATGCCTAGCAATGTTTGGGAATCACTAGTACAGCCATTTAACCTTCGGATGCCGCCAGTGAACTATTTCAATTACTAACAACAGTATCACCTGTGCTCCGCTGTGCTCGGAACATGTAATATTAAAACACACACACACACACACACACACAAATCACGCCTTTATCCTTTACGGGGTAGGCAGAGCGTTAAACGCCTCGTAAAAGGCGCTTTCGCCACGTCTGACAAAAATTGAGGGCAATTTTAGATTGAAAAGTGTATTGCTATAGTGACAGGTTGTCAGCCCATCGCCTAAATTACAATACACTGTAACCCTCGAGTCCCTTGTGCTGAATATTAAAACAAAGATGATAAAATGTCTGAAGTAGTTTTAATATTATTGCTGGTAAAATATTTTTTCCTTAAAAGGTATCATTTTTAAAACTACACTCATACTAACTAATAAAACTAAACTATAGTAACTATTAGGTGAAATTTGTATGTTACAAAAATTGCCAGATTAAGTCTACTAAATTGAAAGGTCATATTTATGTTTTATATTATTACTAGCGACCCGCCCCGGCTTCGCACGGAAATTATTCGTGTTTCTCTACTATATTATGCATGTATTATACATATAAACCTTTCTCTTGAATTACTCTATCCATTTAAAGAAACCGCATCAAAATCCGTTTCGTAGTTTTAAAGATTTATGCATTCATAGGGATATAGGGACAGAGAAAGCGACTTTGTTTTATACTACGTAGTGATATATTGTACCTATTAAGGATACTTATTTGACTAGGTTTGTACTATCCTGCTTACCGCTACGCATTTTTTTTTTCACCCAAAGGTTTCCTGGAAGAAATTGCTTCCTTAGCAATAAGGCCGCCTATGTTGTTCTTGCTTTTTTTTGTTATCTGTTGTGTTGTATGATTTGTTTTCTTACGTGCAATAAAGTATTTTTATCTTATCTTACTTACGAAGGGACATGAAGCGTGACTTGCCACTTTAACTCAAACGCAAGCTCATGGACAAATGCATTCTCTCGATCTTCACCGGTGCTTAAGCTTGGTCTTTGACGGATGCACAAAGATCCAGCCTAAAGATTTACCAGCAAGCTTGCCAAATGTGTCAGGAATACCATACCGCGCTCTAAAACACAAATATCAGATGTAGCCCGTACAGTTGCCAGGTTGAAGTGGGATTAGGTCAGTCACGTTTGCCATTTGACAAAAGAACTATTGGCAAAAAATTGTACCGAGTGGAAACCTCCACGAACCGACGCCGCGTAAGACCCCGTCACAGGTGGCGCGACGACCTGAACACATTCTCAAAGGACTGGACCTGGAGGCTCAAACTAGGCATCGCTAGTGGAAGGAAAAGAGGGAGACCTTTGCCCAGCAGTGAGATAATGTAGGCTAAGAAAGATAATACAAGATATGAAAACTTCCAGATTAAGTCTACCTACTATAACAAAAACCAGTAACTTCGTCCTTATTAGGCAAAGCCTGTTACAAAAGGCCCGTTATTATAATCAGTTCTTGAGACTGACAGCAACTTTGAGTTCGTATCAGAAATGTTATTTCAGTACAAAACGAACTGTCAAATTTTCACCCAAGATTGTTCTCAATCTAGATATCGATTTATAAATATGACCCTAAATATAAGGTGTAAAAATGCATCTAATTTGGTGTCAAATAAAAATAGAAAACAAAAAGTAACAAAATCACTTTTTACAAAAGGAAATAAACTATTACGAAAACGATTATAGTTTATAAACTTTGCAGTAGGTATTTGACGTATGGAGTTGGTTTTCTGTACCCTTATCTATATTCTTTGACATTATGTCACACTTACGGAAGTAATATCACAGGTAATATCTGGAGGGGTATTTTAAAACCGCTCGTATCCGAATTCGCATACGAAAAAGCAACATTCGCATACGAAATCCCAATATTACTATTTTTGAATACTCATACGAATGCGACTCTGCAACGAGTGGCCTAATCATGACACTGACACAAACTCTCATTTGAAAAGTGATACTTTAACTTTTCAATTTACGTTCCGTTTCTCTGCGATTCATTACCGGTTTTTCAAATTAACGATTTTTGTTAGTGGTACACCACCAGGTGTAGGTGGTGTATTTCTGCGTAGAAAGAAAACTATTTATGAGATAAGACAAATGATTAGACTTCATTGGCAACACAGATTTCTATTGCTTCAAAAATACGTAAAATCGTGTGTGATATAATTTGATTTCGTGCACGAATGATTTTCGTATGCGTTTTCAGTTTCATACGAGTGGTTCAGAAATACGGCTCCTATTTATTATTTATTTATTTATTAGGTTTGCCAACAGGTTTACATCTTACATGCTAAAATTACAAAAACAAGAAATTGACTTGATGTAGACCCAATTACAGGCAAACACAGCTAGCTATAATAATACATGTACTTATTAACTATATTTACAACTAATTAAGTAGGTTTCCTGTTAGTCACAGTAAAATGACAGAACTGAGTAAAATTATTATTAAGGTATTTGAATGAACCCTAATTTATCAATTCGTGATTTCATGGTTATACCTACTTATAAATGAAAATCAAAACCTATCATCATTTGCGTGAGGCGTTCGTTCTTCATATTGGACGTATAAAAACGTAACGTAAATTATTTTTATTTTAGGTTAGAATATTAAATTACTTTTCTTAATTGTTATTTTAAACACATTTAATTTGCTTTAATTATTTTGAGACAAATTTAATCGATAGCATAATATAATTAATTCAAACTGTGGTAAGGTCAAGTAGCCATTAATTAATACGTCTCAGTGTAAACTTCAAATGTATTAAATCTATTCAATTTATTTGACTAGCTAGACAAGGCATTATTAATAATTATCAACGAACTGCCTCCATGATCGTGGGTGTGGGTTCGATGCTCCAACACACAGTGGATATTTGTAAATCTATAATTTACATACATACATACATAAAATCACGCCTTTATCCCTTACGGGGTAGGCAGAGCATAAAACGCCTCGTAAAAGGCGCTTTCGCCACGTCTGACAAAAATTGAGGAAAATTTCAGATTGTAATGTGTATTGCTGTAGTGACAGGTTGTCAGCCCATCGCCTAAATTACAATATACTGCAACCCTCGAATCCCTTTTGCTGACTTTCAGCATGCCCGGGAGGAAGGGCAGCTGGAACACTATGTTTTCCTATCTCTCCCAGTCCAGCATGGAAGATCTATAATTTCATTGTCATTAATTAGGTACAGGTTGTCATCCTACCTACCTCCTATTGTTTGCTTATGATTAAAATCTCTGTCACCATGTTGATATTTTCATCACTCGAAAACCTTTTCGATAAGACGAATAAATATTTACAAAGGATATTTGTTATCAGCTCTGTTACAAAATTTAAATTGCTTCCTGAAGAACTGCACGCGCAAACATAACAGCCTAATACCAAGTAATAGCTTCGCAATATCGAGTATTCCGATACTTGTTACTGTGACAATAACAACTTGTGTTCGCTTCGGACGTGTTCGGAATACTAATTTGAAAATAGAAAATATTATTCTGATTGTTCCGGGCCCGTTATTTGGAAAGGTCAGAATGCCATTATTTTTGGCTCCGATGTAACTTGGAAAAGAGATAAGCTATTTATGTTCTAAAGCTTCCTATACCAGTCCCTGATTGAAGAATATTTGGTAAACGTTATTGAATTATTCATTACGCTTGTCTTGTGGATTATCATAGTGCAAAATTCAATTGTATTAATACAAAACGTTGTTGTACATGCTCTGAACCCAGTAATACGTTTTTAAACTTTTGCGACAGTCGCAGGAGTGATTTTAATCTAGGTATTTCTAGTCTTAATGTTCAAATTTAATATAGGCTAAGTGGCGCCCCCATCAGTTAATAAATCATACAAACATACATAAAATCACGCTTTTATCCCATTTGGGGTAGGCAGAGCGTAAAACGCCTCGTAACAGGCGCTTTCGCCACGTCTGTCAAAAATTGAGGAAAATTTAAAATTGTTATGTGTATTGCTGAAGTGACAGGTGTCAGCCTATCGCCTAAATTACAATACACTATAACCCTCGAATCCCTTTTGCTGACTTAAAAAATCATAACTCACTAAAAACACAATTAATCAAAAATGCGGCCAAGCAGACTCAAGTTATAGTTACAAATAGAATTCAGAACCTTATAAATTAGCGATTCTTAGTTCATTGTAGTAACATCTAAAAAAATGCCATTAGTGGCCGTTTCTTGCAACGATTCTACCTGATACTAAGTACAACGGACTAAGAATCGCAAACTTTTACAAGGTTCTAAATTATCTTTATAACTATTGCATGAGTCTGTTCGACTGGATGTTCGATTCATTGTACTTTTAGTGAGCTATGAATTTTTGACTGATGGGGGCGCCACTTAGGGTATATCGGAAAATTAATAAGCAACAGTTGACACAAAATCTGTTCAAAATTAGGTTTTTGATCACGTCAGTCCAAATCTCGATCGTAATTTGTTTTTGATGGCGACAATTTTGAGCGGCCTTGACTTTGATGTACTTGTGATCAAAAAAGCACACACCAGTGTCCTATTTCTCTTATAGTGATAACTATATACTTCTTATTAGCGAGTGGTTTCTCAATTAGAACAAGCCGATGAACCCTGGTGTCAAAGTTTTCAAACCGCCTAGTGGCACGGCTATATATTTAACTTAAAGTTAACACCTGCTAAAGCTAGATTTAATATATTCCATTCGCTCTCAGAATAATTTAATTATAAATTGAAGGGATTTATTCCTTTTAAATTAAGCGGCTATCTTGTTATAGCAGGTGGCATGTGAAAATCAGCTCATTATTCCTCTATTTTTCTACATATATACATTCATACATATAATCACGCCTTTATCCTTAATTGTGTAAATGACCCAAACAAAGTTCGTTCTGCCACGTGTGACAAAGTTTTGATGGGTTTTTTATGGGTTATTTAGGATAGATTTGTGCTGTAGTGACAGGTTATCAGCGCATTGCCTAAATTCAATATACTGAATCCTCCAGATCGTTTAGCTGGTTTTTACAACATACCCGGGAGGAAATGCAGCTGGCACATTCTATGTTTTTCTATCACTCCCAGTCCAGCATGGACTTGTTTTTAAAATATCATTATATTTTTCTATGTTTGTGTGTGTGTGTGTGTGTGATTATTGAAATTGTTTCGAATATCGTCACGTTAAAACTTTTAACACTACTTTTAAAAATATTTCTATAATGGTTAAAGTTTAAAAATTATGTATCTGGGACATCGGTTCTTCCACTATTCAAAACGGTCATAAAACAAAAACTAGTTTCAAACCAATTTTAAAACTATTGAATGGCAGTCAACCAATGTGACTTATGTGACCTATTTCGAGAAATTCAAGTAATAATTTGATGAAATTTATAATGAAAGACATCGTAAGAAAACTATGTTTTATCAAGTTGTCTATTTTTCATATTTTTGAAGTGTCGACTATGAATTCGAATCATTTCTCTTTGCATGTACCTTTTGATATGAAATTGTACGTTTAGCCGTCGGTCCCGATCGCTGTCTTTGATAGTGGTCGTTAGTTAAACCATATCAGGGGCCTAATAGCTGTGCTACTAAACGGTTTGAAAACTCTGACACCAGGGTTCTTCGGGTCGCTGTTTGACTTGAGAATCCACTCGCTAAGAAGAATAAGAATATGAAATTGTGATTCTTCCATGCTGGACTTTGAGAGATAAAAAAACATAGAATGTTCCAGCTGCCCTTCCTCTAGGGCATGCTGTAGAAGTCAGCAAAAGAGACTCGAGGGTAACAGTGTATTGTCATTTAGACGACGGGCTGACAACCTGTCACTATATCAATATACATTACAATCTAAAATTGCCCTCAAATTTTCCCAGACGTGGCGAAAGCGCCTTTTATGAGGCGTTTGACGCTCTGCCTACCCCGTAAGGGATGGAGGCGTGATTTTATGTATGTATGTAAATATTCATAGTATAGAGCGCCCTCGGTTTCGGCACCATAAGATCCGTTAGCCCGGCCTCAGGGGGGACAGAGCCACCTCACCTTCCTTGTCTCCCATTGGGGTAATTGCTGACCGGCGCGTCCTAGTCGCAGAGGTGAGGTAGGCTGGAGGGGGTCGGTAGCTAAGTTTGGTCAGGGACAATACAATACAAAATTATTTGTTGCACAAAGAAACACATACAACAGAAATAAAACGGAACAAACTTGACAGTACAATATTGGCGGACTTATTGCTAAAGCAGCAATTTCTACCAGGCTACCTTTGGGTATAGAAATTGTACAAGCAGAAAGCGGGATAGTGCATAATACTACAGGGACTAATTATACAGGGACCCAGTTCTACGGGTAACATCGTGGACCCCTGTCCAGGGATACAGGTGAAAACCTTTACGGTGGCTACAGCGGAGAATATGGGATTTGGTACGGTGTATTTTGCATATTTACGTACGCGTATTTTTTCCCGAAACTGCTTGCTGTAGAAACCAGCTAAGGGATCTGAGGGTTTCAATATATAATTATCTAGGCGATGGGATGACAACCTGTCACTACAGCAATATACTTACAAATATATCTTAAATAATCCTCAAAACGACGCCCCGACGCTCTGCCTATAAAGGCGTTATTATATGAATGTATGTACGTTGGCGGATGAGGCAACGAATTCGGAGTTTTACCGTAGGCGACAGTAGGGATGAACCTAAACAAGTCGGTTATTCCTGGAACCAATGCGTCTCCACACATAAAGAATGACATATCATGTAGATAAAGACGTTGAGGTCGAGAGAGAAGCATGAACGCTGGGCAAGTTTGTGTTCCTTCAATGCGTCTCAGGTGATTTAGCGCCAGGTCTGTGGAGAGGTCAAAGATGCACCGCATCTTGCACCTCCAACGGCGCACAAACCTTATTCTAAGGAATTGACATACATACATATAATCACGCCTTTATCTAAAATGGGGTAGGCAGAGCGTAAACTATTTAAACAAAAGTCATTCCGCCACGTCTGACAAAGTTTTGAGGGTTATTTAAGTTAGATTTGTAGGCATATTGCTGTAGTGAAAGGTTGTCAGCCCATCGCCTAAATTGCAATATACTGAAACCCTCGGATCTCTCAGCATCCTCAGCAGCATGCCCGGGAGGAAGCACAGCTGGCACATTCTATGTTTTTCTCTTGCTCCAAGTCCAGCATGGAAGTAATGAATTGACGCTGCAGCAATAACCTGATCAAGATGTCGTAGCCAATAATGATATTGATAGAGCGAAAACTACCAGAAATAGGAAATTGTAGGCTAGTACCATTTAGTATTTAGGAACTAACAACATTCTTAAAAAAGAAAATAGTACCGTAATGCAATAAATTTCACTTACTAAAAGGTACTTTTCTAAAAAAAACTAAAATATTACATAATAGATGCTTTAAATACAAATTTGAAAAAAATGTTTTTGAAAATAACAGAAATGTTATCAACAGCATGTGAACAACATTTCTTCCATGCTGCTCTCAGAGCGAGAAAAAACATACAGTGTGCCAGTTGCATTTCCTCCCGGGCATGCTGTAAAAACCAACTAAGGGATCCAAAGGTTTCAGTATATTGTAATTTAGGCAATGGGCTGACAACCTTTCACTACAGCAATATACCTACGAATCTATCTTAAATAACCCTCAAAACTTCGTCAGACGTGTCGGAACGACCTTTGTTTAGGCAGTTCACGCTCTGCCTACCCCAATACGGATAATGGCGTGATTATATGTATGTACGTAAGCTACATTGAAATTCTAGAAGAAAAGTCTATTTGTACTGTAAAGAAAAAAGTTGGAATAAAGAATCCTATTTTCGTGACTTACGTAGTAAATACATAAAATCACGCCTTTATCCCTTACGGGGTAGGCAGAGCGTTAAACGCCTCGTAAAAGACGCTTTCGCCGCGTCTGACAAAAATTGAGGGCAATTTTAGATTGTAATGTGTATTGCCATAGTGACAGGTTGTCAGCCCATCGCCTAAATTACAATACACTGTAACCCTCGAGTCCCTTTTGCTGTCTTCTACAGCATGCCCGGGAGGAAGGGCAGCTGGAACATTCTATGTTTTTCTACCTCTCCCAGTCCAGCATGGAAGTATACTTACGTAGTACTACCAGTTTTATAAGGAAGAATTTACAAATTCTATTTTCAAAGGAAAAGCATTCTTTAGAAAAAGTTCTATTTATGTAAGTATTCAAAGTCTTTGCAAGAAAGTTTAGGGTTACCAGTAAATCCTAACCTACATAAAGTTTGTAAACTTAGTTTTATTTACAATTATTTTTATTATAGTCAGTATCAAAAGCAAAATAACGAAAAGCTGAGTAAACACATACATATAATCACGCCTTTATCCCTAATGGGGTAGGCAGAGCGCAAACGACCGAAACAAAACGTTCCGCCACGTCTGACAAGGTTTTGAGGGCTATTTAAGATATATTTTTGGGTGTATTGCTGTAGTGACAGGTTGTCAGCGCATCGCCTAAATTACAATATACTGAAACCCTCGGATCCCTTAGCTGGTTCTTACTGCATGCCCGGGAGGAAATGCAGCTGGCACATTCTCTGTTTATCTCTCGCTCCCAGGCCAGCATGGAAGTTAGAAGCAGAGTAAATAAATGCTAATAAGTAAATATTGCTTTCAACTTTCGTTTACTCAAATTTTAAGGTATGTATTGATATTTCTTAGAAAAATTTGTGATTATTAAATAATCACTACATAGTATAAAACAAAGTCGCTTTCTCTGTCCCTATATCCCTATGTATGCATAAATCTTTAAAACTACGAAACGGATTTTGATGCGGTTTCTTTTAATGGATAGAGTAATTCAATAGATTTATATGTATAATACATGCATAATATAGTAAAGAAATACTGATAATTTCCATGCGAAGCCTTGGAGGGTCGCTAGTTGGTAATAAAATTAGATTGTGTTTACCTAAACTTATTGGCAACGATTATTTGATATTGTTTTATTCGAAAAATAAACTCCGAGGGGTTCAATTGAACAACGACAGAAATAGTACCTTCAGCGACATAAAGTTCACAAACATAGCCTTTGAGTACACGTCTAGTGATGAAACTCCAACCTATCTGTGTCGTACATTTCAATTTCAGTAGGACACACCAGAGGGAGATAGTCCAGTGTTTAAAATTTACATTTCAACGCATCTAGTCTGTGAAACCCTGGGTAGGATTGGAATTGGCAAGCTTTTTGTATAGCATTTTGTATAGGTCTGTCTAGGACTTTGATTCGTTTAAGGGATAAATCTAGACAATAGTTATCTGTGAAAGTCACATTAATTATGTACCTTCTTCAACGTTCACCTACGTACATACATATAATCTCGCCTTTATCCCTAATAGGATAGGCAGAGCGTTTACGACCTAAATAAAGGTCGTTCCGCCACGTCAGACAAAGATTTGAGGGTTATTTAAGATATATTTGTAGGGATATTGCTGTAGTGACAGATTGCATAAAATACAATATACAGAAACCTTCGTACACCTAAATTGGTTTTACAGCATGCCCGTGAAGAAAGGTAGCTGGCACATTCTATGTTTTTGACTCGCTCCCAGTCCAGCATGGTGATATAAATTAATTAATTTAGAAGTAGTTATATTACACGAATCCACTCCTGATACGATTTACAAGACTCAATATTGCAGATTGATAAACTAGGTTATAACCTACTTTCTTCACATCGAAAGTCCCACCATAAATTTCTACTGCGGTATTCAGAAATGGGATTATCATGGTTCCTGAATACACTTTCAATATGGTTCCTGTAATCCCTTAAGAGAAAACTTTGTAAAGACAATGTCTTTACATAAGGAAGCCCTTCGTATAGAGAATTAGGACCCTCTCTCGTTTTTGTTTTGATTTGGGATTTAAAAGTCTGCTGGAGTAGTAGTGAAATCCCATACAAACGGAAGTAAGTAAGTAAGTAAACACACTTTATTGTACACAAAAAACAAGAAACACAAAAATAAACTTAAATGAATGTGCACAAAGGCGGTCTTATCGCTGGAAGCGATCTCTTCCAGACAACCTTTGGGTAGAGGAAACGTAGTTTCGCTTTTATTCCGAAACAGTAAAACCAAACTTAACCAAACTTCGTACACATGACCAAATGCATCATATCTATGCGTCTTATTAGGCTTGTTTTAAATATATTAACCAAGTACAAAATTAGATTGCGAATTGAATTTTAGGCTATTTTGACACAAAATCATATTTACGGTCTTAATTTGTTTATGCTTAATATTTTCAAACCATAGATAGCTAATTAAAAGCGTAGATATGATGCATTTGGTCATGTGTTGTATCTTACCACACCAACCAACTTATACAACTTTTGTGCTACCGTATGAGACTTTTCCCAATATGGAGTGGGCTTATTTTTTATAGCGAACGAAGCGATTCCGTTATTGACTAAACCCGTAGAGACCGAAGTGTTTGCACTTTTTCTATTTCAACTTGCGCGCCTTTTTGTTTTCGTGTTTCTCTGTAGTTTTTATCAATATGTTGTTCATTTTACATACATATATACATATAGTCACGCTTATATCCCTAATGAGGTAGGCAGAGGATAAACGACCTAAAAAAGGTCGTCCCGCCACGTCTGAGAAAGTTTTGAGGGTTATTTAAGATAGATTTGACAAGAGTCATTTTTTTGGCATAAATTCAGATATTATTTTTAATTATAGCTTATTAGTTTTCGTATCGAGTAACTGTTAATATGTTGATTAAATAAATATTTAATTTCATCTGAAAAAAGAAATTGAAGATGAAAATGAAGTACCTGCCTATGTGTTATTTGAAATGAAAGAATATCTAGAAACCAGTTGTTACAATTCCAGAGCCTATCGGTACAGGAAATCCGTTTTCCATAAAACCAAAATTCTAAAGATACCTCTGGAACAAGAATGACAACGTACCATAAGGTTTCGTTTATGTATAAACGAAACCTTATGGTATTATATTATACTTGTAAGTATAATAAAAACATGCTGGCTTGGGAGCAAGAGAAAAACAAAGAATGTGCCAGCTGCATTTCCTCCTGGACATGCTGTAAAAACCAGCTAAGGGATCTAAAGGTTTCAGTATATTGTAATTTAGACGATGGGCTAACAATCTGTCACTACAGCAAGGTACCATCAAATCTATCTTAAATAACCCTCAAAACTTTGTCAGATGTAGCGAAACGACTTTTGTTTGGGGTAGCCATTAAGAATAAAGGCGTGATTATAATATGTATGTAGGTAGTATATTGATACAATTTATAACAGGCATGAATTTAATTGGCTGAACACAATGACACGCCACGCCAGTTGAAAATTGCTTTAGCTAGCGTTTTACCAATCAAATAGGAAACTAAAATAATATATTCTGAGCTGGGAGCGATAAAAATAGTAGAATTTTCCAATTGCATCTCGTTCCTGCTTACTGCCTACTTTCGTTCTGGACTAGGAGTGATAAAAATATAGAATGTATCAGCTGTTTTAATTTTCAGACATAATGTTAATGGGGTTCAAGGTTAATGGCATTTAATGTTTTTTTTTTCTTATTTAGGCTCTTACTATAAATTAATTTCAGATTGATAACAATATAAAGAATGAATTTGACAGGCTCTTTTGTATTGAAATTACGGTTCTGATACTAACTCAACACTGCTGTTACTCTAGAGAGCTAATTATAAATATGGGCCTTAGTTGTAATTTAGGCGATGACCTGTCGCTACCAGTAATGCGAAAATAAAATTTAAGTAAAAAAAATTGTGTGAAACCAATTTAACAAATTATACACTCCTATCTGAAATATCCTTGAGCGCCAGACGTAGCTGAGGGTGGTTTTTAGGAAGCCTTTGTCGCTCTGCCTGCACCGTACGGGGTAAAGTGATTTTGTGGTATGATTTTAGTCGGCTGAACAAAATAACACGATAGTAAATTGCTACCGCTATACCAACCAAATTGGAAACTAAAATTGATACCTAGTGCGACCTCATTGTGGTTTGTATTCTGATAGATTATGGACCTTCCATTGTACATATTCGCACAAAGCGGTACGGTAAAGAATTTATAATGAAGATGGTTCGGTTCAGTGGAATTCCGTTTTCATGAATATTATAGATATTTATAATCTAGTATACCTTAACGTGGTCGGAACCAAATATATTAAAATCGGAAACAAGAAACCTGCTTGAAAACTAACGAAATTGCATCACAAGCCTGCATTCGTAAAATTACAATCAAAATGACCCCGAAAACGCTTTTTAATATTACTCTCAAGCTTTGCCTACCTTGCAAGGATGAGGGTTTAATTGCATGTTGCATTGAGTATGCATCATATAATATAAGTATGTTAACCTAATTCTACCAAAGTTGCAACGATAGAAGCTCTGTAATACTAAATCAGATGAAATCAAAATCATTTATTTGCCAGAATACACGTCATATGGTTACAGATGTACATACATACATACATACATATAATCACGCCTTTATCCCTAATGGGGTAGACAGAGCGTAAACGACCCGAACAAAGGTCGTTCCGCCACGTCTGACAAAGCTTTGAGGGTTATTTAAGATAGATTTGTAAGAATATTGCTGTAGTGACAGGTTGTCAGCCCATCGCCTAAACAGTTAGGCAGTTAGTTAGTCAGGTTACAGATGTAGATGTAAATTATTATGGTCCCAGTATATTCTACCAACAATAGTGGTGTGCAATTTTTTTTTATAAATGACCATATATATATTATTCGTTGACAATTAAAAATTATTATATAAGTCACACCAGAAACCGGTCAAGATTATTCAAATTTGTCATCAAAGAATTCATTAATATTATAATAACATTTATCAATTAGTACGTTTTTTTTATTTTGTTAAATTTAGTGTAGTTGGTAAAAAAACATCTTATTTGATAAGCTGGTTGTAAATCTTTATTGACATCATATAACAGTTCTTACCATACAAGGCAGTACGACAATAAGGTATTTTAAAAGTGTGTCATCACAATTTATCGTATTGGATAGTTTTTCGAAAAAGGATGGATATATCCTTACAAATGTTGCTGCCTCCAAGATATATAAACTAGTAAGGGTCAATTATTTTAGTTTTTTAGATATTGGCTTGCAGCTCCCGTAATAGCTCTACCGTATTTTTTTTGCACTAGGAATATCTTATTTATATCCGTAGAGTTTCCCCACAGTAGCAATCCGTAATGCAGAAACGATGATACGTGCCCATGATACGCAGTCAATGCCGTTTTTATTCCTACCGTAAGATTAAGCTTCCATAGTGCCTTTCTAGTTTTCCACATATCATATTTATGTGCTGTTTCCATGAACAGTACGAGTCCAAAACTATACCTAGAAATTTTGTTTCGTTTAGTCTCTCAATACTTTCATTTTGACAATGAATATTTAGTTCTAATTTTTCAGTTTTATTATTTGAGAACTGTATGTTTTTGATGTATTTATACGTAATTTATTATCTATAAGCCATTTTATTGTAGATTCAATAGTAAAATTAATGTCATATTCATATTTTGAATTACATACATACATACATAACGTCACGCCTCTTTCCCGGAGGGGTAGGCAGAGATCACATCCTTCCATTTGCTACGATCATTGCAAACTTCTTTCGCTTCAACTACATTCATCAATCTTTTCATGCACGCTCGTCGGTTTAGGGTACTCCTGACCTGACCTTTCCCTAGAACGCCCCGATTTGATCGCGGTACGTTCGTCGAGGTCTTCCCCTTCCAACATTCCCACTCACACTCGCCATGTATATCTGTTTAGTTAATCTCTTTTCATCCATCCTCTCAACATGACCAAACCACCTCAGCATTCCTTTTTCTATACCTGTCACTATATCCTCTTTTACACCACAACGTTCCCTTATCACGCTATTTCTTATTCTGTCACTCAGTTTCACACCAATCATACTTCTTAATGCTCTCATTTATACCGCATTTATTTTACTTTCATGTCTTTTCTGCCATACCCAACTTTCACTGCCATACATAAGTGTTGGGACTAACACTCCTCTATGCACAGCCAGACGAGCCTTTTTGGACACCCTCTGGCTGTTCATAAAGGTGTGCAACGCCCCATTCACCATGTTACCAGCATTCACTCTTCTTTCAATATCACTATCACACTTTCCATCTGCTGTAAACAATGAACCCAAATAAACAAACTCTTTCACTTGCTCCACCTTTTCATCTCCTATCAGAATGTTACACTCTGTCATTCTATCCTCTTTCTCAAAGGCCAGTGATTTGGTTTTACTAACATTCACTTTCATTCCTTTCTTTCTCAAAGCTTCATGCATACAATTTACCATCTCCTGTAATTCCTCAGCCGTGGACGCAAGTATAACTTGGTCGTCAGCGTAGAGAAGACATTTGACGAGTAACTCGTTTATTCTTAGACCACATTCATTATCTTTCAAATCTGTCAAACAGCTATCCATGAATAAGTTAAACAGCCATGGAGACGCTACACATCCTTGTCTTACACCTTTCTCGATGTTAAACAATTCAGTGTACGCCCCGTTGATCCTGACACAAGCACTGGAATCCTTATATAAGGATTTCAGTGCTCGTATCAAAATACCGCTCACACCATACATGGACAGCGCCGACCACAATTCATTTCTCACAACTCTATCATAGGCCTTTTCTAAGTCCACGAACGCGCAATAAACTTTTTGGCTTTTAGCCAAATATTTTTCGGTTATGCACCGCAACGAAAAGACCTGATCCGTACATCCCATCCCCTTACGAAAACCTGCCTGAGCATCCCATATTTTCTCATCAGTTTCTTTCATCACTCTTTCAATCAATACCTTTGCATACAGTTTGCCGACGACGCTGAGAAGGCTTATACCGCGGTAATTTTTGCAGTCAAGCTGTGACCCTTTACCCTTGTATAGTGGTACGATAACAGCCTTACACCAATCTTTTGGCACTTGGCCGCTTCTCCAACACAGGTTGAAAAGGCAGTACAGCTGACTAGCAACAACTCCTTCGCCAGCCTTCAGCATTTCGACAGACACTCTATCATACCCTGCAGCCTTACCCAACTTCATTCTTTTCAGTGCTTTCACAATCTCATCCATTTCAATTTCACTTTCATTCTCACTTTCATTTACCTCTGGAATGGTAAAACCTTGTGCTTCTTCCTCTTTTTCAAATAAACTTTCAAAATATTCCTTCCATCTATTCAGCACGTGTTCTTCACCTTTTACAATACTACCATCCTGGCTTCGAATCCTACTCAGCTCGGATGTTGCAGTTTTACCGCGAGCTGTCCTTATGGATTTCCAGAAAACTTTTAAGTTGGACCGAAAGTTTTCTGAAAGCCTCCTGTCAAATTCGTCTTTATATTCGTCTTTCTTTTTATTCACTGCTTTCTTTACTTCATCTTTCAATAGTTTATATTCCTTTCGTGCTTCGTCTACATCCTCATCTGTCGCTTTTTGCATTCTTTGATTAGCTTTGGTAGCTAACCAATCCAACCATGCTTTCTTCTTTCTTTGTACCATTTCTTGCACATATTTACTTATCCATGCACTGTTCTTCTGTTTATTCCCTTTCGAACGTCTAGAAACTCCACATACTTCTATAGCAACTTTCAGCACTCTTTCCTTAAATTCCTTCCAACCTTCTTCACTATCAGACATTTCATTCACACCACTAAATTCATCCTTCAATCTTCTAACATATTCCTTTCTTACATCATTTTCTTGCAAATTTTCTACTTTCACTCTTTCCAGATCACTAGTTGGCTGATTCACCCTGTGCCTCCATCGATTAAAGAGACCACTTATACGTGATATCACCAGAAAGTGGTCTGAGTCTATTCCGGCACCCCGATATGCCCGAGTGTCCAGAACTTTCATTTTCAATCGTTCATCCACAATCACAAAATCTATCATGCTTCTTAAGGATCTTTCTGCTCTAGTATAAATATGGATCTTTTTGTGTTGAAACATGGTATTCGACACAAAAAGATCCCACTCCAAGCAGATCCCTAACAAACTCCTTCCATTCTCATTTATCCTTTCATCATCAAACGCTCCAAGGATCTTATCATACCCATCACGCTTAATACCCACCCATCCATTAAAATTGCCTAACATTATAATCTTTTCATTTGCCTTGCAGTTTTTCAAAACATCTCTAACACTCTCCCAGAACTCCTCATTTTCCTTTTTAGCTTTTGTGGACCCACTCCTACTCACATCCGTCGGTGCATATACACCTAGGATGAAGATACGAGTGATTCCGACCTTCAGCCTAAGCCAGAGAAGTCGAGGGCTCACACATTCATACTCAGTCACACATTCAGCCATTCGTGCGGAGAGGAATACACCGACTCCCTTAGAGCCTCTGTCGGTACTGGGAACCCCAGACCAATACGCTACGTAGGGTCCATGTTGCGTCTGGTCGCATCCCTTCCGCTTAGTCTCATTCACACACAGTACATCTATACGCCTATCATCCATCAACTGGCATACCTCGTCTATTTTCTCAGCCATACTTCCTCTAACATTCATCGTAGCAAAGCGGCTCTCTGTGGTCCGCGTTCCGCACCCGGTAGAAACGTGACGTGATGAGTTGCCAAATCCTACATCGCCGCCATTTTTATTAGTTTGCATATTTAAAAAAAAACCATTGCGTTCCCACGAGCAGCGAGGGCACTCATATGTCGATCCTGGCAGAGCCCCGCTTACCAGGACAAGGTTAGCCTTGATCTGGGGTCACCCGGTCCCAGGGCCATCGGCACGCTCAAAACTAGGCTCGCCCCTAGCCATGCATCCATCGGCGCGGCAGACCTTAGATTGGCGGATGAGGGAGGAAACAGGAAGGTGAACGGAAAGGGTGGGTGGGAGAGGAAAAATATGAGTTGGGATAGGAAACTAGGTGTAAGGATACTACTGCCTTGGAGGACTGGGTTTGTGGCTGTAGTAGCTCGGGAAGCCGGGGTCGCATACCCGTATACAAAACCACTACTGCCGATTTTGAATTAGTAAAATTATTATTATTAGTTATTATAATTGATAAGTCATCTGCCAAGAGCACCCATCTAAAGAGGTTTCACAGTTGGTAGTTGGTAGGTCATTAATATATAAAATAAAAAGCAGAGGACCGAATGTGCTGCCTTAAGGTACACCAGAATTATTTTGTCTATATGCAGAAAAAAAGATTTATTTTCATTTTTTTCATCAAGTTTCCCTACTTCAACGCACTGTGTACGATTTGATAGGTAACAATTTCCTTAGTTTAAAGCAGGACCCCGTATTCCGTATCTTTCAAGTTTATTTATCAAAATACTATGGTCAACAAAAACAAAGGCTATAGTCATATCGAAGAACGTAACTATAACTGAAATCTTTCTGTCAATGCATTTCACAACACTCTTCATTAGGAAATATACCGAAAGAGCGGTAGATTTTTGTTTCTGAAACCCATTTTGTTCTTTAGCAATAACATATACAACCTGTTATAACTTTGGATTGAAAATAATCTAGCTATAACTATAGTAGTACTATAATATGAGCAATCATGGCACAAACTTAGACATTAGGTACTAGTATTTTTGACATCATTAACAAAGAACTTCATACATTTTTTTTTCTCATAGTTCTCAAGTTTCAAACACATTTTGGGCTCGATTCTAGATTTTCCGGCTAAAACAAATAGATTTTAATTTTTGTCTATTTGTCAATTTCAGACTTTAAAACATCAGAAAAAGACAGGAGATCTATTCACTTCAGTTTCTGATTTATGCGTTATCTGTCATTTTTATCCGCCATCATATGATATGGCAGATAATATTGACAGAAATACTGGGGAAACGTGCAAAAGCGCGTCAAAATCTAGCGGACAAAGTGTTAAAGCATAGAGTATAAATCGCCTGTCCTTTTTAAATTTTATTATTTTGAAAGTGACAGATACATGTTAATTTTAGTTTTAACTGGTGGTATTTAGAAATGAAACCCAATGTCGCAATTTTCTCACTTCACTCCAATAATTCCGGTCACAAAAATAGCATTTCTAAAATTGAGTTTCCCCAATTTTGGCGCCTAAAATCATACCCATAATGTTCCTGTGGTAATTGCTACAAACTTAGGACTAGAGATTAGGGTTGAAATTACTGGTTCAGAGGGTTACAGCCAGCTGAATTCTAATTGAGTCATTAACTTTGATCGTTGTATTAAGTTTAATTAATTTGGTTCATTGGCTGCAGTGTTTTGTTTTCATTAGTAATAGTGGTAATCTAGCATAATTATTCACCTGATGGCAAATGGGCACTGAATTCCATTAATAGGCATTTAGACTGGGTGGCTAAAAAAAAATCAATACGTTTATACTTGAAACTGATGGCGAAAAATACTATGGATCTCATTGATCATTTAAAAAAATAAATATAAAAAAATGCACTTTTAGATTTAATTATCTTGTGCAAAATATAGAAGTTATTGATTTGAATAGTCAATATTGACTGGCGAGTGACGACATAAACTACTATTTTCATACAAAAAAACTTTTTAAAATTTCATAAAAAGTTGCTGATTTGACTAGTAGGCAAATAGCGTATTATGCAATTAAAAACGAATCTAAACCTGGTGGGATAGAAAATTGTGTTGCTCACGTGAAAATAATATCAACGTACTTTTTCTACTAAATACTACTGTGACTTCCATGCTTTACTGGGAGCGAGAAAAAAACATAGAATGTTCCACCCGGGCATGCTGTAGAAACCAGCTAAGGGATCCGAGGGTTTCTGTAATTGCAATTTAGGCGATGGGCTGACAACCTACAGCAATATACCAACAAATCTATCTTAAATAACCCTCAAAACTTTCTCATACGTGGTGGAACGACTTTGTTAGGTCATTTACGCTCTGCCTGCCCCATTAGGGATAAAAGCGTGATTATATGTATGTATGTACTACTGTGTTTTAAGTACTTGATCATTGAATTGTCGTGTTCCTTGCTTCAACTTTAATTATTAAATTTAAAGAGAAAAAGAGCTGACTTTCTGTATTAAGCTTGCTTCGTCATCGACTCTGTTCTAATTCTGACCTAGAGTCAAGAAGAAATCCGTTATTTTTTAAATGCAACAAGTAAATGAAATAGGGAATACAATACCCCCCAATTCAATCCTACTGTGTTGATTGTATGTATAATGTCATCATCATCTCCCTAGCCTTATCCCGTATCTCACGGGGTCGGCTACCTAATCTAGGGGATTGAACGAGGGTACTGGTTTTTACACAGAGCGATTGCCATCTGACCTCCGCAACCCAGATGGGAAACCAGATTAGCATTGGCCTCTGTCATGGCTTAACGACTAATATCTATGGTATTGAAAGATATTAACCGGGACCAACGGCTTAACGTGCCTTCCGAAGCACGGAAAAAGCGCCGAATAAACGTACATATGAAATTCGAAAACCGAAAAACACATTGGTACGTGGTGGGATTCGAACCACGACCTCCCGCTCAGGAGGCAGCGGCCCTATCCACTACACCATCGGGCTCTCATTATATGTATAATGTATAGGCACAAAAATCCCGAATTGGGAATAAAAATACTCGCACGGTTTGCCGGGTCACCGTTAAATTTCAATTTTTAGGGATCCGTGGAATGATTTACGTGATTTGGTCGGCCATCATTTAAACGGAAAATCGATGCTCGGAATATGCTGACAAACACGAAACCAACATTTTATTGTGAATCAAAACTGGGGAAATGTCAAATAGTATTTATGGGATTGTTGGTTATTCTTGTACAACTGTAACTTGTCATGAATTATTAAAATTGATATACCTACTTATTTTTTTTGCAGTACAAAATACTCGAACGAATTAGTTTCATTATCTCAATTTATTCCAATGGGTATCGTAAAAGTCTACTGAGAACTAAATTTGTTAGTCCGTTTACTCATGTAATATTTATAAAGCTATCTCTAGATGATAGATTATAACTTAACAACTGGAATGAATACCCTATTCAATGCAATAAAATATATTTTATTTCATAGATTGAGAGCAATATTAAGTATGTATTTGACAGGTCATTTTGTACTGAAATGACATTCTGATTCGAAATCAAACTAGCTGTGATGTTTAAGTGCTGATTATAAATACGGGCCTATGTATGGAGAGTGAGTATCACATTAACGAAGAAACGACAATTATAATTTTAATGTAGCCGGTTTTTTTTATATAATTTGGAATAATAATGTCGTATTAAAATAATAACCCTTGCTTGCTAGTCGGGTAAAAATAACAAATTATTATGTGCAATCGAAAACTAATTTAGTGTTATTTTAAGACTGTGATGGTTGTGGGTATTAGTAATAAAAATATTCTCTTGACATTAATTAACGGAACGCCCACATTTTATTGAAAATCAACGAAACCCTTTACATGGTATGTCTATTCAACCTTTACTTCATTCTTCATATTCGAAATGAACGTATAGACTTAGCACCCATGTTAAAAATGGGGCGCTAAAAATAGTAAATTAATATTTTTTAAACTAACAAAATAAATGTCAGTGGATCGAACACACAAAAGGTTGATGCGGGACTTATACAGCAGCTGAGGTTCTATGACTTTAGAATGATAACCATACGGCATAAGATGGTCTTCGGAAACGTGCACAAAAGGTATACAAATACTTTGTTTAAGATTGTTGGTTTCAAATGGTGCAATTACTTAAATAAGGTATGAGTGATACCTACCTGAAGACCCGAAAAAGTTTAGAAAAATTGTTAAAAGCCATTCTGTAAATCTACTTTGGAAAAAATGAGTGGCTATGTACCAGTTAGATTTACTAGTAAAGAGGACTCCATAGCGACAATCAAGATTCAACGAACACTATGTAGTAATCTTGACGTTAATAGTAAGATAAGATAAGATTATACTTTTTTGCACAGAAAAGACACAAGAGAAAATAAAATTAAATGAAACAAATAGTAGTACAAATAGGCGGCCTTATTGCTAAGCAGCAACCTTGGGGTACAGGAAAATAAAAAGTTGAACTAGTGGGCTGGTAGACATTTTAGGCAATATATTGTATAGGTAAGTAAATAAGCTACTTAGGTGTATATATAGAATTAATAACAATAAATAGTCATACATATAAATTACTTATACCTACATAGAAATACATAAATATTATAATACATATATATATATATATAATATTAATGAAAGATAATGTTACAACCAAATTATTCCGGGAAATACACAAGTGCAAGCGGTTAAGGTAGAGAAAGAGTGAGCTATAAGGTGTTTTTTAAAAGAATCTAATGAAGAAGCTTGTCTTACAGACGCAGGCAACAGATTCCAAAGCCTTACTGCACGAACTGTAAACGAATTTGAGTAAAAATTGGTAGAATGAGATGGGATAGTAAGAGAGAGGTAACGCAAAGGGCGAAGTGTGCGATTAAGAGTAACTGAGTGGAAAGGGAATCTTTCTTTAAGATAAGGCGTAGACATAGGAATGAAGAGAATAGAATAAAGAAAAGATAAAAGATGGTAATCTCTACGAAGACGAATGTGAAGCCATTTGAGTTGAGTGAGACATGATCATATTTTCTTAGGCCAAATATGAAACGAATGCAGACATTCTGCAATCGCTACAGTTTATTGAGCATCTCTTCTGTCAGATCGGGATAAGAGATATCAGCATAATCAAGGATAGGTAAAAGCAAGGCTTGGGCAAGAGCAATTTTAGTATTAGTCCGCAAAAGATTACGAAGCCTCTTCAAAGAATAAAATGCAGCAAATACCTTTCTGCTGTCCTCAGCAACCTGTTGTTTCCAAGAGAGTGTTTTGTCAAAAATTACACCAAGGTTTTTCACTGTATCGCTATATGGGATCTGAACTCCGTCGAATACTACTGAAGGAAGCTGTGCAAAGTCAATTCTCGAAATAAAACCAGGACTGCCTATAATTATGACTTGAGTTTTCGTGGGATCAACCTTGAGTCCATGAGTGCGACTCCAATCAGAGACACGAGCCAAATCAGTGTTCACTTTGCTTGAAGCTTGTGTAATAGTATGGCCTCAGCGAAACAGCTTAAGCCGAAATAATTTATATTTTTAACTAACCTTTTACCTCGTGAGCTCTGAGACTAGCACGAATAATTCCATGAAAAATGTGAATCGGATATACGGAGCATGATTTGCAATCCCTTGCTAATTTTCGTTCAGAAATCATTTTTCAAAGGTCGTATTTAAGCAGCGGAAACACTGCGAAAAATGGCTTTATTGTACGAAAATGAATAAACAGAATGTACGTACTCACTCATACGTTGGAAATTTTGTTTGCTTTAATCAAAATTGGGATTACTTTCGGTTAGGAGTGTATGTAGAATGAATAAAATTTATAAATAATACCTTGGAGCATTGTTTAATAGTTTTTAGCTAAGGTCTGGCCATGAGACAGATCTTTTTATTTGTTGCATTTTTTTGTGCAGTGCAAACAGCGAAATCTGTTGAAACCAATTCCATGCACACTTTTTAAGCACATCACATCACCAATTTTTATGACAATTTTAGTCAAATTAAACAGACTATATGAATTCTGTTATTCGGAATAAAGATTTTCGAATGCACTGCATTCGCCCATACTTCTGTGTTCCGTACCTGAAAACAAAGAATGTATTTTATTAAATAAATGTATAAAAACCATTTTATTCATATTAAATCTATCACGTATTCAAAGAACAGTCATGGCTGGCCACGAGGTAAATCAATGCGGAAATTTTTAGAGTGGTACAGCGCAGCGCAGTTTAAGTACTTCCATGCTGGCCTGGGATCAAGAGAAAAACATAGAATGTGCTAGCTGCGTTTCCTCCCGGGCATGCTGTGGAAGCCAGCTAAGGTGTTTAAGCGTATTGCAGTTTACTCGATGGGCTGACAACCTATAAATATACCTACAAATCTATCTTAAATAACCCTCAAAACTTTGTCAGACGTGGCGGGGCGACTTTTGTTTGGGTCGTTTGCGCTCTGCCTACCCCATTAGGGATAAAGGCGTGATTGTGCTTGTATACCTTGATGAGTGTATTTTTTCACTACTTGCACAATAAGATTATTGGCGAGGCCAGACCCAAAATTTCATCTGTGGTATATATTTAGTACTTAAATTTCGTGGCATTATTAGTTTTTGTAACGCTATCCGTATACGATACAAAGGTTGACCCCAATCTAGTATAGCCTTCGATATTTTTAGGGTTCCGTACTTAGAGGGTGAATTTTGGTCCCCGCTTATTGAATAAACTAAGCCTCTTTCCGTCCAGATGTTTGACAGTAGGCTTCATCACATGAACCGTAATGTTTTTAAGTCTATTTCATGTTTCCTATTAAAAAAAACCTTTCCCTTATTGCATACACACCGTAAAAAACACATTAAGTATTCTTCTTCTTCTGTCGAGTGGATATCGAGTCTATCGACCCGATGAACCCTGGTGTCAGAGTTTTAAAACCGCCTAGTAGCACAACTATCAGGCCTCTGACATGGTTTGAGTAACGACCACTATCAAAGACAGCGACCGGGACCGACAGCTTAAGGTGCCCTCCGAAGCACGAAATCTTTTCCTTTTCTGACAATGAGGTGATTCAGCCTGCAATGTCCTAACCAAACTAGGGAAAAAATCACAAAGTGATAAATTCTCATATATCAACTTTGTGTTTCCCCCCCTGGGAATCGAACCCGGGGCCTCCGGATCGTGAGTCCAATGCACTAGCCACTAGACCACGGAGGCAGTATATAAGTATTTATCTTGAATGATGATATGAAGCCATTTATGTGAGAAACTGACTCGTTCTTGGCTCGTTTTTTGTACGTATGTTGATTGACGATAAGCCTTCTTTGAAAGGGGCAAGAATTGGGGTAATCGTTTGGCTAATTTATTGAAAAAATCGCGAGCCAATGCCAAGTTTGGTCGATGTATACTTTAAAATTTTGTCGTCTAGTGTTCAGAACTATGGTCTTTCTTGATTTAGAGGTTGTGGGTTATGAGATTGCTTTTGGTAAGGCTAATGAAGACTAAATTTTTAATAGATCTAATAATACTCGTTGATCTATGAAAATTATTTTATAATTGTAATTTCTGTCAAAAACACTAAGGCTCGTATTTATAAAGCGATCTCAAGATTGAGATTAATGTTAAGTATGGATTTGACAGGTCTTTTTATACTCAAACGACTTTCTGATACGGACTCAAACTAGCTGTTAGTCTCAAGTGTTGTTTATCTATACGGGCCTGACAAAGTAAAGCACGTAGTTGGCACGTAGTCACTAGTCATCTTTTTAGACAGACAATCATTCAGATGGGATGGGATCTAACTCCTAGTGGTCAACTCCGGGCAAGGGCAGCACAAGATTGCCTGTGAATAAGTCCAGCAAAACGATCCTTACAAAGCGGTGGTATGCTCCGCAAGGGGCCGCCTGGCTCGCAACCACCTTCTCACCGGAATCCGGCGCCAAACAGCTTGCTGTGTTCCTTCGATGCGTGAGATTGCCAGTGCTATAACAGGCATCTGCTTGCTCCATCGTCGACTCTGTCACGGTCATCCCTGAACTAGTGTCTAGTTTAGAGCCATAAGAAACCCCATTTTTATTTTTTTATTTTTTTGCGTCTTCATTATTCCACACTGAATATCAAAGTTATAAATATAGAATCAAACCCACGCCTCGAGAGCGCTAGTTCTGACAATAATACATTGAAGAAATCTTAGAACTAAGTAATTAGGAGTAGGCTTTCTGTTTCTCGCTCTTGAATTTCTCATAATGATTCGTCAAAATAACAAAGTTCAGAAAGCTTTCATTGGCTAAAATTAGGTCGCAAACAGAAATGTCACCTTCTATTTCATTCAGCTTTAAGGGTTCTTTGTAACTGCTCCATTCTTACATACAAACAAATTATTACGTCTGCACGTGTTATCTTATGGGATAGACAGAGCGCCAATGCTTAATAAAAACCATTTCTGCTAGACAGTTATTACTTTGCATCTCTCAAAATTATTGACGGTGAATTCAGATGAATAGGAGTATTGCTATCGACATGTAGCATGCAGCATGCTGTAAAAACGAGCTAAGGGATCCGAGGGTTTCTGTATATTGCAATTTAGGCGATAGGCTGAAAACCTCTCCCTACAGCAATATACCTACAAATCTATCTTAAATAACCCTCAAAACTTTGTTAGACGTGGCGGAACGATTTTTGTTTAGGTAGGTTACACTCTGCCTACCCCATTAGAGATAAAGGCGTGATTATATGTATGTATTTATACTATCGTGAAGAGATTTAGTTTTGTCCAGCTGGAAAATTCTACGTTTATTTATCACGCCCAGCCCAGCAGCCGGTTTTATGTCCTGACAGCTGAAAATAATAAAAAGAAAAGAATAATAATAACAAAAAACCAGTAAGCAAAAACGAAAACTGGGAAGAACCCTTAGCCGAATTTATACATGTCGTCATTTCTAGTTTACTTCTAACTAGAAATTACGACATCTATAAATTCGTCTCTAAGGGTTCTTCCCAGTTTACGTTTTTGCTTACTGGTTTTCCAGTGTTGGCAGTTTCAGCTGTCAGGACATAAACTCGGGCGTATTAACAACTGGGATAATCATGGGCCGTCGTACAAAAATATTGTACTACGCCCATCACAGCACATTTGCGTTAATGGTTGCGGTCATATAATGGGCTTAATTCTATATTCGAACGCCTTCAACCCCCAACATTTCAAAGTTAGAGTGAACAGGCATCTTCTGGGTGAGCTCGCACCATTGTCGACTCCGTCTCAGTCGTTCCCGACCTAGACTGAAGTCAAGAGCAAACCCATTTTGAATTAAAAAAAAAAGAAAAAAAAATAACCGGCTAAACCTAAAATTCAAATCTATTTGTCACTTTCAGACTTAAAACATTGAATAAGGACAAGAGATCTTTTCTCCGGTTTTTTATTTATAGTCGGTGGTTTAATGGGTTATCTGTAACGTGGCGGCGCGACCTTTGCTTAGGTTGTTTACGCTCTGCCTACCCCGCTAGGGATAAAGGCGTGATTATATGTATGTATGTATGTAATTTTTATCCGCCGTCATATGATATGGCGGATAAAATTAACAGAAACACTGGGGAAAGTTGTAAATGCGGGTCATATCTAGCGGACGAAGTGTAAAACCATAGAGTATAAATCGCCAGTAGAAATAGATTTTATTTTTAGTTTTAGCCGGTGGTATCTAGAATCGAGCCCATTTCTCCACAAAATTTTCCTCACTAATATTTCAAAAAGTTTACGTTATTAGGATGTTTGTTCAATCAAGATGCGCCACTTGACGGATAGGAGTGAACTCCAATCAAATAGACTGGGTAAGTTTAAGTCCTGGAATAAGAGAGGCTAGTTTCTACCACGAGAAAGTGCATTATCCCCACGGGAAAACTTATTCAGTCGCTGGTAAAACTGCTGGGCGTAAAGATAGTTTTCTATAAGTACGAGTAGGTATAAAATTATTAATGTGAAATTATCATAAGCGATACCTGCAATCGTCCTGCGTAACTGTGCGCCTGAGTTGTCTCCGGTGTTGACACGCCTGTACCGCCTCTCACTTGAGACTGGTGTTGTCCCTAAATCGTGGAAGCTTGCAAATGTGCAACCTGTACCCAAAAAAGGTAGTCGAGCAGACCCTGCCAACTATAGACCCATATCGGTAACCTCTATACTCTGCAAGATTATGGAGCGTGTACTGAATAATCGGCTCCTGGCATACCTTGAGGATAATGATCTCCTTAACGATCGCCAATACGGCTTCCGCCGAGGGCGATCGACGGGGGACCTCCTCGTGCATGCCACTCACTTATGGAGCGAGGCTATCGAGAGACATGGTGAAGCACTTGCCGTGTCTCTGGATATCTCCAAGGCCTTTGACAGGGTCTGGCACGCTAGCCTTACTGGCAAGCTTCCCGCCTACGGGTTACCTGCTGGCCTTTGCAACTGGATTTCGGACTTCTTGAGTGAACGATCCATACAAGTGGTCTTAGAAGGCTGCTCCTCCGGACAACAGGGTATTGATGCCGGAGTTCCTCAAGGTTCTGTCCTGTCTGCAACCTTATTCCTGCTGCATATCAACGACATGTTGACACCCGATACCTTTGGGTACGCTGATGACAGCACGGTTGTTGACAGATATCTGTCCAGTGCAAGGGCCAACAGTGAAACAATCCAGTCTTGTCGGGAGTCCATAGTGGATCGTCTGAACTCATCGCTAAGGGTGATATCCGAGTGGGGCGATGCCAATCTCGTCAAGTTCAACGCATCCAAAACCCAGGCGTGTCTATTCTCGACAAAACGGAGTCCTTTTAACCTGGCTCCAACTTTCCGGGATGTATCCGTACCGATTTCTGACCATCTTGAGCTTCTTGGTATGAGCCTTACGTCCGACTTGAACTTTGGACGTTACATTGAGTCTCTGGCCACAACAGCTGCCAAAAAACTTGGTATCCTCTCGAAGGTGAGGCGATACTTCACACCGGGACAGCTATTGCAGTTATACACAGCTCAAGTCCGATCGTGTATGGAGTACTGCTGCCACCTTTGGGACGGTTCAGCTAAATACCAGCTGGCTGCCTTAGACTCAATCGAGAAACGTGCTAAGAAGCTCATTGGAGACTCAGCACTGGTTGAGGCAAAACTACAGAACCTTGAGCACCGTCGCAGAGTGGCGTGCATGTCGGTATTTTACAGGATACATTTCGGGGAGTGCGCGTTAGCACTTCATGACCTTATACCCCCCTCCCCTTTCCATCTCCGGAGCACGAGGCGTAGACAGGGGTTCCACCCTTATGTCGTGGATATACCACAAATTCGCACGAAGCGGTTCGCTTCCACATTCTTAATGCGAACGGCTAAGGAGTGGAACTCCCTGCCGGCGGATCTGTTTCCGGAACAATATAACCTGGGCCTTTTCAAGGCGAGAGTGAATAGGCACTACATAGGTGAGTATGCTCCAACATAGTCCGCATCGTCACTTTCCACCAGGTGAGATGGCGGACAAATGCTCGCCTATATATATTTAAAAAAAAAAAAAAAAAAAAAAAAAAAACCTGAAACAGAAAAAAAACAAGTTTTTTAGTAGCAAAATGGCTTCATTTAATGCCACTGTAGACAGAAACTGCAGCATTATTAATTATTTCACTTTGAAGTTTGGAATAGTCTGTTATTGCGGTTTACTAACTAGGTCGTTGATGCACGCTAGCCTTAATTGGACAGTTTCGAAATTCAAATACATTATCATTTCAAAATATTGTATCATACTGTTAACAAAATTGTGTCATTCCTGCAGTAGGATAGGCAGAGCGTCAATGACTTATACAAAGTTCCCTCTTCCACGTAATTTGATGTAGCAGTAGGTTGACAGCCCATCGCCCAAATTACAATAAACTGAAACCATCGAATCCCTTGCCTGGTTTGACAGCATGCCCGCGTCTAAAAGCAGCAGGTACATTCTATGTTTTTTATGGCTTCCAATCCACATTTTACATTACAATCTCTATATCATCAACCACCCTATCAACTTAGCGATAAAAATTACTGGGATGTTTTGTTCTAACTTCCCTACTGGATGTTTTAAATATTATCTAAATTCTTTGCTGCAAGAAGAAAATAAAATTACGGAAGTAGCAGAATGAATAAAATTTTACAAAGGCTAAATATTTCAGAAATTGGTGGTATTTTGATAAACAGGAATAAAGGATTGTATTATGAGTAACGGCTAAGCCACGGAAAATTGGCAAAATTGATAAATATTTAGACCAAAACAATTTACACACGAAGAAAGGGTTATGTTGTGTAGATACTCGTATACGATCGAAACGTTGAGAACTAGACCTTCATTCAATCCAACAAATAAGCCGATCAGTTTTCATTATGAATAACACTTGTTTATCGTTTAGTGTTAATAAAAGGGTTTATTTGTAGAAGCAACTTAAAAGCTATTATCTTACCAAAATAGGATAGGTAGGTATTGGCTGTTATTACCACAAAAAATGTGCAATGTCAGGAAACTGAGTTTTTAGGTTGGTAATTGTAAATGTATCAAAGCTTATTTTGCCCAGAATCTTAAATATTATCTATCCCACGAGACTGCAGGGATGACTGAGTTGATTTGTTTATCTGAAGCCCCAAAATTATACACAGCTTTGTTCACTTGAAACAAAAATATCTGCTTACTCATCTTCGCATAAAACACACGTTTTACTTTCAGAAACACCCCTAAGTTTTTAGTAAAAGGACGACACAGATTTAAAGAGGGCTAGATACTGCATTTTAACCTGTGACCTCTATGGTTGATATCTGGAGCGGTGGCGTTCCTTTTGCTAATGATGATTGAGAATTATAAAATAGATAAATAATTTGTTGCACGTCATATAGTTGAAATACTAATGAACTAATCATAATTGGCTAGTGTAATGTCTGTAGCTAAATAGAAAATGACACGCTCTGTTTTGAAACATTAACACTTTTCAACCATGGCAGAGGCTCATTCGTTTATAAATTCGGACACTAGGGTTCATCCTATCGCCATAACGTCTAATCAAAACTGTTAAAATTAAATGTAAAATATATACATACATACAGTCACACCTTTATGCCTAATGGGGTACGCAGAGCGAAAACAACCTAAACAAAGATCGTTTCGCCACGCCTGACAAACTTTTGAGAGTTATTTAAGATAGATTTGTATGTAAAATATGCGTCGAAAATAAAAAAGGAGTGTCAAGTTGCCTATTTTCTTACTATCTATCATTTATTATAGAATTCAATACAATTGTCAACTTAACACTAAAACTAATACTCATTATAAAATTAGGCGTCAAAAAGAATTACAAAATGTCACAATAAATTAATCACAAAGTCAAACTTAAAAACTAACACCTATCTATCATTTTGCGGTATCTAGTGTACTCTAATTCTGTGAGGGCGACACAAGGCATGCATTAACCCGAGTCAGGAAAAAGTCGGGAAGAAATCCGGTTTCAGGATACACAGTAGAAGTTTTAAGGAGAGAAAGGAAAGTATGCGGAAGGGATTTCTGCTGACCCGAGGGTTCAGTTTGTTGTTTGTTCACATTGTTTATCTTGAGCATAGAATGTGCCAGCTGCGTCTCATTCAAGTCCATAAATGAATTTGAGAAACTGGCTAAAATTACCTACAAATTTGTCAGAAGTGGAAAATCACTCTCGGATTGACACTGCCTAACCCACAAGGGACAAAATGGTGAAAGGGTATATATCTTTTTAAGAAATTCGGGTCCAGGATATACATTAAAAGTTTTAAGCAGAGGTAGGAAAGTATGCGGAAGGGATGTTTGGGATTTTCTGCTGAATTTCTGACCCTTTTGGTATGTAAGTTGTTTGTTGACATCGTTTTTATAATCTTTTCCGAGCATAGAATGTGCTAGCTGCTTTTTTCCCGAGCTAAATTTAAGAGTCAGTATAAGAAATTCTAGGGCTTTAGTGTTTAGGAAACAATCACTTTTTTATGTAGTCTGTATTGTGCAATCACTTATCAGTTTTTTTTTTAACTTATCATAACAAAAGTTTGTATTGACATCTTCCTACCCCGTAAGGGACAAAGGTTTTTACTATAGGTGGGTACTCTGCCTACCCCATAAGGGACAAAGGCGTAATTTTAATGTAGGTAGGTTGAATTTTCTCCAGTATACCCTTTAGCAGTTTTAAAGAGATGAACGAAATATGCGGAAGGGATGCTCAGGATTTTCTGCTGACCTCGGGTTGTGTTTGTCATTTGTTAACGTTGCTTTAAATCGTGCATGTAGGCAAAGTTGTGAACAAAATGGCTTACCCTAAACTTTGGTGAAGTTTCTTATTTGATTTGGGTGAATAGGTATATTTTATTCAAGAAGACGAAGTAAATACGCCTTTTCACTGGCATAAAAAGAACCAATGTTGGTGACTATAATAGATATAAATGTCAAACAACATAAAGCTTATAGGTCCAAATGTCTACAGGTTAAGTTTTCCAGATAACTCATCTCACTAGCTTTATCCCGTATCTCACGGGTTCAGCTGCCTAATCCAGGTGATTGAACGAGGGTACTGGTTTTTACACAGAGCGACTGCCATCTGACCTCCGCAACCCAGAAGGAACCCAGACCCAATCCTAGATTAGGTCAGAGTTTTCAATGCGCAAATACTTAGCCGCTGACATGGCTTTATGAATAATATCTACGGTATAAAACGATATTAACCGGAACCAACGATAAACATGCCTTCCGAAGCACGGAAAAAGCGCCGAATAAATGTGGTACGTATGAAATTCGAAAACTGAAAAACACATTGGTGGGATTCGAACCATGATTTTCCGCTCAGAAGGCAGATGCCCTATCCACTACACCATCTGGCTCTTCCACCTTTACCGGATAACTATAGCTATATAATTTCTACAATATAAGAACTGCCCGTATGCTGCTCATTATAATTAACTAGCGATCCACCCCGGCTTCGCACGGAAATTATCAGTGTTTCTCTACTATATTCTGCATATATTATGCATATAAACCTTTCTCTTGAATCACTCTATCCATGAAAAGAAACCGAATCAAAATCCGTAACGTAGTTTTAAAGATCTAAGCATACATAGGGATATAGGGACAGAGAAAGCGACTTTGTTTTATATTACGAGTATGTAATGATTGAGATCTGTTGTTTTCACTCCTAACACGAAGTACTTGATACTATTTAAATAGCACGATCACAGCACGACAACTGCCTCCGTGGTCTAGTATTCTGTTCCATGGGCTTTCATTCCGGAGGTCCTGGATTCGATGCCCAGAGCAGCCCCCCCCCCCCTGCTCTGCTACACAAAGTTGTTATTTGTGAATTTATCACTTTGTGATTTTTTTTTCCATGCTGGACTGGGACCGAGAGAAAAACATAGATAGAGCCAGCTGCATTTCCTACCGGGCATGCTGTAAAAACCAGCCAAGGGATCCGAGAGTTTCAGTATATTGCAATTTAGGCGATAGGCTGACAACTTGTCACTACAGCAATATTTCTACTAATCTGTCTTAAATTAGCCCTAAACACTTTGTCAGACGTGGCGGAACGACATTTATTTGTGTCATTTACGCTCTGCCTACCCCATTAGAGATAAAGGCGTGATAATATGTATGTATGTGAATTTTTGACTAGTTTGGTTAGGACATTGCAGGCTGAATCACCTGATTGTCCAAAAAGATTTCGTGCATAGAAGGGTGCGTTGAGTTGGTGGTCCCGGTCGCTTTCTATGATAGTGGTCGTTACACAAACCATGTCAGAGGCCTATTAGCTGTGCAATAAGGCAGTTTAAACATTTTGACACCCCAAGGCTCATCAGGTCCATTGACTTGAAAACCAACACGACAGAAGAAGAAGACAGCACGATACTCTTTACGAAGACCAAGACCAAGACATAAGTATTTGCCGTAACATTGTCAGGTAGTAGATGAGACCAATGCGGTCAACCTTTAGTTATTAAAAAAAAACGTAAAGAAGAAAACGGCAAATGTCAAACGCTTGTATTTATTAAGCGACACAAGATACATACATACATGCAATCACACCTTTATCCCTAATGGGGTAGGCAGAGCGCAAACGACCTAAACAAAGATCATTTCGCCACGTCTGACAAAATTTTGAGGGTTATTTAAGATTAGATTTTTAGGTATATTGCTGTAGTGACAGGTTGTCAGCCCATCGCCTAATTTACAATATACTAACACCCTCGGATCCCTTAGCTGGATTTTACAGCATGCCCGCGAGGAAATGCACATTCTATGATTTTCTTTCGCTCCCAGTCCAGCATGGAAGAAATTTTCTTTCGCTCCCAGTCCACCATGGAAGAAGTTTTCACAAGATGAGAGCAATATTAAGTATGTATTCGACAGGCCAGTTTGTACTGAAATGTCATTTGTGATACGAACTCAAAATAGCTGTCAGTCTCAAGTGATGTTTATCAATGCCTTAGATGTCTGCAAACCATTATTCTAAACTGAAACAAAATCTCAGCAACAGTTTTCTTTGTAGAACACTCGCGTGAATTTCATACTATTTGGGCTTGAATTGCAGAAACGCGTTGCATCGTTAACTCTGCAATATGTACTCATGTTGTGCCTCTGGTTACATGTAAAGTGTTTGCGGAATTCAATGCTTCTGCTTTGAGATTCTTGAACATTTTTGTTCACTTGAAAGAATATCTTTTACAAGTTTTTAATGCTAAAGCAATTGTTAAGTATTTGTTATCATTTCCACATTGGTTTCTTTACTGTACCTTATATTTTACATACAAACATATAATCACGCCTTTATCCGTAATGGGATAGAAAGAGCGTAAGCGACCTAAACAAAGCTAATACCGTTATTTAAGATAGATTTGTAGGTATACTGCTGTAGTGTCAGGTTGTCAGCCCATCGCCTAAATTACAATATACTGTAATCCTCGGATCCCTTAGCTGATTTTTACAACATTCCCGGGAGGAAATGCAGCTGGAACATTCTATGTTTTTCTTTTGCTTCCAGGCCAGCATAGAAGTACTTTTATTTAAGAAGTGTTTAAATATTCCTAAAAATATTGGAATAATTGCAATTTACAAATAACAATGGACCTAAGTTTGAACCTTGTCAGTCGTTTTTAATAAACATACTGATAAACGTTTTCTTTTTAATTTTGCTATACAATATGATTCCTATAACGTACATGTTTTACAATAATTGTCGTTATTACTTTTTCTTTTCTATAAAGATATCACGGAGAAGAAGCAACTAAGGCCCATATCACTTGAGAGTGACAGCTAGATTCAGTTCGTATAAGACATGTCATTTAAGTACAATGTGGCCTGTCAAATCCATACTTAACATTGCTCTCAATCTCGAGATTGCTTTATAAATACGAGGCTAAGAAATTTCCGCATTACGTCTTTTATAACCGCAGATAAGTTACCTTGAGGCGTGAAATCCTCGAAAAGCATCCTTGCCTCCAGAGAGCAGATAAGAGCATTTATCGAAGTGTGCCATCGGGCGTATTTCCTGATCTCTTTATGTCCCTGCACGACGTTTAAGAGAATAATGAATGTGAATAAGTGGCAATTATGTGCCCTCGAGGAGTGTTTATTTCTATCAAGATGGTTGTTTGTTGAAAAGAGGAAATGTTTGATGGTCTGATAACATTGAATAAGGAATTCAAGACTTATACGAAGGCAATGACGAAAGATAATTGTTTATTATTTATTATAATATCTAAGTTACATACATACATAAAATCACGCCTATATCCCTTACGGGGTAGGCAGAGCGTAAAACGCCTAAAAAATGGCACTTTCGCTACGTCTGACAAGTTTTGGGGGTAGTTTAAGATAGATCTGTCTGTTGCAATAGTGACGGGTTGATAGCTAATCACCTAAATTATAATATACTGAAACCCTCAAATCAATTAGCTGATTTTTACAGCATGCCCGGGAGGAGATGCAGCTGGAACATTCTATGTTTTTCTATCGCTCCCAGTCCAGCATGGCAATGCAACATCTATGTAATGGGGCTCATTTCAAAATAGAAAATAATGTATATATAAGTAATACATTTGTGTTTAAAAAGTAAATAAAAAGATTTCAAAATTAAAAATGCCCAATACCCTACTTCAGGAATCAAACTTAGGCCTAGTTCTTTTTCACTGTCGACATTCATTGCTCTCTAAAACTCATTCTGAATATGGCTGATGGCACATATTAATATAGGCTACTTATATTTTACTCGTAATAATAATAGTCCTCCCACCGATTTTCGGTGATGGCGGCCAATCTCCCGGAGATAAGCCAACTGCGCAGGACTTGTTTTTAGTGCCCAAGTGTTTGCGCCACACACAAGTGCACTCTCTATTCCTTCAATCTCTTATTCTGATGGGACAGATTGACTGACATGACCAGAGATAAATCAGGCGCAGGACCGACTATTTACATGCCCATCCGACAGCATGGATCAACATACTTTTCGGACAATCAGGTGATCAGCTTGCAATGTCCTAACCAAACTAGAAACAACAACACAAAGTCATTGTCCCCCGCCGGGAATCGAACCCGGGACCTCCGGGTCGAGAGCCCATGGCTCAGACCGCTAGACCACGGAGGCAGTTTACTCGTACAATCCCGAAGGACCTACCTCAAGGCTCAAACGTAGTCTAAGCTCAATTAATAATTGTCAAAATCGTATATTTCTCATTTTGCTCGCTCTTTACATAAAATCTTCATTCATTACTCTCTTAAACTCATCCAAGGGAAAAAAGGATCACAAAATACAGCTGATGGCACACATTGATATAGGCAACTTCATCATCTTCCTAGCCTTATCCCGTATCTCACGAGGTCGGCTACCTAATCTAGGGGATTGAACGAGGGTACTGGTTTTTACACAGAGCGACTGCCATCTGACCTCCGCAACCCAGAAGGGAAACCAGACCCAATCCTAGATTAGGGTCAGAGTTTTCAAGCCGCCAATGCTTAGCACTGGCCTTTGATATGGCTTAACGACTAATATCTACGGTATTAAACGATATTAACCGGGACCAACGGCTTAACATGCCTTCCAAAGCACGGAAAAAGCGCCGAATAAACGTACATATGAAATTCGAAAACCGAAAAACACAATGGTACGTGGTGGGATTCGAACCACGACCTCCCGCTCAGGAGGCAGCGGCCCTATCCACTACACCATCGGGCTCTCCATTACTACATTGATATAGGCAACTTATCTTTAAATTATATGGAGTCGTAGATATACCTCAAGGCATACACTTATTTCCATCGCTCTTTACATAGAATTTAAATTCATTACCTCCTTTAAACTTATTTAGGGACATAATGACTGATGGCACACATTGATACGGACAACTTATCTCCACTCAAATTATAGTCTCAAAGGGCCTACCCCAAGGCACAAACTTAGGCCCGGGTGCTATTTATAATCGTCAAAATGTGCTTTGCTTTTTCCCTTTACGTCTTTAAATTTCTCATTCATTACTCTCTTAAACTCATGCAGGGTATAAAGGGATCACAAAATACGGCTGATGGCACACATTGATATAGGCAACTTATCTCCACTCGTAAGGTCTCGAATCCTTTCACAAGAGGTTTACCTTTCAAGATAGGTCCTCGTGACACGTCTCAAGATATCTTTCATTTGGTTTTACAAAGATGTTCGGTTGTGGATAATCTTTAGGTAAGGAGTATTTTTAAATCAGTTTTAGTTTTTGATAGTGGAAAAATTGAGTCTGATCATATTATTGATCAAAATTCAATTATGTATGAAGTTGAATAAAACAGTTTGGATTGCCATGAAATAATAATAAAATTAACAGGAAATGTATTCAATTATGGACACTTGACTCGAAAATTAAGGCTGTTTAAAATTTAAAGCAATTTCATCAGAACCACACTTTGCCGAACTTTCAAATTCCACCAACCTAGCAAATATCCATCTCAAACGATCTTTATTTCTCTTCAAACCCCATTACCTGTATCGAAGGCCCTTAAGCAGCGGCGTGCCCAGAAAAAAGGCAATGTATTCTAAAATGTTCACCCGTTTAGGTAAACGAGTGCACGTTAAGAGACGGCTTTTCAGATACAGGATAAGGGCAAGGGTGCCCTTAGAACGGAAATTAGGAAAATTGGGAAAAGAAAATGGGCCGAATGAAGAGATTTACGGTGAAGATAAGGAGAGTGGGTACGAAAATATACGTGGGAAGTAACTGCTTTCGCGGTCTAGTGGTATGAGCCATAACCTTCCGATCCGGAGATTCCGGGTTCGATACCCAGGACAAAAAAAGAAGTTGATATTTGTTAATTTATCACTTTGTGAGATATTCCTCAGTTTGGTTAGGACAGTGAACATTCATTGACACTTAAATATCACTACATAGTATTAAACACAGTCGCTATCTCTGTCCCTATATCCATATGTATGCATAAATATTTAAAATTACGCAACGGATTTTAATGCAGTTTCTTTTTATGGATAGAGTGATTCAAGAGGAAGGTTTATATTTTATAATACATGTATAATATAGTAGAGAAATACTAATAATTTCCGTGCGAAGCCGGAGCGAGTCGCTAGTTAAATATAAAAAGATGCACTTATTAAATACTAGCGACCCGCACCGGCTTCGCGAGGAAATTATCAGTGTTTCTCTTATATATTATGCATGTATTATACATCTAAATCTTCCTCTTGAATCGCTCTATCCATTAAAAGAAAAATCATCAAAATCCGTTACGTAGTTTTAAAGATTTTTGCATACATAAGGATATAGGGACAGAGAAAACGACTTTGTTTTATACTATGTAGTGATTTTGCAGCTATATTATTGCGATTACAAAGAGATAACCAATTACAAAAGAAACGATACCAGATCCAATATAGAAATAGTATTATTATTATGAGTATTTTTTCTTCTCTGAAAAACAATCAATGTTGTTTAAGTAATATGAGCAGTGTTATGGTTATGATGTTAACAGTAATGTGATGTAATTTGTAATGTTTTTATAAGTATTCTTTACATTGTTACAGAAAATTATGTTTTAAATAAGATATTCTGACCGAATAAAGGCATCAGAAGGCCAAAGAAAAATAATAATATTTTTTTAAATTATTTTGTATTGAAATGGGTTTGCTCTTGACTTTAGATACTAAGTCACAGATGACCGTAACAGAGTCGACGATGGAGCGAGCTAACCCAGAAGATGCCTGTTATGGCACTGGCAGTCTCATGCACCGATGGAACACAGCATGACAGTGCTGTTTTGCGCCAGACTCCGGTGGTCGCGAGCCAGGCGGCCCCTTGCGGAGCCTACCACCGCTTTCTTGGGATCGTTTAGCCGGACTTATTCACAGGCAAGCCTGTGTTGCCGTTGCCCGGGGTGGACCACTAGGAATTAGATCTCGTCCCTGGTACTGGTCGAAATTCATTTAATTTATTACGGTCGACAGGAAAGAAGAAAAAGATCCCGCCCTACCCCAAATTCAATCCCGCACAACCCATATAGGTTTTGCAATCAACAATAAAAAAAACTGTTATCTAGGTACCTAAAACACGATTTTCCCTTATGAAATGCAGACACACGATTCCGAAAAAGAAAACTCATAAAACACACGTCCGTATGTATACTCAACCTCTCCCCGTGTTTGGATAATAACACAAAGTGTACTCCGTAGCAAAGGGTACATAAATCAATCACAAACACGCGTTGCCTCTCTCTTGATCCGATAGCTGTGGGTTCGATTTCCACTGACTGAAGTTGATATTATTAATTTATCACTTTTTCAGATTCTTGCCAGTTTTTTTACGATAATGCAGGCTATATGACCCGATTGTCTGTCAAGGAAGATGATTTTGTACTTCGAAGGAAACGTCATGTCGTTAAAGTCTTTCTCTATGATGGTGGTCATTTCAAAAACCATGTCAGCACCTAGGTTCATCAGGTCATTGTATATTTATGAACATGAAGCATTCTTTCATGCCGGCCTGGGAGCAAGAGAAAAATATAGAATGTGCCAACTGAATTTCCTCCCGAAAAAAACAGTTACGGGATCCGAAGGTTTCAGTATACTGCAATTTAGGCGTTGGGCTGACAATCTGTCACTTTAGCAATATACTTACAAATCCATCTTAAATAACCCTTGAAAGTTTGTCAGACGTGGCGGGACGACCCTTTTTTAGGTCGTTTACGCTCGCACTACCCCATTAGGGATAAAGGCGTGATTATAAGTACATATAAAGTATTCTATATGGTACTTACCCGAGCATCAAGGGTACATTGGGGTACATAATCAATCACACACTCGAATTCGGCCTCACCCAACTGAACGCTGATAGGTGAATTTGAATATGGAATTAATATTTGAATTCTAAATTTTGGGTTCAAATTACGATTATTCGTAAGGTAAATACAAAATATACATAACCTGAGAGCCTATAAGTATATTGTTATGGATAGCCTGAGTGTATATTGTAGTGGATAGGATCGCTGCTGGACTGGGAGCGAGAGAAAAACATAGAATGTACATTTCCTCCCGTGCATGCTGTATAAACTAGCTAAGGGATCCGAGGGTTTCAGTATATTGTAATTTAGGCGATGGCTATAGTGACAGGTTGTCAGCCCATCGCCTAAATTGCAATATACTGAAACCCTGAGATCCCTTAGCTATTTTCTACAGCATGCCCGGGAGGATATGCAGCTGCCACATTCTATGTTTTTCTTTCGCTCCCAATCCAGCATGGAAGATATAATACCATTAGAGGTACATAATCAATCACGCGAACACTGCTCGTGAATTCAGCCGCACCCAGCTGAATGCTGATTGGTCTGTTGAGGTATGATTACGTTTAAATTTGGAACTGGTGTTTGAATTTGTAACTATCATTATTTTTGAGGTTGTATTACGTATTTTAGTATAATGGTGATTTACGTGTTTATTTAAATTAAGAATTATAGAAACATACATGAAAATTGTTAGAAATTTTGTTACCTGCCTTTAGCAAACCCTTGATTATATTATAAGCTACAAGCGACAACCAACTACAGCTACAACCAACTTCATCAATGTTGGTACATTGTCACTCTAAAGAGTAATTTTTTTATAAAACTTGCATAATCCATTTTCCACTTCCATTCATGTTTAATTTTGGAAATTGACTATTATTGTGTTAATAATGTTCAGCATGGTACCCCACAGATCCTGAGTTCAATTCCCACCAAAGTGGAACTTTTAGCTTCTATATGTTTATTGTTGCAATTTCCATTCATTATTTCAATTATATCGATGCCGATATTTAGAAATATGAGTGTGCCTTTTTTCGGTGCTTTTTCCGTGCTTCGGAAGGCATGTTAAGCCGTTGGTCTCGGTTAATATCGTTTAATACCGTAGATATTAGTCGTTAAGCCATATCAGAGGCGAGTGCTAAGCATTGGCGGCTTGAAAACTCTGACCTAATCTAGGATTGGGTCTGGGTTCCCTTCTGGGTTGCGGAGGTCAGATGGCAGTCGCTCTGTGTAAAAACCAGTACCCTCGTTCAATCCTCTAGATTAGGATGCCGGCCCCGTGAGATATGGTACAAGACTAGGGAGATGGGGGTGGGGGGGGGGAGTATGCCTATATGAAAAATAAACAGTTAAACCTAGAATGTTAAGTTAGTTTAGTAAGGTTCCTGTTGAAAAACAGCGCTACTGTCTTGGACTGTATCACATGCTGAATATTAATAATTGGTACCGAATAAATGCTTTTCTTTCTTTATCTCCTTCTGTATCTATTTCTTCTTCTCTTTCTCTATTTGTTCCGTTCTCTCTTTCTTTCTCCATTTATTTTTCTCTTTCTCTATATCTTTCTTTCTCTCACTCTCTCTCTCTTTCTCTCTCTTTCCTTCTATCTCTTTCTCGATCTCTTTCGCTCACTTTTCCTTTCTTAGAACCTACTATTCGGAACAACATTAAAATATTTATCAACAGCTTTCATAATCTTCTCAAAGGCCTTCACACTTCCACAAGCGAAAGAGTTATCGCGTTGAATATTCATAAACAAACATACTTGCTATAAATATAGCTACAATTGAGTAAACGGGAACAATTGAACAGAAATATCGGTCTCGGAGGAGAACGCGAAGTGGAATTGAGATAAGTGAAGGTTGGCAAAAGTACATCGAGTTGGCAGGTCTATGATACATACATACATATATCACGCCTTTAACCCAAATGGGGTAGGCAGAGCAAAAAAAGGCCTAAATAAAGGTTGTTCCGCCACGTCTGACAATGTTTTAAGGGTTATTTAGATAGATTTGTAAGTATATTGTTGTAGTGACAGGTTGTCAGCCCATCGCCTAAATTGCAATATACAGAAACCCTCGGATCCCATAGCTGGTTTTTACAGCATGCACGGGAGAAAATGCAGCTGGCACATTCTATGTTTTTCCTCGATCCCAGTCCAGCATGGATTGTACATACATACGTACATATAATCACGCCTTTATCCCTAATATGGTCTATGATACCAGTCCGAATATTGGTTGGTACTTTGAGAAGTTATATCAGTTACACCAGGTACATTAACTTTATTCGATTTTAGTGAGAGAATAGAACACATTTTTCTTTTCATTTCTTCCATGCTGGACTGGGAGAGATAGAAAAACATAGAATGTTCCAGCAGCCCTTCCTCCCGGGCATGCTGTAGAAGTCAGCAAAAGGGACTCGAGGGTTACAGTGTATTGTAATTTAGGCGATGGGCTGACAACCTGTCACTATAGCAATACACATTACAATCTAAAATTGCCCTAAATTTTTGTCAGACGTGGCGAAAGCGCCTTTTACGAGGAGTTTGACGCTCTGCCTACCCCGTAAGGGATAAAGGCGTGATTTTATGTATGTATGTACTAGAACACATATCATAATTGTTGAAAACCTCTTTTGACCAGTTATTTCCACTTATTCTTGACAGTACGTCAAGATTCTGTTTGTGTATAAAATGCCCAATAAATACTTCGTGTTTTTCTTACATTTTCAATTTGTAGTAGTACTTTTAACTCTTTCATGACAGTACGTCAAGATTTTGCTTATAAAATAAAAAAAAACTGAAATTTCTTCAGTAAAAATTAATAAATTGTAATTAATAAATTGATGTGCCAATAAATTTCAAAACGGAACACTAAAAAGCAAACAGTAGTTTATACTAATAGTTCTAAGTATACCTACCTTTTTGCATTTACACTCTTTAATGTCGTTTAAACAAACTAAGCACCTTTTTAAAACGACTTCATAAAAATACACTATCTAATCGTGCCAGTGTCACGCACGCGAAAGGTACTCGAAACGTAATGGTTTGATAAGACCTGCGCCTCGTATCACGCCGAAAAAAACGGCCGTTTTCCTTTTCCTGGGAAAGGTTAAAGATATGTTAAAGGTTGTTTTTCCACTAGACGGCACGGCAAGGACACGATATCGTCACGATATAGTGGATCTGTTTTGCCACCACGGACGACGGTAATATCGTCGACGGTATCGTCTGCCTAGTTCCACTCTCTCTCATGACTGTTTCTTCCATGCTGGCGTGGGAGCAATAGAAAAACATAGAAAGTGGTATTGTAATTTAGGCGTTGGGCTGAAAACCTGTCACTATAGCAATATAGGTACCAAATTATCTGGAATAATCCTCAATAATTGTCAGAAGTGGCGAAACAACCTATGTTTAGGTCGTTTGTGCTCTGCCTACCCTATTAGGGATAAAGGCGTGATTTATGTATGTATGTAGTTCCACTCTAAATACCACACACACATGCTTCGTAAGTTTACAAAACACTTGCAGTTTGGTAGACTGGCGAAAATACTGTTCGAAATCAATGCAGTACCGTTGCCTTAACGTTGCCGTGCGGGCATGTGAAAAAGCATGCCATATAATTTTCATTATAACTTCCATACTGGACTGGGAGAGAAAGAAAAACATAGAATGTTCCAGTTGCCCTTCCTCCCGGGCATGCTGTATAAGTCAGCAAAAGGGATTCGAGGGTTACAGTGTATTGTAATTTAGGCGATGGGCTGACAACCTGTCACTACAGCAATACACATTACAATCTAAAATTGCCCCCAATTTATGTCAGACGTGGCGAAAGCGCCTTTTAGGAGGCATTTTACGCTCTGCCTACCCCGTAAGGGATAAAGGCGTGATTTTATGTATATATGTATGTATAATTTTCATTGATAGTCAGATCATTCGTCATACATCATCTCTTCCACGATATCTTCGACGTTTCGTAGAAAAACTGCCTTGGCTATCGTAACGATATCGTGATCGTGCCGTTGCCATTGCCGGTCTAATGGAAAACCCCCTTTCCTGGGAAAGGTAAAAGAAACGCTAAAGGGTTGAGTCTTAAATCTTGCGCGCTTAGGCTAAAGCTTGAAGAAGTCGACTCAGCTCTGTAACGGCTTTAGTTTTTGCCTAGAAATTGTAAAACAGACTCAAAAATGTAGATTTTAAAACGCTGCTGGGGTAACGAGGAACGTACAAAAGAATGTAGGTCATGTGAAGTCGAATTACCTTTTTGGAATTTCAGGTAAAAATTTAGAGAACTCTGATGGTCTTACTTTTTGAGGAATAAGCATTATGATTGAGTCACGTGATTCGTAATAGAATGAATATGGAATGTATGAAATACATGGTACTTACAGAAAAATAAAAACTGAGGTCTAATCAAAAAAGGGTTTGTTTGCAAGTAATCTTCCATGGTGGACTGGGAGCGACAGAATAACGTAGAATGTGCCAGCTGCATCTTCTCCCGGGCATGCTGTAAAAAACAGCTAAGGGATTCGAGGGTATATTGTAATTAAGGCGATGGGCTGACAACCTGTCACTACAGCAATATCCAGTTCTATCTTAAACAACCCTCAAAACTTTGTCAGACGTGGCGGAACGACCTTTGTTTGGGTTGTTCACGCTCTGCCTACCCCATTAAGGATACAGGCGTTATAGTATGTATGTATGTAATCGCAACGGAATCCTAATTTTAGGAGCTGCCGTCAGACATGATCTCAGCAGGGTGGTCCTCCCAACAAATGCCCTTCCCCATTTGTGTCTCTGTCGCGATAATGCGATTGTCAAGCGTGAAAGCCTCTATAGCCTAACTGATGCATGTGATAGAACACGAAACACATCGGTACTTGGTTAAAACCAACTGTCATGCGGACACTTACCGTATATTCACCGTAACTTAAGAGCCGAATAGAAGACGAAATAGTGGTAAAAAAATGTCGAATGCGTTTCGTGTTCTTCGACATTCATCAGAATAGAGCCTTTTACTCTAAAAAGCTGTTTATAGTTTATTTAATTTAATAAATTGAACAATGTTTTTGCTTTAGCATTTTCACTACATACATACATACATAAATCACTTCCATGCTGGACTGGGAGTGAGAGAAAGACATAGAATATGCCAGCTGCATTTCCTCCCGAGCATGCTGTAAAAACCAGCTAAGGGATCGAATGGTTTCAGTATATTGTAATTTAGGCGATGGGCTGACAACCTGTCACTACAGCAATATACGTACAATATACGTAAAAATCCATCTCAAATAACCCTCAAAGCTTTGTCAGACGTGGCGAAACGACCTTTGTTTAGGTCGTTTACGCTCTGCCTACCCCATTAGGGATAAAGGCGTGATTATATGTATGTATGTATGTGGGTAGGCAGAGCGTTTAACGTGTATAAAACAAAGTCGCTTTCTTTGTCACTATATCCCTATATATGTATAAATCTTTAAAACTACGCAACGGATTTTGTTGCGGTTTCTTTCTATAGATAGAGTTACTCAAGGGAAATGTTTATATGTATAATACATGCATTATATAGTAGAGAAACACTGATAATTTCCTTGCGAAGCCGGGGCGGGTCGATAGTATCGTACTAAAATAGAAACTTACTAAATTGAAATTTAGTTCTGCGTATTTCGTCTTGACTCCAGACAGCAGGGATAACGTATTGGTCATAACGGCAGAATAAAATGGTCTCATAAAATCCTACTATCGCCAACAAATAACCATTCACACGATCTTTAAACTCCTTATCACGATACATTGCAGCTCGAAAAACAATTTCTGTTAACCATTACACTAAAGAAGCTGCAATGTATAGAGAACAAAGATACCCTCGAGGATATCCGAATAAATAGTGACGTCAGAACGTGAGAAGAATTCGAGAGAGAATCGAGAAGAGTGCAGAGATAAGGTGTGAAATATCGGGAGCTTAGGGCGAAATCCAATACTGTCCTCTTTTTGTGTTTTAGGACGACGTTTTAGCAAAAACATTATTTCCGAATAATTTACTTGAGTTGAGGTAATGAAAGTTCATTTTAACTAACTAGAAATAATTTTTATTACATAATATTTATAATATCTATTGTTTATCCCTGAAGGTAAAGGTAGAGTGTCAACTTCACAAAAACCCTATACGTACGCCAAACAATGACGGGTTGTCAGGCTATCACGGTCTAAATTGCAATCCTCGTGTGTTTCTTCCTTGACCTTTACAGTATGTTCAGAAAGAAAAGCACCTGGTACATTCTATATATTATTTATATCGCTACCATTCTGGCATGTAGTTTAAGATATACATTGAGGTCGATTCTAGATACCACCCGCTAAAACTAAAATCTATCTGTCACTTTCAAAACAATATAATTAAAAAAGGACAGGCGATTTATATTCTATGGTTTGACTCTTTGTCCGCTAGATTTTGACGTGCGTCTGTTCGTTTCCCCAATATTTATGTCAATTTTATCCGCTAAATCATATGACGGCGGATTAAAATTACGGAAAACGCAAATATCCACCGACTATAAATCAAAAACCAGAGGGAATAAATCTCCTGTCCTTTTTCAATGTTTTAGTCTGAAAGTGACAAATATATTAAAACTTTAGTTTTAGCTGCGGCTATATATAATCTTTCTTTTTCTATTTTATTATTAATTATTTCTTCCATACTGGTCTGGGAGCGCGAGAAAAACACAGAATGTGCCAGCTGCATTTCCTCCCGGGCATGCTGTAAAAGTCAGCTAAGGGATCCGAGGGTTTCAGTATATTGTGATGTAGGCGATGGGCTGGCAACCTATCACTACAGTAGCAATATAACTACAAATCTACCATAAATAACCCTCAAAACTTTGTCAGACGTGGCGAAACGACCTTAGTCCAGGTCAGTTACGCTCTGCCTACCCCATTAGGGATAAAGGCGTAATTATATGCATGCATATATAATCTAGAATCGAGCTCAATGTCAATTTATAGGTTAGAAACAAACGGTGCACGGCAATTCACAAGCTTCTCTAAACTTTCAAAGTAATATCAGACACAAGAAATTAGTGGCAGCAGCTAATATATTCCATGTTTATTTATAGTCTCAGTCCAGAAGATAATAAGAATATTAAACAGAGAGTGTCCTACATTCGCGTCCCCGATTCCAGACTGAAAGTGTATGAAATATTCAAATGAACGCCAATGTAGGGATGTGAAAAATATATCGATTTGAGCTTAAGATAAATCGATATTAAAAAATCAATTATGATTATAACTAATTTCACATAATCGATTTTAGCGCAAGAATATTTATCAGTCATTAATCGGAATCTATGTATTGATTTCTTCTCCTCAAAATTAGATATTTAAGTCGCAACAAAAATAGTCGTCGCAATAAAATATATCGATTTGAGCTTAAGATAAATCGATATTAAAAAATCAATTATGATTATAACTAATTTCACATAATCGATTGTAGCGCAAGAATATTTATCAGTCATTAATCGGAATCTTTGTATTGATTTCTTCTCCTCAAAATTAGATATTTAAATCGCAACACTATTATGTGATCTAATCTACAATCTGATCCTCTTGCATTATGAATAAATTTTGAAGGAACTGCTATAAGAAATTGAAACACGGTAAAAAAATCAATAATTTTAATAAATAATCGATTAGTTATAAACCGATTTATGATCCCCAAGTTTAAATTGATTATTAAAAAAACAATTTTAATTTTAAAAGTCACATCCCTACGCCAATGTCGGCTCGTGGCAATCAAAATGAGCAGAGTCGAATCTCTCAAGAGATTCTGATTGGGACAACCATTGAAATTGCAGATAGAGACTATTAACTGATTATGTGGTCTTAAGTTCAATTTCCATGGGGAATATACAAACACTACCAATGTTACTTTATACATACATACATATATATAATCACGCCTTTATCCCTAATGGGGTAGGCAGAGCGTAAACGACCTAAACAATGGTCGTTCCACCACGTCTGACAAAGTTTAGAGGGTTGTTTAGGATAGATTTGTAGGTATATTTCTGTAGTGACAGGTTGTCAGCCCATCGCTTTAATTGCAATATACTGAAACATTCCGATCCCTTAGCTAGTTTTTACAGCCTGCCCGGGAGGAAATGTAGCTAGCACATTCTATGTTTTTTGTCGCTCACAGTCCAGCATGGAAGTTACTTTATTAGATTATCTATAGTTTGTGGTTTGACAACCTGTCACTACAGGAATATACCTACAAATTTGTCCTAAATAACCCTCAAAACTTTGTCAGACGTGCCGGAACGACCTTTGTTTAGATCGTTTACTCTCTGCCTACCCCATTAGGGATAAAGGCGTGACATGTATGTATGTATAAACTCTGAAGTGTTCATCATGTCATTGCTGGCTAACAATTCACTCGACAGAAGAAAAGTAAGTATAGATGTCCTACATTCATGTCCCCGATTCTGGAATATTCAAATGAAAGCCAATATCGGTTCGTGGTAATCAAAATGAGCAGAGTCGAAACTCTCCCGAGATCCTTATTGTGAATGGTAACAGACCAGAAAACCGCAGACATTGCAGACTATTATTGTTTTTGGCTGGAGTGGTTCCTATATACATACATAGAATCACTCTATTATCCCTAATGGGGTTGGCAGAGCATACAAGACCTAAACAAAGATCGTTCCACTCCGTCTCGTGACAAAGTTTTGAGGTTATTTAAGATAGATTTGTAGGTATATTGCTGTAGTGACAGGTTGTCAGCCTATCGCCTAAATTGCAATTTATACAGAAACCCTTGAATCCCTCAGCTGGTTTTTACAGCATGCGCTGGAGGAAATACATTTGGCACAGTCTATGATTTCTCTCGCTGGGGTCCATCAAGCAAATGTTGCCTAAATTAAATAATTGTACTATTAGAATTTATAAACGTTTGTAAACGTTGACGCTATTGTAACTTTTCTAGTATATTTTTCTGTTCTGTTATGCTCTACCTACCCCATTAGGGATAAAGGCGTTATTACATGTATGTATTTTTTTCTGTGGTTAACAGAAGTTTATGTTTGTTCCAGTATAATTAGAATGTTTAAAAACGGGAAATTTACCGTGGTTTTCCGTTATTGGATGAGTTTCTCCGTGATCCGGATGCATGAAACTGCATTGAAAAATTGGACACTAATGCAAACCCGGAAAATCACGTAAAATTACCCATTTATAAACATTCTAGTTTTGACAACCGTGAAAGTTTTAAAAAGACTTTTCCAGTATCAGTTACACACACCATGTCAGAGGCCTATTAGCTGAGCTATTAGGGGGTTTAAGAACTCAGACACCAAGGTTCATCGGTTTGATTGAATCAATACGAAGAAGTATCAGATTAATTAAGTCTTCGATGGGTTCCCCAGGGTGTCTGTATTTGTATTTCAGTCTAGGCGCTGATGGTCTGACTGCCTACGGAAATACACAAGCTTATCTGAAATGCCCTCAAATTTTGCCTGACATGGCGGAAACAGTCTACAGGAATCCATTACGTCCTGCCTCCCTTAAAGGGATAGTCAACTGCCTCCGTGGTCTAATGGTTAGTGCCATGGGCTCACTATCTGGAAGTCCTGGATTCGATTCCCAGGGGGACATTACACACAGTTGAAATTTGTCAATGTATCACTCTGGAATATTTTCCCTAGTTTGGTTAGAACAATAAATCACCTGATTGTCTGAAAAAAATAAAGAATTAGTGCTTCGGATGGCACGTTAAGCTATCGGACCCGGTCGCTGTCTTTGATAGTGGTCGTTACACAAAACCATGTCAGAGGCTTATTATATAGTTGATATATTCATCATTTATTTAGGAGCTAGCTCTTGTCGGTTGAGTACAATGAAGTGAACGCCAACTGTATCTGCAGTGTGCGTTGTGCTACTAGGCGGTTCATAAACATTGACACCATGGTTCATCGGGTCGATCGCCTCGATATCCACACGACAGCAGAGGAAGAAGAAGAAGAAAGGAAGTAGGCTTGATCTTATATCCATTTATATACATACATAATTTCTTCCATGCTGGACTGGAAGTTAAAGAAAATCATAGAATGTGCCAGCTGCATTTCTTCCCGGGCTTGCTGTAAAACCAGCTAAGGGATCCGAGGGTTTCAGTATATTGCAATTTAGGCGATGGGCTAACAACCTGTCACTACAGCAAAATACCTAAAAATCTTATCTTAAATAACCCTCAAAATTTTGTCAGACGTGGCGGAATGACCTTTGTTTAGGTCGTTTACGCTCTGCCTACCCCATAAGGGATAAAGGCGTGATTATATTTATATATATGTACATACATAATAATATAATGGGCGACGTCTTATATTTTCAACACTCAGAGTTTTGAACACTCAGAGGTTGGACGATAAAGAAAATATAATATTAAGTTACGGTCAGGAATCGCCATCAGAAATTCAATCTATTTTGCTGCACAGAATATGAAAACCCGTAAAAAAAATTTGGTGAATTGCATTTTTGGCGTTGATACTGTAAATTTCAACAGACGTTTTGAGAACAGGTATTTTCCAGACTTTTGACGATCAGCTGTCATACTTTAAGGCATAAAGGCGCATTTTATGTATATCTATTTAAGTATATCAGGTGTAAGGGACAGCGTCCCGTAAACTGATAGGGGTTGCTCAGTCAACGAAACTGAACAACTATCAGCAGGTTATTTTTTTCAGCATTGTAATTGTCTGATCGAGGTCGACATTTTGTATGGGAAGACTCTTTTTGTCGGCTTGTGAAAGAATTTCCTGGTGATAGTCATTTACTTTCGTTGACTGAGCAACCCCAATCAGTTTGCGGGACGCTGTCCCTTACACCCAGTATGATACATATCTACCTTTAACCTATGTACAACGTCCAATAGTTTCACGGTCTACTAGACACCAACGTCTGTTATTGACACATTATGTATTCCATGGTATGTTTGCCCCGAGCTATCTGTGGAGACGGGTCGCGATCTGACATGTTCTCGTGTGTGGAATGCCAAATGCACTGGTTCGTATATCTTTGATCAAGAGCGTGAAACTGGGGTCTTGTCTCCCAATTCACATATACATAAATCCACGCCTTCATGCCTATTGCCACTGGATTTCAAATATTATAACAGTCAGGATTTTTTTTAAAGAATTGTGTCTTGACATAAATTATCTTTTTTCTTACTTGCACTGGGAAGAAAATCAATATATCTGTGGAGACATGTACTCATGTGTAGAATTCCAAATGCACTGGTTCGTATACCTTTGATCAAAAGCGTGAATCTGGGGTCCCAATTCACGTATACATAAAATCACGCCTTTATCCCTATCCATAGACTCGATACCCACTCGACAGAAGAAGAATCCCTTTTGCCATTGGATTTAAAATATTATCACTGTTTGTTTTTTAAAATAATTGTATCTTGATAAAAAATACCCTTTTTTCTTACTTGCACAAGGAAGAGAATTAATATATCTATGTAGTCGTGTGTGGAATGCCAAATGCATTGATTCAGTTATCTTAGATCAAGAGCGTGAAACGGGGGAATGCCAAATGCACTGGTTCAGTTATCTTAGATCAAGAGCGTGAAACGGGGGTCTTGTCTTCGAATTGACAAGTCCATAAAATCATGCCTTTATTTTTATTGACTTTATAGGACGACTCGGAAGAAAATCACGCTATCTGTGGAGGCGGGTCGCGATCTCATATGTATTCGTGTGTGGAATATCAAATGCACTGGTTCAGATATCTTTGATCAAGAGCGTGAAACAGGGCTCATGTCTCCCAATTGACATATACATAAGAATCACGTCTTTATGCTTAATAGAGTAGACAGGATACTTATCGGATTAGGGATTTTCCAAATAGAACTAACGATTGATTGACGAACGACGAAAAAAAATAACGATTATCTTATTTCTACAGGTAATACCTGGAAAGAGATTCAAAGATCTATGAAGCCCGTTCGTGTAAAATTATTATTAAATAAATAAAGTATTCAATTAAATTGAATTGTCGCGATCTCATATGTACTCCTGTATAGAATGCCAAATACACTGGTTCAGTTACACTTGATGAAGAGCGTGAAACTGCGGTCATGTTTTTGACTTCCAATTGACATAAACATAAAATCACGCGTACTATAAAAGGTTATTTTAAGCTAATTTCAAATAAGAATATACAGGTGGCGCAAAAGAAGTCATCCGATGTTGTTTGGCTCTCATTTTTTTTCTAAATGAAAAACTTCGAATCTGTTTTTTGATTATATTTATTTGCACCTTTAGAATTTTACTGGTCAAGTCGAGAAGATGATATCGGCCAAATGGGCGCCGTTACAATTGATTGCCATACGGGCTCGTTTTATGGCATTTTTCATCACTTCGGCGAGAACTTCGGGCGACAGATTCTCGCACTCGTGTCGAATGTTGTCTTTGAGGGCTTCCAAGGTCTCAGGCTTGTTGACGTAAACACGAGACTTCAAAAAACCCCATAAAAAGAAGTCCGGGACCGTTAAATCGGGCGATCTGGCCGGCCAGTGCAAATCGCCAAAACGAGAGATTAGGCGACCCGGAAATGCCGCCTTCAGAATGTCGGTTGTGGCTCGTGCAGTGTGCGCCGTTGCCCCGTCCTGTTGGAACCACATGTCCTCCAGTCCCAATTCGTCCAATTGCGGCAGAAAAAATTCGGTCAACATGGCCCTATAGCGCGCACCGTCCACTGTTGTCGTTTGACCCGCGGCGTTCTCGAAAAAAAATGGCCCGATGACTCCTCCAGCGTGAACAGCGCACCACGCAGTCACTTTGAGCGGGTGTAACGGCTCCTCGTGCATCACTCGTGGATTCTCGGTGCCCCAGAAGCGATAATTTTGCCGATTCACGTAACCGCTGAGGTGGAAATGAGCCTCATCGCTCATGATGATTTTGGTCGAAAAATTGTCCAATTCTTCCTCGAGATTGAGGATGGCTTGGGCGTAGGTTACGCGCGTTTGGCGGTCGGCAGGCAGCAGCTGATGCACGGTCTGGACTTTGTAAGGAAACATCTTCAAGTCTCGCACCAAAATTCGCTGCAAGGACCGCCGGCTGAGGCCCAATTGCGTGGCACGTCGTCTGGTCGATGTTTCGGGGCTCACTTCAACGTCCTCGGCTACAGCGGCGATATTCTCGGCAGAACGGGCGCTCCGGGGCCGGCCACTCTTAGCAACGTCTCGTGTGGTCCCATACTCTTCAAGGTTGGTGGCTAAACGTCGCAGTGTTTGCGCAGTCGGTGTCGGACGGCCGGGGAATCGGCGACGGAATTCGCGCTGCGCCAACACCACAGACGAATTGTTACTCAAAAAAATAGACACGATTTTTCCGCGTTCTTGGGGAGTGTATCGCTCCATGGCTTGTTCACTTGTATTCTGCATCTGTCTAGTCCACAAATGTCAAAACAGATTTGACATTGGCGGCCATTTGCAAAAATGAGAGCATCTTCCAATAGGGTGATTTCTTTTGCGCCACCTTGTATTTATAATATGATATCTGAAAACAAAAATACAAGAGGAATGAAACAGTAGTGGCACAAAGGCGAACTAAGTAAGACTATTTGTTATTACAAAAGGTCCCTCTAAGTTCTAAATTTTATTTAACGGAAAGACCATCAACTTTTCTACGTTTCTTTTATCAGTTCTAGTAGACTAGGACGGATTATTTAACCAAGAAATGTTAAATTTTAACTCAATTTTACCTACACTTGATAAGGTTTTGATAGTTAACAGTAACATTTAAGCACATACACATTTAAACATTTTTTTATTACACCGTACGTTTCTCATCTCCGAGTTAACTTTACTTTTACTAAATGAATTTTTCATTACATACTTAAAGCTAATATTACTTAGCTTCAGGGAATCAGAAGCGAAGCTACGTAATTTCCTGCTTCTAATTTCCTGACTAGATTTTCTAATTAATCATCTTCGTGCACTAATTAGGATTTCAAAGAAGATGGTTGGTTTCACGTCTTAGATGTCTGGATACGTCAAATATCTAGGATCCGAGACATTGGATAAAACTTAATAAAATGCAATACATTTAAATTATGCTTATTTTTATTATATAAACGTTTTGCATGTAACAAGAGCTTTAACTGATAATTCTGGCAATCGAAATGTAACTCTTATTTCAGGTTAAAAGCTTTTTAATTGTTATTGATTTGTGAACTCTGAGGATTTCTTTCACGCTGGCCTGAGAGCGACAAAAAACCATAGCCTACCATAACTGCTTTTCCTAGCGGGCATGCTGTAAAAACCAGCTAAGGGATCCGAGGGTTTCAGTATATTGTAATTTAGGCGATGGGCTGACAACCTGTCACTAAGCAATATACCTTCAAATTTATCTTAAATAACCCTCAAAGCTTTGTCAGACGTGGCGAAACGACCTTTGTTTAGGTCGTTTACGCTCTGCCTACCCCATAAGAAATAAAGGCGTGACTATATGTATGAATGTATGATTTGTAAACGGTAAAACAAACACTGAATTATTATCGTTACTTCTTCTGTCGAGTAGGTATCGAGTCTATCGTTCCGATGAACCCTGGTGTCAGAGTTTTTAAACTATTATCGTTACTATGTGGGTTACTGTTGTTGTTGTGTTGAATACCATGTTATAGATGATTTTTTAAAACATATTTACTACAACATCTTCTTCTTCTTCATAGCGAGTGGATTCTCGAGTCGAATGGCCAGACGAACCCTGGTGTCAGAGTTTTCAAACCGCCTAGTAGCACAGCTAATAGGCCTCTGACATAGTTTGAGTAACGACCACTATCGAAGACAGCGACTGGGGCCGACGTCTTAACGTGCCCTCCGGAGCACGGAATCTTTTTTCTTTTCGGACACTCCGGTGATTCAGCCTGCAATGTCCTAACCAAACTGGTAAAAACCTCACAAAGTGATAAATTGACAAATGTCAACTTTGTGTTTTGCCCTTGGAATCGAACCCAGGATCTCCGGATCGTAAGCCCATGGCTCTAACCACTAGACCACGGAGGCAGTACTAGAACATGATATTTTATTATTAAAAAATGAACAAGTGTTACTTATATTATTAAAGCGCATTCTTCCATGCTGGACTGGAAGCGACAGAAAAACATAGAATGTGCCGGCTGCATTTCCCCCCGGACATGCTGTAAAAGCAAGCTAAGGGATACGAGGGTTTCTGTATATTGTGACTTAGGCGATAGGCTGACAACCTGTCACTACATCAATGTACCTGCAAATGTATCTTAAATAACCCTCAAAACTTTATCAGATGTGACGCAACGGCCTTTGTTTAGGTCGTTTACGCTCTGCCTACCCCATTAGAGATAAAGGCGTGATTATATTTATGTATGTAAGCACTAGATAAAAAAAAGTTTTAGTGTCACCGTTTCCATCCTATATATTTTCCGACATAAGATTGTAAGCTCCAAAATCATAGTCCAAACTATCTAATATTTTTTAACATTATTTCTAAGGCCCATATTTATAAACAGCACTTAAGACTGACAGCGAGTTGGAATAAGTATCAGAAATATAATTTCAGTACAAAATGAACTGTCAAATCCAAACTTAATATTGCTCTCAATCTTGAAATGGCTTTATAAATACGAACCTAAGAAGAAGATATTGAGAAGCGTAGTGATTTGAGAGATCTGACAGCATACAAATCAGATAACAAAGGATAGAGTTCGCGAAATCAGCAAATTAGACCAAATCACAATTCAGTAAATTCTGACTCAACGAAGTTTGTTCAATTGATTGATTAATTTTGCGGTGGGAATATAATAATGGATTCTCATTTCACTGGGAGTCCCTAAATAATTCTACTTGTTAATTGACTTCCATTATAAATTCGGGCATGTAACGGACGGTATTCCGAAAAGTGAAAAGGGTTCATAATTAAACTGAACAATTTTCACAAAAAAGGCGTAAAAATATAGAAAGTTTCAATTACAAAAAATGGGAGAGACTTAAAGAAAGATCGTTGTTCAACACGTCTGAGAAGACATTTAATATTGATTTTGTTGAAATTTTATTTATTTAACTTTTGTTTGTAATTTTTGTATTATTATTGTTTTGAACGATAATATTATCAAACTATTTAAACTTAAGTGAGACATTCTAAATAAAGATTTTAATAACGGGCACTCACTTTGGAAAATAAGTCGCGTACTTCACGACATAATACGTATCTGTTGTACATATGTGTAAATGATTTTTTTTAATAATATTTTAATCGTACATTTTTATAATATTGATAGTATAAAATTAATATATCTAAACTAATTAAATCAAGGTTTGGAGTTACCATTTCAGACAGATCTACATATTACTTTAGTGAGTTAGTTAGTCCATTACCTGAATTGCAATACAGTGATACCAACCAGACCCTAATGCTTTTTATGGCATGTACGAGAGGAGACTGCTGCTGCTGGCTTTTTTCTCCACTTCTAGTCAAACATGAAAGTAAATGCTTTTACACCAATGTTTAATGATGTTTGCAAATGTTTCCAAACAGGGATGTTGGATCACCATTAAATCGTATTACGAAAATGTTAAAACCATTGTAGCTTACGGCACGGAGCGTACAGCATTGTCAATATTGCTAATGTATCGAAATAGATTTTATGATTGATGGTTATCCATTCAAGTGGTATAGGCTGGTATAGCCTTAGCCTAGAGTCGGACGTCATGAGTTCTTGATACGGTAACATACATACATACATAAAATCACGCCCTTATCCCTTACGGGGTAGGCAGAGCGTTAAACGGTAACACAAAGTTGATAATGCCACTGAAGATTGCTTCTTGCATATTATTAACACTTACTTATTTTTACGTTACATAGATCCGTATTTATAAACAGCACTTTAGACTGACAGCTAGTTTGAGTCCGAATCAGAAACGGTATTTTAGTACAAAAGGACCTGTCAAATCCATACTTAATATTGCTCTCAATCTTGAGATCGCTTTATAAATACGAGCCAAAGTCTCAACCCGTTGACCATTCGTTACAAAAATATTCTACATTTCACATAAAGAAGACATAACAAAACACAAATTACAGAAACAAAAGTCCAATTGAACCCTTTCACAATTCACATACCAGAAAAACCCAACCCTTTTTCCATCCTTAAAAAAAAACATTTACAGTTTTGCACATACGAAAAAGAGTCCAAACCTTTCACGGGAACACGTAACAGATACTACGGCACGTAGAAGTAGGGACGTGCCATTAAAAGGCGACGTGGCACGCCTGTATCTCGTTAATCTATATTGCTATCTACTGTAATCTGCACACCTCTAGCGTTGATTGGGAAAGAAGGCAAGTAGAAGACTAGAGCAGTGCTATCTATGTCTATGATTCCGAACGCGTATATAACACTTTATCTTGTGAGACGATAGTGGAGCTAGCTGCTTCTGGGTAAGTGATGGAGCTCCACTGTGGTCTAGATTAGAGGCAAGATCATATATGAATAGTACATACATACATACATAAATATAATCACGCCTTTATCCCTTATGGGGTAGGCAGAGCGTAAACGACCTAAACAAAGGTCGCTCCGCCACGTCTGACAACGTTTTGAGGGTTATTTTAAGATAGATTTGTAGGTATATTGCTGTAGTGACAGGTTGTCAGCCCATCGCCTAAATTACAATATACTGAAACCCTCGGATCCCTTAGCTGGTTTTAATAGCATGCCCGGGAGGATATGCAGCTGGCCCATTCTATGATTTTCTCTCGCTCCCAGGTCAGCATGGAAGATATACGAATAGTGTACCTATAAAAGAGACTCATTGATCCTGCAGACAAACTGAGCAAGCATTTTTGTGGGACTATTGTAATAGATATAAGATTATTGTAAAATGATAAGAAAAAAAGACAATACAATACAAAGAGTAAAATATTTTCAATAAAATACTTATGTTCAAATTTGTGTGATTTTCACTCTCCATGAAGAAGACTCTCGTAAAGAGTAGAAACGTAGAAGTCTAACACCTCCGTTAAACAAACACGTGAGTAGTGAGTATTTGTAATCAGCTCTCATGAGATCAGCGAGTTTGAGTTCGTATCAGAAATGTAATTTCAGTACAAACTGACCTGTCAAATCCCTACTTAATATTGCTCTCAAGTTTGATATCGCTTCATAAATACGAGCCTTAGCAATTTTTCTTAATCAAGATGAAGCGGCGGCCTCATTGTTAAGCAAAAGTTTGTTTCAGACAACTTCAGAACATAGGAAAGAAAAACAAACTAAGCAGGCTGTGAACTTTCAGGCCAGGTAATAATACAAGATAAGATAAGAAGATAAGAATATACTTTATTGCACAGAAAAGACACAAGAGAAAATAAAAATAAATGAAACAAAAAGTATTACAAAAACGCGGCCTTATTGCTAAGCAGCAATTTCTTCCAAGTACAGTGTACGATGTTACTTTCACAGAAAGCTGTGGATGCCGAGAATATTATACTGACAGCGATACACAATACAAACATATATATCACTTCTTTATCCCTATAGGGTAAGCAGAACGTTAACGACCACAACAAAGATCTTATTTCTTCTTTCTTTGTAGAAATAAGCAGTGCCTGTTGTGTCTTAATTCCTAATGTCATTGTTCTGGGTATGTTTATGTGTACAATAAACTGTTCAATAAATAAATAAATAAGGTCGTTCCGCCACGCCTGACAAAGTTTTGAGGGTTATTTAAGATAGATTTGTAGGTATATTGCTGTAGTACCAGGTTGTCAGCCCATCGCCTAAATTACAATATACTGAAACCCTCGGATCCCTTAGCTGGTTTTTACAGCATGCCCGGGAGGAAATGCAGCTGGCACATTCTATGTATTTCTTTCGCTCCTAGGCCAGCATGGGACCAACAAGTACACAATAAAAGATCTAATTAAATAGGTAAATTCATGTGAGCCTGCATACACCTTTCAGCAGGTGAACGTAACAGATACTATAGCACGTAGAGTAGGGTCGTGCGGTTAAAAAGCTACGTGCCACGTCCGTATCTCGTTAATCTATTCCTATTCACACACCTAAGGCGATGATTGGGACAGGAGGGTAGTTACGAAAAGCTAGAGAAATTACATTTATACAACGCCTTTATCCTTTATGGGGTAGACAGAGCGTAACAGATACTATGGCGTGTAGAGTAGGGTCGTGCGGTTAAAAAGCTACGTGACTCGTCCGTATCTCGTTAATCTATTCCTATTCACACACCTAAGGCGATGATTGGGACAGGAGGGTAGTTACAAAAAGCTAGAGAAATTACATTTATACATAGAGTCACGCCTTTATCCTTTATGGGGTAGACAGAGCGTAACAGATACTATGGCATGTAGAGTAGGGTCGTGCGGTTAAAAAGCTACGTGACTCGTCCGTATCTCGTTAATCTATTCCTATTCACACATCTCAGGCGATGATTGGGACAGGAGGGAAGTAAGGAATAGCTAGAGGAATTACATTAATACATAAAGTCACGCCTTTATCCGTTATGGGGTAGACAGAGCGTAACAGATACTATGGCATGTAGAGTAGGGTCGTGCGGTTAAAAAGCTACGTGACTCGTCCGTATCTCGTTAATCTATTCCTATTCACACACCTCAGGCGATGATTGGGACAGGAGGGTAGTTACAAAAAGCTAGAGAAATTACATTTATACATAGAGTCACGCCTTTATCCTTTATGGGGTAGACAGAGCGTAACAAATACTATGGCATGTAGAGTAGCTACGTGACTCGTCAATATCTCGTTAATCTATAATTTTTTACACACCTCAGGCGGTGAATGGGACAGAAGGGAAGGTAGGGAAAGCTAGAGGATTTAGAGTCTTGAAAATTGAGTCATTTTTTTAATCAACGCATTAATTATACCTAGGTAATGTTTAAACGTAGAAAAAGCTTGTAGTGAGTGTTTTTGTTTACTGTAGGTAGATCTAGAGTGAAGTCCATAAATCGGCAAATGTGATATTCGTAATAATAACAATGCAGCGAGCAAAGATTTAATGAGAAGTCGTTGTGCAGCAGAGGATTAGCTCATGCGATAGGGGTCGTATTTTTAAAGCGATCTTAAACTTTAGAGCAATATTTAGTATGAATTTGACAGGCCAGTGTGTACTGAAATGACATTTCTGATACGAACTCAAAATAACTGTCAGCTTCAAGTGCTGATTACAAATACGGGCCTAGGTTTTGATTATTTCTAAGAACTCGCTAACCTGTAATAGTTCAAAGCTTTGCAGCGCTCATTGCGTGATGTAGTTTGTGATAATAATTTGTCAAGATTAATTTAGATGTAATTATTTGTGATAGAAAATACTCCAAATACTCAGAACTGACATCGATACACACAAATTGTATATATATATTTATATCCTTTATTGCATAAACACAAAAGAAATGTTATTAGAAAACAAAGTGTGCAAGGGCGAACTTCGCTATAAAGAGATCTCTTCCAGCCAACCCAATGGTAGTAAGAGAAAGTGAATAATTGAACCCAGATAGATTGCTTGTAAAATACGAAATAACTACCTTCAGCTGCCTTTAACTGCCTCCGTGGTCTAGTGGCTAGTGCCATGGACTACTGATCCGGAGGTCCTGGGTTCGATTCCCAGGGGGGAAACCCAAAGTTGATATTTGAGAATTTATCACTTTGTGAATTTTTCCCCGTTTGGTTAGGACATTGCAGGCTGAATCACCTGATTGTCCGGAAAATAAAAAGATTTCGTGCTTCGGAGGGCACGTTAAACCGTCGGTCCCGGTCGCTGTCTTTGATAGTGGTCGTTACTCACACCATGTCAGAGGCCTGATAGTTGTGCTAATAGTCGGTTTAAAAACTCTGACACCAGGGTTCATTGGGTCGATAGACTCGATACCAACTCGACAGAAGAAGAAGAAGAACTACCTTCAGCACTATCGAAAGCATTAATACTGCAGACTGCAGTAGTCAATGTATCAGTTCAATAGCTGAGATAATCCTGAGTGAATTCAGATCGACTACCCCTTGCATTTGGGAGTGCTATTCCGTACATTATTTATTGACGTGCAGTTTGGTAGTATCGTTAACAATAAACACTTCTTCTGTTGAGTGAATATCGAGTCTATGGACCCGATGAACCCTGGTGTCAGAGTTTTTAAACCGCCTAGTAGCACAACTATCAGGCCTCTGACATGGTTTGAGTAACGACCACTATCAAAGACAGCAACCGGATCGACGGTTTAACGTGCCCTCCGAAGCACAAAATCTTTTTCTTTTCGGACAATCAGGTGATTCAGCCTGCAATGTCCTAACCAAATTGGGGAAAAATTCACAAAGTGATAAATTCTCAAAATATCAACTTTGTGTCCCCCCTGGGAATCGAACCCCGGACCTCCGGATCGAGAGTCCATGGCAATAACCACTAGACCACGGAGGCAGTTAAACAATTAAACACTGGGTTAATTGTATTAACATGGGTCAGGTTTTTGCACTTAATGCTACCTATAGACTTAACACATACACATATAATCATGTCTTTATCCCTAATGCGGTAGGCAGAGCAGAAAATAACTAAATAAATGTCACGTCACGTCTGATAAAGTATTGAGGGTTATTTAAGATAGATTTGTATGTAAATAATAAAAATAGGTTTCAAAAATAAAAAGTTATCTCAATTTTTTTCGGCAGTGTCACCCCCGAAGTAATATTTTTTTATATTTCTACACTTGTTTTGTCAAATATCTTTTTTTGTACGCTGGAGAACCAAAGGAAACAAGATTTTTTTTTCTTTTTTTTTTAAATGAAGTTGATAGATTTATGCAGCAGTTTTTCTATGATCTAGTTATTGCTTCAACTTTTCCTTTTTTTATTTCTCAGGCACAGAATTTCGACCCATTGAGTTTATGTAAAATAATCGCAAATAAGCTTGTTTTGTGAGCAGAAAAACATTATTTTTTGAAGATCATCATCATCATCGTATGGCGTTTCCAAAAATGCGACTTTAAAATTTTGATGACGGAGTTAGCAATCCATTGCTTTTTTGAAGATAAGAGTATGTCATGAGAAGTCACCAGCCCACCAAAGAATCCAGTTGTTATCCTTTCGCTTTCCGCAATTTTCGCAATTTCTTAGCTATTTTTAAGAGACTGTTTATTTATTGAACACTTCCATGCTAGACTGGGAGCGATAGAAAAACATAACATGTTCCAGCTGGTTTTCTTCCTCTTTCTGAAAAAGCCGCAGAGAGAGAGACGTTGGTTTCGGTAGGTGTATTGAAATTTAAGCAAAAGACTGACAAGTTAACAATATACACAGGTTTACACCTAATTCTTTCTGAAATGATGCTCAAACCTTGTCGTGAAAAAACGCCAAAAAGTTATACCTAAGGTCGTAAATGCTCTCCCATGCAGGACTGGGAGCGAGAGAAAAACATAGAATGTACCAGTTCCATTTCCTCCCGGGAATGCTGTAAAAACCAGCAATGGGATCCGAGGTTTTATAAACAGAAACCCTCGGATCCCGGGTTTCTGTTTATTGCAATTTAGGCGATGGGCTCACAACCTGTCAATTTAGCAATGTAATGCAATGTAATAAATCGACCTTAAATAACCCTCAAAACTTTGTCAGTCGTGGCGGAACAACCTTTGTTTATGTCGTTTACGCTCTGCCTACCCCATTAGAGATAAAGACGTGATAATATGTATGTATGTATAAATGCTCTGCCTACCCTGTTAGGCATACCTACAGTCGCGACTTTATGTAAGTATATAAAAGTAAGTATGTCATGAGAATTCACCAGCCCATCAGTGAGATCAAAGAATCTAGTTATCTTTTCCGGAGCGTGTTCGCAATTTCTGAGCCTTTTTAGGCGGATGTCCAAAAACAAGATAAATATTATGAGAATTCGTGTATGTTTTCTTTTTGCGTTTGGATTGTAAATTACTGCTGAACTAGATCCGATATGCCAGTTATTCTTTCCACTAAATGATGATTGCTTAAAGAAATATAAAATGCAATAATTAATCATCAGTGTAAAGACTCACAGGGTATACCGTGTGAAAGGGACAGCGTCCCGAAAACTGATAGGGGTTGCTCAGTTAACGAAACTGAACAATTATTACCACGAATTTCTAACAGGAGATAAAAAAAAAACCATACAAAGTGACCACCTCGATCAGACAATTTGTATGGAAAATCAACATATATTTTCACTGCCTGAAAAACAAAACTGCCGATAGTTGTCCAGTTCCGTTGACTGAACAACCCCTATCAGTTGGCGGGACGCTGTCCCTTACATCCCGTTTACCCTGCGGTTGTCTTAAAAGTTACTAAAATGGGCAGCAGTGTACATCAATTCTTAGGTTATATGACTTTTGTATTGTCACAATTCCGCCAATACCACGTAAATGAAAATATTACACGATGGGGCAGGAAAAAAAAAAAAACAATATTCACGACAAAATCAGCAGGAGTTGAACACACCACACAAATGTTTTAGTAAACCAAACCCACAATGATTCACTGAAATAATGCCAAAACTGACGGCATTTAAGTCGAAATCACTACATAGTATAAAACAAAGTCGCTTTCTCTGTCCCTATATCCCTATGTATGCCTAAATCTTTAAAACTACACAACGGATTATGATGCGGTTTCTTTTAATGGATAGTGTGATTCAAGAGGAAGGTTTATATGTATAATACATGCATAATATATTAGAGAAACACTGATAATTTCCGTTCGAAGCCGGGGCGGGTCGCTAGTCATCATTTCCCTAGCCTTATCCCGTACATCACGGGGTTGGCTACCTAATCTACGGGATTGAACGAGGGTACTGGTCTTTACACAGAGCGACTGCCATCTGACCTCTGCAACCCAGAAGGGAAACCAGACCCAATCCTAGATTAGGTCAGAGTTTTCAAGCCGCCAATGTTTTAGCACTGGCCTCTGATATGGCTTTACGACTAATATCTACGGTACGGGGCGGGTCGCTAGTAAGTTATAAAAATCCAAAAATCCCTCTACTACGTGTAGTAAGTACACAACACTCGCAAAAGTCGGAATCCCAGCAGTGTGCTTACAGCGTGCGAATGTTAATACGCTAGTTTCTTACTAGTCAAATCAGCAACTTTTTATGAAATGTCATAAACGCTTTTTTATATGAAAATGGGTGGGTCACATCACTCTCCAGTAAATATTGACTTCTCAAATCAATAACTTCTGTATTTTTAACTCGATTATTAAATCCAAATGTACATTTTTTTAAATGATGAATGAGATCCACAGTATTATCAGCCATCAGTTTTAAGTATAAACGTATAGAACTTTTTTATTATTCTGCGATTTTTTATTGCTTTGGAAGGTCCCAGTTAATATCGTTTAATACCGTAGATATTAGTCGTTGAACCATGTCAGAAGCCAGTGCTAAGCATTGGTGGCTTGAAAACTCTGACCTAATCTATGAGTGGGTCTGGTTTTACTTCTGGGTTGCGGAGGTCAGATGGCAGTTGCTCTGTATAAAAACCAGTACCTTCGTTCAATCCCCTATATTAGGTAGTCTACCTCGTGTCGTATGGGATAAGGGAGATGATGATTGTTTCTTTTTATCCACCCAGGCAAAATACCTATTGTGTCACTGCGCTTGCCAGTCTGCCTGCCATGCGTAGCAAGTATAAAAACTAACCCGCAATGGGAAAAATCTATGTTCTGCAGTAGGACTGTAATATGTAATATATATATATATATATATAATCACGCCTTTATCCCTAATGGGGTAGGCAGAGCGTAAACGACCCAAACAAAGGTCGTTGCGCCACGTCTGACAAAGTTTTGAGGGTTATTTAAGATAGATTTGTAAGTATATTGCTGTAGACTGTAATAACTGACTAAAGGTAGTACTAATTCAATACGCCTAAAAAAGTACATACATATAATCACGCCTTTATCCCTAATGGGGTAGGCAGAGCGTAAACGACCCAAACAAAGGTCGTTCCGCCACGGCTGACAAAGTTTTGAGGGTTATTTAAGATAGATTTGTAGGTTCTACTAAAGAACACTGTATACTTGGTTAAGCAAGAACTCAGTCAATTTACGGAGTTTCGTATTAACTTACTTCCATGCTGGTCAGGGAGCGAGAGAAAAACATAGAATGTGCCAGCTGCATATCCTCCCGGGCATGCTGTAAGACCCAGCTAAGGGATCCGAGGGTTTCTGTATATTGTAATTTAGGCGATGGGCTGACAACCTGTCACTACAGCGATACCTACAAATCTATCTTCAATAACCCTCAAAACTTTGTCAGACGTGGCGGAATGACCTTTTCTTTAGGTCGTTTACGCTCTGCCTACCCCATTAGGGATAAAGGCGTGATTATGTGTGTGTGTGTGTGTGTGTGTGTGTGTGTATTAACTTCGAAATTAAAGCAAGAAAAATGTAAAGTACCTTCTACTCTGAGCAACCCCTATCAATTTGCGGTAAGCTGTCCCTTACACCCTGTATAACTTTGTATAGGTTGAATTACACAAGACCACAAGTTTTAGGCTCGTATTTATAAAGCAATCTCAAGATTGAGAGTAATGTGAAGTATGGATTTGACAGGCCACATTGTATTGAAATGACGTTTCTGATATGAACTCAAACTAGCTGTCAATCTCAATTACTGTTTATAATTATGGGCCTAAATACTGAAATCTCCGAAATAGAATGACTGTGGTATTTCGAACCCAAGACAGACGAGTGGGTGATTTATGTAAGTCTGTTTCTTTTATTACATCCGCAGTCCATTAAGTGCTTCTAAGGTCTAGTGGTCTGAACTTTGAGCTCCTTGATCGGAGGTAGGAGGTACAGTTTTCATGTAGTTTACAAAAAGTTACTATCATCAATTACCAGGTGTAAGGGACAGCGTCCGGCAAACTGAAAGGGTTGCTCACTGAACGACACTGAACAACTATCCGCAGGTTTTTTTTTCAGCAAGAGAATAAAAAGTCTTCTGCGTACAAATTTTCTGATTGAGGTGAACATTTTGTATGTAAAAGCCAATTTTCTATATCTTTTACTGAAACCATTTCCTGGTGGAAGTTGTTCACTGTCGTTGATTGAGCAACTTCTATCAGTTTGCGGGATGCTGTCCCTTGCAATTTGTATAATACTTTGAGCAATATAATTGATCCATTGTTTTTCAAGTACGACCCAGGCTAAATCGCGGTAAAGGTATTATTTGGGTATTTCACAATTTAGGCTAAACTGGCATCCTTTCACCAACGAAATTCGTACCTAGAATGCGATCTGGAATGATACATACATCCATATAATCACGCCTTTATCCCCAATGTGGTAGGCGTACAACGGTCGTTTCGCCACGTCTGACAAAGTTTTGAGGGTTATTTACAATATATTTGTATGCATATTGCTGTAGTGACAGGTTGTCAGCCGACCGCCGTCATTACAATATACATACACTCGGATCCCTTAGCTGGTTTTTACAGCATGCCCGGGAGGAAATGCAACTGGCACATTCTATGTTTTTCTTTCTTTCCCAGTCCATCATGGATATCTGGAATAATATTTTGAGTATAATACGAAAGGAAATGTCATTGCCGCTTTTTCTTCCTCGTATCATTACAAAAAGTATATTTAAATTTATGAATATTCAAATTCAAATTTTAGGAAATAAAAGCCCTTATTTGCCTAAACTCCTGAACAAGAATTCGACGACTTTATGACGAACCGCGGGACATTTATTTTCCTTACAAATACGGAAGTCCCTAAATTTGGTAACCTTTGACAGAAGGTTTGTTGATTTTGTCCAATTCTCCCCAAATTGAAAAAATGATAAACGCTCACGACCGAAAACTCTCTTTCATGTGAAAAAAATATATCGTCATGCTTCCAATTTTTACAGCTTTTTTACGTGATTGCTAAATTATTGCTGGAACATAAAATATTGGCCGCTGAAACATATTTAATCCTTATTTTATACAGTAACACAACTGCCTCCGTGGTCTAGTGGTCAGAGCCATGGGCTTACTATCCGCAGGCCCTGGGTTCGATTCCCAGTGGAGGGTGGCACAAAGTTGATATTTGTGAATTTATCACTTTGTGAGATTATCCTCAGTGTGGTTAGAACAATGCAGGCTGAATCACTTGATTGTTTGAAAGAAAGAAAGATTCCGTGCTTCGGAGGGCACGTTAAGCCGTCATTCCCGGTCGCTGTCTTTGATAATTCTTTGGTCGTTACAGAAACTATGTCAGAGGCCTTTTGTGCTATTAGGCGGTTTAAAAACTCTGACATCAGGTTTCATCGGGTCGACTGACTCGAAACCTACACGATAGAAGATGATGGTAATTATTTTCAGGATGTAATTTTTTAGTGACGTTTTTTGGTTCCTTCCTTCTTCCTTAAGGTGTATCCCAACGGCAGATGAGCAGGTAGATTTAAACATATGCTTAACGTGCCTCCAGAGAACGAAATCCTGCTTCTTAAATTCCATATTTTTTCTTAAATACGTATTTTACTACGCTTTTTATTTTATGCTTCGTTTTATACTTAGTTTACCTACCTTCTTAAGAAATGTAGAAATTATCTTACGAATGAACGATAATTATAGTATTATTTTATAAGGCGTTTTACGCTCTGCCTACTTCGTAAGGGATAAAATCTTAATTTTATGTATGTACGTATGAACGATTTCACTTCATAATAAAAATCCATGACATTACAATAAAATAAATGCCTTCACCGTAAAGAATAATAAATGTAATATCTGTATTATCATAATTTTGATTTACCCATGTATAAACTTTTAATTACCATTATTAAGCGCTAATTGTCAGACATATTCGATCAGGTAAAATTTAATTATTATAGTTCTGTAACTATCTAAGGTACGCCTATCTAACTCATCAAAGATTTAAGTACTGATTTCAAATCAATATACCTATTTGATGTCTAAATAATTTTACTTGGAAATCAAAATATGATTTTGACAGTGGCAGAATATGAGTCAAATAATAATGACTATTTTAATTTTAAAAGTTATAAACGATTGCACTAATTTTGTAATACTAATGTTTCAAAACCCCTTATTCAATTAATATACCCTAATATATTTTTAAAAGTGAAATTACCTTTTTGCAATTTTCAACTGTGTCGATCCTTCACAGCTGAATTCACTTAATTATTCGTTTGTCACTTATTAATTTCACTTCCCACTTCAACCATCCACTTTGAAAAAAATATACACTGTCACACAAATTTAATTTTTAATTACAATTTTCAGTGGTCGCACACCGAAAGATCGTCAATGTAACGCGCGTTTTAAATATTCAACTCGCGATCATATTCGTCCAGAAATCCAACCGCACGCGTGCTGTCAGAGCGAGGGGTGAAAACGCACTAGGGTTTTGCGTTCGAGATTGTGAAAGAGACGGCGATATATAAGATCGCACAGGGGTAGCGAGGTAGCGGCTAGCGATTTTACTCAGGCAAACGTAGTAGAGCTTTTTTCTTGAAATCTCTAGGATTTATGTCACATTTTCGTGTCATTTTCGGAGATAACTTGGCATTTGTACGGCCATCGGCTTTGTAGTTATTTTCATCACATTCAGTCCGGCGGTTAAGGTTGGTTGTTCTGTAGATGTTTAAGTTAATTTTATTAGTCTGCAAAGTCCAGACTGGAACAACTTTCAGACACATTTTGAGCTTGTTTCAATGATTTTAAACCGTTAATGTAAGAACCTGCTGAAAACCTTGAAGATTTATTACTTTCGAAAGGGAAGGTAAAAGCTGCGCTAGATGTGCCTAATATTGTTACTATTTAAAAAAGTTAAATTTGTCAAATTGTAGTTCAAGTTGTTCTGTGCTATTATATTTCTATCTTCTTCTGTACACCTGTCGTAGGGTGGACTTGAAAACAGCTAAGCTGTGTCCACCTGTCCACCTTTTTCCACATTTGTAATAAATATCTATATGCCTACCTGTCCTGTTTGTTATGTTATTCTTGATCGTGTGTTTTTTTTGTTCCATGCTGGCCTGGGAGCGAGAGAAAAACAAAGAATGTGCCATGTGCATTTCCTCCCGGGCAAACCGCCGAGAGCCTAAGGTTCGTATTTACAAAGCGATCTCAAGATTGAGAGCAATTTTAAGTAGGTATTAGTTTAATAGGCCATGTTGTACTGAAATGAATTAATATTGGACTAAGTGAGAATCATAGGGAATGAGCAGTAGCGTTCCCTGCAAATATGACATTTTGTACTGCGCTCACAAATAGTTTATTTTAAATTCTCTCTTCTTTTGTGACAACCATATGGTGTCAGTCTGTTTTTGTTTTTTTGCAAGGTTTTAGCACAGAATATATAATAGTACTACATACAGGATGGCCACGCACCGTCTCTCCCCAGTCCGATATACGTCACACTCCGCGCAGGATTGTGGGTCACATTGTGGGTATACTTAGCGGGCGTGGCGGGCATGGCGGGCTCATGTTTCCCAGTGTAACGGAAATAATAAAGTTTTGTGTTCTAAAGATGGGTAGGTACTGTTACGTGTACGGATGTCTTTCTTCCACAAGATATGACTCCAAAAGGAACTTTTTAAAATTCACAAGTGATGAGAGACGGTAAGTAACTTCATACAAAATATACAACCTAACCTATTTTAACTATTTAGTTACAGTGAACTACTTTAAAACGTTGGTTTATTCAAGAAATAGATTAATCAAGTGATGATTATGACCAGTATAATAAAATTTGTCAACCCTTATAACACGCACACTAACGCAGGGCAAGTGCAACATGCCGTCTGTGATGTATGACCAAAATGACATTGTAGTTATTGCGATAATTTGCTGCGAGGTCCAGAGGATAGTGCATCAGTTTCTTGCACCTTAAGCACCACCCAGGGTCAGGTGTAGTGTTTTTAAGGTAGTTCCTTCGAACGTGGAGGAACATCGATCTGTAACGACCACTATTATAAACAGTGACCGGGATCGACGGCTTAACGTGCCCTTCGGAAGCACGAATCCGTTTTCTTCCAGACAATCAGGTGGGTTCAGCCTGCATTGTCCTTACCAAACTTTGGAAAATCTCACAAAGTGATAAATTGATAAATATCAGCCTTGTGCCCTGGGAATCGAACCCAGGACTACCGGATCGTAAGCCCATGGCTCTGACCACTAGACCACGTACGTAGTTGTAAATAAAAGATAACGTCGGTTCGAACCGTAGCCAACGGCTTCCCGCCAAAAATGACCAAATGGTCAAATACAATAATGACCAAATATAAAGAGGAATATTCTAAACTTCATACATATACTCATGCCTTTATCAATGGGGTTGGCAGAGCGTAAACGGCCTAAACACAGGTCGATTCGCCACGTCTGATAATGATTTGAGGGTTATTTAAGATACATTTGTAGATATATTGCTGTAGTGACAGGTTGTCAGCCAATCGCCTAAATTGCAATTTACCGAAATTTCATGGTGAAAAACATGAAATAAATTCAGCGTTATCTTTGATTATTTCCGAGTTAAACAAAACGTCTCGGGATCAGTAAAATTGGTTTCTGTTCTTTATTCCATCTAGTTTATTGCATTATAATAATCCATAATCTTTTCTATTAAACTATGTAAAAAGGAAATACTTGTTTAAAAAAATATATGAATTAAAAACACGCGCTCTTTTACAAAATTTTCAATCAACTGATAGAATAGCTAGAAAAGTAAAAAGTTTTCGTATTTCAAAATGTTGTAAATCTTGTTTCATACCATAAACAAAACATATTTCAGATATCATACGGTAAATATCTCTATATTTTATTGGTAAATGCACTTAAAACCATCTTATCCCTTGTGGAATAAAATAATACTTTGCATGATATTGCATAAAATATTCACAACTATTGATTGACAGTAAAGGTGAACTTACCTTTGTAAAAGAAGTTAAAACTTTTGCATCAGAAACAAGTTTCAGAATAGACCAAAGGAGATCAAACGAATATGATATAGGGAGTAAAACTGATAGATTAAGAGGAAAATACGGAAAGGAAAAGGATACATGAAAGGTGGAAGCATTTCCTATAACTTCATCTTTGACTTGTCCGTTATGTGTTTGACCTACTTGTTTGACAGCGGTTTTCTTCGCATTTTATGATTGTATTAAGTACTGATCGCTAATATTTTTTTCGCATACCTTAAAACAAATACATAGTCACGCAAATCCTTAAAGAAGTAGGCAGAGGATCAACGACCTCAGAAAATGGTGTTTTTGCCACGCTTGACAATGATAAGGTTTTGTGTCTGTATTGCTAATAGTGACCGGTTGTTAGTTTGCATTGCAAAACAAAACCCTAGTCTCCCCCAACTGATTTTCACAGTATACCCGGAAAGGTAAACACAGTAAACCTTGTTTTCTGTCGTTTCCAGTCTAACACGGATGTAAGCAGAAAGGTAAAAATTATAGATGAAATGTGCAAGCGTTTTTTATAATCTTCGGACAAAACTACATCTTTGACTCGTCCGAAGGTAATACGGGGTGTAAGAGACAGCATCCCGCAAACTGATAGGGGTTGCTCAGTCAACGAAACTGAACAACTATCACCAGGTTTCTTTTTAGAACATTAATAAAAATGGTTTCGATCGAGGTGGTAATTTTGTATGGGAGCGTCAATTTTTGTTTCATCTTCTGGAATATTTCCGGTGATTGTTGTGCAGTTTCGTTGACTGAGCAATCCCTATAAGTTTGCGGGACGCTGTCCCTTACATCCTGCTTGTTTGACAGCGGTTTTCTTCTTGTTTTACTAATTGAAACGATCTGTTTTGTTCCTGTTTTGTTCCATTTTTAAGGTGACAATATAAGACAACTGTTACTACAACGTACTATGAATCGTTAATTTATAAGGTTCTTAATCATCTAACTTGATTATGTTGGGCCGGTTTTTCGATTTACTTCGTTTTTAGTGAAATAGTTTTAACTGCCTCCAAGGTCTAGTGGCTAGTGCCATGGACTCCCGATCCGGAGGTCCTGGGTTCAATTCCCAAGGGGGAAACAAAGTTGATATTTGAAAATTTATCACTTTGTGAATTTTTCCTCAGTTTGGTTAGGACATTGCAGGCTGAATCACCTGATTGTCCGAAAAGAAAAAGATTTCGTGCTTCGGAGCACGTTAAGTCGTCGGTCCCGGTCGCTGTCTTTGACAGTGGTCGTTACTCAAACCATGTCAGAGGCCTGATAGCTGTGCTACTAAGCGGTTTCAAAACACTGACACCAGTGTTCATGGAGTCGATAGACTCGACAGAAGATGAAGAAGTGAAATATGTTTTCCACTAATGGGGGCGCCACTTGGCTAGTATCGTCACCTTAACTGATTATATCGATCCCACGTTTTCCTGTATTGTTCCGTTCTTAAAATATAATCAATCAATTCATTAGGTTTATGTGGGGTGTACGAAGAGTTTTAGACAAGATTTTTTTTAAGCTGTAATGTACTGGCCTTATTTGTGCTACTAGGCGGTTTAAAATCTCTGACACCAGGGTTCATCGGGTCGATAGACTCGATACCCACTCGACAGAAGAAGATTTTTGTTTCTATCTCGGTTTCTCCCAATTAATTACATGTCCAAACTTTGCATGACAGTTCATAAACATTATAGACGTTGTTCATAAACATAAAAAAAAAATACTATATGCATTATTTATGTATATTAAAAAAAAAGTTTATTCTTCCATGCTGGCCTGGAAGCGAGAGCAAAACATAGAATGTGCCAACTCCATTATTTCCCGAGCATGCTGTATAAATCAGCTAAGGGATCCGAGGGTTTCAGTATATTCTAATTTCGTCGATGGGCTGACAACCTGTCACTACAACAATATAAGGTATATTGCAGAACGACCTTTGTTTAGGTCGATTACGCACTGCTTACCCTATTAGGGATAAACATACATACATAAATCACGCCTTTATCCCTTACGGGGTAGGCAGAGCGTTTAACGCCTCGTAAAAGGCGCTTTCGCCACGTCTGACAAAAATTGAGGGCAATTTTAGATTGTAATATGTATTGCTATAGTGACAGGTTGTCAGCCCATCGCCTAAATTACAATACACTGTAACCCTCGACTCCCTTTTGCTAACTTCAATAGCATGCCCGGGAAGAAGGACAGCTGGAACATTCTATGTTTTCTATCCCTCCCAGTCCAGCACGAAAGAAAAAAATTGGGATAAAGACGTGATTATATGTATGTATGTATTACATAAATATACTACAGTGCCAGGATTTTATGTCACCGTTCTACTAGCTAGTTTTATTCCACTGTAGTTTCCATCAATTTCTTTGAAACCCCTTAATAAACATGGGAAGTTGATCTCTATTGACTGAAATAAACTCACGCAAATTGATGGGGTCCCTGCTCTACTATACCGGGTGTAAGGGACAGCGTCCCGCAAACTGATAGGGGTTGCTCAGTCAACGACACTGAATAACTTCCACCAGGAAATTCTTTCAGGAAGTGAAAATGTAATTTGGTTTTTCCTTACAAAATGTTCACCTCGATCAGACATTTTGTATGGAAAGCCGAAAATATTTTTCTATTCCTGAAAAATTATCCTGGTGGAAATTGTTCAGTGTCGTTGATTGAGCAACCTCAATCAGTTTGCGGGACGCTGTCCCTTACACTTCGTATGACATCTATACGCCATCATGACCTCTTTTAAGGACGTGACACACGAACCCATTGGGAAAAGTAATGGTAACATGTATGACAGGCATAGCGTTTCACACTGAAGTCTAGCCTACGTACATACATAGAATCAAGCCTTCATCCCTCATTGGGTATGCAGAGCGTAAATGACCTAAACAAAGTTTGTTCCGCCACGTCTGACAATGTTCTAAGGGTTATTTATGATTGATTTGTAGCTATATTGCTGTAGTGACAGGTTGTCAGCCCATCGCCTAAATTACAAATATACTGAAACCCTCTGATCTTTTAGCTGGTTTTTACAGCATGCCCGGGAGGAAATGCAGCTGGCACATTCTACGTTTTTCTCTCGCTCGCAGGCCAGAATAGAAGCCTATTATGTTTTTTAAAATCTAGGATGGTAGCTACAACAAAGGAAAAGAAGTAAATTCAATTCAGACACAAAGGAATTGAATCTGTCACAGCTAGTACCATCCTAGATTTTTTTGAGTAAAGGAGGTTGTTAGTGCTCGAAAATGAAAATCAAATCAGAAATTTTGATTCCAACAATTACATTTCCTTATTGATTCAGTTCTGTTAAGGAACATTATCATGTAAAACGATGAATGAAAAAATATTCACCCATAATATGAATTCTGTAAAATTATAGTTAATTATGTATCTGTATATTTCACTCTTCTTCTGTCGAGTGGGTATCGAGTCTGTGGACCCGATGAACCCTGGTGTCAGAGTTTTTAAACCACCTAGTAGCACAATTATCAGGCCTCTGACATCGTTTGAGTAACGACCACTATCAAAGACAGCGACCGGGACCGACGGCTTAACGTGCCCTCTGAAGTACGAAATCTTTTTCTTTTCGGACAATCAGGTGATTCAGCCTGCAATGTCCGAACCAAACTGGAGAAAAATTCACAAAGTGATAAATTCTCAAATATTAACTTTGTGTTTCCCCCCTGGGAATCGAACCCAGGACCTCCGGATCGGGAGTCCATGGCACTAGCCACTAGACCACGGAGGCAGTTATATTTCACTACCAAACCAAAAGTCATGATCAAAGACCAAAGGTCAGCCTATCTAGCCAAAAACCAATTTATTTCAAACTATTAATTGTGTTTCTAGCAATCTCAAGATTCAAAGCAATATTAGGTATGGATTGGACAGGCCGTTTTGTACTGAAATGAATTTTAATACGAACTCAAACAAGCTGTCACTCTCGAGAGCTGATTATTAATACGGGTCTTGTGCATGCATGACGTAAAACACGTGGTTACGTCAAAAACCTACCAACGGTATTTTTAACTACATCCTAGTATTTTCAAAGCGCTACGCGATAAAACCAATTTTCCACTTTTCGATACATACAGTAACACATTGAACCCTGGCGCCACAGAAATGGAGGCTGCATTTTTTGCAACCAAAGTTTTTTAAGCAAAAATATTTCAAAAGTTGCAAATAATTGAAATGACATGTGACAGCCTATATCAACCGTTACAAGGTAGATTAAAAAAAGAACATTTTAAACATTAATAATTTTCCGGGCCCTTTTTTAAAAAAAATATATATTTATATACAAAAACATTACAATTATTTAATAAAATGGTATCATAAAACCTATATAAGGTCATTTTAAATCAAGTGCAAATATTGAAACGTGTAAATCTACCCATGAAACTGAACAAATTTCCCTAAGGAACAAAGATTGAAATACGAAAAACAAAAATTTACTTCCCATACTAAGTGCGCTATCAGCTGGTGCATTTTGTATGGAAGGTCCAATTTTTTTATTCATTTTTCGACCTAAAATTTTTCATTAGGGAAAGTTGTTCAGTTTCATGGGTAGATTTCGAGTTTTAATATTTGCACTTGATTTAAAATCACTTCATAGTCAGGTTTGTCTTGAAACCATACTCCCTCGCTCAAAGTTACATTACGTTCACAAAAAAAAAAAAAATTAAGTAATTTCCGTGATGGCGGAAAATCTCCCACAGATAGGCCAACTGCGCAGGACTAGTTTTTAGTGCCCAAGTGTGCACTCTCTATTCCTTCAATCTCTTAGTCTAATGGGACAGATTGACTGACACGACCAGAGATAAATCAGGCGCAGGACCGACTATTTACATGCCCATCCGATAGCATGGATCATCATACTTTTCGGACAATCAGGTGAACAGCCTGCAATGTCCTAACCAAAGTAGAAACAACAACACAAAGTCATTGTCCCCCGCCGGGAATCAAACCCGGGACCTCCGGGTCGAGAGCCCATGGCTCAGACCACTACACCACGGAGGCAGTTTGCTTGTTATATTATATAAGTACTATTATTGTAATAAAGTTACAGGATATAAATGTTATGTTGGCGGCAACTCACGTGGCACTATTTGTTTCTTGATTTTGTCTTAAGAATAGGAATCATATTTTTGAACCGCTCGTATCCGAATTCGCATACGAAATCCCAAAATCCTTATTTTTGAATACTCATACTTATGCGACTCTGCAACGAGTTGTCCAAACTACTCCTTTTCTTTTCTACTACTCGAAACTGAAGTAGGTAGTCTATGATCATAACACAGACAATCATTTGACAAGTGACACTTTTACTTTTTAATTTACGTTCCGTTTCTCTGCGATTAATTTCCGGATTTTCAAATCAACAATTTTATTAGTGGTAGTGTTGGTATAGTAGGTGTATTCTAGCGTTAAAGGAAATCAATTTATGGGATTAGACTTTATTGGCAACACAGATTTCTATTGCTCCAGAAATACGTAAAATCATGTGTGATAGAATTTGATTTCGTAAACGAATGATTTTCGTATTCGTTTTCAGCTTTCATACGAGCGGTTCAGAAATACAACTCCAGAATCACTACATAGTATAAAACATAGTCGCTTTCTCTGTCCCTATATCCCTATGTATGCATAAATCTTTAAAACTACGCAACTGATTTTGATATGGTTTCTTTTAATGAATAGAGTGATTCAAGAGGAAGGTTAACATGTATAATACATGCATAATACATGCATAATATAGTAGAGAAACACTGATAATTTCCTTGCGAAGCCGGCGCGGGTTGCTAGTATCAAATAAACACATAACTTTGACATTTGTAATTTGACGTAAGACGGTTTAATTAAGAACTGAGCATAGAGCATGATCTCTTATTCGACGTCAAGTTAGCAGTTTTATATCAGATTAGGAATGTCAAAGTCATGTGTTTATTCGCTATCCTGTTCTTACGTTAAAGTTAAGAAAGTGACAGCGCTACTATGGAATAAGATTATGTTGCGAGAATCGATGCCATTGATTAAAATACGAATGACTACAGTGTACTCATTATCTCCTTATATCATCGGCTTCCTTTCGAACATGGGTATCCATCTTTACCTATTTGATACTCATCCAATTTGATCTAAACGCTTTCAAACATTTTATTCTAATATTTCGGGTCTAATCAAGAATTGATTTAGGGCAGTACCACACAGGCGTCACTTACTGCGCGCAAGGTTACGCTCAACACGTTGTCGCTCTACGCGCGCGTACTGACAGAGGACTGCGTTGACGTAGAGTTCACTGCTACACGCGCGTAGAGCGTAAGGTGACGCATGTGTGTTGTAAGTAATGCAAAAATCATTGATAGCGTTACTACCTGTGTGTTACTGTCTAAGATAGGTATTATTATATTGTTGTGTTACAACAACAATCAAAAACTGGAGAGAATAGATCTCCTGTCCTTTTCCAATGTTTATAGTTGAAAATGACAAGTAGATTTTAATTTCCTGTGGTATTTAGAATCGAGCCCAATGTGTACAAAAAAGTCTTAAACAAATAATTTAGGTATTTCAAACATACATACATATAATCACGCCTTTATCCCTAATGGGGTAGGCAGAGCGTAAAAGACCTGAACAAAGGTCTTTCCGCCACGTCTGACGAAGTTTTGCGGGTTATTTAAAATAGATTTGTAGTTATATTGCTGTCTTGACAAGTTGTCAGCCTATCGCCTAAATTGCAATATACTGAAACCCTGGGAGCCCTTAGCTGTTATTTACAGAAATGCAGCTGGCAAATTCTATGTTTTTCTCTCGCTACCAGTCCATCATGTATTTATGTAAGTATGAAATTGAACCCACAACCTCAAGATCAAGATCCCTTCATCTGGAGGCTAAGATCTCTATACCACAGAGGCGGGTAAGCAAATATGCTGTACGCTCTACACACAGCAGTATTTGAACAGAGAAGAGCTGAATTTTTAATGCCTACCCCGTTCTGGCATTGACCTGTAGGTCAAAGGGATACTTGAATAAGCTGAAATGGGTTGAAACGATCTGTCAAATAGTCAGGCTTCGGATATAGTGGTGGAAAAGAGGAAAGTCAGTAGTAAAGAACTATGGCAGTGTCAACTGCCTCCTTAGTCTAGTGGTCAGAGATACGGGCTTGCGATACGGAGGTCCTGGGTTCGGTTTCTGGGTTAGATTTGTCATTTTACCGCTTCGTGAGATTTTCCTCAGTTAGGACATTCCAGGTTGAATCACCAGATTGTCCGAAAAATAAAAGGATTCTGTGCTTCGAGGGCACGTTAAACCCCATTGGCCCCAAACCATCGTTAATCAAACCATGTCAGAGGCCTGATAGTTGTGCTACTAGGCGGTTTTAAAACTTTGACACCAGGGTTCTTCGGGTCGATGTTCGACTCGAGAATCCACTCACTAAGAAGAAGAAGTGTCAACTACATCCTCTCAATTTTTATAATAAGAGATTTACTTTTCTAAATGCATCAATAGATTAAAGAGCTGAAACTTTATCCATCACTACATAATATAAAACAAATTCGCTTTCTCTGTCCCTATATCCCTTTGTATGCTTAGATCTTTAAAACTACGCAACGGATTTTAATGCGTTTTCTTTTAATGGATAGAGTGATTCAACAGGAAGGTAAAACATGCATAATATAGTAGAGAAACACTGATGATTTCCGTGTGAAGTTTGTAATTGTACGTTGTAAAACAGATTCCAATTTCAATACAATCAAGGTCAAATTCAAAATTTCACCGTGTGTTCGAAACTAACTTTACATAAACAATAAACAAAATAATGACACAAAACAAATAAAATAAAGAACTCACAACTACAAATTGAAATTGAAAACTAAAGTAAAGAAAGTAAAAGCAAGAGTTGTTACGATGTAGTCAAAATTGAAAGTAAATTTTATTATTTTCAGGGTTTCAGGTCTGGTTCAATTCCATTCAATCATTTGGTGTCGTGTAGTGCTTGGTCAGAATAGGTTGTTAATTTCAGAATCGAAACACTTTATAAAAAAATATTTAATTAGAATACAAGTTAAATAAAGAAAAACATAGAATGTGCCAGCAGCATTTCCTCCCGAGCATGCTGTAAAAACCAGCTAAGGGATCCGAGGGTTTCGGTATATTGTGATTTAGGCGATGGGCTGACAACCTGTCACTACAGTAGTATACTTACAAATCTATCTTAAATAACCCTCAAAAAATTGTTAAACGTGGCGGAACGACCTTTGTTTAGGTCGTTTTCGCTCTGCCTACCCCATTAGGGATAAAGGCGTGATTATATGTATGTATGTAAGTTAAATAAACCAAGAATCTAGCTACATAATTATTGATAAAACAAGCATTAATAAATACAAGCTAACCTCCTACGTCAGGTCAGGAGGGATCAATACATTCTTAACTGCCTCCGTGGTCTAGTGGCTAGTGCCATGGATTCCCGATCCGGAGGTCCTGGGTTCGATTCCCGGGGGGGAAACACAAAGTTGATATTTGAGAATTTATCACTTTGTGAATTTTTCCCCAGTTTGGTTAGGACATTGCAGGCTGAATCACCTGATTGTCCGAAAAAGGAAAAGATTTCGTGCTTCGGAGGGCACGTTAAGCCGTCGGTCCCGGTCGCTGTCTTTGATAGTGGTCGTTACTCAAACCATGCCTGATAGTTGTGCTACTAGGCGGTTTCAAAACTCTGACACCAGGGTTCATCGGGTCCGTAGACTCGATACCCACTCGACAGAAGAATACATTCTTTGAAAAACGCCCTTTGCCATTTACCAAAACACCAACTGTGCAATCTTGATCGTAATCCAGATCCAATCCTAGATCATCCCTTATCGGGCTGAGTTTGACTGCCAAATGGCGTCCAATTTTACTTAGCCAGATCTAAATTGAAGCAAACTTGGAGGCTTTCCGAAGCGTAAAAAAAAATCTATGACCGAGGTCAGTCACTACGAAACGAATACAAATTCTACATCATATAGAATCGTCTTAAACCTTATTGCAACAATCATATATACATACATAATAATCAAGCCATTATTCCCAATGGGATAGGCAGAGCGTAAACGACCTAAACAAAGGTCGTTCCGCCACGTCTGACAAAGTTTTAAGGGTTATTTAGGATAGATTTGTACGCATATTGCTATAGTGATAGGTTGTCAGCCCATCGCCTAAATTACAATATACTGAAACCCTCCGATCCCTTAGCTGTTTTTTACAGCATGCCCGGGAGGAAATTCAGCTAGCACATTCTATGTTTTTCTTTCGCACCCAGTCCAGCACGGAAGATAAGACAATTATTGTCCTTGTAAAAGGTCTTATTAAACGAAGCCGTCATAGTTTTAAAAATAAAATTGATTAAATCTCAAGCTTCGAAATTGAAATCGAAAACGAGTTTTTATGAAATAAATTCAAAAATTCCAGCCAGTGAAAACAAGCACTTTCTTTACCAAACAAGTGAACCGAAATAATACCTTCTGACCCGTACATGCACAGCGAACTGACTTTTAAACCCAGTAACCCATATTTATGACTTCTTTTCGCGGCCAAAGAAATAAAAATAGGCTGTGCAAGTTAGACGTTGTTACTTTTTACTGCCTTGTTCGGCGTTTATAGGGCTGCCAGCTGTTAAAAGTTTCTTTTTTTATTGGTAATGGGTTTGCTCTCGATTTTAATACAGCAAAGGTGCCTTATGGCTTGGCTCAGAGTAGCGAGCTTAGCACGGAGCGAGAGTAGTAGGAACGAACCCACCAGAAGATCTCATTTTCCGGCAAGTCATTTTTATCAATAAGGTGATTTAAATCACGTGATGTACGTCACGTGTAGCGTCACGTGACATCAACAAACCGCGATCTTAGTGATATGTGCTACAGCACTAACAACCTAAGTGTAATCTAAACAGATAATACTAAATATCTAGAAGATCACGCTATATTCGCGTATTCTGGACACTGCATGTTTTCCCCGAGTAGTGTCGGGTTAGAATAACATCATCCCAAAATTTCCCGTGGGTATCGTAAACGGCGACTAAGGGATAAATAAATCCAGGAAATGGGCAGCAGCGTTCCCTGTGAATGGAAAACTTTTACTGCACTCACCAACCCGCCTGCCAAGCGTGGTGAGTATCGCATATACCTCCAATTTGTGGAAGCCCTTGTCCAGCAGTGGACTGTTGTGGCTGATGTTGATGTTTTCCATACAAACACGTACGAAGTCGCGGGCACAGCTATCATACAATAAAAATGCTAGAATTGCTTTACTTTTTGGATGGATTAAGTTTTTTTTTTTTTTTTCAGCTATTATTATTTCTTCCATGCTGGCCAGGAAGCGAGAGAAAAGCATAGAATGTACCAGCTGCATTTCCTCCCGGGTATGCTGAAAAAACCACCTAAGAGATCTGAGGGTTTCAGTATATTGCAATTTAGGCGATGGGCTTACAACCTGTCACTACAGCAATATACTACAATTGGGATGTAGCAGGGCATCTGTTTCCGCTTAGGTGTACTAGCCGACCCTAATGGGTGGTGCACCGCCAGGTACAGGCGGTCTGCAACTCTCGCCAGTGGCTCCAAGTAGCTGCAGTGCTCGCAGCGGCCACATCCCGGTAAACCGCGTCGCCTCGCGGGCTAAACCTGGTCGAGGGGGACCTAATCTGTTTCGGCAGAAAGGTCTGATGCGGATGCCTCCCGCACTAGAAGCACGAAGTCTGTCTCGGCGCAGAAGGCAACCCACGCTAATTAGCAACGGACCTTGGCGGATGCGGCGAGACAGCAAGGCATTGTGGAAGGCCGAGGGCGACGATAGAGGTCAAAAGCAATCGTCGGCCAGACACTGCATCCGTCCCTTCTCCAGTCGTAATGGTTCTCCGTTCCACTGGATCAAGTAGGGTTAGGATGAGAGAGTGCATCTGTGTTTGCGCGTACACTTATGCACTTAAATATCTCCTGCGCACCTGACTGCTTCCGAAAATGGACTCCGAGTACGTAAAGTCCCGTGGCGATGGGCTGAGGTAGAGAGGGCCGGTTTGATGCAGACTGGTCTTTGTCTGAGGCCTGCACATGGGCGGCTCTGGGGGTGTTTCTAAAACGCCGTGGTCGCTTCCAATCTGCATTGGGGGGACAGACTGGATTCGGCAGCACCTGGAGTGACAAAGCAGCTCTATTTAGGGAGGCACTGCTTTCCCTGCTCAGCCTGGGAGGGGACTAGAAAAGGTGTCTCAAAAATTGCTCACCCCGTCAACTAGGACGGTAGCAACCGCGGCTGCCTCCGCATCATTAAACTCGCGGTCGACGTAACAAAATTAATAGTACATTAACATCTAACATAATTATTGGTGCGTGGAACGTGCGAACACTCCTTGATCGCGATACCAACGCCTGTCCAGAAAGGAAAACTGCCATTGTATCTCGGGAACTTCTTCGCTATAATGTTGATGTGGCTGCTCTCAGCGAAACACACCTTGCTGAAGAAGGAGAGTTGGTCGAGCATGGTGGTGGTTACACGTTCTTCTGGAAAGGTCTCCCTGCTTCTGAACCTCGAAGGTCCGGGGTTGGTTTTGCGATCAAGAACCAGCTTGTAAAGCAATTACAGGAATATCCGGTGCACGTATCAGACCGCGTTTCCACACTGCGCCTTCACCTGGAGAATGAAACCTACCTGAATATTATCAGTGTCTACGCTCCTACGCTAGACAAGTCTGATGATATTAAGGAAAAATTTTATGAAGAAGTGGCCGAAAATATTGGGCATATACGCCCCAGAGAAAACATCTTGCTGTTGGGTGATTTCAACGCCAGAGTAGGACAAGACTATGAGGCCTGGCCTAATGTCCTAGGCAGACACGGAGTGGGTAGCATGAATAGTAACGGTCAGCTGCTGTTTAGTTTATGTGCTCAATTTCATCTTGCCATCACGAACACCATGTTCAGACTTCCCGCCAAGCACAAAAACACGTGGATGCACCCCAGATCGAAACACTGGCATTTAATAGACTATGTTATCGTAAGACAAAGGGATATCTCTCAAGTTCAAATCACCCGCGTCATGCGTGGTGCGCACTGCTGGACTGACCATCGACTTGTAGTGACTAAGCTGCGTCTCCGCCTAAGACGTTCTCATAGGTCCGCGAAATCTAAGACTGTCTGTCTGAACGTAGACAGTTTAAAAGATCGCGAGACTAGGAAGAACTATGCAGACGTCTTAGCTTCCTCACTGCCTTCCACAAATAAGCAGGCCGATGATATCGAAAATGGGTGGAACACTTTATCTTCTCAAATTTTAAACACTGCAGTAATGACATTAGGTCGTAAAGTTCGTAAGAACGAGGACTGGTTTGATGAGAATGATAAAGTGTTGTCAGAGTCACTGGAAAAACATCGGCTTCTTCTTCGACAGCGCAGCGGATTTAGCCGAGTCGGAAGCACCGCGGAGACTAAGCAAAGTGATCTGGAACTACGTAGACTATCTCGAGAGACTAAAGATAAATGGTGGCAGGATAAAGCTCGGCAGATGCAGTGGCTGGCTGACACAAACCAGCTCGGGGAATTTTATCGTGAGTTGCGAAATTTGATTCGCTTGACTTCCCTTGTAAAGGTGCCCATAAAGTCTGACAATGGGTTAAACCTTCTAAAAAGCAAGGAGGACGTGCTCAATCGATGGGCAGAATATTTTAACACCCTGCTCAATGTGAATCGTTTTGCAGATCTAGATCACATTCGTTCGACACCTCAATACCCCACTGATTTTGAGCTGGATGAGCCACTGCAACATGATGAGATTGTTCTCGCTATTAAACAACAGCAAAACAAGCGCGCGGTAGGTATAGACTCTATACCAGGAGAATTGCTTAAATACGGCGGTAAAGAATTGCATTCGGCTATATGGGAGCTTTTTAGTCTTATGTGGGAGAAAGAACAAGTCCCATCTACTTTTAAAGTATCACGCATTAGGGCTCTGTATAAGAATAAGGGTGACCGTTCTGATTGCAATTCTTACCGCGGTATTTCATTACTATCTGTTCCTGGAAAAGTCTTTGCCAGAGTCTTACTAAACCGCCTAATGAAACTGTCGGAAAAGATTCTACCGGAAACTCAGTTTGGCTTCCGACCTGACCGTGGTACATGTGAGGCCATATTTTCGTTGCGTCAACTTCAAGAAAAAAGTAGAGAGCAAGAGCGTCATATGTATCTCTGCTTCGTTGACCTCGAGAAGGCCTTTGATAGCGTGCCACGTGAAGCTCTGTGGGTTGTGCTTGAGAGAATAGGATGCACGGAGAAGTTTGTACGTCTTTTAAGACTCCTGCACGATGACATGCAGTGCTGTGTCGCCGTTGACAGTGAACAGTCTGACTTTTTCCCCGTTACCTGTGGGGTAAAACAAGGCTGTGTCCTGGCGCCTACTTTGTTTGCACTGTATTTTGCAGTCATAGTCAAAGAAGTCCTGCAGATTACTTCTGAAGGGTTACGCATCCGCTTTCGCACCGACGGTAATATATTTAATTTAGCCCGGTTCAAAGCTCGCACAAAAGTGTCGTACGCAATGGTCACAGAAATAATATATGCTGATGACCTGTGCTTTGTGGCAGAATCCCCAGAAGGCCTGCAGCAGCTTATGTCCGTTTTTCACGAGTGTTGCTGTAAATATGGTTTAAAAGTTAGTGTCAAAAAGACGGAGGTAATGTCCTTGGACATTCATGGTCACGAGGCACTTACCATTCAACTTGGCGAGGACACGTTGAAGCAGGTCGATAGGTTCCGCTACCTGGGGAGCACTATTACATCAAAGTGTGACCTCGATGCAGAAGTGAACAGTAGGATCGGAGCTGCAGCTGCAGCGTTCGGCAAGCTTGATTCTAAGGTCTTCTGCTCACATGACTTGAAACTGGGCACTAAAATTGCAGTATACATGGCAGTCGTGCTCCCCAACATCTTATACTCAGCTGAAACATGGACTATGTACCGTCGCCACATCCGCATGCTAGATCGATTCCACCTAAGATGCCTACGTAAGATCCTAAATATCCGATGGTCTGATCGCGTACGTAACACAGAAGTACTGCGTAGAGCTAATGTGGGTGGAATAGAGGCATATCTCATGCGACTTCAACTCCGATGGTGCGGAAATGTGTCTCGAATGGCAGAGGAGCGAGTGGCAAAGCGCATCTTCTATGCTGAACTTGAGGAGGGCAAGCGAAAACATGGCGGCCAACTCCTCAGGTATAAAGATGTGCTTAAGCGGCACATGAAAAAGTGTAACATAGATCCCTCACAATGGGAGCAACAGGCTGCCAAGCGACCTGAGTGGAGATCCATGGTTAAAACCAGGATTTTTGATTTTGAAGATAAACGGCGTTCAGACCTAGACGCCAAGCGTGATGAATTGAAAGCCCGACCACCAGCGGCTATCAATTACAATTATATCAATGGTGTGCTCACATGCCCGCAGTGTGCGAGGACATTCATAAAAAAGATTGGCTACATAAGCCACATGCGAGCACACGAACGCCAGCAACGGAGTTGAAGCAGTCACCGTGACCGAAATCGGTCGGAGGAGGATATATACTACAACTCTATCTTAAATATAATCGTCAAAACAAAACTTGTCAGACGTGGCGGAACAATCTTTTTTTGGGTCGTTTACGCTCTACCTACCCCATTAGGTCATAAATACATACAAACAAAAACAAAATAAATAAAATATCACGCCTAAAGGCGTATTTATTTATCAGTATGGAATTAATAGCCCTACTATAATTGTAAAAATAAACTACTATTTTGTATAGCTACATCTGTTTCATACAATTGAGACAACCCTACAAAATTCATCCGGAAACCTTGGTAGTGCGGCGTTCACATAAATATCGCGTAATCTCCTCACAAATATTGGTTTAGAGGACAATAGTGTGAACACTGCCTTTGGACTCGCTCCTTTGTGAACTGCCCAAAGAATTAGTGGGAATGTGAATATGTGGGATTTGCATTCGGTTGGATTTGGATATAATTTCGTTTCTGGTTTAATGTATTTTCTCTTTCATGTTTGCTCAATTGCAGCGTCGACAAACGCACCGATTACTTCCCATGTAGAGTTTTAAATATTTGAGATAAAGGTAAAAAAAAGTCGAATGTCTTTTAATCGAAGATCTTGTTTCTAAAATAAGTTTTAGCTACCAAAGCATAATGAAATAGTAGTTTTAGTAATTTAACTAATTTGCCAACACGTATCATTTATTTTGAAATGTGTTTTTAAAGAAAAATATATGAAACTTTGTTTACCTTTATTCTAAAACTGAGTTGGAAATACTAGTTTGAGTAACGACCACAATGACTGTTACCAATTAGGTACTGTTTTGTTTTTATCTTATCATTCTTAGTCCTAAAACATCATCATCTCCCTATCCTGTATCTCTCGATATCTCTTAGTCCTAAAACATATTGGGGACAAAATTATGATTCAGGATTGGATATTATATCGATGTGGTACTTTTTTAATTTAATTTGGATCAACTTGAAAAATATTGTTTTGTAAACGTGTATCTCATTTGACGTGTCTCTATGACAGCGCTATACTGTCACTTGCTTTCTGGCGCCATTAGCCCTTGGCATTAGCCACGCCATATTTCTCCGCGTACTTAATGACTGACATAATACACTTTCTTTCAATTATCAAGAACATCTCTGCCGTTTCATTTGACACATATACCTTCGATTGGAGTCAACAAACTCGGGTCTCCCGCCTACAAACTTATTTCTATAACAGTTTTCCGTCATTGTTGGGATAGCCAGTCCCTATTTGGCTGGATTATGAAGAACATCTCCACCGTTTTATTTGCCAAATATATACCTTCGATTGGAGTGAACAAACTCGAGCTTCCGCCCACAAACTTAATTTCAAAACAGTAATCCGTCATTGTTGGAATAACATCGACTCTATTTCGGTTACCTCTACATACATACATACATATAATCACGTTTTTATCCCTAATGGGGTAGGCAGAGCGTAAAAGACCTCAACAAAGGTCGTTTCGCCACGTATGACAAAGTTTTGAGGGTTATTTAAGATAAATGTGGATAGGTGACGATTTGCTGTAGCCCATCGCCTAAATTACAATATACAGGAACCTTCGGATCCTTTAGCTAGTTTTTACAGCATCATTATCGCCCTAGCCTTATCCCGTATCTCACGGGGTCGGCAACCTAATCTAGGGGACTGAACGAGGGTACTGGTTTTTACACAGAGCGACTGCCATCTGAGCTCCGCAACCCAGAAGGGAAACCAGACCCAATTGTAGATTAGGTCAGAGTTTTCAAGCCGCCAATACTTAGCATTGGCCTCTATAATGGCTTAACGACTAATAGGTTGGTTTTGGTTGGTTGGTTTTTACAGCATGCCTGGAAGGAATTGCAGCTGGTACAGTAAATGTTTTTCTTTCGCTCCCAGGCCAGCATAAAAGAACGTTACCTCTATCCTCGACTAAAATCGAAGTCGCCGACTATGTCAATAACTAAAAATTAACACAAAAGTATTCCGACCTACATTTACAACAGCACATGCTCGTTAAATAAGTGAATCGTCTAATCCATAAAAACCTGGAAAGTGCAGTCACAAATATTCAAATTAGCTTTGAATTATTTCCCATTTTATGTTTACTATTTTGAACCAGAACTTTTAAATGGCGTTCGCTGTTTTTTCACTAGACGGCACGTTCACTGCAACGGCAACGGTACGTCACGATATCGTGGAAGATATATACATACATACGTATATACATATAATCACGCCTTTATCACTAATGGGGTAGGCAGAGCGTAAACAACCTAAATAAAAGTAGTTCCGCCACGTCTGACAATGTTTTGAGGTTTGTTTAAGATAAATTTGTAGTAAATTGCTGTAGTGACAGGTTGTCAGCCCATCGCCTAAATTGTAATATACTGAAACCATCGGATAACTTAGCTGGTTTTTACAGCATGCCCGGGAGGAAATGCAGCTGCCACATTCTACGTTTTTCTTTCGCTCCCAGACCAGCGTGAATGTAAAATATAGAAAGGAAGATATATAATGTTTGGAAATCAATGAAATTACCTATAATAACACGCTTTTCCACTTACCAGCAATGAAAGGGCACGGCATTGATTTCCATCGGTATTGTCAAACTGCATGTGTTTTGTATACTTACATAGCGTGCGCGTGTGTGCGTGTGCTCAGAGTGGAACTAAACGGACGATACCGTCGACGATATTACCGTCTAGTGGAAAATCATGACAATGATTCCGTGCCATGTTTGTGTCGTCTAGTGGAAAAATAGAGTCACGATAATGTCATCGTGCCATTCTTCTTCTGTCAAGTGGGTATCGAGTCTATCGACCCGATGAACCCTGGTGTCAGAGTTTTAAAACCACCTAGTAGCACAACTATCAGGCCTCTGACATGGTTTGATTAACGACCACTATGAAAGACAGCGACCGGGACCGACGGCTTAACGTGCCCTCCGAAGCACGGAATCTTTTTATATTTCGGACAATCAGGTGATTCAGCCTGCAATGTCCTAACCAAACTGGGGAAAAATTCACAAAGTGATAAATTCTCAAATATCAACTTTGTGTTACCCCCTGGGAATCGAACCCAGGACCTCCGGATCGGGAGTCCATGGCACTAGCCACTAGACCACGGAGGCAGTTATCGTGCCATTGCCGTGCCGTCTAGTGGATAAAAAGCCGTTCGCTTTTAAATTGGCTTGCTCAGCGGAAGTACATTCATTTATAGTTTTTATAAGAACCATCTATCAAAAAGGAAATGAATATTTCCAACGATTTTGCTTTCATTTCAGTTTGGAGCGCACTATTCATTAAAAATTTATGTTCACTTTTGTAGTTGAGTTTTTGTCGTAAATTGATTTTGCTTACTTTCATTTTGGGTCTGCAATAAAAAACAATTTTTCATTTGCTTTTTTGGCATGAAAGAAAAAGCTTAAGTTTCCAAGTAATTTAATTTAGGCAATAGACTGTCAATTTGTCAGCTTATGATATCACAAGCAATACACAGTTCTTCATGAAATAATTCTCTATGACACGTTATCTGTCATTGATGCTCTGCTTACCCCTGAAGAGCGTTTCAAACACTAAACGCCATATCTTGAGCTGTTTTATTTTCTATATAAAAAAAAAATACCCAACTAGAAAATACATACATACATACATAACGTCACGCCTCTTTCCCGGGGTAGGCAGAGATCACATCCTTCCATTTGCTACGATCCTTGCAAACTTCTTTCGCTTCATCTACATTCATCAATCTTTTCATGCACGCTCGTCGGTTTAGGGTACTCCTGACCTGACTTTTCCCTAGAACGTCCCCGATTTGATCGCGGTACGTTCGCCGAGGTCTTCCCCTTCTAACATTCCCACTCACACTCGACATGTATTCCTAACTACAAAATAATAAGTGCTTATGCCGTGAAAACAACTAACCTACCTTTAAAATTGTTAGTAAGTAAATGCCAAGTCTCACAAAGGCCCGACAGTGATAAGGGTAGTAATCTATACGATACTTTTCCTTTATTGTGCACTTTTCTTTTACACTTTTTCTGTGTACAAAGTTTTTCACCTTGGAAGCGTAATTGTGCCTATCAAAGAAGTTTTGTTTGAGGCAGGTTTTTTATTACTCTCATGGTGGATAGAGCCATAAAAAACTTAGAATGTACCAGCTGTTTCTGTTTTTGGGCTTCAAGAAAATGAAAAGATTCTATGAATTTGTGATTGGCTGATAAATAGCAAATACACGATATTGTCTAAAACTGACCTCAATCAGACGTGACGGAAAATGATTTTGGAAGACGTTTATGCTCTGCCTACCATGCAAAGCGGTACATTAAACTTTAATTATTTAACTATTCCTTTAATACAAGTAATTTAAAATGTTCAAAAAACCCAACTGCGTAGAATACAAAGTATGCTTTAAAACTTTAATTCGTTATAGATCTTAACCGGTTGTTCAAAACGAAAAATTATATATATATTTTTTTTATACGTGTTTGCTCTTGACTCCAGTCTAGGTCGGGAACGACTGAGACGGAGTCGACGATGGTGCGAGCTCACCCAGAAGATGCCTGTTCACTCTAACTTTGAAATGTTGGCGGTTAAAGGCGTTCGGAAACACAGACGCAGGTAGTGAGTTCCACACTTTTGCCGTGCGCATTTTTAAAGAGTATGGGAAGCGCTTAGTACGTATTGGTGGAATATCAACCAGGTATGGATGGTATCCTGCGGTGTGTCTAGATGTTCGATGGTAGAAGGGAGCTGGCGGGATAAGGTTATCCTCCTTTGCGTTGCATAGTCCGGTAAAACAAAAATATTGTATTATCTGAAATTTACTGGTTTGTTCCTAACTTGACCATTTCACTGAACATAATGAAAATACTATCCAGCAACGGCCAACTTCCATAATGCTTGCTTAAAGCTAAACAATGGCCCCTTTGGACACAGTGTCCGAATATGTTAGGAATATTATACCTAGGAAATGAAAATACGACCTACGTTAGCTGTACTAACATAGGGTATACAATAATACTGTGTGTATGTCGTAGGATAATTATATTTCTAATAATTCGAATCTTCTCGAAAATTCTAGGGATATTGCGAAAACACGGATAATAATTAGATCATCATCTCCCTAGCCTTATCCCGTATCTCACGGGGTCGGCTTCCTAATCTAGGGGACAGAACGAGGGTACTGGTTTTTACAATATTTTTGCAATATACTGAAAACCTCGAACCCTTAGTTTGTTTTTGAAGCATGCCCGATAGGAAATGCATATATTAATATGTACATATGTTATGTCATCAGTCAAAAAATAATTTTGTTCGAAAACTGAAAATATTTTATTACTAAAAATCATTTCAGCAGACATTAATCAAACAAGCGAGGAACCAATATTATGTTTATGAACGAAGTAAAAAATACTTCAAACGTAATATTGGCTTGAATCTACTTTTTACCTACCGTGTATATAAAACAGTCCAATATTTAATATCGTGATCCATTTTAATGTACTATTTATGTAACTCCTAATAACACTAACAAACCCGTTTGGGGTTTATCAGTGTCATTTTTATTTTGAGTGTATTTGTTTTTGGAAATTAATAATAAAAAATAAATAAAATAAATACTGTCATTTGTAATAATTACTTCCTGCATAGAAATCAGCTTAAACTGATGTGTCGTTTTTCGTTTTGTATAGTGCTACTGATTTGTTTATATTTCTACGTAAAAATACATATTTCTAGCGTTCCATGATAGTTTTGACTAATCAATTCACAATAATAAAAATAATATTATTATTGTTGTGTTCCGTTTTATTTCGGCTCGGCTACGGGTTGTTGCCGGTATTACAATACTCACGGGCCTAAGCCAAGTGAGCACCGTTTTGGTTTATGGTGTTGTTTCAAGAGGATCTGTATTTAAGGTTTCATCTGAATCTAAGAATTTCCTAACTATTCGGCAAGTATTTAAAATTACAGCTTTCTGCATCAATATGTAAGTATATTCTGATAAGTTAAGTGATTTTAAAGATTGTTTTAGCTGTATTGGTATGACACCCGTGGATGAAAGAACTATTGGCACTATTGTTACTTTGTGGAGCTTCCACATACGAGTTATTTCATTTTTGAGATCTATGTATTTACTCAGTTTTTCTGCTATGGTTTGTTGTAAGTTGTGCGTGTTTGGTATGGCTATATCAATGAGTTGTGCGGTATGATTTTCTTTGTCTATGATGGTAATATCTGGTCTGTTGAAATGAGTGGTCTTGTCAGTTAATATTGCTCTGTCGAAATAAATTTTGTGTGAACTGTTCTCTAAAATGGTATCCGGGGTGTATTTGTAGTAAGGTGTAGCTGGTGGAGTAATAAGCTTATATTTCAACGCAAGATTCTGGTGGATGATATTGGCAACCTGGTCATGCCTATATTTATAATCCGTCTGTGCAATTGATTTACAAGCGCCTGTAATATGCTGGATTGTTTCAGCTGCACTGTTACAGCGTCGACATCTATCAATCATATTAGGTATTTTCATAATAAATTTCTGATAATTCCGTGTTTCGATGACTTGGTCCTGTATGGCGGTGATAAATCCTTCTGTTTCAGGGAATAACTGTCCGCGGTTGAGCCATTCGTTCGACGCAATCTTGTCGACGTTGGGTTGGTTCAAATCGCGGTAGTGTCGTCCGTGAAGTGATTTTCTGGACCAATCATCTGTTTTCGTCTGTCTGTCAGTCTGTATTTCATTTCTTTGTACTGTCTTATTACGCAAGTTAAGTGGTGTAAGTTTGTGATCATTTTGTACTATTGCATTATGTTATTCAGAAATTGCTATTTTATTGTGAAAATATTTTCTAAGTCTAGTAATCTGCTTGTTGTGTAAGTTTGTGATATCTATGAGGCCTCTTCCCCCGTCTATTCTCGGCAGCGTGAGGCGCTGGACACATGACCTTGGGTGATGTTTCCTATTCTTTGTCATGGTTGTGTTTATAAGACGCTGTAAATTTTGAAGTTCTGATTTAGACCAATTGATAACTCCAAATGAGTAATCGGTACAGCATAAGTATTAATAGCTTTAATAGTATTTTTTGAATTCAAGTAAGTCCGGACTATAGTGTTCATTCTATGTCTATATTGCTTCGTTAATGTACTTTTTACCTCTTTGTAATGGATCTGTTTAGACTGCGCATACCCCAGATATTTGTATGTTTCTGTTTCATCTAATGACTTAATTCTGTCTCCTGTCTGCAATTCAAAACAGTGTTCATAATTCTGTCCCTCTCTTACTGAATTTATTTTACATTTATCAATGCCGAATTCCATACATATATCACGTGAAAATGTTTCTGTTATATTTGCTAATTGATTAAGGTTCTCTAAATTTGAAGAATAAAGTTTAATATCATCCATGTACATTAGATGATTGAGATGATAGTCTTGTCTGTCAGTCAGTGGGTTTGTGTCATCATTGCAATAGTGAAGTGGGTATCCTATATCGGTAGAATTTAATAAATTTGACAAGGGATTAAGTGCCAGACAAAACCACAAGGGGCTTAGTGCATCACCTTGGAATATCCCACGTTGTATTTTGATGTTCTGTGTCTCTACTGTTTCTGTTGGCAAATTAAGTCTGAGTCTTGTTGTCCAATGTGTCATTATATTTTGCAAGAATGTGGTAATTGTTGGATGAATCTTATATATTTTTAGAATTTCAATTAACCAGGAATGAGGGACTGAGTCGTAAGCTTTCTTATAATCTATATACATAGTATATAAATCTTTTTTCTTCTGCTGAACTTGCCTGAGAATAACTGAGTCTATCAATAATTGTTCTTTACACCCCTGGCTGAATTTACGACATCCCTTTTGTTGTTCCGTAAGAATATTATTACTGTCAATATGGTTGTAAATAATTGCTGCGATGCATGATGTTATAATTTTATATAATGTTTGGAGACATGTAATAGGCCTATAATTAGCAGAGTTGGCAAGATCGTTTGGTTTCTTCGGCAACATGTATGTTACTCCAGCAGTGATATATTCGGGCATTATAGTGGGATCATCTATAAATTTGTTTATGTAGTTGTGTAGAAATGGGTGGATATAGGTAAACTTTTTTAGCCAATAGTTGTGTATGTTATCGGAGCCAGGGGACTTCCAGTTATGTAATTTCTTGATAACGCTCTGAAAAACGTCTATTGGTATGTGCTCAAAATTCATCGGTTCAGTGTTTTTGAGCTTATTATGCTCTTTTTCTATCCAATCTGCTTCTAAGTTATGGGTAAGAGGGATTTCCCATAATTTTGACCAGAATCCATGTAAATCATCTATAGGGGGTGAACAGTTCGTGTTATTTTTATCTGCATTGTTAATTGTTTGGTTGGTTGTTGAAGTCTTGAGTGATCTATAGAACTGTTTTTCATTAGTTTCAAATTTACTGTTTTGTGTTTTTCGATCTGTACATGTTTTGTAACGCTTAAGGCGGCTACTAGCTACGGTCAATTTTTGTCGTAATGTATCAAGAAATTGTGAGAGGTTTGTGTTCGGTTCTTCGTGTTGTGTGTGAATTTTGTATTGTGTGAGATTTGCTTGTACGTGTTTAGTTACTTTTTCGCTTTGGTTTCCTTTGATGTATTGTGTTAGCCGTCCTATACTAGCTCTTAAGTTCTCAATTCGTTTTTCTAATCTTCTTTGCCACCTTGGTATCCTTTTCTCTCTTCTAATATGTGTGTTAGGATGAGGGGGAATTATAATTTTTGATCCGTTAACTTTTGCTGCTGTCCATGCCGCACTATATATAGCTGTTTGAAGTGTTTTAAAGTTAGTATCGATTTTAACATACTTGGGTAAAATTTTTGTGTCAATGTAATTAACTGTAATTGCCAGTTTTTTTGAAAGACTTTGTTTTGGAATGAATGTTCGATTAGTTGGTTCTATGTTTATAAAATACTTAAAAGCCTCATCAAAAGTTTCATCTATTTCTAAAATATTATCCTCAGTATCAACATCCGTGACTACATTACTTTGAGAGTCGGTTGTTGTTTCGAGATTATCATTGGATGTTAATAAATTTATATTACTGTCATATGTGTTTTGAGTATTGTATGATATTTCTATGGTGTGGTCATTGGTGCGTACTGCGTTTGTGTAGGTTTGATTATCTATATATGTATGCATGTTAGCCTGTAAAGTATTATGTTCTTCCTGTACTTGATTTTTAATCTGTTCTCGTTCTTGTGGTTGTATTCTGTTATTCATATTTATTACTCTAATTTGGTCCGCTAATCGCTGCTCACCAATGAACTGGAGTTCTGGGTGCATTTCACAAAATTTGTTGTGCAATAAAGGTCGGTAACTTGTTAGATTTGTTTCGCAATTAGTAACAATGTAGTAGCATTTTAAAAGGTCTTTATTAATCTCAGGGGTCCATTGCATTCTCTGTCTACTTTTTCCAGCTTTAGTGAGAGCAGGTCGCATGATTGAAAGAATATCATTAAATGCTTGACTAGGGCCAGGGTTTACGTTACAGGTTGATATTTGAGTGTTATCATTAATGTCATTATTGCCTGGAGTTTCTACTAAAGGATTGGGTTGACTTGTGTTAGAATCTGCGTTCAATAATTCTTGTATCTCTTGTCTTATTTTATCTAATAGTTCTTGCGGTAATAGTTTTTTATTAACAATATCTCTTCTGTGGGTAGCAATTTTTTGTTTAGATACTTTTGTGTCCGGAAACTTCTCAGTAAATTTTGTGTACATTAGGTCTATAAATCTTTTTGTGTGTTTTTCCAGTTGTGTTATTGTAAGATATGTGCGCCATATAAATATGTTCATATCTTCATTAAAATGAATTCGCGCACGTTTATTGCCAGCAGTGGGAGCAAGATCTAGGCATTCTGCCTTTTGCTCAACATCTGCAGACATTGGGGTGACGGTTGATGATCTGGAGTTAATGCGGTATTCGAAGGGGTTAGGTGACGAATTAGGTGATGGGAACAAACTATGAGTTGACGATATAGGTGAGGAAGGATATGAGTTATTATTTGGGGTCGGAATTTCTTGGTCTACACCATTGTCTAATGTCTCGTCTGTCCGTCTTGTCATATTATATGTAACATTTTCTGCAACAGTACTAGACTGGGCAGAATTAGGCGATATGTTGCCCCCCCCAGATACGATGGGGCAGCCCGAACCTGAAAGGCCGGGGCGGGATTCCCTCTCTCGAGGACCCGCCTGAGGAGTTTCTCTATTACGAAGACGCATATCGCTTTTTGGGTTGGGATCGTTGGTTGGGAAGGGTAGTCTTGATGGACGTCAATTTTAGCCGGTACCTTATTAATGGGTTTTGCTTCAGTTGGTCTAAGCTTAATTACAGTACCCTGCTTCCCCTAAGCCCCCCCACCACGGCAAGGTGATCCCCTGGGGGGGATATTATTATTATTATTAACAGCCTGAGGTGTCCCACTGCAGGGCAAAGGCCTCCCTCCCCTTCTTCCATTTCTCCCTGTCTTGAGCCTCTTCTAACCAGTCGGGCGTGTGCGTCTAGCTCGTCTCGCCATCTTTTTCTGGGACGGCCTCGTGCCCGTATCGCGTTAAGAGGGACCCAATGTGTAGTTCTTTTTTCCCAAAGTGGGTCCGGCATCTTAGTGATATATCCAGCCCAATCCCACTGAAGGAAAGCTGCCTTCTGACCTACGTCTACGAGTTTTGTACGGGATCTCAGCGTCGTATTCCTTACTCGGTCGATCAATCTGATTCCCAACTGCCTCCGTGGTCTAGTGGCTAGTGCCATGGGCTCCCGATCCGGAGGTCCTGGGTTCGATTCCCAGGGGCTAAAACACAAAGATGATATTTGAGAATTTATCACTTTGTGAATTTTTCCCCAGTTTGGGTAGGACATTGCAGGCTGAACCACCTGATTGTCCGAAAAGAAAAATATTTCGTGCTTCGGAGGGCACGTTAAGCCGTCGGTCCCGGTCGCTGTCTTTGATAGTGGTCGTTACTCAAACCATGTCAGAGGCCTGATAGTTGTGCTACTAGGCGGTTTAAAAACACTGACACCAGGGTTCATCAGGTCCATAGACTCGATACCCACTCGACAGAAGAAGAAGAATCTGATTCCCGAGTATGCTGCGTTCCATACTTCTTTGACAAACCTTGAGTTTGGATTTTTGAATGTCAGTCAAAGACCAAGTTTGAGCTCCATAGGTAAGGATGGGAAGAATGCACATGTCCATGAGTTTTCGCTTTAATGTGATTGGCAGATTGTTCTTCATGAGCTCTTGCATGGACCAATAGCTTTTCCAGGCGTTTTCGACCCGTCTTTCGACTTCTTTGTCTTGTCGTGCCTGGAAAAAGACTATTTGGCCCAAGTATATATACTCATTGACATATGCAATTTTCTGCCCATCCACTTCTACCCTATGCTCAGCTCTGTTTGCCATAATCTTTGTCTTTGTCATATTCATCTTCAACTTAACCTCAAGGCTTGCCTTGCTAAGGTCTTGAAGCATTTAAATTTTAATACAAAAATATGATTGTGATATTGTAAATACCGTCATTTACATTGTTGTATTAACCCCCATCCAAATCTAGTAAAGAACCATTAACATTGAAGAGCGAATTAAATTAATATATCATAAAATATCCTAAACCTCATCAAAAATAGACTTTACAAAAGCCTTTCAAGACAAAAGTAGAAAAGGTCGTTACCTTACAGTCTCAATAGGGCCAGCCCTATACCAATCATATTGAGTGAGAACTTACGTAGGAAGGGCCTTTTTATTGAGTTTCATACTTCATAGTGGTGCAGTTGAGTCGATAGAATTATATCGATAATTATTCAAATATGAACCACCTTACACTGATTTATGATCAGTGTAAGGTGGTTCATATTTGAATAATGCGTGAGAATTTACGTAGGTTGGGCGCTTAACTGAGTTTCGTTTTGGATAGTGATGAAGTTGATAATTTTGGATATAAATTTCAATTAATAGCTTCCTACATTATCCTACACGACGCACAAGATACTAAGTTTTAGTCTTGTTCGAGGTTTGTTATGCCCAGGACATTGAAGTCAAAGCCTTCGTTTAACATAAAAACTAAGTCAGATATAATTATTGTGTTATTTTTCTGTAGAATGTACTTTAGATTTTGACTTTTAAATTTAACTTGCAATTTGGAAATCATTACTTTAAAGTAATTTTACTTTATTTTATTATTTTATTTAACATTTGATAGAAGTGAAATATTTATTTTTATCGAAATCTTTTACATTTTATTACAGCTCTAAATCTCAAGCTCCCCTCACTAAAGGGCGTCAAATCGTCTGCAGTAATTTGATTTCTTACAGATTTTTTACGATTTCGACTAAAGGAAACGAGGACTCAGCTTTTTATTATTTAAAGCTAATTGAACAAGCTTAGTTCCTTTTCTTTCCTCTTCAGAATCATTGGTCAGTATTTCAAATTTACTTTTGACTTTTTGACTGCAAAAGCTTTGTCATTTGTTTTTACTTAAGTTTTTCATCCGTAAAATAACTTTTAAAAGCGAAAATCCTTCCAAAATTGTAAAGATTTGACAACACACAGCATACTAACATTATCCTCAACTTGAAAGATTTTTCAGGCCGTGAATATGATATCCGTAATTCTTATTTTACAACTTCTCAAATTCTTTATAAAACCGAAAGTTAAAGTATTTCCTTTAAAATCTTCGTAATTTTTGAAATTTAACAGAAATAATAAAAAAAAATTCAAGTAAGTAATTAATAGTTTCATCTAGATTATTCTATTTTTTATGCAGAACTGGGAAAAGACAAAGTCTGATGAAGGAATTAAAATGAAGTTAAAGAGTTAGAGGAATCGTCAAATTGCAGGGAATTAATTTTCTGGTCTGGATAGATATAATAGATTCAACGTTTTTCTAAACTTGCTTATGCAGGGTGTAAGGGAGGTCCTGCAATCTCAAAGGGACTAAGGTCAAACTGGACAACTATAAGATTGAAATTCTTCTAGGAAATTAAAAGTAAATGAAACTACTGCACCATATATTCATATTTAATGACTTTAATCGAATAATGTGCATGGGAAAGCCAACTATTTTAATATTAATGCAAATTTCTTTGTTCTTCAGTATTTGCTTTATCTCAGTAACATTTCAAGGGACAAAAGAAATTGAAATAAAATCATTATTATGTGACACAATATAGAACATTTTATATAAATTTATTTATTTGATAAAACATTTCTGTATTATTTTCAAGTGTCTTCAAAAAAAGGCTTTCATGCTGGACTGGGAGAGATAGAAAAACATATAATTTTCCAGCTGCCCTTCCTCCCGGGCATGTTGTAGAAGTCAGCAAAAGGCACTCGAGGGTTACAGTGTATTGTAATTCAGGCGATAGGCTGACAATTTGACACTATAGCAATACACATTGCAATCTAAAATTGCCCTCAATTTTTGTCAAACGTGGCGATAGCGCCTTTTACGAGGCGTTTAACGCTCTGCCTACCCCGTAAGGGATAGACGTGATTTAATGTATGTATGTCTTCAAATACCTTTTTATCAAACACTGTTCAAAATTTGATGACAAAAGTCAATCGATTGAATAGTCGCAGACTTTAAAACTAGGTCAAATGAAACGGCTCCAATCCAATGCATTGATGTATTCACGCTGAAGAAAATGTAAAACAAATTGTGTTTTAATGTTTTCTTCACTGTACGTGTACGAAGGTGCTTTTCATTGAAATGATGAAAGAAAATGCACGTTTGAGCCGTGAACATTTATGCATTCGCAGAAAAGGAATATAAGTATTTTTTAACTGCCTCCGTGGTCTAGTGGCTAGTGCCATGGACTCTTGATCCAGAGGTCTTGGGTTCGATTGTCAGGGAGGAAACACAAAGTTGATATTTGATAATTTATCACTTTGTGAATGTTTCTACAGTTTGGTTAGGACATTGCAGGCTGAATCACCTGATTGTCCGAAAATGAAAAAGATTTTCGTTCTTCGGAGGGCACGTTAAGACGTCGGTCCCGGTTGCTGTCTTTGATAGTGGTTGTTACTCAATCCATATCAGAGGCCTGATAGTTGTGCTACTAGGCGGTTTAAAAATTCTGACACCAGGGTTCACCGGGTCGATAGACTCGATACCCACTCGACAGAAGAAGAAGTATTTTTTTTAACTCGTTAAGATTGCACCGTCATTTGTGATTTTTTTCGTTTCTTTTTCAATTATTTTCTCAAAGTTTTTCTGCTAGAAATAGATGCTATGGCATGTATTTCGGCATATATTTTGGGGTGGGATGGGATTTACCACCTAGTGGTCCACCCCGGGCAACAGCAACACAGGCTTGTCTGTGAATAAGTCGGACTGAATGATCCCTATAAAGCCGTGGTAGGCTCCGCAAGGGGCCGCTTGGCTCGAAACAACTCTCTCACCGAAAGCCGGCGCCAAACAGCTTGCTGTGTTCCGTCGGTACATGAGGTTGCCAGTGCCATAACAGGCATCTTCTGGGTGAGCTCGCTCCAACGTCGACTCTATCACAATCATCCCTGACCTAGTGTCCTAGAGTCAAGAGCAAACTTATTTCTAACAAGAAAAATGTATTTACTGGTAATTACGATGATAAGATCAAAATTTACTAATTGTTGTTTTGTTTTATTTTATTTTCCATCTAACTACAAAAAAAACAGTCATTAGTTTTTAGATTGTAAACATCGTCATCAAGCCTCGATAAAAGTTTTATTACCTTTTAGATCCTTAACTTCTATTACTATGGGGTGATTGGGGGCTTAGTAAGTACGATGGTATACCGGGTGTTAGGGACAGCGTCTCGCAAACTGATACGGGTTGCTCGGTCAACGAAACTTATCAACTTTTACTAGGATATTCTTTCAGAAATAAAAAAATAAATTGACCTTCCCATACAAAACGACCACCTCGATGATACAATTTGTATCGAAAACCAAATATTTTTTGCACTTCCTGAAATATTACGTATGTTTAGTTGTTCAGTTTCGTTGACTGAGCTACCCCTATCAGTTTGCGGGACGCTGTCCCTTACACCCCTTGTAACAAGGACCTACTATACTCCAATTTTGAATGTTAATGCGCTTTCAAAAACTCTGGATTTAATCCAACATTTTGCTCGCTCCTTCGTTGATTCTGCGTTGAACATCTCTAGCCTCTAGTAGGTTTGTATTTATAAAGTGATCTCAAGTTTGAGAGCGATATTAAGTATGGATTTGACTGGCCATATTGTACTGAAATTAGATTTCTAATACGAACTCCAACTAGCTGTCAAACTCAAGACAAGTAACGATCATAAATGTGGGCCTAAAGAGTCTTGCTTGTACTTGAGAAATTTATTTTTTAATAAACTTGGGTCGCAATAGGAAAAGAGGCGCATAATGGAGAGTCATGGAGGCCTTTGCCTAGCAATGGGACACATAACGGGTACATAAGGTAAGAGTCAATAGAGAGAAATAAGAGCCGGCTTTAAAAAACGCTGTATTTTCCACACCTGACAAATGAAGTAATGAATGTCTATTTTCGTAGAAATTGTTAGTTATCAAATTGTCATCCATATTGCAAAATATTTATAACATCGATTGATGCAATTAGATCCGTCTATTAGCTTTTATTATAATTTATCTTTAAAAAATAGTGCTATTACGTACATCCTCAATTTTTTATCGCTCTCACGATCTTTCATACGTGGCGGAACGACCTTTACCTAGGTTGTTTACGCTATGCCTACCCCGTTAGGGATAAATTCGTGATTATTTGTATGTACGAACTCATACAAAAGAAGTAATTCACTTGATTATATTTTATTTATACTCCATTCGAATTCGTATCTAGTTTTCCACATGATGAAATATTAAAGCGTGGTGAAGTCGTGATAGCGAATGTCATTGAGTTTAGCTTGGGTTCAGATGGCCAGAAAATTGAACTGCCAATAGTGGATGACTTCGGCTGGCTCATAATTATAATAATATGTTTGAATAAATAAATATTTTCAAGGAAATCATAGGGACAAAGACGGGGGGGGGGCTATTTCGTAAAAATCTTTTAGAAGTTTTAAGTTGAAGCCATTTGGAGAACCCGATGATGTAGTGGATTGGACCGCTGCCTCCTGAGTTGGAGGTCGTGCTTCAAATCGTATCATGTACCAATGTGTTGTTTAAATTTCGAATTTCATATGTACGTTTATTCGGTGCTTTTTCCGTGATTCGGAAGGCACGTTAAGCCGTTGTTCCTAGTTGATAACGTTTAATACCGTAGATATTAGTCGTCAAGTCATGTCAGAGGCCAGTGCGAAGCGTTGGCGGCTTATAAACTCTGACCTAATCTAGCATTGGGTCTGGTTTCCCTTCTAGGTTGCGGAAGTCACTCTGTTGGGGAAATGATGATAAGTTGAAGCCATTTGGCTGACTGACGTCGGATGAGTAAAAAAAGGTTATCGGAATAGGTGTTGTGATGCAAATACCCTGTGTGTGTGCTCACCCGCACACTATTCGCGACAGCCCATCAATCGCTGTTTGCAAAAAGAGAATCAAAGAACATTATCTTTCTCTGCGTAATCCGTAGTATGTATTTATATATTGTAAATATATGTATCTATGGTATGTATATATTTATTTATTTCAGTTATATTTATATAGAGTATTTAATATATTTATAGGTATTATAATTTATTTACTTATTGTATAATCGTAGTATAGTGTAAATAAGTAGGTATATCCTTATATATATTAACTTAATCTAATCATAACAATAATAGTTGAATTTTGGACCTTTGATTCGAAGAAGAAGAAGTAGGTATATCCTTATTTACTGTTCATGTATCTAGTTTGTATTCATATTGTGCACGTCTTATCCGCTTTACGTTTTATGCTATCTCACTTCTTAGGTCTGCTGTAAGACATTTCATTTTAGAAATAAGCAGTACCTGTTGTGTCTTGATTCCTATGTAATTGTTCTGTGTATGTTTCTGTGTACAATAAACTGTTAAATAAATAAATAAATAAATACCCCATACCTAAGATCAGAGTTGAAACTATTTTCCTCTCAATAAATTTTTGCAACCCTTATAATATGAAAGAGAAAAATAAAAAACGTTTCGGGCAGGGCTCGAACTTGCGTCTATGGAATGCCGGTACATCGCTCTACCACTTCTTCTTCTGTCGAGTGAGTATCGAGTCTATCGACCCGATTAACCCTGGTGTAAGAGTTTTCAAACCGACTAGTAGCACAACTATCAGGCCTCTGACATGGTTTGAGTAACGACCACTATCAAAGACAGCGACCGGGACCGACGGCTTAACGGCTCTACTAAGCTACCGAAACGGTAGTGGAAGTGACGAATTTATTATAGCCTTTTATTATGTACACGTCGTAGCGACAATAGCGACATCTAGCCGTGTAGTTTAAAACTACGAAGGGCTTGACAAGTCCAAATTAAGATTGGAATTTAAGTCAATAATGATATCGCCTCACTTTTTACATTTTGTTCGAGCCCTGCCCGAAACGAATTTATTATTTTCTCTCTTTCATATTATATTAAATAAAATAGCATTGTGAGTGCTAAAAATCTTCAAAAAAATGCAACTCTTGTTATAAAAGAATGAAAAACTTACGTGAATAAATGAATTCTCCTAGAAGTGTGAAAATCCTTGCCGCTGCAGTAAATCTAAAGTTGGTTTGGTATGTTGAACATGCCGTCGAAATAAAAATATAATTTTATTTTGTTGCTACATTTTTATCCACAACACAATAATAGTATTGCCAAAGTTGTTTCTTTATTAGGTCAACACTGCGATCCAAGATAACTCAGTATAATATTTACTGTCGTTTTATTTACTGGCGAAACTTTATCAAGGTTTTAATAGAAAATTATGAAGAAACTACCTAACCCTCATTTTAGATTGCTATAACATAACTACGAGATATAGGCCTGGACCTTTTCAAGGCAAGAGTGAATAGGCATTATCTAGGCAAACATGCGCTATCGTCGTCTGCATCATCACTTTCCATCAGGTGAGATGGCGGACAAATAGTTTGACTATTATTATTTATTTTATTTATTTATGAGCCTGTAGTATCCCACGGCAGGGAAAAGGCCTCTTTCCCTTCCTTCCACTTATCACGATCCATTGATTTGTTTGACTATTAATAATAAATAATAAAAAGCTTCCAAGGCAAAATAGTGGCAACAAAAATACCCAATCTGTGGACATTCAACTTTCTACTTATTATTATTCTTTTCCTGAAACCCTAAAAGAAAGATGACTGAACGGACGGATAGCAGAAGCTGGAAATGGACATAGATTATACCCGGTGTAAAGGACAGTGTCCCGCAAACTGATAGGTGTTGCTCAGTCAACGACACTGAACAACTATCAGAATGTTTTTTTTTTCAGGAAGTGAAAAAAAATATGGATATTCCATACAAAATGTTCACCTCCATCAGACAATTTGTATGGAAAAGCCATATTTTTCATTTCCCTGAAAAAAAGAATCTTGCTGATAGTTGTTCAGTGTCGTTGACTGAGCAACCCCTATCTGTTTGCGGGACGCTGTCCCTTAGGTACACCTGGTATAGAAGCGTGGTGGGCACCTTTAACAGGGCATCCCGAGGGCACCCTTTTCGTTCGGAATTGTAAAGAATATGACCTACCAAGCTAGTTCAATTCTTATCACCGATGTATTTACTAGGTTATATTTTTCTTTTAAGAGCCCGATGGTGTAGTGGATAGGGCCGCTGCCTCCTGAGCGGGAGGTCGTGGTTTCGAACCCCACCACGTACCAATGTGTTTTTCGGTTTTCGAATTTCATATGTACGTTTATTCGGTGCTTTTTCCGTGCTTCGGAAGGCACGTTAAGCCGTTGGTCCCGGTTAATATCGTTTAATACCGTAGATATTAGTCGTTAAGCCATATCAGAGGCCAGTGCTAAGCATTGGCGGCTTGAAAACTCTGACCTAATCTAGGATTGGGTCTGGTTTCCGTTCTAGGTTGCGGAGGTCAGATGGCAGTCGCTCTGTGTAAAAACCAGTACCCTCGTTCAATCCCCTAGATTAGGAAGCTGACCCCGTGAGATACGGGATAAGGCTAGGGAGATGATGATATTTTTCTTTTCCGTTAGCATACAAAATCTTAAACAACCTCCAAATTCAATATCTTCCGAACCAATAACAATCCTTTCAAAACAGTTTCCATTCCATCAAATCTACCGATAGCATTTCCCAAATGTGCCGTTTGAGCGACATTATGAAGAGAAATTGCCATCTTCCGCCAGCTGCCACAGTAAATCGACATACATACATACAATCATGCCTTTATCCCTAATGGGTAAGGCAGAGCGTAAACGACCTAAGCAAAGGTCGTTCCGCCACGTTTGATAAACTTTTTAGATTTACTTAAGATAGATTTGTAGGTATACTGCTGTAGTGACAGGTTGACAGCCCATCGCCTAAATTACAGTATACTGAAACCCTCGGATCCCTTAGCTGGTTTTTACAGCATGCCCGGGAGGAAATGCAGCTGGCACATTCTATATTTTTCTCTCACTCCCAGACCAGCATGGAAGCAAGTAAACCGTAGGTATGATTATAATGTCAAAAAACACGCTATATCTCTTAAGGGATAGGCAAAAATCAACATCTTGTTTTTTACCGGAATGTGCCTTTCGAGCGACATTATGAACATCTTCTGCCAGCTGTCACAGTAAATCGTAGGATATACATACATACATACAATCACGCCTGTATCCCTAATGGGGTAAGCAGAGCGTCAACAACCCAAACAAAGGTCGTTCCGCCACGTCTGACTAGTTTTGGGGGTTAAGATAGAATCGTAGGATATTGTGCCAAATAATCACGCCCCTATCCTACTTTTTTATTTGATAAGTGCTTAAGGCGCAGTAGAGCGCTTTCAGTTGACATACCTGAACGAAAGCCGAACTGGGTTTCGTGTACGAGTATATTAAGATGCACATTTAACTGTGCGTTTAGAACACCATCAAACACTTTTGCGATTGCAGTAGCTAATGAAATTTGCCGGTAGTTATTTTTATCTGATGAATCCCCAATTTTATTTTTCACCACCGGTACAACTATTGTTTTCATCACATCTAGTGGTATGTATTAATGTCTAATACACGGAGTAAATAACAGTGCGAGTATCCTGGATATTATGTGGACCTGCGTGTCGCAAGTGTTCGACACTAAGACCATCATGCCCAGCGGATTTGCCACTGGAAATTGACTTGATGGCCTTAGATACATCATACATATATACACGCCTTTATCCCTAATGGGGTAGGCAGAGCGTAAATGACCTAATCAAAAGTCGTTCCGCCACATCTGACAACGTTTTGAGGGCTATTTTAGGGCTATTTTGAGGGCTATTTTAGATACATCTTTGGCAGTTATTCTGTTTCCCACTTGACACGTAATGGTTTCAGTATCCTTTATATCTATCGTAGACGGCCCTAATAATGACCTTATAATGAGATGCTCGCGCAACAGATTTATGATGTCTTTAGGATCAGTCATGCCAGCGATACTCACTGGGAGTCCAGGTGGGCATTCATTTTATTTGTACTTTTCCAGAAAGAACTAAAATCCTTTTTTGAGAGATGTGAAGTTATCAAATCCAATTTCATTTGGGATTGGTTGTTTTGGCACCATTTAAGTCGCGATTTGAATATTTATCTACTTTAACATATCTCATTATACAAATTACCACTTCGAGGAGCTCCATTATCTAGCCAAGTCAAATATTTAGTCCTAGCCTCCCCGTGAGCATTTCTGAAATGTTTGTTCCAACCTATGATGCACCTTTTACCTCCAGACTTTATACTCTTTCGTCACAGACTACACAGATTGCGTCACAGATGCTTTTATAAGAACTGACACAACACTGCTATATAAATTATCTATTACTTGTTTGTGACTAGCGTCAGTACAGTATCCATCTGCACATGACTTCATCTCGAACGGGAAATCTACAAGTCTCAATGGTTCATGACATATTTAACCGTACAAAGTTATCTGTTCCTTAGATTTTTCCCCCCATAATACATTTTTATTAGGTGATAAAGTTAAAGTTTTCACCTTAGGTTCAACTGGGTTCAGATACAAACTACACTCGACAATAAAATAAAGTCGAAGATAACCCTAAAGAAAAAACTTAAAACTGTTCTTCAAAATAATATTATGTAAATGTGTCACATTAATGATTCTCCATATTTCATAGTTTTAAACTCTTATTATAATGGTTTTTTTTTTATAAGATACTAGAATATAAGATAGGTATTTTTGTTAGCCATTAAGTAACGAGTGCTACCTTGCAACAAACAAGCAACAAACTGCTTTTGCAGCTTGGCGAGAATGTAACATGTAATTCTGTAAATACCTTTTTTTGTGAAATTAAAATATATATATAAATATAAGAGGATCGTGATCTGACCACCTCACGTCGTTTATTACAGAAATATTTCCTATTGTATTGACTGCTGCCTCTGTGACGATACAATGATCCAGCCATCGTTTCGAACCACTACTTTGACAGGTAAAAGTGCGCAAATGACAAAAATATTAATTTTAACACATCTATGCAACAAAAATTGTTTTCATTACAAAATTCCATGAGTACTTCATAAAACAATTACTACTATTAAAATCGTTCAAAATGTTAACATTCTCTATTTCATAATCATGTATTATGGCACTCACCGCACCTAAGCAATCCGTAATCTCTGGTAGGTTTTCCCGGCAATTAGTTGGCATATATACACAAATTACTATTATAGGCCGATCAGCTGTCGTAATCTGCACGGCACATAACCGCGGATTAGCGCAATGTAACACAGATACACTTTTAAACACTGCACTCCTCCACAGTAGGGCTACCCCACCATAGGATCGGTCTTGCAGCATACCAGCCGACGGGTCACCGCTGAAGTACCCGTAGCTGCAAACCCTTCGTCGGTAGTATTTAAAAAGGTATAGGGTAAGGTATACATCTTACGGCGTGAGCAGAGCGTCAAGGTCTTACTAAAATACGCTCTACGTCTCGCGCTTCGTCTGATAATATAATTGCGGAAACTCAGATTGAAGAGTGCATTGCTGAGGTATTGTCAAAACCCTCCATAACTTTGGGACTATATTTTTTTAGCGCTAAGGTGCCTCCCCCCAAACAATTTCACATCTATTCCCGCGCTCATCTTGCCCCGCGCCGTTAATCTTGCACGTATTAATATAAAAACGCCTAAACGATCTACACGACAAAGAGAAGCGCCTAAGGTAATTTCGTCTTTCCCGGAGGGGTAGCCAAAGATCCCATGCGGTCCTTGCTTTTTTCGCTTCATCCACATTCATCAACTTTTCATGCACGCTTGTGGGTTTAGGGTATTCTTGACCTGACCTTTCTCTAGGACGTCCCCGATTCGGTCGAGGTACATTCGTCGAGGTCTTCCCCTTCCAACGTTCCCACTCACACTCGCCATATATATATATATCTATTTCCATAGTCATCAATACGGGCCTAAATACAATACAAAATACTTTATTGCACACAGAAACACAAATACATACAACAGAAAAGTAAGTTACAAAACGGTGCAATATAGGTGGTGTATTGCTAAAGCAGCTATTTCTACCAGGCAATCTTAGGGTATTCATCTTCTGTCGAGTGGGTATCGAGTCTATCAACCCGATGAACCCTGGTGTCAGAGTTTTTAACACAAAGCGATAGCAAGTAGCACAACTATCAGGCCACTGACATGGTTTGAGTAACGACCAAGGGTATTAGGATAGATAGATAATAAATTTATTTGTTTTATAAAGACAAGAAAGATTAAAAAAGGAGACAAAAGTAAACATTTAAACAAACATCAAATTTAAAAAACAAACATACACGATAAATACAAAACAAACAAAAGGTTGTGTGTGTCGCAGTAAACCAAAAGGGCTATAGCTCAGCGTAAACGTTTTGCCTTGTTGAGCAAAACACTGATTTTCAGCTACTACCCTCAGAGAGTAACGGGCGCATGCAAAACAACAATAAAATAAAATTGGCGTGTAGTGTCATACATTTGTGTAGTGTGCAAAAACTGTGCAAAATAATAATGTCAAAAGTAATAATGATAATTGCTCAAATAAATCATACATTCAATTAAATTTCAAACCAAATAAAAGTGAATTAATAATTAATTAAAATTAAAATTAAATCGATTATTAATGTCAATTGAATAATAAAATAAAATTCAATAAAAAAGAAAAAAAATATGTAATAATTATTCCAAAATCATTAGAAATAAATAAATTGAAACAATAATTTATGAATAACATCTATAATTCTGCTAATAATTTTGATATGTCAAAGTAATAAACTAATAATCATTTTGACAGCAACCGCACCTAGAAGTGCATTTGATTATGAACACCGGTTCTTTGATTTTTAAGTAGGAACACTTTATAATGTAGTTTAAAAGTGTGTTTCGTTCGCATACGTCGTAGGGCGTAGGATAGTACATAGCAGTAAATAACTTAACACAAACATTTATAGCTACCTTGAAAAGCTACATAACAATTACTTTAACCTCAAACAATTAAAATAATACACTTCACAAACCCGGTAAAGTAAATATTTCATGAGTTTGGAACACCTTTATTCGCACACAAAACTGGGTAAAACCTGAAACAAAGTTGGTTAATTACTCAAGTCCATTTAAATTTCAATATCAAAGTGAGTTCCGGTTCCATCAACTGTTTCCTGCTGAACTCTTCCCAATATGTTGGCCTGACAAACCATCATTTTGGCCACAGTTTTGGGAATACACAATTCTATTGTATCGGTTTCTCAAACGTCCGCTATGTAATATATCAACAGCTTCCGTGGTCTAGCGGTCTGAGCCATGGGCTCTTGTTCCGGGTTTGATTCCCGGCGGGAGACAATGACTTTGTGTTTTTGTTTCTAAGTAGTTTGGTTAGGATATTGCAGGCTGATCACTTGATTGTCCGAAATTTAAGATAATAATAATAATAATAAATTATATTTATTAAAATAAAAAACATTTAAACAACAACGATCCCTGCACTAAGCACAGCTTGTATCGCGGGAACCTCACAACAGTTATCAGTAAATGTATTAATTTAAAAACGTCAGGTCTGGACACTATTCTACTAAGACATTTTTTAGTTATATTGTTCGTTAGAATTTTGAAAATATTAGATATGCAATTAAATTATGAAATAGAAAAAAAAATTAAAAATTTAAATTCAATTACAAAAAATAGAAACTTAAATTTAACATACATGGGTGTGACTGGTGAGTGTGTGTGAATGTGTGTGTGTGCGTGTGTGTGTGTGTGTGCGTGTACACGCGGGTAACAGTTTGTTAATTTTACGCTTTCGGTAAAAGGTCTTCTACTTGGTCGTAGTCCTGAGTCTGCAACCAAATATCCGTCAAGATGATCCATGCTGTCGGATTAGGATGGGCATGCAGAATAGAATAGAAACCCTTTATTCGGTTCCAAAATACAGACAAAGATCTTAAATTTTAGTTACAACCTAAACGTTACGCTCGATACCGAAAAGGTGTCCGGCTCAGCATATGCTCCAGTCTAAGACTGAAGCGCTGATTTTCAGCCGGAACCTTACTACAACTTCCACGCTGGCCTGGGAGCGAAAGAAAAACGTAGAATGTGCCAGCTGCATTTCCTCCCGGGCATGCTGTAAAAACCAGCTAAGGGATCTGGGGGTTTCAGTATATTGCAATTTAGGCGATGGGCTGACCACCTGGCACTACAGCAATATACTTACAAATCTATCTTAAATTACCCTCAAAACTTTGTCAGACGTGGCGGAACGACCTTTCATTAGGTCGTTTTCGCTCTGCCTACCCCATTATGGATAAAGGCGTGAATATATGTATGTATGTATATACCTTTCTACAAACTAAATTAACTTAAGTGGGAGGCGGTGTTACCTTATTTTAATTACAAATCATTGAACATTAAAAAAGAAAAAAACACATTAAACAATTTTCAATGTAGGTAGGTCATAGTAAAAATTCAAGGTATTGTATAAACAATTAATTAGTATTACATTACAATAAAAATACAATAATACGTATTAATAACTATTAGAATAAATTTTGCAAACAAAATGTACAAAAAGAATAATTGTATAATAACAATGAAACAGGGAACCAAGACTTAACAAGATGTACAAATTTTTGCTGTACTTGCAACTAAAAACAGTACTTTTTCCTGCAAAAATACGCAATTTTTGTTGCACAGTATTTGGAACTTCCCTGTAAATAATCGGTCATGCGCCCGATTTCTCTCTGGTCGTGTCAGTCAGTCTGTCCCATCAGAATAAGAGATTGAAGGAATAGTGAGTGCACCTGTGTGTAGCGCAAACATCCTGCAGAAATTCGGTGAGAGGACTATTTTTTTAATGTTATACAAAAACAATATAAATAAAGGGACATATTTTGATGATAATTGCAAGTAACCTACTCTCACATACTCCATCAGTGCCAGTATTTTTTAGAATAGAATTTAATAGAAATGTATTTATTCATAGAAAATAAACAATCAAAATACACACAGGCAGACAAAACAATGAAATAGTAATAAAAATAAACCATAAGTAATTACATAAAAACAATACAAAACTTAACAGTTACTTTCTATCTAAGAAATGGTTTTGGCTCAGCATAATGTTGCAATAAACCATAAAGCTCATTGCAACGCTGATTTTTAACCAACACCAGTTTACAGATGGCGTGCTTTATATATTGGTAGAATATAAACAGTTTTTTAAAAAAATTGTAATCAGAACCATACAAAGATAATACTTTTCAAATGATGAAATTTAAATTATTAACAAAAAGACAAACATAAAAAAACGAGATCAACAAGATCATAAAAATCAATATTAGAAGAAAATAATTAAATTTACATTTAAAGACAGTCTGAAAGAGATTGATAGCTAAAATATTTGACAGCTTTTATGCTTTTTACACTTCCAATGGAAAGCTGTGTCGCACAGCTTTCAAAGGTCCGTCAATATATGGGAATACCAGTGGCCTAAAGGCATCTGAGTGAGCTCGCTCCATCTTCAAATCTGTGTCGTTCACCTCTGTATAGACTTGCGTCAAGTATTTACCAAATGCAAATTAAAAATAGTACAGTAAAATGTATTAACCACAAGTAGTTAAATTAATTTACTTACTTTCAATAATATTATAAACACCGCATAACAGCAGTAAATTAAATATACACAAGAACCCCATAATAATGATTTTATTACCGACGATTGCAGCAGAAATTAATTGCTCAATAAATCCTTAGCAATGACTGATAGCTATAACCGTCGGGCATAAAGCAAACATAAAATTTTATTATTTTTCAGGTGGTTAATATAAAATGCAGATTTCTATGATGAAGGAAACTACAGACATGGCGGTCGTACAGGTATTTATAATAAAAGTTTTATCGGGTTGTGTATGGTGAGTAATTTGATAAATGGCAAAAGATCTTTGAATTAAATTATGAAAATAGACATCGGATCAAATGTATGAGTAAGTATTTAACAATTTAAGTTCTTTTTGCTAATTTATAGAAAGTATCTGACATCGGACAAATTCTTAGGGGCATAATGGGCTTAATCCTAGATTCAACCGGCTAAACCTAAAATTAAAATCTGTCTGTTACTTTCACACTTAAAACATTGGAAAAGGACAGGAGATCTATTCACTCCGGTTTTTTATTTATAGTCGGTAGTTTTATGCGTTATCTGTCATTTTTATCCGCAGTCATCTGATATGGCGGGAAAAAATACAGAAATACAAGGGAAACGTGCAAATGAATGTCAAAATCTAGCGGATAAAATATAAAACCACAGAGAATAAAACGCCTGTCCTTTTTCAATGTTATTATTTAGAAAGTGACAGATAGATAGCTGGTGCGGTGGTATCTAGAATTGAGCCTAATATAATAATAATAATAACAATGTAACTGACTATGATGTCATTGTGTAGGTATTAGTGTAATGAGGGCTTGACGGGCATAAATAACAATATACTAAAACTAATTTGGTAACTTTTCTGGCCATTAAAGTACGCCTAGGCATAGTAATAGTATATTATTATAGTAATATTATAATAATATTATAATATTATAATCACTATACATTATTTGGTATAAAAAGGCCTCTGCGCTGTTGGCTTCGGCCCCACGTATGCCTCAAAGGACCGGGTCCCTGTGGACCCGTGATACTGAAAAGTATACCAACATTATAATAATATTATAATAATATTATTATAGTATTAGCTGGTTCTTTATTGTTTATTGCTCTTAGCTTACAATCGTAGAATCATAACACATCTTTTTCTTTTTCAATGTATTTAATGACAGCTCCATATAAATTGGGAATATTAATTCAATATCTGATGAAATTTCAGTCGACGAAATGAAAAATATTTAACTGAAATAAGCTACCCGCGCCTGTCTGTTTAAACTTTAAAATACACTTTAAATGGAGAAGAACGGTATTGAATTGTTTTTTTTTTTACAAAATGAATCCTACAGCCAAGAGTTTTTACAAATGGTGTAAGCGTAGTTATGTATACAAACATAGGTACATATAATCCCACCTTTATCCCTAATGGGGTAAGCAGAGCGTAAACGACTTAAACTAAGGTCTTCCTAAAGTTTTGAGGATTAATTAAGATAGATTTGTTGATAGGTATATTGTTGTAGTGGCAGGTTGTCAGCCTATCGCCTAAATTGCAATTTACAGAAACACTTGGATTCCTTAGCTAGTTTTTACAGCATGCCCAGGAGGAAATGCAGCTGGCACATTCTATGTTTTTCTCTCGCTCCGCGTCCAGCATTGAAGTAAAGTAACTAAAGTAAGCCTAGTCATATAAACATGTTCATGCTGAAAGTTATTCTTTTAAAGCATATTTAATTCTATTTTGTAATAATCTGTAATTCAGAAACTGTTCCTTTTGCAATCTATGATTGATATGATATTACTTTTCAATTTGGACGTGTATCACAGTCAAAGGAGCTCGTTAAGGCGAGAGTTCGTGAAAATGTCGACGAATTTTTTTGATGCTTTTTTCATTATTAGTATCGCCTTTAGAAAGTCGAAATTTTCGTTTGAAAAGTGTGCTGTCTGATCTGTATTTTGGAATAAACATGGCAATTCATTGAGCTTTTAAAAAAAATCTATGATTATGTTAGGCATAAATTCATTTGTATTATCTTAAGTTTGCACCATTGTCAAAGTGGATGCGGCCGGGACACCGCACAGGTCTACCTAGTTTAGGCTCTTGTCTCTTGCTAGTCGGATACTATCATACATACATACATACATAAAATCACGCCTTTATCCCTTACGGGGTAGGCAGAGCGTTAAACGCTTCGTAAAAGGCGCTTTCGCCGCGTCTGACAAAATTTGAGGGCAATTTTAGATTGTAATGTGTATTGCTAATGTGTAGTGACAGGTTGTCAGCCCATCGCCTAAATTACAATACACTGTAACCCTCGAGTCCCTTTTGCTGTCTTCTACAGCATGCCCGGGAGGAAGGGCAGCTGGAACATTCTATGTTTTTCTATCTCTCCCAGTCCAGCATGGAAGACACTATCATATTATTATGTAGATATATAGGTGATTCCTAACGGAAATTGGTTGTTTTCTAATAGTTTATTTCTCCTAAACAAATAATTGGAAAAAAAAAACATTCGTCTAAGAAATAACTTCATGGAATGCAACTGCAACATTTCAAAATATTTTAGTTCATAAAAAAAAAATCTAAATAAATCTGATAGTAAAGCTGCTTTTATCAGTAAATTTGTTATTTCTTCTAAACTGTCAGGAGCGCTTTCATGGTTCCTTCGGGAAATATCCGTATAATGATATTCTAAAGTCGTAACATTGATATTTTAATCCGACTCGTAGTTTTTTGACGCGGCCACAAACGTAAGCACACGCCGTAGCGCGCGCTGATTTGAAAGATATTCTAAGTCATTACGGGCGATGGTTCCATATTTTGAAATCTACATGGTCATCTGCCGTTGTGATACACCTTCAAATTAGGTAAGTTGTTACCACAACGCTGTTGTGAGAGAACTAAGTGTATATTTTTATTTTTTATATATTTCTGAGTATACAGGGAAAGCCAGACGATGAATAGACATTTTGTTTCGCTGTGTTGTAGTGTTGTTTTTTCTGTTCTTCTTAGCGATTTGATTCTTCAACCCGATGAACCCTGGTGTCAGAGTTTTCAATCCGCCTAATAGCAAGCTATTAGGCCCTTGACAGGGTTTGCGTAACGACCACTATCATAGACAGCGGCCGGCTTAGCGTGCACACCGAAACACGAAATATTTTTTCGTTTCAGACAATCAGGTGATTCAGCCTACAATGTCCTAACCAAACTGGGAAAACTGTGTTATATTGACAAATATCAACTTTGTGAGTGTAGTGGTTAGAGCCGGAGTTTCTGGGTTTGAAACCCTCCTGGGAATCGAACCCAGAAACTCCGGCTCTAACCACTACACCGCGGAGTCAGTTAATGAATGTTAAAAGTTACGCAATAATGCTGGGGTCCGCTGTTATTATTATCTCTTACCACAGAAAATTCCTAATTTATTTCCACTACAGCCGCCAAAGGCGCGCCGAAATTTAAATGAAATTATTACGAACCACATTTAATCCAAAACTCTAACCGCACTATTAATTCTTCCACATCAACTGTAATAATGAACTGAACACAACAGTTCGGTCATTGCGGTCACATTGGTCGCCATTAGGTATTACTCAATTATCAGCAAAATTGGGTACTGCGATTTCGATCATAATTTTTGGGCCTACTATATTAATGGCCTACTTTATTCTCCGTGTGGTGCCGGGTTAGAATAGCATCACGCCATTACTTCCCGTGAGTGTCGTAAAAAGCGACTAAGGGATTATTCCAGGTAATGGGCAGCAGAGTTCACTGTGAATGGAAAACTTCTACTGCACTCACCAACCCGCCTGCCAAGCGTGGTGAGTATGGCATTTACCCCACAAATTTTTAGGGAGGCTCATGTCCAGCAGTAGACTGTTGTAGCTGATGTTGATATTAATGGCATTACTGCAAAAGCTATTTTTTTTATTTCAATGTGAATAACAAGTTATATCAAAGAGAGATTTTGCTCTATTCTAAAGGACGCAAACATTTTATATTTAAAGGGTGAGAATGACTTCCTTTAGACGCTTGTAGTTTTTAATGACAGATAGATATATATATATATATCTATCATTATCATTTGTCACGCCTTTATCCCTAATGGGGTAGGAAGAGCGTAAACGACCTAAACAAAGGTCGTTTCGCCACGTCTGACAAAATTTTGTGGGTAATTTGAGATAGATTTGTAGGTATATTACTATAGTGACAGGTTGTCAGTCTATCGCCTAAATTGCAATATAAAGAAACCATCGGATCCCTTAGCTGGTTTTTACAGCATGCCCGGGAGGAAATTCTTCTGTCGAGTGGGTATCGAGTCTATCGACCCAATGAACCCTGGTGTCAGAGTTTTTAAACCGATTAGGGAGGAAATGCAGCTGGCACATTCTATGTTTTTCCCTCGCTCCCAGTCCAGCGTGGAAGTAATGATAGATGGATGCAGAATATGCAGATGAAGTCGCATATCACCTAATTGGTCAGCCATGGACACTTGGAATTACCGAAACAGCAAATGTCTGCCTTTGAAAGGCTGGTTATATGAAAAGGCCACCTTTCATGTAGTAGTTCGTAAATGTAGGCTCGCTTCAAGCTTTTAAAGTTGATATTTGAGAATTTATCACTTTGTGAATTTTTCCCCAGTTTGGTTAGGACATTGCAGGCTGAATCACCTGATTGTCCGAAAAAGAAAAAGATTTCGTGCTTCGGAGAGCACGTTAAGCCGTCGGTCCCGGTCGCTGACTTTGATAGTGGTCGTCACTCAAACCATGTCAGAGGCCTGATAGTAGTGCTACTAGGCGGTTTAAAAACTCTGACACCAGGGTTCTTCGGGTCGATAGACTCGATACCCACTCGACAGAAGAAGAAGAAGCTTTTAAAGTAGACTCGGAAATACCCATGCAGGCAGACCGCTGTGCTAGCTCTGTCTGATTTCTCAGTACAGAGTTTTGTATCAACACATGTACATATATTCATACATAGAATCACGCTTTTAGCCCTTATGGGGTTGGCAGAACGTAATTTACCTTAATACATGTATGCATATAATCACGCCTTTATCCCTGATGGGGTAGGCAGAGCGTAAACCACCTAAACGAAAGTCGTTCGCCACGTCTGACAAAGTTTTGAGGGCTGTTTAAGATAGATTTGTCGGTTTATTACTGTAGTACCAGCTAAGGAATCCGAGGGTTTCAGTATATTGTAATTTAGGCGATGGGCTGACAACCTGTCACTACAGCAATATACCTACAAATTTATCTTGAATAACCCTCAAAACATTATGAGACGTGGCGAAACGACCTTTGTTTAGGTTAATTACGCTCTGCCTACCCCATTAGGGATAAAGGCGTGATTATATGTATGTATGTGACAGGTAGTTAGCCCATCGCTTAAATTACAATATACTGAAACCCTCGGATCCCTTAGCGGGTTTTACAGCATGCCCGTTAGGAAATGCAGCTGGCACATTCTATGTTTTTCTCTCGCTCCCAGGCCAGCATGGAAGATAACGCCTTAATAAAGGCGCTTTTGCCTCGTCTGACAAAATTTGAGGGCAATTTTAGATTGTAGTGACAGGTTCTCAGCCCATCGCCAAAATTAAAATACACTGTAATCAACGAATTCCTTTTGCTGACTTCTAGAGCATGCCCGGGAGGAAGGGCAGCTTGAACATTCTATGTTTTTCGATCTTTTCCAGTCTAGCATGGAAGAATCTCCCAGTTCAACATGCTATCAAATCAAATCAAATATTTATTTATTTCATAACAATGTACATAATGTTGCAAATTTAAAACTATAAACTTAAAATATGATACATAGTTATTCAATTTTGAATGCAGGTAGACGTTTATTTGTGCACCTCACACTAGGCTAGGCCTGTCACGTGGGTGCCGTCGTAAGATTGCCTGCGGAGAATACTGCGACACAAGAACAAAACGGACATGCAATTTGTAAATAATAAAATAAAAATTTAAAACTAATAAATAATGAAATTAATATATGCATGCAAAAATAAGTCTGTTAAAAAGAAACATTGTGAAATTAGTGGAAATAGTTTATCGAAAGTATTAAAATTTATTCATATTATACAGTTATTTTAAGAAATTCTTCGGTTTTATCGAAGGTTCAGCTCAATAATAAGTTCAGTATAATGCTTTTAGTCTCACGTAGTCCTGTATGTCTTATACTACAGTTTTGGTTTATTTTATTATATATGTAAGGTTTTAAAACGTTATAATGCTTTTGCGCAAATTTAGTTTGCACTGGGTATGTCGGGATTTTATAAATACGCTGATTTTCGAGAGTTGTATAGAGGTCCGATGAAACAATACTCTTGTGGGTGTTTAGGATAGACCTAAGGAGAAATATTTTTCTAACGCTCACTTGAACTTCCTCGTACGTGGGACACTCAGAAAGTTTTGCGACACTAAAAAAAAATGTTCTACAGGTACATATATTTTTATTAAATCTTTTCAAAGTACTCTCCACCAGCCTCTATACAAAGATTCATGCGTCTGAACCAGTTTTTAAAACACTTTTTCCAGTCCGCCGTAGACACCTCGTTTACAGCCTGCTCGAACGCAGCCAGCGCATCTTCCGGCGACGAGAATTGTATCCCCTTGAGCTGATTTTTTATTTTTGGAAATAAAAAGAAGTCACACGGTGCTAGATCAGGGCTGTAAGGAGGGTGACCCAGGAGTTTGACTGGTGTGCTGTCCAGGAAGTCCCTCGTTTTGAGCGCGGTGTGTGCAGGCGCATTGTCGTGGTGGAGCAGTAGTCCGCGGAGCCCTGTGTTTGGTCGCTTGTTGCTTAGAACAGAAAAAAACTTCTGGTAAACATTTGGTAGTATACCATTCGGCGTTAATGCTTCTTTGATTTCGTAAGGGAATTGAGGCCAAGTGGCCAGTCAAATTAAAAAAGCTGGCGATCAAAATCTTCCCCCCGCTTCGAGATCGCTTCACTTTGGTAGGCGTTGGTTCATTTTGAAACACCCAAACTGTCGACTGGTGCTTGGTTTCTGGATCGTATTGATAAATCCAGGACTCATCACCTGTTACGATGTCGTAAACACGCCGAGACGAGCCTGCTTCAAATTTGTTCAGCATATCACGGCACCATTCCACCCGGGCCTGCTTCTGAGCGTCTGTGAGGTAGTGCGGCACCCAGCGCGATACTATCCTCCTCACGCGAAGATGCCCTTGTAGAATCTCGTGAACGCTTCCCGATCCAATCTTTAATATGTGCTGAATCTCCTGATATGTAATTCGCCTATTATCTTGGATTAAATTTTTCACTGCTAGCACGTTTTCTTCCGTAATAGCCGTCAAAGGGCGACCGCTTCTTTCTTCATCCCCCAAGGTTGGTCGACCGCGCCTAAATTCGTTATACCAACGATACACGGTTGCCTTTGATGGGCTTTCATCCATAAATGCCATTTGAAGTCTATCGAACGATTCATCCGGTTTCAGGCGACACTTGAAATCGTAAAAAATCATAGCTCTAAAATGTTCCCGGCGCAGATCCATTTTTCAGTAAGACACGATACTTTGAATTGGCTCGCAAAAAATGTGGAGGGAAATTTTGAAAATGGAACACACATATTTTTACTTACAAGTAACCATATTTTCAAAAAATATTCTAACCGGCCAGTCTGCCATATATAAAAACTATTTATCGCAATACTTTCTGAGTGGCCTGGTATTTAAGAATTGATCTTTGTGATCTCTCTAATGTAATCAACGCTGAGCTTGCTGCTCCTCCCCACGCGAGTATGCAGTAGGACAATACCGATTCGCATAGTGCTAAGTAAACGGTCTTGAGTAGTTTTAAGTTTGCAGCATATCGAAGAAATTTAAAGAAATAGATGAATTCTCTGATCCTAGCTGCTGTTGCGTTAATATGTTTTCTAAAAGTAAGTCTTTCGTCGACATATATGCCTAGATATTTAACAGCCTCTGTTCTATCTACCTCCCCGCACTGGCACGGAAGCGGTGGTCCCAGATGATGCTGCCCGGCGTTGCAGCTATGAATACGGATATTTAAGTTGGTCTTTGGGGCAGAGGCTGCCGTCTTGTGGAAACACACGATTTCGGTCTTTTTAGTGTTTAGGATAAGCAGATTTTTATTTAACCACGATGCGACCACCCCCAGTCCTTCCTCGCAAGTCACCGTTACTTCCTTCCATGACGAGCCATGGAATATTATAGCGGTGTCATCCGCGTAACACATTATTTTGGCATTACGTAGGTTGAGTAAGAGGATATCGTTCAAGTACACCAGAAACAGGGCCAGTCCAAGTATACTTCCTTGTGGAACACCAAAGGAGACATTTTGGAAGAAATATATATTGTACAAAATAAAAGCCAGTATCAAAAGCGAAGGTATTTCCTATTTTCATGTCCTTGTTTAATAAAGGAGGATACCTGAATCCCATTTCAACAAGAGCTGACGTAACTCTAGTGCAGTACAATAGAGAGGAGAAACAGTAAACATCCTAAAAAATATTGTTTGCTTGCGTGATAATTTTTAAAAAAATAGTGGCCTTTCGTTGAATTGAAAGAAAATCGAATATATTGCATCATTCTTTACCACCACAAAGTGGCTATTTTAAGTTCAAATTCTAATAAATAATAAATCACATTAGTCATTTCTTTAACGCTTAAGTTAAATTTAATTATTGTTTTTTTAGTATGGTTTGAGAGCTGTCATATTAAGTGAATAATAAATGTGTGTATTTTATCATTCACTCATTATCTTGACTATACTACCAATTCCTTGATATCAACTATACCGGTTTGCAAGACAAGGCTTTGTTTCAGTCAATTGGATTAGAACGTTTTACTAACGTGTTTTTTCTCCTATGGTAACGCTTTACGAACGCATTCCAGGAGATTTCCTGTGCAAAGGATTTGTGTAGTTCACGACACTCTTTGAAATTCCGTGTAAGACAAAGTTTTCCTTTACATTTTTTTAATTCACAATAAAGGTTTGATTTTAACTTCTACAAGGGACATAAAGACCTCCTAGTTATTTAACTCCTTTGTTAAGGTCGTTTCGCCACGTCTGACAAAGTTTTGAGGGTTATTTAAGATAGATTTGTAGGTATATAGCTATAGTGACAGGTTGTCAGCCATCGCCTAAATTGCAATAACACGTAAACTAATTATAAAATTAGGTGTCAAATAAACCGCCCCTGGTCGTTCCAGGTGCAAAGGTGCCCATTACGCTTGCGGCATTACCGCGCTGTATAGCAATCGACAGCCTCTGCACCAAGAAGGACCCAGCGGTTCATTTGACACCTAATATATCGGTAGCTTTTTAAATATGATTTATGTAGATTTTTGCATTAAAAACATATTTTAGCTCTATGGTAGACACAGAGTTAAGTTTTATCGTCTTCTTCTTAGCGAGTGGATTCTCGAGTCGAACGACCTGAAGCCGCATTTTTGAATCAGTTCAATCGAAATTTGCATACGAAAGAATGACATTCGCCTGCGATTTTCATACGATATGGCATACGAATGTTGCTCTTTCGTATGCGTATTTCGATTAAGTGATTCAAAAAAACAGCTCTGATGATAGTTATTTATAATTTATTAAAGTTTCTGGGTGTTTCCATCACTCATAACTAGGATTCGACGTCAGTATATCAAAAATAGTAGTTGTTTAATCAACCAAGTCCGGAGCTTGTAAGATAGATAATTACTCAGACACCAAAGTCAATAAATTAAATATTGGAGATAAAACTTTTGCCTCTTCATAAATTACAGTGTTTTTAATATCGAAGCTATCATGACTTATTTCAACAAATATAAGATGAAACCGGTAGGGCACATAATTTCAAATTAATTCGCAGATGGCGCTGCTACGCTTCGTTTGACATCAAAATCAGAAGGACCAGCTTAATTTGGTATTAAGCATCATGCCAGATTAAAATTTGTGTCCATACTGTTGCAGAATTGGCAAGATAGGTATTTTGATTCAAGGGTAGATAGGCGATAGAAATAGCTAGAAAATGCTTTCATAGATGACATTTTGTAAATTTGCCTCCAGCTATTAATATCAATCATCAGAGATGCCTGTTTGAGTGAAAATTGATCTGTTCACTTGTTCGGAGTGAGCTACAAATATACTACAACGATTTAAAGGCCATTGAAAGAATGTCCCTTCAATACTGATCAATAATATATACATACATAGATACATATAATCACGCCTTTATCCATAATGGGGTAGGCAGAGCGTAAATGGCCTAAACAAAGGTCGTTCCGCCACGTCTGATAAAGTTTTGAGGGTTGTTTAAGATAAATTTATCAATATTATCAATAATACAGGGTGTAAAAAAAGTACTGCGCTCCTTTAAACCACGTATTGTATTAGTGATATACAACACAAAACAAGCTTTAAATATAGGTAATAAAACCATTTTTTGATCATTAAATTCGCAACACCAAAACTAGTTTAGTAACGTATCCCTACATATCAATACAAATCATTACAATCTAAAATTTGTCCTCAATTTTTGTCAGACGTGGCGAAAGCGCCTGTTACGGCACGCACACTACGGTGTTCGTCACATATACACCGCTGGCGGCGCCGGCGCCGCGTTTTCGCGCGCCGCATCGCACCCCGCGCCCGCCTGATCGGGCGGTCTCGCCTTAGTATGCATGCCGTAAGGATAGTCACTCGTTTGTGATAAATCCATCAATTGAATAAAAATTACAATACAATACAATACAAGATACTTTATTGCACAAAGAAACACAAATACATACAGCAGAAAAGTAAGGAACAAAACAGTACAATATAGGCGGCCTTATTGCTAAAGCAGCAATTTCTACCAGGCAACCTTTGGGTAGTAGGATACTACTTAGCAGATAGCGGGATAGTGCATACTAAGTTAATCTTAATACTTAAACAATATAAATACTACTAAATAAATACATAAATAAAATAAACTAATATATATATTTATAATAAACTTATACATATTATGCTAATGGGATATAGGATAAATAACTAATTATTATTCTCTAAGAAGAACTTTCTTGTTCGCTCTTTAAATGTCTCAATAGACGGTGCTCGTCGAACGTTTTCGGAAATTAAGATTTTTTATTTATTTTATTTAATGTGTGATTTGTGTTGTATATCACTCATACATTACATGGTTTAAAGGAACACAGTACTTTTTTTTTACACCATGTGTGGGTGTCGGTTATTTTTTAAACATAAGACTCCGTTTAACATTTAATTTACTTGAAAATATAAATGTTAATAATACATACACATACACACACATTCACGCCCTTATCCCTAATGGGGTAGGCAGAGTAAAAACGACCTAAACAAACGTTCCGCCAGATCTGACAAGTTTTGAGGGTTATTACAGATGATATAAGTTTTATATTACTATAGTGACGGGTTGTCAGCCCATCGCCTAAATTGCAATACACTTAAACCGTCGAATGTTAATAATATAGGTAAGTAATCCATATTTTTTTTTTCCAGAGTTCGATGAGCACTTCAATTTGCATACCAAAAAAAAAACAAAACCAACGCACGCACCCCATAATGTCGTCAACAAACAAAGCCGCGTCACACATTCTCAGAAATCACTACATAGTATAAAACAAAGTCGCTTTCTCTGTCCCTATATCCCAATGTATGCATAAATCTGTTCTTCTTTCTTCTTTCGTGTGGGTATCGAGTCTATCGACCCGATGAACCCTGGTGTCAGAGTTTTTAAACCGCCTAGTAGCACAACTATCAGGCCTCTGACATGGTTTGAGTAACGACCACTATCAAAGACAGCGACCGGGACCGACGGCTTAACTTTTTTATTTTTGGACAATCAGGTGATTCAGCCTGCAATGTCCTAACCAAACGGGAAAAATTCACAAAGTGATAAATTCTCAAATATCAATTTTGTGTTTACCCCCTGGGAATCGAAACCTAGGACCTCCGGATCGGGAGTCCATGGCACTAGCCACAAGACCACGGAGACAGTTATAAATCTATAAAACTACGCAACAGATTTTGATGCGGTTTCTTTTAATAGATATAGTGATTGAAGAGGAAGAGATTTATGTATAATACATGCATAATGCAGTAGAGAAACACTGATAATTTCCGGGGAACGAAAGTAAACAACTATCACCAGGAAATTCTTTCAGAAGCCGAAAAAAAGGGTTATCCCATACAAAATGTCGACCTCGATCAGACAATTTCAATGAAATGTTTTTTTTTTTTACTTGCCGAAAATAAATCCTGCTTATAGTTGTTCAGTTTTGTTGACTGAGCAACCCCTATCAGTTTACGGAACGCTGTCCCTTACACCTAGTATACTTAAATAGATATAGAGATACATAAAATTACGCCTTTATGCCTTCACTACATAGTATAAAACAGAGTCGCTTTCTCTGTCCCTATATCCCTATGTATGCTTAGATTTTTAAAATTACTCAACGGATTTTGATGCGGTTTCTTTTAATGGATAGAGTGATTCAAGAGAAAGGTTTATATGTATAATACATGCATAATATAGTAGAGAAACACTGATGATTTCCGTGCGAAGTCGGGGCGGGTCGCTAGTAAAATATAAAAGAAAGATTTAAAGCAAAGTGTTTGTTTTCTAACGCTGCTCCTACAAAATACCGGGTCTTTTTTTAAGAAAATTCTTTGACAAACATAAACTACACTCCGGGTTGTTTGCTCCAAATCACCCTTACCAAGGGACTTATCAGACCCTTTTTGGGAAACTTGTTTAGAAAGGAAACCTTTTCGAAAGTACCTTTGGTGACCTTATTGATTAACTGTTTCTAAGTCATTTAGTTTATTCAACAGAAATCGCAAAGAAGATCAAATAGTGAATATCTAGTCACACTACAGTTTATTACATACATACATACATATAATCACGCCTCTATCCATAATGGGGTAGGCAGAGCGTAAACGACCTAAATAAAGGTCGTTCCGCCTGGACTGAGAAAGTTTTGAGGGTTATTTAAGATAGATTTGTAGGTATATTTCTGTAGTGACAGGTTGTCAGCTCATTGCCTTAATTGCAATAAATATACAGAAAACCTCGGATCCCTAAGCTAGTTTATACAGCATGCCCGGGAGGAAATGTAGCTGGCACATTCTTTGTTTTTTGCTCGCTCCCAGTCCAGTTTTTACTGTTTATTATAACAAGAAAATACACAAGTTCAGTTCTATAAAGAGAATAACCTGAAGTTTGTAATTCTAGTCGTACCTACTGTAAAATGCCGTTGAGTGAAACTCTCGATCCTATGGTATTTCCAACTCAGTTTTAGAATAAAGGTAAACAAAGTTTCATGTATTTTAACTAATAAACACATTTCAAAAATAAATGATACGTGTTGGCAAATTTGTAAAATTACTGAAACTACTATTTCATTATGTTGTCGTATCTAATAGCTAAATCTTATTATAGAAACAAGATCTTCCTAAAATACATGAAAAGTTGTTTAATATTATTCTAAAATTGAGTTGGAAATACTATAGTATGTATTCAAGAATATATAGATGGTGTTGATCACAATAGGTAAGAGAAATTGAGTTATTTATCATCAACAACAATGCAATTCTTCCATGCTGGACTGGGAGCGATAGAATTTGCCAGCTGCATTTCCTTTCGGGCATTCTGTAAAAACCAGCTAAGAGACCGTGGGTTAAATTTAGGCGATGGGCTGACAGCCTGTCACAACAGCAATATACCTACAAATCTAAATAACAATGAAAACTTTGACAGACGTGGCGGAACGACTTTTGTTTAGGTCGTTTACGCTCTGCCTACCCCATTAGGGATAAAGGCGTGATTATCATACATGTAACAATGCAATTTTGAATATCGAATACCAAATAAAGCTACAGAAGCTTAGTAGGGGCAATGTCGCTTACCAAGCCAAGGTGCTGCTCACCTATCGTCTACAAAGGAAATATTTGAATAGAATCTGCTCCACGACTTCGCATACTACAAGCGAAACTGTTTAAACGGATTCCAAACGATCCGTCCGTACTGGAACTTTCTTTTTGTACACAGACCTAGACTGGAGTCAAGAGAAAATCCATTAAAAAAATATACATAAAGTCACGCCTTTATCTTTTACGGTATAGGCAGAGCGTGTAATGCGTTACTAAAAGTCATATTAATGTCAATTTTAGACCGAAATAGGTATCGTCTATCGTCAAAATCACCTGAGCCAGCGGAGGAGTAAGTAAGTGTAACGGCTATAGTGACAAGTTTTCAGACGATCATCGCCTAAATAACAAAATATACTGTAACCGTCAAATCACTATGGCTGACTTCTACTGCATGCCCGGAAGGAAAAGAGGCAGGGGAATTAAGAAGCAGGAACATCCTATGTTTTTCTATTGTTACCAGTCCAGCATGAAAGAAAGGATTTATTATTGTCTAGGACAGGACTAGGACTTAGATCTAGACTTGCGAAGACTGAAGCTGAGTTGAAGATGAGTTAAGTTTCTTGTAACCTAAGACAATGAAATTCCGTCACACCAATAGAAAACAGGAAACTAATTCATGTAAGCTAAAGAAATACCTACTTAACAGTTTAAATTAAATATCAATTATGCATGTATTAAATACTAGTAGTGTACTTTTAATGAGACTCATCGACCCTGCAGACAAACTGCGTAAGCAATTTTGTGGGACTATTGTAATAGATATATGTTTATTGTAAAAAAGATAATAAATAAATACAATACAATGCAATGTCGTAGAGAGAAAATCCAGTTCTGACGAGAGATATATTTCTGGTTTACTAGGTAGTTACTCCTAAGCCGATCGCATGATAAATAAAGAAACGAATTATTATGCATCATACGCATGTGCATATGTACCTACATACATGTATAAAGATATAAAGGGTGTTAGTTTAATTGCGTGCCATAGCTAAGCGGGTGTTTCAGTATGATAAAAGTAGCACATAAAAAATCAACAACAAAAATATCATAACAGTCTGTATTTATTATGATTCCAAGAACTGCCTCTGGCCGGTGCGGTCAGACGCAGCTCTTTTGGAATCATAATGAATACAGACTATTGCTGTTTTTTGAGATGTTATTATTATATTTTTTTATGGGCTAGTTTTACGTTACTGAAACACCCCCTAAGCTATTAACAACCTGTATATCGTAAGCTTTGTCATGACTTCATACACCCATACTTGCTGCAAAACTATTTAAATGCATTCCAATAGTTCGGCATTGAAAGAATACGGAAAATTGCGAATCTGCAGGTGAATTGTATACGTGTCTCACTGCTGTATTTGGAATTCGTTCTATATTGGAGATCGCTGGATGCCGAGCGACTAGCTTTCCGTATATTTGCAAGAAGAAAATAAGGCACAAAATTCCAGTCAAATTGGTGAAAATTGTCTTAAAAACAAAAAATATATTCGTTCTCTTATAAAATCGTTTTGAGCACGTTTTAACCAGACCATAAGACAACAAACAAAGTTTTTTTAAAAATCTAGTCCAACTGTTGAAGCGAAAGATCTTGGTGGCAAGAGTCTTGACGCTCTGTCTGCCTCTAACCCATATATACGTAGATAGTACTTTATACATACAAACATAAAATAACACTTTTATCCTTTACGGGGTAGGCAGAGCGTAATACGCCTCGTAAAAGGCGCTTTCGCTACGTCTAACTTAAACTGAGGGCAATTTTAAATCTTTTTTTCTTTGCAGACTTGAGTAGACGCTTGAGGCTCAAAAACAGATATCCCCGCACTGCGTCGTACCTGATGCAGCACATATCGTTGGCTATTCAGTGTGGAAACGCCGCCAGCGTTATGGGTATTCGATTAGTCCTTCGGGTACGATGCGGGGCGGAATTTTTGACTAATGCAAGTTAAGTTTCTGTTTTTATATTTCTTTTTTTTTAGTTTTAAATTTTGTTTTTAATTAATTATAATTGTTAATTATTATTTTTTATGTATTTAGACGAAGCTTACAGTGAATTTAATGTATCCTGTGTTTGCATGGTTTTGTATGAAATTATTGTTGTTTTAAGAAAAAAAAAAAACTGTAATGTGTATTGCTGTAGTGACAGGTCGCTATCGCCTAAATTACAATACACTGTAACGCTCGAATCCCTTTTGCTGACTTCTACAGCATGCCCGGGAGGAAGGACAGCTGAAACATTCTATGTTTTTCTTTCGCTCCCAGTCCAGCATGAATGGTACTTTACGCATACTTTTTTTTTAATAATTTAAAAAAATACAGAACGCTCAACCAGCTTCTTACTACTGAACTAAACTAGTTAATAAAAATCAACTGAAGTGAAATTCATTGAAATCAAATGGAGCAAATTAAAGTGATGAAGCGGCTCCTTCCGCTTAAAATCCCTTCCTTATACAACAATTACAAACGATTCGAAATTGCACTGAGACCCACCGTCTTAATTCCGGACACAATGGACGCGAACAAAAGACGCCTTTTCGTGAAATATCGTCCAGAAGCATTGTCCGGCCGATGATATATTGACTTCTATCAGCCTATGGGAATATCTTAGAAATTGGAAGAGGATGGAACTTGTATAGGTTTTCTTTGGCTATAAATATTAAAATCCACCAAAATCCCTTCTTCTGTTATGTTTATTTCGTAGTTAGGTATATATCTAGGTGTTCCTCCAACTGCGCTAAATAAATTTTGTAAAAGATTACCCAATTTATCTAGGCGTGTAAAATGTGCGCGTTTTCCATTCGTCTTTAAAACAATTTTTTATAAAAAAAAAGCCGAGATTACGCTAGGCAGAACAAGAAGAATGATTTAATAATTAAGATACTGCATTTTTCTTCCACGCTGGACTGGGAGCGAGAGAAAAACATAGAATGTGCCAGCTGCATTTCCTCCAGGGCATGCTGTAAAAACCAGCTAAGGGATCTGAGGGTTCCAATATATTGCAATTTACACAACAACCTGTCACTACAGCAATATACGTACAAAACCATCTTGAATAACCCTCAAAACTTTGTCAGACGTGGCGGAACGACCTTTGTTTAGGTCGTTTACGCTCTGCCTACCCCATTAGGGATAAAGGCGGGATTATATGTATGTATGTTATGTATTTTTCTTTTGAAAAGTTGGAACTATCTTTTTCCTAGTTCTGTGCTGTTATCAGGCCATGGGTAGGTTTTCCATACAGTGACTTATGGTCTTTGGCTGCCAACTTTCAAAACTCCGTATACTTTTCTAATTCTCTTTGTCTTGAGGCTGCTGATTCGGAAGTATTTGATGTGTCTGGTGAATGGCAGTGACTTATGAAGGTCAGAAGGATTAGAGACGAAGAAATTGATATGTGAAATTCAATAATTTTGATGGTAACGTATACCTGTTATCCTGTTAAGCAGAGATTCACCCTTCTACTGCGGAATTCCGTCAGTGATGAGAATCCTAAATAATCAATCATTATACGTGGTGTTAATGTAATTGCGCGCAATAGCTTGGAAAGTGTTTCAAAAACGTAAAAGAAGTCAAATAAAAAATATTTTAAAAATTCAAGCTCAAAAATTAAAAAATACTATAGTCGGTATTTATTATGATTTCAAGAGCATTATAAATACCTACCTACTATTGTATTTCTTTTTTAGTAAGTTTTTATTGTTGGCTCCTTCTACGTTACTGAAACACCCCCTAAGCTATGGCACGCAATTAAATTTGCACCCTGTATAGAAGAACTGTGGGCAAGAACAAGCACTCTGGGGAAACCACCAACCACGGAACGACGCCGTGGAAGATCCCGTCACAGGTGGCGCGACGAGCTCGACACTTTTACAAAAGACTGGCAACTTGAAGCCCAAAACAGGAAAAATGGAGGGAGAAGAGGGAGGCTTTTGCCCAGCACTGGGATACATACATACATACATACATATAATCACGCCTTAATCCCAAATGGGGTAGGAAGAGCGTAAACGACCCAACAAAGGTCGTTTCGCCACGTCTGACAAAGTTTTGATGGTCATTTCAGATAGATTTGTAGGTATATTTGTAGGTATATTATAGCACTGGGATGATTCAGGCTAAATAAGATAAGAAGATATAGATGATATGATTTATTTAGAATATCTAATCTTCTTCTGTCGAGTGGGTATCAAGTCTATCGACCCGATGAACCCTGGTGTCAGATTTTTTAAACCGCCTAGTAACACAACTATCAGGCCTATGACTGGGTTTGAGTAACGACCACTATCAAAGACAGCGACCGGGACCGACGGCTTAACGTGCATCCGAAGCATTAAATCTTTTTCTTTTCGGACAATCAGGTGATTCAGCCTGCAATGTTCTAACTAAACTGGGGGAAAAATCACAAAGTGATAAATTCTCAAATATCAACTTTGTGTTTCCCCCCTGAGAATCGAACCCAGGACCTCCGGATCGGGAGTCCATGGCACTAGCCACTAGACCACGGAGGCAGTTAATAGAATATCCAATAACTATCGCCTTATCGTGCGTCACACGGGATTAGTTACAGCGGTGCGGCCAGATGCAGCTCTGGGAATCATTATAAATACATGCCTACTATAAGTGTATATTTTTGAGTACTTTTTTTATTCATATTTTAATATTGGCTCCTTCTGCGATACTGAAACACCCTATGGCACGCTATGGCACGCAATTAAAATTAAACCCTGTATAGATAGTAGGATCATCATCTCCCTAGCCTTATCCCGTATCTCACGGGGTCGGCTTCCTAATCTAAGGGATTGAACGAGGGTACTGGTTCTTATACAGAGCGACTGCCAACTGACCTTCGCAACCCAGATGGGAAACCAGACCCAATCCTAGATTAGGTCAGATTTTTCAAGCCGCCAATGTTAAGCACTGGCCTCTGATATGGCTTAACGACTAATATCTACGGTATATAAACGATATTAACCGGGACCAACGGCTTAACGTGCCTTCCGAAGCACGGAAAAAGCACCGAATAAACGGACATATGAAATTGGAAAACCAAAAAACACATTGGTACGTGGTGGGATTCGAACCACGACCTCCCGCTCAGGAGGCAGCGGCCCTATCCACTACACCATCGGGCTCTCTCTCATCTGTATAGATAGTAGGATAAATTTAGAATATCCATACATCAACATTCCGATCAACTTCTACAAAATCTAAAATGTGTCTAAACCTGAGGTCTAAACTGACACGACGAAGGAATAAACATTGGCAGTTCTCTGAATATTGTTTTGTATTTTATGATCTGATGAAGAGTATAACCCCTCAATAAAGAAATTCTATCTTTTTTACCATCTTAATACTTCTTGGGAAATATGGCTGATTTTCTTTTGCTGATTTATGAATAAAACCGAAGCCGCATTCATACACGCAGTTATCTTATCTCCATTTTTATTATCATCCGGATTCCGGCGTACACGTCCGGCGCGAAGATAAAGAAAACGAGCCATAAATCGTAATGGCTTCCCATTCTTCCCCACACGCATTTATCAATTGAATACCAGTGTTGCCGACATTAAAAATTGTGTGATTTGGTATAAAATGAAACGGGTCTATAACTATGACAATATTAAATGACTAATTCAGATGTGACTTATGACAGATTCAGGTGCGAATAATTACATAATCAGGTAGAAATAACGACAAAGAAAAGACCCCGATGTGAGTAAAAATTGAGAGTGACTCTTTGATAAGAAAAGGAGACTCAGATGCGAAGGCAAAAGAGCTATATATAACCCACGCAGTTATCAATTGAAAAGCAGGGTTAGAAATTGCGTGATTTGGTAGGAAATGAGATGGGTGGCTATTACTCTGTTAACAGTAAATTGCAAACTCATATGCGAAGAATAACAAATTCAGATGCGAAATATGACAGACTCAAGTGTGTTCCTGTACCTCTATAAAGATTTTGTAAAAGTTATTAAAATTACCCCATGACATGACTTTGGAGTCAGAAGGCCAAGGTCGATATGTGAAACTTTAGTTAAATCAGAGGCCATTTTCGGCATGATAATTCTGACAACAGATATAGTCACGAAGATAAAGCAAACGAGCTATAATTCGTAATGGCTTCCTATTCTTCCCCACACGCATTAAATCAGTTAAAAAGGTATTGAAGTGAAATAGCAGGAAAATTGTTGAAGACAGAGATTTTTAGTACTTAAGTCCATTCCGGGAAAAGTGGAAGGAGTGGAGAGAATACTTTGCCATTTTCCCAGAAGCGGGACACTCATCATCTGCCTAGCCTTATCTCGTATCTCACGGGGTTACCTTATCTAGAAGATTGAACGAGGGTACTGGTTTTTACACAAAGCGACTGTCATCTGACCTCCGCAACCCAGAAGGGAAACCAGACCCAATCCTAGAATCCAAGGTCAGAGTTTTCAAGCTTAGCACTGGCCTCTGACATGGCTTAACGACTATTATCTAAGAAATTAAAGGATTAAACACGGACCAACGTAACAACAAAGCAACGTAGCAACGAAGGGCTTAACGTGCCTTCCGAAGCACGGACCAAGCACCGAATAATCGTACATATGAAATTCGAAAACCGAAAAAGACATTGGTACGTGGTGGGATTCAAACCACGACCTCCCGCTCAGGAGGCAGCGGCCTATCTACTACACCATCGGGCTCTCTCGCCAGAAGCAGGGCACTACAGGTTTATTTGAAAAAGGACAGAGCTATCAATGATGAATGCGTGCTAGGCTGAGAGTGATAAAGGAGCATATTATGTTCCGGTTACTCCTGATCAATTTATTTAACAGTTTATTGTACACAGAAACATACACAGAACAATAATATAGGAATCAAGACACAACAGGTACTGCTTATTTCTAAAATGAAATGTCTTACAGCAGACCTAAGAAGTGAGATAGCATAAAACGTAAAGCGGATAAGACGTGCACAATATGAATACAAATTAGATACATGAACAGTAAATAAGGATATACCTACTTAATTACACTATACTACGATTATACAATAAGTAAATAAATTATAATACCTATAAATATATTAAATACTCTATATAAATATAACTGAAATAAATAAATATATACATACCATAGATACATATATATACAATATATAAATACATACTACGGATTACGCAGAGAAAGATAATGTTCTTTGATTCTCTTTTTGAAAACAGCGATTGATGGGCTGTCGCGAATAGTGTGCGGGAGAGCATTCCACAACCTAGCTGCATGGACTGTGAAGGAGTATGAGTAGAAATCAGTTTTAAATTTATTTTTTTCAATCTGCTAAAGTAACTAAAATGATCACAGGGTTTTGGTTAATACTGAAAAATCGTAGCATATATTCGTGTCTTGAAAACACTAAAAGTAGTGAATAGGCTCGAATCTAGATTTGACGGCTTAAACTAAGGCCCGTATTAATAATCTGCACTTGAGATTGGCAGCCAGTTTGAGTTCATATCAGAATTCTTTTTAGTACAGCATGGCTTGTCAAATCCTTACTTAATATTGCTCTTAATCTTGAGATAGCTTTACAAATACGAGCCCAAAAATTTTTTTTTTTGTCACTTTCAGACTAAAACATTGGAAATGAACAAGAGATCTATTTTCTCCGGTTTTTGATTTATAGGTAGTTTTATGAGTTGTCTGTCATTTTTATCCGTCGTCATATGATAGAAATTCTGGGGAAACGTGCAAAAGCGCCTCAAAATCTAGCGGACAAAGTGTGAAACCGTTGAGTATAAATCGCCCGCCCTTTTCCAGTTTTATTATTGTGAAAAAGACAGATAGATTTTAATTTTAGTTTTATCCAATTGACAGATTTCGGCGGGAAGAGCAAACGAGCCATAAATCGTAATGGCTTCCCATTTTTCTCCACACGCATTAATCAGATAGAGCGGTGCCCTATTCATATTGAATGCTACATACATATTATCACGCCTTCATCCCTAATGGGGTAGGCAGAGCGTAAACGACGGAAATAAAGGTCGTTTCGCCACGTCTGACAAAGTTTTGAGGGTTATTTAATATATAGATAAATTGCTATAGTGTCAGGTTGTCAGCCTATCGCCTAAATTACCATATACTGCCCTTGGATCCCTTAGCTGGTTTTTACAGCATGCCCGGGTGGAAATGCAGCTGGCAGATTCTATGTTTTTCTCTCGCTCCTAGTTCAGCATGAAAGTATATTGAATCCTAGTGGTGCAGAAATTTGAAATTGTGTGATGATTTGGTAGCAAAAGAGCATGATAGATGGGGCATGGCAGCTGTGACAATAGTAATGAAATACATACATACATATAATCACGCTTTTATCCCTAATAGGGTAGGCAGAGCGCAAACGACCTAAAAAAGGTCGTTCTGCCACGTCTGACAAAGTTTTGAGGGTTATTTAAGATAGATTTGTAGGTATTTTGCTGTAGCACTAACAGGTTGTCAGCCCAACCCCTCAATTGCAATATACTGAAACCCTCGGGTCCCTCAGCCGGTTTTTACAGCTGGCACATTCTATGTTTTTTCCTCGCTCCCAGGCCACCATGAAAGAAATCAAATACTACGAACAACAAATTCAGGTGCGAATTCAGATTGAAAGCGAAGAATGATATTCAAATACGGAGAATAACAGGCTCGCAGGTGCGAAAAATAACAGATTGAAATGCGAAGATCAAGGAATTTATATATTACTAAGATCGGGGTTTCGATACTATTAAAAACACATTATGTCGGAAAGCCTATTATAAGTTAGATGACTATACTAATGACAAAGATGTATGGAGCTCTGATATTTCAGTGAAGCCTAAGAAATTGGCACACATTGCGTTCACAAACCCTATTTTGAACAAAAAGAAGGACAAAAGTAAGAATAAGATAAAACGAAGGGAGGGGCGCAAAGTGCGAGTTTCTCATGCTTCTTCTCCATTGTGATATAGTTTTATTTTATTTTGTGACATAGTTATAATTTAATTTTCTTTGTAATAGACTCGCTTGTGACTTTGTAAAAGTGTTCTTAGGAATCCATTTGGAAATAAATGATTTGACTTTGACTTTGACACCTGGGGTCCTTGGAGCCCGTGTACAAAAAAAAACATAAAGGACCTTTCAGGGCGTCTCAGTGGGGTCACTGGTGACCTTAGGGCCGGTAACTTCCTGGCACAACGGATCAGCCTCGCTATCCAGAGGGGCAACGCTGCCAGCGTCCTCGGCACCATGCCCCAAGGGGACGCTCTGGAGGCCATTTATTATTTACAGTTATTTTTAAGTTTTATTTTGTACTAGCGACCCGCCCCGGCTTCGCACGGAAATTATCAGTGTTTCTCTACTATATTATGCATGTATTATACATATAAACCTTCCTCTTGAATCACTCTATTCATTTAAAGAAAAAAATCGCATGAAAATCCGTTGCGTAGTTTTAAAGATTTATGCATACATAGGGATATAGGGACAGAAAAAGCGACTTTGTTTTATACTATGTAGTGATTTTATTTATATTTCTTGTAAGTAAACGATAACTGATTATATTGTCTAATGTACTGTTAGACAACAATGAACAATAAATCTATTGATTAATATTAGATTGGAAGACTAAGGCTCGTATTTATAAAGCGATGTCAAGATCGAGAGCAATATTAAGGCTCGTATGTGTAAAGCAATCTCAAGATTGAGAATAAATAAAGTATGGATTTGACAGGTCCTTTCGTACTGAAATGACATTTCTGATACGGACTTAAACTAGCTGTCAGTCTCAAGCGCTGTTTATAATTACGGGCATAAGTATGAATCCGACAGGCCAAAATGTACAGAAAAGACATTTCTGATACGAGCTTAAACCAGTTGTCAGTCTCAAGTGTTGTTTATAATAAGGATACTTCGGGACCAAAAACCTCTGATACGACCACACTGAATGACAATCTCAGGTGCGAAGATAAAGCAAACGAGTCATACAACGTAATGGCTACCCATCCTCCCTAAATAGCCACGCATTGGTCAAACGGGGCGATATTGCTACCTACCAGATTATTGCAAACAAGAGTAAAAATGTTGCAGTAGAAAATGTTCCATTTTCTTTATCCGGAAGATCTTCTTAGCGAGTGGATTCTCGAGTCGAATGAACCTGGTGTCAGAGTTTTCAAACCACCTAGTAGCACAGCTAATAGGCATCTGACATGGATAGAGTAACGACCACTATCAAAGACAGCGACCGGGACCGACATCTTAACGTGCCCTCCGAAGCACGGAATCTTATTATTTTCATACAATCAGTCGATTCAGCCTGCAATGTCCGAACCAAACTGAGAAATCCTCCCAAAGTGATAAATTGACAAATATCAACTTTGTGTTTCCCTCCCGGGAATCGAACCCAGGACCTCCGGATCGTAAGCCCATGGCTCTATCCTCTAGACCACGGAGGCAGTTCCGGAAAATGAGTCTGATGTTATCCAAGTAGTTGGAAATTAGCTTCCAACTTAAGTATTTCCTTGCGTTAGTTTTGATGAATTCTAGGTAATTCTAGTAGACTTTAAAATTTAAAAATATGTCCTAATTTAAAATTTATAAAGATCACGTTTGTTGTATAGGAGCCACCCTTAACTATTATTTATTTTGATTTGTTTTTGGAATTTGTTGTGATAGCGGCAACAGAAATGCATAATCTGTCTCCAAGAAGCAAAAGTTTCTAGCTATCATTGTTCATGAGATACAGCCTGGTGACAGAGGACGGACAGGCAGACAAACAGACAGACAGCGAAGCAGATGGATGGATAGCGAAGTCTCAGTAAAAGGATACCGCTTTTCTCAATTTAGATACGGAACCCTAAAAATACATACTTCTTCTCCTTTTTCCTAGCCTTATCCCATATCTCACGGGCTTGGCTACCTAATCTAGGGGATTGAACGAGGATACTGGTTTTTACACAGAGCGACTGTCATCAGACCTCCGTAACCAAGAAGGGAATCCAGACACAATCCTAGATTAGATCAGAGTTTTCAAGCCGCCAATGCTTAGCACTGGCCTCTGATATGGCTTAACGACTAACATCTACGGTATTAAACGATATTAACCGGCACCAACGGCTTAAAGTGCCTTCCGAAGCACGGAAAAAGCACCGAATAAACGTACATATGAAATTCAAAACCGAAAAACACATTGGTACGTGGTGGGATTCGAACCACGACCTCCCGCTCAGGAGGCAGCGGCCCTATCCACTACACTATCGGGCTCACCCTAAAAATACATACATACAGACATACATATAATCACGCTTTTATCCCTAATGGTTTAAGAAGAACGTAAACGACCTTTACAAGAGCCGTTTCGCCACGTCTGACAAAGTTTTCAATGTTATTTAAAATAGATTTGAAGGTATATTGCTGTAGTGACAGGTGAGAACCTAATTTATCGGATCCCTACGCTGACTTTTACAGCATGCCCGGGAGGAAATAAAAAACCCTAAAAATAACGAAAATAAATAAATAAACTGTAAGAACTGTATACTAGCTGTAAAATTTAATAGGTATTTTCGAACTACTGTTCTTAAACGGCCTGCAATTTATACCTCTACATTTATCAAGAGGGTAGTTATTGAATTCTGCAGTAACAATGGTGAGGACGTGCTATTGGTCGCGCGTAAATTTATGGTCTTTTAAGGATATGGCTCCAATAATTTGATGAGGGAACTTGCTACCAGAAATCTCTTAAAGTTGCAGGGAGCCATTGAGCGTTTTTCTTTTATACGACACTCTGCCTACCCCATTAGGGATAAAGGCGTGACTATATCTATGTATGTATGTAGTAATTGAATCTTGTAGCAGCAGTGCTGAGGACGTGCCGTTGGTCGCTCGCTTTATAGCCTTTCGAGGATATGGCTTCAAGAATCGATGATTGATAGGGAAAATTGCTACCTGAAGTCTTATTAAAGTTTTTAGCAAGACTTGGATTATTTCTTCCATACTGGACTGGGAGAGAAAGAAAAACATAGAATGTTCCAGTTGCCCTTCCTCCCGGGCATGCTGTAAAAGTCAGCAAAAGGGATTCGAGGGTTACAGTGTATTGTAATTTAGGCGATGGGCTGACAACCTGTCACTACAGCAATACACATTACAATCTAAAATTGCCCTCAATTTATGTCAGACATGGCGAAAGCGCCTTTTAGGAGGCGTTTTACGCGTTTTTTGGCGTGATTTTATGTATGTATGTATGGATTATTTCAGCCTAGAAATATGGGCATAAATATTACTTCCATGCTGGACTGGGAGCGAGAGAAAAACATAGAATGTGCCAGCTGCATTTCCTCCCGGGCATGCTGTAAAAACCAGCTAAGGGATCCGAGGGTTTCTGTATATTGCAATTTAGGCGACAGGCTGACAACCTGTCACTAAAGCAACATACCTACAAATCTATCTTAAATAACCCTCAAAACTTTGTCAGACGTGGCGGAATGACCTTTGTTTAGGTCGTGTACGCTCTGCCTACCCCATTAGGGATAAAGGCGTGAGTATATGTATGTATGTATGTATGTAAATATGGGCTTTGGAGATTCAAAATGTAGGTTTTTGATGAATATTTTCTCGATTAGATGAAATTGTTCAAATTCTGTGCAATTCTGTTATATGCGTATCATTCAAAAAAATCACTTTCTTTTAAGAAATAAGCAGTGCCTGTTGTGTCTTTGTTTTTATGTCCTGTTTTTTATGATGTTTTTGTGTAGAATTAATTGTTAAATAAATAAAAATGGTTATTTAATTCTGCAACTATGGTAGAGACGCAGTGCTGAGAACGCCCCGTTGGTCACGCGTAAATTTATAGTCCTTAGGAAATAGATCCAAGCTTGCGTTCGACAACCGGCTTACAAATCATTTGATAAAAATGAAGGGATAAATTGTGCCAAATTTTTTTATTTTAAAATTAGAACTGATGGTGTATTCGATAATGTCTTTGTACCTATATGCGAAAGTTTAGCTCTAAATTCTAGTCTATGTTGTTGTTTGTCTATGCTGGACTGGGAGCGAGAGAAAATATGGAACGTGCCAGCTGCATTTCCTCCCGGACATGCTGTAAACACCAGCTAAGGGATCTGAGGGTTTCCGTATATTGCAATTCAGGCGATGGGCTGACTACCTGTCACTACAGCAATGTACCTACATACAAATCTTCCTTAAATAACCCTCAAAGCTTTGTCAGACGTGGCGGAACGACTTTTGGTTAGGTCGTTTACGCTCTGTCTACCCCATGAGGGATAAAGACGTGATTATATGTATGTATGTATTTAAAAAAAACATAGCATAGAAGCCGAAACCAAAGACAGTATTCCTTACTACCTCACACACTATGTAGATACTACCTATCTATACATATATCGTTATACGAAACATGAGGAGATACGTTAAGCTCCGATACAAGTGCTTATCTTGATATATTGCACTCTCTGTGGTCTGTCAGCAGTTAAGATACTACTGTTGTTCGGAGGGGAGATAGAAAAATTGCGGATCTCGTACTTTTTTTTCCACTTATCCGTAAAAAGGGGGCTGGAGAAAGATTTACCTTAATACGACTAGCAGAAGCGAAATTTTCGATGGCCATGTCTCAAAATTAATTTGTTACCACAAAAAAAAAAAACTACCAAAAAGATACCACAAAGATATTTGAAGTATGCTTTGAAAGGATTGAATAAATTCAAAGTCTAGTTCAAATATCTCTTATATCAAATCTTATATAAATGACTCAAATAATAAAATATTACAATTAGAATATAATAAATTACGCAATAAATCAAATAAAATCGTCGAGAAGTCTAGAAATAATTATTATAAAAATCTAATTAACAGCTGTAAGGAAGATCCTAAAAAAGTGTGGCAGGTGTTAAACAGAATATCTGGTAGAATCTCTGATTGTCTTGATGACGTCATTTTAAAGACGTTCAAAAAAAGTAGTATTGATGAAAAATCTATAGCGAATAATTTTTCTAAAGATTTTCAAAGAGCTGTTAAAGATATTATCCCCTCTTGCTCCATTACGTTATTACGTGCTACAGATTACATAAAACCATTAAATATGTCCATGCTCTTTAAAAAAGCTCATCCTAAGAATATTGGGAAAATTATAAAAAATATTAAAACAAATAAATCAGCAGGTATAGATGGCATAAGGCCCATAGATATTAAAAGTATTTCAGAGAAAATAGTTCATGCCTTAACTCATTTAATAAATGTAAGTATTGATATAGGAAAATACCCAAATGGTCTTAAATCTGGAATAGTTAGACCCATACATAAAAAGGGTTCAAAACAGGAGTATGGAAATTATCGGCCCATTACAATACTGCCAATTCTAGATAAAATATTTGAAAAGTATATCTGTGGAGAGATACAGAGTTTCTACGACCACTATAATGTTTTATCAGACAACCAATATGGTTTTCAGCGAAACAAAAGTACCACTCAGTTACTTTCCAGTTTTACTGACTATGTGAATCAAGCTCTTGATGGAAAAAAACACGTACTTATGACGTTTATTGATTACAGTAAGGCTTTCGATACGCTGCGACACTACACTTTGATCGATAAACTGAATGACACTGGTGTTAGGGGACCCTTGCTGAAATGGTGTGAAGATTACCTACGAGATCGGACATATTGTGTGAAAGTTGGTAGCGCGCATAGTAATTCAGTAGAAGTAACGGAAGGAACAGCTCAAGGATCGGTACTTGGTCCTTTACACTACTTAGCATATGTCAATGATTTGAATAATGTGATTAAAAACTGTACTATCTTTCAATTTGCCGACGACACTTGTTTGATATCTGCACACAGAGATATTCAAGTAGCGCTTAAACATCTCCAAGAAGACTTCACGCTTTTGAGCAAGTGGTCTCATGATGTAGGTCTGGTTTTAAACGCCGACAAAACCAAATTACTCCATGTCCACTCAAGCCATATACACACATCTCATCCATTTAAATTGATAGCACACGATCACGACTGTCTGCACTTATCACCCAAATCATGTAAGTGTATGCCAATTGAACAAGTCTCACAGCATACCTACTTAGGGGTTATAATTGATGATCGATTTAATTGGGGTCCACACATCAATAAATTATGTACAAAACTAAGATCGATAATGGCCAAAATGTACATTATAAGACGGAAAGTGCCATATTATATTAGATTGCAACTTCATAACGCCTTAGCAGAAAGTGTAATTGGTTATGGTCTTAGCAGCTATGGTCGTACGTTTAGCACATATCTTGACAAAATATATAAATTGCAACGTAGAATGTTAAAACAAATTTTACCGTATCACATGAAAAGGAAATTAATAAATGATGATGAAGATACGTTATTATTTAAAATTAATAATGTTTTGCCGATTCACGAAAAAATTCAATTAATATTATTAAAAGAAAACTATTTCAGATTTCACTTAAATATTAAAACCGGCATAAAAGTGACTCGGCAAATCACACAAAAAAAAGTAAACACAATCGGTGCACGTAATTTCTATGGAAAACGTACCACGGATTACATTGTGCCTCGTTTAATAAATACTCTTCCACTAGAATTTAGACAAAATTTAACACATAAAAATATTAAACGTAATTTAAAATCATTTTTTAAAACAAATAATTTTCAAATCTTACTGTAAAAATACCATCCTGTATATACAAATTCTTTCTGTGTTATCTATCGGCGTGGGCTGGGCGCATGGGGTGCAAGTGCAAGAGAGACGCACGGTTTCCTTTGTTAAGGGATTAACCAGCGCAGGAACTTGGAGTAAACAAGTTGTTGTTTATCAATTAGATTTACTTGCGTTTGCGAACCATTCTCCCACTCAAATGATATTTTATTGTTATTACGCAAAAATATTCTAATTTTATTTATTATTTTAAGTATGTGTCGTATTTAAAAAAGAAAGTGTGCTGTATTTAGAAAATATGAATATGTTATGTTGTTTTATAAGTTAATTAAGTTTTTTGTTTTGTTTTTATTAGATTAAGGAGGAATGTGCAGTGCCAAGACAAACCTTTTTAAGGTTTATTGGTACTAAGAATTTGATGTCTGTAGAATCTTTTATATGTGAAATAAAATAAAAAAAAAAAAAATCAAAATATAAATGAAGATCGTACTCGTGAAAGTGAATATAAACATGGGTGTTAAAAAATGGGCGCTATTTAAATCTTTTGCCTTTACATTACATAGTGTTTGCTGGCTGGATGTTTTTTATAGGATACCCACATTTTTGTCGTTTCAGGACTCATGCTTTTGATGAACTCAGTACGATCATACGCTATGGGAACGTCGATGATTTAGCAAAGAGGTCACGATGTTTTACGATCACTGACCTACCAACATACCTACAAAATACAGCAAGCAGGTTTTTGAATCACCACCATGTGTAAGACATACATACATACATATAATCACGCCTTTATCCCTAATATGGCAGAGCGTACACGATCTAAACAAAGGTAGTTCCGCCACGTCTGACAAAGGTTTGAGGGTTGTTTAAGATAGATTTGTAGGTATATTGCTGTAGTGACAGGTTGTCAGCTTGTCGCCTAAATTGCAATATACAGAAACCCTCGGATCCCTTAGCTGGTTTTTACAGCATGCCCGGGAGGAAATGCAGCTGGCACATTCTATGTTTTTCTCTCGCTCCCAGTCCAGCATGGAAGTAAAGTATAAGACATCAAAGAAAATACGTACCTACGTAGGTATCAACATATCACAACTCTCCCTTTTACATTACTGGGCCGGTCCAGCAGGTGACATCACGCAGCAGGTGATTCCGTAAAGTTACTCTTCGGGGGTTTCTGGAACTGGATTAAAAGGAAGTGTAGATGCGTGGAGGAAAAAATACATACATACATACATATAATCACGCCTTTATCCCTAATGGGGTAGGCAGAGCGTAAACGACCTAAACAAAGGTCGTTCCGCCACGTCTGACAAAGTTTTGAGGGTTATTTTAAGATCGATTTGTAGGTATATTGCTGTAGTGACAGGTTGTCAGCCCATCGCCTAAATTACAATATACTGAAACCCTCAGATCCCTTAGCTGGTTTTTACAGCATGCCCGGGAGGAAATGCAGCTGGCACATTCTATGTTTTTCTCTGGCTCCCAGGCCAGCATGGAAGAGCAAGGAAAAATATACCTCGTTATAAACTGCATCCGTGATTTTGCAGGTCAAAGCCATGGGTTTACGATCTGGATGTCCTGGATTCAATTCCCAAGGAGGGAACACAAAGTTGTCAATATTTATCAATTTATCACCTTATGAGGTTTTCCCCAGTTAAGTTAAGACATTGCAGGCTGAATCACCTGATTGTCTGAAAAATAAAAGATTCTGTGCTTTGGAGGGCACGTTAAATCATCGGTCTCGGTTACTGTTTTTGATAGTGGTCGTTACTCAACCCATGTCAGAGGCCTGCTAGCTGTATAGGCGGTTTGAAAACTTTGACACCAGGGTTCATCGGGTTGTTTGACTCTAGAATCTACTCGCTAAGAAGAAGAAGGCTACCAGGAAGGCAGAGGCGAAAGTGGTTTGACGATGTAAGGGATTGGGACGGACTGCATTAATATGAGCTGAACAGAGTATCCCCGGACCGGAGGGTATACCGAATGAATGAAAGAAAGAAAGAAAATAATTTTATATTGCTTCACAACACAACAACAACATGTTACAAAATTAAACCTATCCTAATATAGAAATTATATTGTGTAATAGGAACAAAAATGGTCTCTACTCAGCATATGTGCAGGAAGCAAAAGCTACCTACAGCGCTGGTATTCTGTGAAGCCAAAATATAATGTGGACAGCAAAGTTGTACCCATCATTCAATATTCATGAGACAACTAAATTTAGCTATAAACTAATAATTCAGATCAAAAATGTTTTAAATGTGCATAAATAATAATAATAACAATTTGTCTTACTTGTCCGACGTGGCGGAATGACCTTTTCTTTGGTCGTTTACGCTCTGCCTACTCCATTCGGGATAAAGGTGATTATATGTATGTATTAATTTTATCTGAAAAAAGGTATTTTATATTTTAAATTTGCATAAATAATAATAATAACAATTTATTTTTAAATATATATTCACACTACTAGAATGCTGTCCTCCACACTTTAAAATAAAGGAGACACCCCATTATGTGGTCGCTTTGTAATAGACAGGGTTCGATTGACTCGATACCCACACAACAGAAGAAGAATAGATAGATCAACAAAATAATTCATACCGGGTCTAAGGGACAGCGTCCCGCAAATTGATAGGGGTTGCTCAGTCAATGACACTGGACAACTTCCACTAGGATGTTTTTTCAGGAAGTAAAAAAAAATGGGCTTTCTGAAAAACCCTTTTTTTCACTTCCTAAAGAAGAATCCAAATAGAAGTATTATAATTAAGGTTGATTATTATTCTCACGTCGATTTTATTATTTTTTTCACATTGTAATTGCGATAAAATTTCAAGATTCTAGATATTTGACTCTCGTCAATGAGATTTGACAAAGTTATACATACATACATATAATCACGCCTATATCCCAAATGGGGTAGGCGGAGCGAAAACGACCTAAACAAAGGTCGTTCAGCCATGTCTGACAAAGTTTACTTACTTACTTACATACGAGGGGCGGCTGATATAAAATCTACTTTGTTAAAGAAAGTTTTGAAAATCGAACTGGCCATTGCAAAATCATATTCTATATTTATTCCTTTTTCAAAATTATGACGCTTATTTTTTTTCGCTTGCTTTTGTTTTTTTGGCGCGGCTTTGATTTCACCATGTCGAAAGAAAATTGCAAAATGATGAAATTTGAGCATCGAGCAGTGATTAAATTCCTAAGTAAAGAAGGAAATACGCCTACGCATATCAGAGAGCGCATGTGAAAGGTGTTTGGTGATTCAAGTCCTTCTGAATTCGTCATAAAGTTTTGGTTGAAGCAATTTAAACATGGCCGTGAGAGCCTGGAAGACGACACACGTAGTGGAAGGCCAATTTCTGAAAAGGTGAAGAACCTGATTCTTGCAGATCTGCGAATCAAGCAGTGGGAGATAGCCAGAGATGTGGGCATTAGCAAGGAACGAGTTCATGAAATTATTCACAAACATTTGGGCATGTCCAAGGTGAGCGCGCGTTGGGTCCCTAGAATGTTGACCTCCTTTGACAAACAAAGGCGAGTAGAATGTTGTCAGGCATTTCTAGACCTGGTCAAAGGTAAAGAAGAAGAGACTATCTCTCGAATTGTGACCTGTGATGAAACTTGGATTTGCCAGTGGGATCCGGAAATCAAACAAGAGTCAATGCAATGGAAATTTAAAGGAGAAAAGCCGCCAAGGAAGTTCAAGGTTCGGCCGTCGGCTGGAAAACTAATGGCCACCGTATTTTGGGATGTCGAAGGGATTTTGATGATAGATTATTTGCCTAAAAATACAACAATGAATGCTGAATATTATGCAAACTTGCTTGACCAGCTTCGTGAACAAATCAAAGAAAAGCGGAGAGGCAAACTCAGCAAAGGTGTTCTGATTTTACAAGACAATGCTCCTGTACACACAGCCTTAACGGCGAGGTCAGCCCTGAGCAAAAACGGCTTCACAGAAATTAACCATCCACCTTATAGTCCAGATCTGGCTCCGTGTGACTATTTCTTATTCAAAGATTTAAATAAAAAATTGAGGGGTCGCAGATTTTCGACGGACGAAGAAATGAAAATGGTCAGTCATTTTGACGAGCAAAATAAAAATTACTATTATAACGGCATGATGTCACTTATTTGCAAATATCATAAGTGTATTTCACTTGCAGGAGACTATTTAGAAAAATAAAAAATAAACTAGCCATAAAAGTCTTTTCTTTCATAGTTAGGTAGATTACTTATCAGCCACCCCTCGTACATCACGCTTTTATCCCTAATGTGGTAGGCAGAGCGTAAATGACCTAAACAAAAGTCGGTACGCCACGTCTAACAAAGTTTGTTTTATTGCTGTAGTGACAAGTTGTCAGTCCATCGCCTAAATTGCAATATACCAAATATACCCTCGAGTCCCTTAGCTGGTTTTTACTGCATGCCCGGGAAGAAATGCAGCTAGCACATTCTAATTTTTTCTATCGCTCCCAGTCTAGCATGGAAGAAGACAAAGTTTTGAGGGTTATTTATGATAGATTTGTAGGTATTTTGCTGTTGTGACAGGTTGTCAGCTCATCGCCTAAATTGCAATATACTGAAACCTTCGGATCCCTAAGTTAATTTCTACTGCATACTCGGGAGGAAATGCAGCTGGCTTATTCTATGTTTTTCTCTCGCTCCCAGTCCAACATGGAAGAGTTATAACATGTATGAAATTGGAAAAAATATTCAAACTACAATGGTACCAAGGATATAAAAGGATACCTAATATATATTTTAACATATAATACTTTTATAGTAAACAATTTTAGCGGCTCAGAAAATATGGAACGATAAAAACCACCCAGGCAACTCTACTCACTACTTTGTCGACATGTCTTACTGTTCCTTATATCGAAACCTTCACCAGACCCTTTATAATGTGATGTATTTACCGTACCTGAATGAGGTGACAAAATGGGCAGAGTTGCCAACTCATTAAAACAAGGTAAGGTGGCAATTTTAATAGCCCACAAGTTTTGTAATGGTAACAGACGGTAAATAATTATGAAGATATTCCACTAAAGATACCGTAGGTAATTATTATTTTTTGTTTTTACATGACGTATTTACCCGCACCTAAATATGGTGACAAAATTGATAAGTTGCCAACTAATTAAAACATGATGGCAATTTTTATAGCCCACTAGTTTAGGTATGTTACAGATGTAAGTATATCAATTTAACATGAAAAAGGTATTTTATAATTAATGGGAAGAGTTGCCAACTCATTAAAACAAGGCGACATAATTAGCCCACAAATGTTGGTGTGGTAATAGATGGCAAATAATCGCTAAGATATTTTACTATAATATAAATAAGTATTTCATCCTCTCATATAAAAAAGGTCGAAGCATTATTATATCAGAGTACTAAAACCGATCTAGGTTCTTTGGAAATATGATATTTGGATAGGATTTTAGAGGCCTTCCCAGTAAACTACAACTTCTCATAAAAAGCGAGAATCCATAAGCTTCAAGTACTTAGTATCTCTTGGGTTTTAGTGGTCTGATTCTTGGGCTTTGAATCCTGAGTTCATAGGTTTCAAGTCAATAGGTAAAACTCTAAGCATATAAACCAACTTATTTATCACTTTATCGATAATATGACCATTGTATCGACTGGCAATATCGATACATACACATACATATAATCACGCCTTTATCCCTAATGGGGTAGACAGATCGTAAAACGACCTAAAAAAAGGTCGTTCCGCCGCGTCTGACATAGTTTTGAGGGTTATTTAAGATAGATTTGTAAGTATATTGTTGTAGTGACAGGTTGTCAGCCCATCGCCTAAATTGCAATATACAGAAACCCTCAGATCCCATAGCTGGTTTTCACAGTATGCTCGGGAAGAAAAGCAGCTGGCACATTCTATGTTTTTTCTCTCGCTCCCAGTCCAGCATGGAAGATCGATAGTTGAGAACATTAGCAAGAGCAAACCTCACACCGACCTTACCTTTTTTTTGGGTTGGATTGGATCTACCTCCTACTGGTCCACCCCGGGCAACTGCAACACAGGCTTGCCTGTAAATAAATCCGGCTGAACGATCGTCGATTCTGTCACGGTCATCCCTGACCTAGTGTCTAGAGTAAAGAACAAACACATTTCTTATTTTAAAAACCTTACTTAACTATTATTTAGACCCGTATTGATAAACGGTACTTAGACTGATAGATAATTATCAGAAATGTAATTTCAATACAATGTGGCTTGTCAAATATATACTTAACTAGCGACCTGCCCCGGCTTCGCACGAAAATCATCAGTGTTTCTCTACCTACCTCTATAAACCTTCCTCTTGAATCACTCTATCTATTAAAAGAAACCGCATCAAAATCCGTTTCGTAGTTTTTAAGATCTAAGCATACATAGGGATACAGGGACGGAGAAAGCGACTTTGTTTTATACTATGTAGTGATATTGCTCTCAATCTTAAAATCACTTTATAAATACGAGCCTTAGTTATTCCCACCGACGAACAGAGCACAAATAAAACCACTAATAACCAACAACAGAAAAGTCAGCACGTATCACTATAGGGTGAGCTAACAAAAGTTGACATTTGGGGTTCCTATCACAATTTATTCCCAATGGATCAGATATTTCGTATGCGGTCGGCCATATTGTATAGTTCTGATAACCACTATATTCAGACCCTTACTACCTCATTTACATCGTAAGAGGCAATCTCAAATTGAAAGGTCTGGCTAGACTGGGCGTACTACCCTCCTTAAATTGGGTGAATATTATATTACCTATAGAAATATGAGGAAATTGAGAATGGTGATTCGTTTATTCGCGAAATCTCTCGTGTGTCCAAAATTTCTCTTTTGTCGAGAAATTTATTTTGATAACTCCTTTTCCTTTCATATTCCGAAAGGAACCTTGGATATTTTATACGGATTGGATATTAGGTTATGTGGCAGTGACATAAAATGATTTTATCTAAGTCAAAATCTGTAGTTCGTCTATCGCTGATGGTAAGTGGGTTGGGTTGGGTACCAAGAGTTTTTTTTTTTTTTTATTTAACTAGATATATTTTTTCTTCCATGCTGGACTGGGAGAGATAGAAAAACATAGAATGTTCCAGCTGCCCTTCCTTCCGGGCCTGCTGTAGAAGACAGCAAAAGGGACTCGAGGGTTACAGTGTATTGTAATTTAGGCGATGGGCTGACAACCTGTCACTACACATTAGCAATACACATTACAATCTAAAATTGCCCTCAATATTTGTCAGACGCGGCGAAAGCGCCTTTTACGAGGCATTTAACGCTCTGCCTACCCCGTAAGGGATAAAGGCGTGATTTTATGTATGTATGTATGTATGTATTTTTTCTCTACTGAATGTGCAATGTACTATTTATTTGCTAGCATGCTGGAATAAGGACTATCACTATATAGTATGAAACAAAGTCGCTTTCTCTGTCCCTATATCCATAAGTATGCTTAGATCTGTAAAACTACGCAACAGATTTTGATGTAGTTTCTTTTAATGGATAGAGTGATTCAAGTTGAAGGTTTATATGTATAATACATGCATAATATTGTAGGGAAAAACTGATAATTTCCGTGGGAAGCCGGGGCGGGTCGCTAGTAAAATATAAAACAGGCTCTTACTCAAGATCCAAGTTTTTTTTTGTGATGGACTGCCAACCCAAAAACACCGAACTCTCTTCAAATTATCAGACAGTATAAATGCTGTTATTAATTAATTTAATTACTTCCACGCTGGACTGGGAGCAAGAGAAAATTACAGAATGTGCTAGCTGCATTTATCTCCCGGGCATGCTGTAAAAACCAGCTAAGGGGTTCAAGGGTTTCTGCATATTGCAATTTAGGTTGACAACCTGTCACTACAGCAATATACCTACAAATGTATCTTAAACAACCCTCAAAACTTTTTCAGACGAGGCGGAACGACCTTTATTAAGGTCTTTTATGCTCTGCCTACCCCATTAGAGATAAAGGCGTGACTATATGTATGTAAAAATACTGTTGCCGCTCTGCCTATCAGTACAAGGGATATGTAAACGTCAATTTTGCTGGCTTCCTCACCCTTCAAACAGGAATACAGAAGTGTGAACACTTGTAAGAAATAGGCAAGGGGATGGTTGAAGATTCTTAACCTGCAAGCGCCTTTTCAAGTCGAGAGGGAAAAGAAACTTCCTAGTAAACATGTACGGCCTCAATCATCACACAGCATCAGGCTCGATAAAGTTTTAAGCTTGTCCAGTGACACACATACATAATAGTTTAATTTTTTAATTACTTATGGCACTTAGGCAAATTCTATTAAAAAATAATAATAGACCTTTCGCCGATTTTCGGTGATGGCGGCCAATCTCCTAAAGATCGACCAACTGCGCAGGACTAGTTTTTAGTGCCCAAGTATTAGCGCTACACAGGTGCACTCTTTATTCCTTCAATCTATTATTGATAGGACAGATTGACTGATTCGACAAGAGATAAATCAGGCGCAGGATCGATCATCTTACTACAGACAACCAGGTGACCGGCCTGCAATTTTCTAACCAAACTAGAAACTACAACACAATTCTCAGTCACATCATCAACTCATTGTTCCCCGCCTAGATCGAACCCGGGACCTCCAGGTCGAGAGCCCATAGCTCAGACCGCTAGACCACTGAGGCAGTTCCATATTAAATCCTATAAAATGGCGTTAGGTACTCACAGTTACTACAGATTTTAAGCATATCGCATGAACGATGCGACACATGAAAAGTCCCGCATCCCTTTTCTGATTTAACAGTATTCTCCGAAGAAGACAAGCAACTGGTATACCTACCTATTGTTTCCAGTCCATCATAGAAGTCAAGTTTTGATTTCGCTAAAACAAAAAACTAAACACACCAACCAGATAAATATTATCGTTTTTTAACTGACTTCATTGTTAATGTCTGCTTTGTATTTGACGGCGCATCCACACAATCTGCCCTGTCATCACTATTCGACATCGGGTTCAACATCGATTTACTCACGATTAATTGTAATTTGTAACTTAAAAGAGCCCGAGGGTGTAGTAGATGGGGCCGCTGCCTCCTGAGCGGGGACCCGTGGTTCGAATCCCACCACGTACCAATGTGTTTTTCGGTTCTCGAATTTCATATGTACGTCTATTCGGCGCTTTTTCCGTGTTTCGAAAGGCACGTTAAGCCTTTGGTCCCGGTTACTATCGTTTAATACCGTAGATATTAGTTGTTAAGCCATGACAGAGGCCAGCATATGCTAAGCATTGGTGGCTTGAAAACTCTGACCTGATCTAGGATTGGGTCTGGTTTCGCTTATGGGTTGCAGAGGTCAGATGGCAGCCGCTCTGTGTAAAAACCAGTGCTCTCGTTCAATCACCTAGATTAGGTAGCCGACCCGGAGAGATACGGAAAAAGGCTAGGAAGATGATGATGATAATTATAATTTGTAACTTATTCTGAACGCATCTAAATTGACGTAACACAGATTTCTAGTTTTGGCGCCTTGTGTCTTGTTGTTTACGATCATACGATTTTCGGTTGGGAAAAAGAAAAGTGTTAAAACTACGTGTTCTGTGGAAGTTATAGTTCTAATAATTGTAAAATTACTTGATTTGACATTATACGTTTGCTTAGTGAATATCTAGTCTTATTATCTGTTTCCTAGCCCAATAACCTACGTCCATCATCGATCCTACTGACAAGGGAACCTCAACTGACCAAGAGATGCCTTCTGGTAAGGACCCTGGGCTTTTATATTTTATTAAGAATTAATAAACCATTAAACAAATCAAAGTAAGACAGGACGGTTAAAAGTTTCCAGCATCAATGCAATAGATCTAAACCAACAATTTGAAGACACATTAAGGTTTTGTCCGCATATTATGGCGATCCATCATCCCGCACATGCGGAAACGGATTTATTACGAAACAACTGGAAAAATTCTATGTTCAGGCATGGATACCTACCGCTTTGTTTAGGTTTAGATTTTTATACCATATGATTCCCAACTTTTACGAATAAAATTTTATTGGTATGAGTATACAATACGGTATTTACAATCACTTCAAAAAAGAACTAAACTGATATGTCACTCAAAAAACCCGCCCCGTGTCGCCCCCGACACAAAGGTGCCCATTACACTCGCCGTGTTGAATTGCAATGAACAGCCTTTGGGCCAGAAGTGAATTATGCTACAATCTGCTGTAACAGCAGCAAAACAAATAAATTAATAGGATTGTTCGCTGACGCTTTCCTGACATGTCAATCCACTGCGAAAAAGTGTTTATATTGTCACTCTGTACCATTGTTCATAAATAATATATGGTTACGATAATGCAAGCTGAATCATCTCTTTGTAAGTAAGATAGTTTCATGCCTAAAGTCCGCGCCCTAAGTTAAATTATCTTTGTTGTTGTCTTTGATTGTATTCGTTGCACGAACCACATCAAAGGCAGTATATAAGTCGATTTAAAACCTCTGGCAACAAGGTTCATCGAGTTAAACGAAAGAAGTACAAACATTAGTAAAAATCATACATACATACATATAATCACACTTTTAACCTAATAAGGTCTACAGGACATAAACGACCTAAACAAAGGTCGTTTCGCCACGTCTGACTAAGTTTTGAAGGTTATTAAGGTTAGATTTGTAGGTATATTGCTGTAGTGATAGGTTGTCAGCCCATCGCCTAAATTGCAATATACTAAAACCCCCGGATCCCTTAGCTGGTTTTTACTGCATGCCCGGGAGGAAATGCAGCTGGCACATTCTATGTTTTTCTTTCACTCCCAGTCCAGCATGGAAGAAAGAAGAACAAACATTAGTAGAAATCATAGTATCCTAATGTGTACGTGTTGCCGTGACACCCGCTCCGCCCCATCAGTCATCACAACGCTAGATATGAAACCGACGAACAAAAACTTTGACGGACGCGAACAAGAGTGAAAGATACGAGTATGAGTGCTCCCATCTAGCTATTATTTGATCTGTTGACGGGTGAAGGGAAATATAAGTCTCGAATTTAATGGGAATAATGCTAGGATACTCATCATCTCCCTAGCCTTATCCCGTATCTCACGGGGTCGGCTACCTAATCTAGGGGATACTAAGGCCCGAAATTATAAACTGCACTTGAGACTGACAGAATATTTGAATCCGTATCAGAAATGTCATTTCCTTACAAAAGGACCTGTCAAATCCATACTTAATATTACTCTCAATCTTGAGATCGCTTTATAAATACGACCCTAAATCAGCCATATCAGTTTTATGGCATGGAATCAAAGGTAAGGTGACAAGACTAGTGCGAGATGTTGAATTCATATCAAGTTGTCGGTCCCGGTCGCTGTCTATGATAGTGGTCGTTACACAAACCATGTAAGAGACTTATTAGCTGTGCTACATACATACATACATACATATAATCACGCCTTTATCCCTAATGAGGTAGGCAGAGCGTCAACGACCCAAACAAAGATCGTTGCGCCACGTTTGACAAGTATTGAGGGTCATTTTAGATAGATCTGTGTATTGATGTAGTGACAGGTTGTCAGCCTATCGCCTAAATTACAATACACTGTACCCCTCGAATCCCTTAGCTGTTTTTTACAGCATTTGGAGATGCAGCTGGCATATTCTATGATTTTCTATCGCTCCCAGTCCAGCATGGAAGACAGATTAGCTGTGCTATTAGGCCGTTTAAAGCTCAGACTCGAGGGTTCGGGTCAATCGACTCGATATCCACACGAGAAAGACAAGAAAATAGGTAGATGGAAGAGTCTTCGTTAGATTAAGACCTAAATATATTTTAGAAGTAATGAATTGAGGAGCAAACAGTACCCTGGAGTTACTATGGAGAGTTTTGCCAAAAGTGGCCGTTTTTAGCAATAGTTTCAATAGTAAATGCTATTTGCTACTCAATTAATTATTTCTAAAAAATCTTTAGGTCTAAATCTAAGGAATTGACTTATAAAAGTTTTATACCAATGCCAATAAAACCACAACAATCAAATTAGAAAGAGCACAAAGGGCTGTTTTAAAAGTTGCTACTTTCCGACCGTACCTCTTCCCAACCGCTGAACTTCTTAACAAATGCGCCGTACTCTCAGTGCGGCAATTGTTTATCCAGGAAACTGTCATTAAAAAACATTTACTTACACCTTATGACCCGTCTTTTGTGGACAACACAAGACGAGCAGATATGGTCTGCAGACAAGACAGTTTTCGAACTAAACAAGCAAATAAATGCTTTTGTTTTCTGGGCACTCATCTCTATAACAAGCTAAATCGCATCCTAGATCTCTATCCCTTGCACACAAACCATGTAAGAAGTCCATACAAAAGTGGCTCATAGGTAAAACTTATGAAGACACTGAAGAACTCCTTTTGGTAGTTGCCCAAAGTATTATATACCTAACTTATTTACTGTCTACTAACACATAGAATTAAGAAAAAAACTAACACTAATTTATAAGAGTAAATTAGTAATTAGTATATTCTTCATTAATATTTGTCCATTATTACAAATAATATCATCTTTTTATTACTAGTGTGAGATAGATGGCAGTCGCTCTGTGTAAAAACCAGTACTCTCGTTCAATCCCCTGGATTAGGTAGCCGACCCCGTAAGATACGGGATAAGGCTAGGGAGATGATTATTAAATTTTATGAAATAAATTTATTATTATAAATATATAAATTTATCTATAATACCAGGCCACTCAGAAAGTATAGCGATAAATAGTTTTTATATATGGCAGACTGGCCGGTTAGAATCTTTTTTGAAAATATGATTACTTGTAAGTAAAAATATGTGTGTTCCATTTTCAAAATTTCCCTTCACATTTTTTGCGAGCCAATTCAAAGTATCGTGTCTTACTGAAAAATGGATCTGCGCCGGGAACATTTTAGAGCTATGATTTTTTTACGATTTCAAGTGTCGCCTGAAACTGGATGAATCGTTCGATAGACTTCAAATGGCATTTATGGATGAAAGCTCCTCCAAGGCAACCGTGTATCGTTGGTATAACGAATTTAGGCGCGGTCGACCAACTTTGGGGGATGAAGAAAGAAGCGGTCGCCCTTTGACGGCTATTACGGAAGAAAACGTGCTAGCAGTGAAAAATTTAATCCAAGATAATAGGCGAATTACATATCAGGAGATTCAGCACATATTAAAGATTGGATCGGGAAGCGTTTACGAGATTCTACAAGGGCATCTTCGCGTGAGGAGGATAGTATCGCGCTGAGTGCCGCACTACCTCACCGACGCTCAGAAGCAGGCCCGGGTGGAATGGTGCCGTGATATGCTGAACAAATTTGAAGCAGGCTCGTCTCGGCGTGTTTACGACATCGTAACAGGTGATGAGTCCTGGATTTATCAATACGATCCAGAAACCAAGCGCCAGTCGACAGTTTGGGTATTTCAAAATGAACCAACGCCTACCAAAGTGAAGCGATCTCGAAGCCGGGGGAAGATTTTGATCGCCAGCTTTTTTAATTTGACTGGCCACTTGGCCTCAATTCTCTTACGAGATCAAAGAAGCATTAACGCCGAATGGTATACTACCAAATGTTTACCAGAAGTTTTTTCGGTTGTGAGCAACAAGCGACCAAACACAGGGCTCCGCGGACTACTGCTCCACCACGACAATGCGCCTGCACACACCGCGCTCAAAACGAGGGACTTCCTGGACAGCACACCAGTCAAACTCCTGGGTCACCCTCCTTACAGCCCTGATCTAGCACCGTGTGACTTCTTTTTATTTCCAAAAATAAAAAATCAGATCAAGGGGATACAATTTTCGTCGCCGGAAGTTGCGCTGGCTGCGTTCGAGCAGGCTGTAAACGAGGTGTCTACGGCGGACTGGAAAAAGTGTTTTGAAAACTGGTTCAGACGCATGAATCTTTGTATAGAGGCTGGTGGAGATTACTTTGAAAAGATTTAATAAAAATATATGTACCTGTAGAACAATTTTTTTAGTGTCGCAAATCTTTCTGATGGGACACTCAGTATTTTGTGAATTATGACTTTTTAACAAGCCACCACCGTTCACGGTATGGCCTCTTAAATCACTACTCATAGCTGCCTATTTACTTGCAAAAAAAACACGAAAAAGATGGAACCGGTACCAAATTTTACAAGTAACTAATCTTGAAGCCTAAATTATATAGAAAATCGTAAGAACATTGACATACAGGTACATTGATATCTGGAAATGACATCTGGAAGGTATTTTTTTATCCTGCAGATATTTGAAAAATACGAAAATGCCTCTAAAACAATTAAAATTATTTGCAAGTCCCACAAAGTACCTACGAACAGTATAAGCCGTCTAATTACTTAAGAGAGGCCTTGTCAAGATAAGCTTGAGTCCACTTAGGCGTAGTAAATAGGATATTTAATGTTGTTTTAGGACGGATCCCATAATGGCTTTATACTTGCCGCTTTGTACTGAGCAAACCTATTTACCGGCGGCAGTTAATAAATGAGAATATTAATCCGGTTTGTACAGGTAAGGAATGCTTCTAACCGTTTTAATCATATTTTTGACGTTTCTATATACATACATACATACTTATATTAACGCTTTTATCCCTAATGGGGCTCTGCCTGAGCGTGGCAATCTAAACAAAGGTCGTTCCGCCACGTCTGACAATGTTCCGAGGGTCATTCAAAATACATTTGTAGGTATATTGCTGCAGTGACAGGTTGTCAGCCCATCGCCCAAATTACAATATCCTAAAACCCTTGGAACCCTTAGCTGGTTTTTACAGCATGCCCGCGAGGAAAAGCAGCTGGCACATTTTATGTTTTTTCTCGCTCCCAATCAGCATGGATGATATTGTGGTTGTATATTTATATAAAAGATGTGTGTTCTTTGCATCCTGTTGTTTTTATATTTTGCCTCATAGGCCAGTCGCAGCGCGGGTGCGGCCGTTCAAAACTAAACAAAAAAAAAAACTCATTATTTGTATTTTGACTTTATGTTATAAGGATGCGAATAGCGGATGAGGATATGTAAAAATTTCGAATTATCCGCATTATAAAGATGCATCAACCCTGCTTCCATGCTGGCCTGGGACCGAAAGAAAAACATAGAATGTGCCAGCTGCATTTCCTCCCGGGCATGCTGTAAAAATCGGCTAAGGGATCCGAAGGGTTTCAGTATATTGCAATTTAGGTGATGGGCTGACAACCTGTCACTACAGCAATATACCTACAAATCTATCTTAAATAACCCTCAAAACTTTGTCAGACGTGGCGGAACGACCTTTATTTAGGTCGTTTACGCTCTGCCTACCCCATGAAGGATAAAGGCGTAATTATATCTATATATGTATGTATGCATCAACCCTATAGTACTGTACAGCTTCTCCCACGATTTTTTGTGGTCATGAAAAGAAACCAAAAGTGTATTAAGCAAATCTATTTACCTAAGTCAGTAAATAAATAAGGAGGTGGATTTGTTTTCAAGCGGCAAAGACATAATCCTGATTCTAAACATCTTTTTCCCAGATAGTTTGTGGTCGAAAATAAATCTACTTCGTGTCCGAAAATCCGCGCCGCTGTACTAACTAAATGAGCTACATACCAGGATAATCCTATTAAGTCAACAAAGTCGATTTTCATAGATATTTTAATTCATATCTTTGATGAGTTTGCTACTTCCATGCTGGACTGGGAGCGAGAGAAAAACATAGAATGTGCCAGCTGCATTTCCTCCTGGGCATGCTGTAGAAACCAGCTAAGTGATCCAAGGGTTCCTGTGAATTGCAATTTAGGCGATGGGCTGACAACCTGTCACTACAGCAATTAACATAACATAACATAAAAATACTTTATTGCACGTAAGAATACAAATCATACAACACAACAGATAACAACAAAAAACAAGTACAACATAGGCGGCCTTATAGCTAACCTACAAATCTATCTTAAATATTACAAACTACAACTGAATCTCAATCATCACTAGTCCGGTACTAGAGCACAGACTAGCAAACCCATCATATACATATAATCACGCCTTTATCCCTAATAGGGTAGGCAGAGCGTTAACGACCTAAACAAAGGTCGTCCCGCCACGTCTGACAAAGTTTTGAGGGTTATTTAAGATAGAATTCTAGGTATATTGCTGTAGTGACAGGTTGTCAGCCCATCGCCTAAATTACAATATACTGAAACCCTCGGATCCCTTAGCTGGATCTTACAGCATGCCCGGGAGAAAATGCAGCTGGCACATTCTATGTTTTTCTCTCGCTCCCAGACAAGCACGGAAGTAGCAAACTATTTTACATGACCTTATTCCACTCTACATGACCCCTTTAAGTTTTCAGATGCGAGTTTCTAAGAACGCGTAATAGTTCTTATTTACTCCATATTGCGGTTTTATCGCGCTACATTATCGCCGGATAGAGATCTAAGGGTGCGCTTAAGCGATCCCAATTCTATGTAACTGGAGCTAGGGTAGTTTTAGAGATATTAGAAACAAAGATAGTAATGTTTTCCAATTTAGGCTTTAAATGTTTTAACGCCACTTTTATGTCTAAACTGCACGGTGTTTTAAGATATGTATCAGTATATTTTATTGAAATATTTATTTAATAGTGTGTAAAATATTGTCTAAGTATTATATGTAGTAATATGCACTATCCCGCTTTCTGCTTGTACAATTTCTATACCCAAAGGTTGCCTGGTAAAAATTACTGCTTTAGCAATAAGGCCGTCTGTATTGTACTGTAACGTTTGTTCCTTTTTATTTATGTTGTGTGTGTTTCTTTGTGCAATAAAGAATTTTGTATTGTGTTGTATTGTGTTTTATTAAGAGTGGTGCAAATTGTGACGTCATAAAATATAATGTTAATGACTTTTACCCAAAGGTATCCGAAACAACCCAAGTATGTTTACCGTCTACGGTTCGGGATATTTTCCGATATTATTATATTTTGTGATTATACAGAAAATTCTGTTTAAATTTTTCTCACATCATCTCCCTAGCCTTATCCCGTATCTCACGGTCGGCTACCTAATCTAGGGGATTGAACGAGGATACTAGATTACACAGAAAGACTGCCATCTGACCTCCGCAACCCAGAAGGGAAACCAGACCCAATCCTAGATTAGGTCAGAGTTTTTCAAGCCGCCAATGCTTAGCATTGGCCTTTGTCATGGCTGAACGACTAATATCTATGGTATTAAACGATATTAACCGGGACCAACGGTTTAACGTGCCTTCCGGAGCGCGGAAAAAGCGCCGATTAAACGTACATATGAATTTCGAAAACCGAAAAACACATTGGTACGTGGTGGGATTCGAACCACGACCTCCCGCTCAGGAGGCAGCGGCCCTATCCACTACACCATCGGGCTCTACGATAAAATTAAGATTACATTTTTGTCACATATAGACGGACAAAGTTTAAAAAGTGTTTGTGGTTTTCAGCCAATGAAAGAGTTAGTAATTAAAATCTAGAATGTCTAGAGTCTACCACCGCTGATATCTATTAGGTACTAAATAGAAGAACAAATTACCAAGTTTCGCAAAACATTGTGCCTTCAAAACTATTGTGTTTCGTTGTGCGTGTGTCCCATATACGCACACAAACAAATATCTTCCATGCTGCACTGGGAGTGAGAGAAAAACATAGAAGGTGCCAGCTGCATTTCCTCCCGAGCATGCTGTAACAACCAGCTAAGGGATCTGAGGGTTTCAGTATATTGTAATTTAGGCGATGGGCTGACAACCTGTCAGTACAGCAATATACGTACAAATCTTTCTTGAATGGCCCTCAAGACCTTGTCAAACGTGGTGGAACGGCCTTTGTTTAGGTCGTTTACGCTCTGCCTACCCCATTAGGGATAAAGGCGTGATTATATGTATGTATATGTATGTAACAAATAGGTACAAATAATAGATACTTCGTAAGGTTTTGCGTAGATAAAGTTCACACGCAGAATCGCTCTCCCGATTCTGTGTTCTGAGGGTAATCTAGATAAATTCGAGTAATCTGCTCTAAACAATGGAGGTAAAACTGCCGCTTATTCACTGTCTTAGAGTTATATAGGCGTGAGAAGAAAGTTTAGACCCCATTAGAAGTGTCACCAATGATTTTAAAATGTTGCCTAATAAAGTATTTCCTCTTAAAATTGTTACTTTGAAATAATATGTAGTAATAAGAGTTATAAAGGCGTTAGAAGAAAGATGCTGATAGAAGTGCCATCAAAGTTACAAGTTTACCTCGATATTCTAAAATCTACCCATTAAAAAAAAATGCAAATACACATTGTAACCCACACGATAAGAAGAAAAATGATGTAGCATTTTGATTGAATCCTCCTAAAAAATTTAGTTAAAACTGAAGTCATGTCAGTATCACAATTCAAAATTCATTTATTTTAATAGAATGTAAAAAATTACAGTTAAAACCAAGGCTCCTTAAACTCGTAAAAAGATTTAAAATAATAAAACAATTTCTTAAAATTAGGTTAAGACATCAAAAGTCGTACACAATACTTAGTCAGAAATACATGCTAAAAATAAATTACAATCAATTTCAATAAATAAAAACAATGATTTGGAAATAATTTCATAGTCAAAAATAAAGTCAACACATATCACGGACATACACGTTCACAATTACTCAGACACGCTCGTCTCTCGTAACTAAGATACAATCTAATATACCTACAGCTTGTGGCACATACATTTTTTACGTCAAACTACAAAATATCGAAATTTTCGCAGCCGAAATAAGCGCAAAGCTTCTTCCTCTTCTCGAATCTAGTATCGCACATAACTCTACCACCTCTAGGAAATCGTTGCTACCATGACATATCTACTTGACTTACAGCTTCTGTGTCACTTATCGAGATTTAGGTAAACAAAGTCATTTGTCTTGATCCAACACAATTGTAAGACATTTAAACAATTTACAGCAGTAGGCATGTCTCCTCGACAAACGGCAGGATTGCGAGTTATGGCCTTTCATATCGCGAGATTTGACTTGAGATAATTAAGAAGATAATTTATGCTGAGACACGTATACAAAATCATGCTTAGGTATAGTATTTCCTTTCAAGGAAGGAAGAGGGTCAATTACCTGTGGGAAGTTATTGGCACCACGTTTCATAAGTTCTAAGGGCACATGAGATAGAATATTTAGAGGTATATGTTTTATTGATATGTTTTCAGCCCATTGATGAGATATAATGGTACAAATTCCTTGAGGACACAACTAAATTTTGACTAAGATTTATTACCGTCTCTTTCTGTTTCCGGGAATGTTGGAAGGGGAAGACCTCGACGAACGTACCGCGATCAAATCGGGGACGTTCTAGGGAAAGGTCAGGTCAGTACGTCTATTCTGTAAAATCCGAACAATAACTCGCATCTCACTTCGATCTTCATACTCACTTCACACCCGGACAACAATGACCGTGAATTTGTATTCTGTAAACATCGATTCTCAGAACATAAACAAATGCGAAGTGAAGTGAGCTTTGAACGCTCGTTCGTCTCACTAGTGATGGCCACATTGATGAAAATGTTAGTCGATCTTAATCGATATTTTGTTTTTGGTGTAATTTGTGAGTTTCTGTGCAATAGCTAGCCGGTAAATGGTTTTATATATATAAGAGTACTTAATTTTAAATAATAGTAGTTTTAGTTATGTGTTTCAGTAATGAATTTATTAAAATTAAATAGTTTGGCTGTATGAGCAGAGATGCTTCGTGTTCGTCTAATAAAACAGAGTTTGTTTATAAACTTTCAAGTGCTTCGCAAGTGGTTTTTTGTTTTGTTACATTTTGCTGTGTTTTACGTGGAATAATCCAAATAATTTATTAAAAAGTGAACATGTGGTAAGTTTGCTACTTAATATATTCGTGCTATTGTAATTTTGTCATTAAACAACAACACTGTTATATTTCCAGTGAACGTTCATCTCATCCTTCTTCAGCTCAAATAGAGGCCTTGTTAGACTCCTCAAAAGAAACCTTGACTTTGCAAAGGGTTTTTTCAAAGTGTCAACAAGCCAGAGATCGAAGTAGACGCCAGTGGGAAAAATTAAGCCTAACGCTAAACAAGCTGGGATGAACAATTAAAACATCAAAACAGTGGACCAATGTTAGTACCTATGCCTGTTATTATTATTTGTCAGAATTATGTATACTTAACATTCCTAACAGAGACCCCATGCAGCAGCCATAAAAACACTTCAAATGCAAAAAATCTAGGTCAGTTAATAAGCTTAGTTGAAAAAGCTCTGTTTGAGTTTTGTTTCTTAACTTTGTAATCTAAATAAGAATAGAATATTTGTGTTGAAATCTGCTATTTTAGTCCGTAATCTGTAAACCTAGTCTTAAAAGAGTCATAATCACAAATTATTGTAGTTTTTTATTTTATACATACATACATATAATCACGCCTCTTTCCCGGAGGGGTAGGCAGAGACCACTTTTTATTTTATATATATTAGTATTGGTCTGACAAAAAAGTGCTGTTTAAAAGAAAGTTGTAGCACGTGCAGCTGCTAGGCGTAAAACCGGTGGTGGTCTGGACGGTGCAGTTGAACTATCAGAGTTGGAGGAAAGAATTGTGGTTTAATTTGGTGGTGAGGGGTTTGGCACTGGAGATGCGCATTTAGCTATTTCGCTTTTTCCAGTAAGATTTTTGTAAAGCATAATGTCCGACATACTAAAATTATTTAAAAATTATGTAACTAATATCTACTTTTTTATTCATTTGCATTTCAGGAAAATGAAACATCTGGCCGATTACCACGAACTTTGCTCTCAGATTCAGAAGAACCAGCTACATTATCACAAACACCAAGTCCAATACCTATGCCTTGTCGTACCTGGCGCGGAGCCACTGCCAGAGATGCTGATTCTTCAAGTAAGTAAAGAAGTGGAGTTCCATTTTTGAAAATTTTAGTTGTAAAAAAAAAACACTTTATTGTGCTGCATCAAGTGAGTTACTAAAAATATTAAACCTCGCAATTTAGGTCACTGAAGAATTATAAATTTAATCGCTTATTTTTTTTTGCAGCTCGTACAACACGTCATTTTGCTGCGGCACCAGCACCACCCTCTCAACGACAATCGGAGTTCAGTCGGATTACTGAGCGCTTTCTGAGGGTCGAAGAGCAGCAGCTGGAGATACAGCAGTCTAATGTTCGTATCTTGCAAGCTTTGTTGTAGCTGCCCATTGAAAAATACAGGGCTCTGTCTCGAACTGTGGCGACGGTGGGCGAAGTGTTGCAATCTTTGGCGGAAGCTACTAAAAATCGGAGAGATTAGGAACTCTCGCAGCTTAATATAAATTATTAGAATAGTTTAATGAATGATAATGTGATAAAAAAAGACTGTTAGAAATAAGTATGTTTTATTACATATTATTATATTAATAAAATATGAAAGTTACATACACTTTAATTATTAATTACATTTATTCTTCGTCGGTGCATCCCTATCCTAAGCCAGAGTTAATAATAAAACTTATTTGATGATTTTTATGCTAGCCCTAATTAAATATGTAAACATTATAATAATATTACCTATGGTATGATAATGAAATAAATTATTCAAGGTTATTATAAAACTTAATAATACCTAAATTATGAATGAACCATTCGGCGTGATCGCCACAACCTATTTACTAATTTCTGCCTACGCAACTTTCCCACATGCAAATCTGCATAAGACGGCATATCTCTCTTTTGGTTATCTTCTCTGCACCTCAGCAATCATTCGAGCCTCTTTTTGTCTCTCGTCTTCGGTCACTGTAAATGCAGGCAATCCCACCTGGTTGCATATATTGTGTAGAACACTACATGCAATTAAAATCTTTGCAACTTTGTCCGGATGATAGTTTAGGACTCTATGCAACTAGCAAGCATCTCAAACGGCCCTTTAAGAGACCAATTGCTCGTTCAACAGAGTTGCGGGCAGTTGCGTGGAAGCTATTGTAGAGAGCTTCTGGTGTGTTGTCCTGGGCATTACTGATGGGTGTCATAAGGTACGCTCGCTGGGCATATCCGGAATCACCTAAAATAATGTAGTAACTTTAATTCAATTAACTTATTTTACCCAAATCAATTATTTTAAAATTGTCTACGATTTGACATAAGAATATTGGGAAATACTACATACTGTTATTTTATTATGATATTATGTATGACTAAAGTACTTACCAAGTAAAATGGCTTCTTCCCCAGAATTTTTTATTTCCTCTAGATATTCTTTTATAATGCTATAATTAAAAATTAAACTATCATGTGTGGCTCCACCATAGAATACCAACCATCGCGTAGAATCACGTAGAATGTTGACATCGGCTACCGTTATCTAGAAAATTTACAGTAGGGCAATAAATAGGTTTTTAATTGACACAAAAAATGAATATCCAATAAGGAATAGTATTTTAGGTTTAGTTGGCGTGGTAGCCCTTTCGACAGTAGAAGCGCTCCTCATTTTCTGTCGGTCTCTTTAGTGCTACTAGAGTACCATCAATACAGCCGATGACCGCCGGGATTTTGAACGTTTCATAAAATCTGTAACGTATACCTATCCACTTTAGCATTTTGATCAGAAGGATTTTATCATGAGGTCAAAATCAAAGCGTCAAAAATCAAAGAACTGACAAACCTTTCCTTTAAGATTTGTCTTTCTTGAACATTTTTCGGGAATCTTATGTACTTTTGGACTATATTTGGCTTATTCAGCGCATCTACAACCTCCTCATTGCAGCGAGATGCAGACTGCTGAGACAAATATGTACGTTTATTATCCTTTATTATTTTCTTATAACTGCCATTGGCCAGGAAAGACAATGTGCATAATATCTGTGGAAAAGTGAAATAAATTAAATTAATCTGACAGACATAATATTATTAATAAACTGCATATCATAGCAGCATAGTAGTTAAATAGATTTCATACCTTTATACGAGTTTAAAGTCCTTTTCCTTCACGTCTTGGACACTTTATATGAGGCAATAACTCGTGCTCCAATTTGTCGATTAACTCTTTGTTCAGTCTGGTCACTTTCACATAATCATCATCTCGGGTTAATAATGATGTAGCCCGGATTTGGTATGCTTGCCGACGCATCTCACAATTATCTAAAGCATGCGCCTCTTCTTATAAAGATAATAGTAAAAACACCCGAGCCATTTTCAATTAGCACTACACAAACACCAAAATAACAATAAAAAAAACAATAGTTTTATGCACCTAAGTCACGCCTAACACTCGTAATTATTATTTTTTGTGAAAAAATACTTAATTTAATGTTATTTGTAAAAATTTTGATTAAATTATTATGTCTTGACTCCGCTTTCACACGAAGAAGCTTAACTTTTTATTTGACAGATAAATTCGAGTTCGAATGCGAAGTGAGCTGTAAAGTGAGGGGGGAATTCCCTTACCGAATACCGATTCATATGTCATCTCATACATTAAACGTCAAAATCTCGAAACTGATTTAGTTCAACTCGCCGCCACTCTCGCAGGGGTGTCGCTAGTGGAACTGCGATTCTTAAAGGAATTTATAGAATGCCAATTTGGAAACTCACTGCGGATTCAGATTCGAGTTTTGACATTTAGCTTTACAGAATCGCACTGCAGGAGTACCCTAAACCGACGAGCGTGCATGAAAAGATTGATGAATGTAGATGAAGCGAAAGAAGTTTGCAAGGATCGTAGCAAATGGAAGGATGTGATCTCTGCCTACCCCTCCGGGAAAGAGGCGTGACGTTATGTATGTATGTCATTCTGTTCTCTCATTATAGAAAATGACAGGTAACGATACTAACGATTTTAGTCAAGATTTTGTAATCATATGTGCATGCGCAGCATGCGAATTGACTTCACTGTTTAAATTAGTGTAAATAACTTCTTCCATGCTGGACTGGGAGAGATAGGAAAACATAGAATGTTCCAGCTGCCCTTCCTCCCAGGCATGCTGTAGAAGTCAGCAAAAGGGATTTGAGGGTTACAGTGTACTGTAATTTAGGCGATGGGCTGACAACCTGTCACTACAGCAATACACATTACAATATAAAATTTTCTTCAATTTTTGTCAGACGTGGCGAAAGCGCCTTTTACGAGGCGTTTTATGCTCTGCCTACCCCGTAAGGGATAAAGGCGTGATTTTATGTATGTATGTATGTTTAAATTAGCCTAAATGGCCCTATTAAAAACTCTAAAGAATTGTCCAATGAAAATATGTTAATCTTTCAAAAGGAGCTATCCTCTCTGCTGTGGTGTTTAGCAATTACATACATACATACATAAAATCACGCCTTTATCCCTTACGGGGTAGGCAGAGCGTAAAACGCCTCCTAAAAGGCGCTTTCGCCACGTCTGACATAAATTGGGGGCAATTTTAGATTGTAATGTGTATTGCTGTAGTGACAGGTTGTCAGCCCATCGCCTAAATTACAATACACTGTAACCCTCGAATCCCTTTTGCTGACTTATACAGCATGCCCGGGAGGAAAGGCAACTGGAACATTCTATGTTTTTCTTTCTCTCCCAGTCCAGTATGGAAGTTTAGCAATTAGTATGCAAAATATATTTTATCAAAGATTCAGAAATGCTTTTTTTTTTCATAAATAGTGGCACTTGTCAAGTTTATTTGTTTATATTTTTTAGTATTCATAACTTGTTACTGTCGCTTAGAACTATTTTTTAAATTCTCCACCTCATCCATCACGTTACACTGCTGATCGTTATCTGGCTTCCATTACAAAAATACCCACTATTAATGCAACCGCTGATAACACTCTGTATAATTTTACTAATTTACAAAACATGTATTTTGCCACTTACCCTAGCAAGTTTGTACTTTCACACTGACAGTTTTAACCGCAAACGGCTGTTGTAATAAAAACAACATTTTTATTACAACAGCATTTTTAATTACAATTTTTATTTCTTCCATGCTGGACTGGGAGAGATAGAAAAACGTAGAATATTTCAGCTGCCTTTCCTGCCGGGCAAGCTGTAGAAGTCAGCAAAAGGGACTCGAGGGTTACAGTGTATTGTAATTTAGGCGATGGGCTGACAACCTGTCACTATAGCAATACACATTACAATCTAAAATTGCCCCAATTTTTGTCAGACGTGGCGAAAGCGCCTTTAGCAAGGCGTTTAACGCTCTGCCTACCCCGTAAGGGATAAAGGCGTGATTTTATGTATGTAATAAAAACGTAATATCAGTTTCAGATACGTCCACATCTATCATCATTGCAGTTTGAAATCCATGTGCTCTTAGCTACAGTTTAGGTCAGAATTAATTTACTGTAGATAATATAGTGGCTAGTGCTATAGAGTCCCGATCCGGAGGTTCTGGGTTCGATTCCCAGGGGGGAAACACAAAGTTGATATTTGAGAATTTATCACTTTGTGAATATTTCCCCAGTTTGGTTAGGACATTGCAGGCTGAATCACCTGATTGTCCGAAAAAGAAAAAGATTTCGTGCTTCGGAGGGCACGTTAAGCCGTCGGTCCCGGTCGCAGTCTTTGATAGTGGTCGTGACTCAAACCATGTCAGAGGCCTGATAGTTGTGCTACTAGGCGGTTTAAAAACTCTGACACCAGGGTTCATCGGGTTGAAAGACTCGATACCCACTCGACAGAAGAACTGTAGGTAAAGCAGAATGACTTACTTCGAAGCCGTCGAAGATTTATACAAAGAACATTCTTCTTCTGCCTAGCTTTTTATCGACCTGATGCTTGGGTCCGCTTTCGTTGGAGGTCGTGGTTCGAACCCCACCACGTACCAATGTGTTTTTCGATTTTCGAATTTCATATGTACGTTTATTCGGCGCTTTTTCCGTGCTTCGGAAGGCATGTTAAGCCGTTGGTCCAGGTTAATATCGTTTAATACCGTAGATATTAGTCGTTAAGCCATATCAGAGGCCAGTGCTAAGCTTTGGCGGCTTGAAAACTCTGACCTAATCTAGGATTGGGTCTGGTTTCCCTTCTGGGTTGCGGAGGTCAGATGGCAGTCGCTCTGTGTAAAAACCAGTACCCTCGTTCAATCACCTAGATTATGTCGCCGACCCCGAGAAATACGGGATAAGGCTAGGAGGAATCATCCTCCAAGCATCAGCTTGGGTCCGCTTTCCGGCTTTTTCAACTCCAATTTTCCCGGTCTTCGTCATCCGCTGCTGGTTTGAGATCGTTCTATTCCATGTTTCTGCTTTTACAACGTCTTGTAAGCGTTTCTTTGGTCTGCCGGGTGATCTTGGGCCTTAGACAATGAGGTCGAATTGAAGTATCTTTAACGACGTAGTCGATGTAGGTTCATACAAAGATTGTTTTTAAATACCTAGGCTCGTATTTGTAAAGCTATCTTAAGATTGAGAGCAATATTAAGTACGGATTTGACAACCCATCTTGTATTGAAATGACATTTCTAATACGAACTCAAACTGGCTGTTAATCTCAAGTGCCGATTATAAACACGGGCCCTAATCATGTCCGTAGTGCATAAAAAAACAACATACAAAATTAGCCACAATAATCCACTGCTAGAAAAAAGCCTGATTGACTTTGCAAGTTGGTTGATGTTATCACTGACAGATGTTACATTTTCAGGAAACACTAATGCCTGATTAAGGGGAGTATTCATTAGCTAGCTAGCGACATCCACAGGAAAAAATTGGCGCGATGCTAGTTCTGACCTTTGTAACATGGGGCGAATTTCATTTCTTCCTGCTGCATAATATTATTCAGCCGCCCCTATTCCTTCGTCCAGTATAAATACATATTTCCACGGACAATTCAGCCCATGACGACTCGAAATTAATTCACCACGCATATCAACAAGGAATATAAATTGCTCAATTAAAAGTAAACGCCTGTTAAACTGTTTAATTAAGGCGCCGACAACTGAAATGCCTGTTACAGGTGTTTCGGACACGCAACGCCATCTTGGAATAACTATGACATTTAAATATGATCATTTATTTGGATCTTTATATTCAAACGTCTTGTAATTTGTTTTACATACATATAATCACGCTTTTATCCCTAATGGGGTAGGCAGAGCGTAAACGACCTAAACAAAGGTAGTTCCGCCACGTCTGACAAAGTTTGATTTGTAGGCATATTGCTGTAGTGACATGTTGTCAGCCCATCGCTTTAATTACAATATACTGAAATCCTCGGAGCCCTTACCTCAATCAACTGAAACCCTCGGATCCCTTAGCTAGTTTTTACAGCATACTCATGTAATTTCTTTCAAGGGTGCCTAAATGCATACATCATTGTAATAAATGTCTCATCTCTGAAAGAGGTTATTATTTTTTTTATTTTATAGTGAAACCAACACCTTCTCTACCTACTTACATAAAACCCGGGATATAAAAGTCGCTGCGCTCTGGCGCCAAAAATCTCGTATGTGTTTGATGACTTCCTCCCATTTGGTCAGCAATATACAATGGTTGACGCAAAATCGTAAAAAAATCATTGGCATTTTTGAGTCAAAGAAAAATTAAGAAACACAAATCAGTATTCACAGGTTTAATCTATGAGATATAAATGTTAAGTTAACTAGGTGTAAGGGACCGCGTCCCGCTAACTGATAGTGAATCGTATGTTTTTATTTTTAATATTTGATTCTATAATCACTTTTGCAGAGAAAGAATTGTTTATTCCTTCAATAATTACACCCAAGCTATTTCTAACTTTTAATAACCGTGTATTAGGTAGCTTACAACTGCAGTGAAAGACAAGTCAAGACATGGTTTTAGTCCTTATTTTCTTCACCATAGGAACTAAAATAGCAAATTGTAACTTTTCATAACTGATTCTATAATTATTGTAGAACATTCGCTATAACTTGCCAGAATTAGTGCTATATTTCTTCCATGCTGCAGTGGGAGCGAGAGAAAAACATAATATGTGCCAGCTGCATATCCTACCGGGTGTGCTGTAAAAACCAGCTAAGGGATCTGAAGGTTTCGGTATATTGCAATTTAGGCGATGGGCTGACAACATGTCACTACAGCAGAATACAAATCTATCTTAAATAACCTTCAAATCTTTGTCAGACGCGGCCGATCGACCTTTGTGTAGGTCGTTTTCGCTCTGTCTATCCCATGAATAGTCTTCTGCTTCTTCTGTCGAGTGGGTATCGAATCTATATCAGAGTTTTTAAACCGCCTAGTAGCGCAACTATTAGGCCTCTGGCATGGTTTGAGTAATGACCACTATCAAAGACAGCGACCGGGACCGACGGATTAACGTGCCCTCCGAAGCACGAAAATCTTTTTCTTTTTGGACAACCAGGTGATTCAGCCTGCAATGTCGTAACCAAACTGGGAAAAATTCACAAAGTGATAAATTCTCAAATATCAACTTTGTGTTTCCCCCCTGGGAGTCGAACCCAGGGCCTCCGGATCGGGAGTTCATGGCACTAGCCACTAGACCACGGAGAACTTTAAACGGAGGTATTTATTCCCATTAGGAATAAAGACGTGATTATATGTATGTATTTATTAGTCATGAACGATTAGTTCCAATTGCCACAGTGTACAGAACCCACAATTTCGCACCCCTTCGCGTAGGGGAAGTCCCTACAGAATGACATGTGCTGCGGTAATTTGTTGCATACTTTCGGAAAGTGTGAAATTACGCTTGTAGAGGCAGTGTTAAAGTTGTACTTAGTAATTTTACTGTTAAATTAAACAGCAGCCAATTGTAATAAATGACGATTCATTGGAGATACTACGATACAAAAAATAGGGTTGATATTTTTGTAACATATTTTTGAAGAACTAGTCGAAAATATTTGTAATACATCCTTTCTTTAAAAATCTCAAAGCTTTAGATAATATTTCTTGATGACTATTCCTCTATTAGCATCTGGCTGTACTTCACCACAGAATTTTACTTGCTTTCATGCTGCTCTAGGAGTGAGAGAAAAACATAAAATGTGCCAGTTTCATTTCTTCCCGGGCCTGCTCTTAAAAAAACTAGCTAAGGGATCCGAGGGCTTCAGTGTATTGCAATTTTGGCGATGGACTGACTATAGTAATATACCTACAAATTTATGTTAAATAACCCTCAAAACTTTGTCAGACGTGGCAGAACGACCTTTGTTTAGGTCGATCAATTCGAATATTTTGTGGTGAAGTATAAACATACATACATTTAATCACGCCTTTATCCCTAATGGGATAGGCAGAGCGTAAACGACCTCAACAGAGCCGTTCCGCCACGTCTGACAAAGTTTTGAGGGTTATTTAAGATAAATTTATAGGTATATTACTATAGTCAGTCCATCGCCAAAATTGCAATATACTGAAGCCCTCGGATCCCTTAGCTAGTTTTTTTGAGGGTTATTTAAGATAGATTTGTTAGTATATACAAAATATATAGTGGACATATTAGCTGACTCTATCATAGAGGTTGTTAAGATTGCCTTCGATAGCAAAAGAATATCGTAAAAAATATATTTACTTCATTCGGACGATTCTAAGACAAACTGGTCCTGACAAAGGTAAAAACAAAACCAAACAAAGGTCTTAGTCTAAATCTTTAAAAAGCTGTCTATCAAAATGCTGGCCAAGCTACTATAGTCATTAACAGAGCTTTATGATCTTTTTGTATTAGAGGTCTGTACCATTTGATTAAGGTAATAAATACTAAATAAAAATCCACTATTAATCAGTAATGAAACTATATACCTAAAAATCTACCTTAAGTAACCCTCAAAACTTTGTCAGACGTGTCGAAACGACCTTTGTTTAGGTCAGTTACACTCTGCCTACGTTATTAGGGATAAAGTAGTGACTATATTTATGTATTGAAACGATAGATGTGATGTATCATCAATTCATCATGCGATGAATGCTTCTATGTGAATGTAATATGGCAGAACGACGTGCCTCGCGATTTAAGTGGAGCTCATACATACATATAGTCACGCCTTTATCCCTAATGGGGTAGGCAGAGCGTAAACAACGCAATGTCTTACAAAGATTTAAAGGTTATTTAAGATAGATTTGTAGGTAAATTGCTGTAGTGACAGGTTGTCAGCCCATCACCTAAATTGCAATATACTGCAACCAGCGAATCCCTTAGCTGGTTATCACTAGTAACCCTTCAAGAAAATCTAATCCGCCTACAACCGTTTTGTTCCACTCGAAGTCACGAGTCACTCTGCTTTTGCGATATGATATAAGGCCTTAGTAATGATATTAACGAGAGCGTGAGCGGAATAAGATACTAAGGCCCGTATTCATAATAACAATTGTGAATGAAAGCTAGTTTGAGTTCGAATCGGAACTGTCGAAATGACAACATACAAAATGACCTGTCAAATCCATACTTAATATTGCTCTCAATCATGGGATCGTTTTATAAATACGAGGCTAAGACCCATCTTTATAATAAGCATTTGAGTTCAAATCGGTACTGTCATTTCAGTACAAAATTATTTATCATACTTAAAGTTGCTCTCAATATAGAAATAGTTTTATATACATCGTAAATTATGTTATAATAAAAACCTGCAACCACTCGCAATTTCACTCATACGCAACTTTAAAATAATCTTATAAACAATAAAATACTTATCAATTTATGCTCGCTTTAACTCATCAAAAATGCTCTCGGCCAAATACGCTTCCGCTCATCAAAACATGCCTCCGTTTCTATTTAAACACACAAAAAGCCACACGCTGCATGACGAATCCAATATTTAACTGTTATGGATGGAGGGTTGATTGTAATGAATAACATTTTTTATTAAACTTCAGCTATCTAAAGAAGAAAAAAAAACTCAAATAGTTACTTATGGAATGAAGACGTCCCTGAACACTTTTTGCCCGACTGCGTAACGCTAATGAGGGTAATGTGTTTATCACCTTATCTATGTATGTATGTAAGTATGCACGTATGTTTGGTCCCCTGTGGCGCTCTAGAAACCAAACACGTGGGCTGATTTTAATGATTCATACGATCAATCGATTTGTCTTAATCATGCGAGTGTCACTGAGAACATAATTTTGATCAAAATAAAATATGGCGACAATCAGATACCATATTGTTAAAACAAAAAATATAATCGGCGTATTTTTAAATAGGTATTTGAAAAATTGTTTTAGGTGTCTTACATTGTTTTTCGATTTGAACGACCATTTAGAATCTATAACGCACATAAGTTTACAAAACTCACTTTCTATTGTACGCAGTTGGATTTTTTAAACTATTTAATTTATTGAATGAACTTGTATACTTTAAATTGCTTGATCTAGTTATCAAAATATTCTCCAACGCACCAAAATACGCTCCAGCTCATACAAATACGCCTCCGCTCATCCAAATACGCCTCCGCTCTTACTAACACCCATACAAAGCCACACGTCGCATGATGCCTGACGAATCCAATATTTCACTGTTATGGATTGAGGGTCGCATGTAATGAATGACATTCATTTTTAAACGAATGCAATTTGTTATAATGTACATTTTCTTGATTACATTACAGCGGTTGGGTAGATTTCTGTTCGCGTTTTATTTTTATTTTCCACTGGCATGTACTGGGAGCAATAAAAAAACGTGGAGTGTTCCAGTAGCTCCTTGAATCTGGCAAACTGTTGAAGTCTGTCGATGGAAATGACGGTTTCTTTTAATTTAGGCGATGAGCTGACAACCCTAACACTACTACCAATGCACGGTCTTTTAAAATAATTTTGGAATACCTAGCTGTACAACGCCTCTGACGTCGCAGTGCGTTTGGTAAAGTACTGGTCGAAATTAATATAAAAACGCCTGAACGATCGACACGACAAGAAGAAGAAGAATACCTGGCAAGCACAGTTTTTATTTTTATTTTCTTGTTATATACCAGTTGTAAGGACAGCGTCACGCAAACTGAAAGGGGATGTTCAGTAAACGCCACTGAACAACTATCAGCAGGATCTGTTTCAGGACGTGAAAAAAAAAAACTTTCCCATACAAAATGTTCAATCGATCAGACAATTTGTATGGAAAAGCCTTTTTTTTACTTGCTGATAGTTGTTCAGTGTCGTTGACTGAACAACCCCTATCAGTTTTCAGAACGCTGTCTCTTACACCTGGTATATATTTTTTTCATAATGAGGGATACGAACGTACCAAGAACATTACATTACAATACAATACAAGATACTTTATTGCACAAAGAAACACAAATACATACAGCAGAAAAGTAAGGAACAAAACAGTACAATATAGGCGGCCTTATTGCTAAAGCAGCAATTTCTACCAGGAAACCTTTGGGTAGTAGGATACTACATAGCAGACAGCGGGATGGACATTCCACATGCTTTCTTTTCAAAAATGTCACTGTACAAAAAGCATCCATAGCCTCCAAGCTGGACTGGGAGCGAGAGAAAAACATAGAATGTGCCAGCTGTATTTTCTCCCAGGCCTGGGTTAAAAGCCAACTAAGGGATCCGAGGGTTACAGTATATTGCAATTTAGGCGATGGGCTGACAACCTGTCACTACAGCAATATACCAACAAAACTATCTTAAATAACCCTCAAAACTTTGTCAGACGTGGCGAAACGACCTTTATTTAAGTCGTTTACGCTCTGCGTACCCCATTAGGGACAAAGGCGGGATTATATGTATGTATGTATAAAAAGCATTAAATATTTCCAAAGCATCAAAGACTCTACAACAACATAATAACCATTCATTTCGTAAATCCTTCAGACAAAAAGAAGGTATCTTCTAAATATTAACTGTTGAAAATATGAAAGCAGTGACAGTAATGAGCATTATTTTAGACACACAGGAGCTCATTAATCATCCCTTAAAGACAACGTTTCATAAACGAAAAAAAATACTCGCAAAAGGAGATTCTCTGTTTGAAGCGGTTTGGTTCCGTACAATTTCGAGAAGTTTTGGATTCATCGGCGACAAAATCAACTGATTGGACGAAACACTTAGGGCCATAATTATAAACAGCACTTGAGACTGACAGCTAGTTTTAGTTTGTATCAGAAATGTAATTTCAGTACAATGTGGCATATCAAAACCATACTTAATATTGCTCTCAATTTTGAAACTGCTTTATAAATGCGAGCTTAGACTACTGCCCCGACCTCCAGATAAAAATAAATATAACTTTTGTCGTACACACATACATATAATCACGCCTTTATCCCTAATGGGGTAGGCAAAACGTAAAACGTCTCGTAAAAGGCGCTTTCGCCACGTCTGACAAAAATTGAGGGCAATTTAAGATTGTAATTTGTATTGCCATAGTGACAGGTTGTCAGCCCATAGCCTAAATTACAATACACTCTAACCCTCGAGTTCCTTTTGCTGACTTCAACAGCATGCCCGGGAGAAAGGGGAGCTGGAACATTCTATGTTTTTCTCTCGCTCCCAGGCCAGCATGGAAGAAAGATGGCCTGTATACAGTTCGTTCGTTCGTTTGAGATATCGGTACCATCTGGTTTTGCAGCCCATAAATTGCCTCTTCGTCACAACTTTAAAGAAAAACTTTACTGCAAAACATATTTTTGTAATAAGGTTATTGTCTGCGGTTCCGGAATTTGAATATCTGCTAAGTTGCAAGGAAAAAGCTGTTTATGGGCCGCAAAACATGGTGGTAGCGGTAACTCAACGTTAATAAAAACTATACGTATGTGCTTCTCATTGCAGTAGGGATCTTAGTTATGCAAACTTTGGGTAATTGCTAGAGAGAGGAGTATTTACTTCTTATTTTCTTTTGAGTGGGTGTCCGTTTGACACAACCGTTCTGAAACCAAATGATGTTACAGTAATACATATATATTGTTTTCGAACGACCAATATCGAAAACAATTTCAAAGTCAATGGTTTAACTTGCTTTCCAAATTGTGAACTCAAAGATCAGGAGCCGTTTTTTTGAATCACTCGAACTCCAATGCACATACGAAAGAGTAACATTCGCATGCGATTTTCATACAATGTACCATGCGAATATTAGTCTTTCGTATTCGAATTCGATTCGAGCGGTTCAAAAATAGGGCTCGTGATAACAGTCCCCATACTTCCATGCTGGCCTGGGAGCGAGAGAAAAACAAAGAATATGCCAGATACATTTCCTCCCGGGCATGATGTAAAAACCAGGAAAGGGATCCGAGGGTTTCAGCAATATACCTACAAATCTATCTTAAATAAACCCTCTAAACATTGTCAGACGTGGCGGAACGACCTTTGTTTAGGTCGTTTACGGTCTGCCTACCCCATTAGGGATTAAGTCGTGATTTTATGTATGTATGTAAGTATGTATGACAGTCCCCAAAGTGACGAATTTTATACTAAATAACTATAGTCATTTGTCTTACGGATTCCTAAATAGAAGCTCAAAGAGCGTCTTGAAAAATATGGATGAATTCTAAATAAGCTACGCATTAAATTTGAAATACCATTTATTATTTTCACTTTCAGTCTAGATTCTTAAAAAAATATTTATTTTATATAATTAAATCAACAGGTTTTGACCCGTGCTGTACATTTTTATTTGCATTTGAATAATTTCACGGCAGTTTGGACATCAAAAAGTTTAACTTAAAATTAGAAAGGTAAATAAAAAAATGTTTCTTAAGTTCGTTTCGTTCGGAAAAGATGGCGTGACGATATCGACGCCTATCTGAATGATTGGACTGAGGTTGCATTGGACCGTGATGAGTGGAAGACCGCGGGGAGGCCTTTGCCCAGCAGTGGGATCTAGTAGGCTAGCTATAATAATTTAATAATAACAAAAGTTCGTTTATTTAACTTTTAGTTCTAGATTCCAACTTGTTTTGCAGTCCATAAACTGCTTTTTCCTTACAACTTTCAAGAAAATAAACCGCAAACCATATTATGTTTGTAACAAGTTAATAGTCTTCGGCTCCAATAATTTAACCTGCGCTAAGATGTACAGAAAATGCTGTTTACGAACCGCAAAACACGTTGGTATCGATAACGTAACATTAAATAAAAATTGAGTTCAAAAACTATAACCCGTCTACTGAAAAGTATGAAACAAGAAAATATTGTTATCAGAATTGATATTTAATACATTATAGTGATGTTCAGAGGATAGCCGTGGTCGTATGTTCCAAGAAATATATATGATCATAGCTCCAAAAAGCTCCCTGGTCTCGATGTCTGAATGCGGGCGGGGTCTACTTCAAAACCGTCGGTTCTTTTTCTTTTTCTGTGAATTATATATTGCTTCCATGCTGGACTGGGAGAGATAGAAAAACATAGAATGTTCCAGCTGCCCTTCCTCCCGGGCATGCTGTAGAAGTCAGCAAAAGGGACTCGAGGGTTGCAGTGTATTGTAATTTAGGCGATGGGCTGACAACCTGTCTCTATAGCAATACTAATTACAATCTTTAATTACCCTCAATTTTTGTCAGACGTGGCTAAAGCGCCTTTTACTAGGCGTTTAACGCTCTGCCTACCCCGTAAGGGATAAAGGCGTGATTTTATGTATGTATGTATGTATGTGAATTATATATTGTGCAATCTCCCGGTCTCGATGTCGGAGCAAGTCCCCCTCAAACCCCCAGTCTCGATGTCTCAATACTGTCGCTACTTTCGAGCCGGGCTTCTACTTTTTATTCTGTGTAAGCCAGGTCTCGTTGTTTGAATGTGGTCGCTACTTCCAAACTAGTCATTACTTTTCTTTTTAAGTGAAGGGTGTAAGCTAACCTCAACCCCCTGGTCTGAATACGTGTTGCTTTTTTTTTCTATGATATATAGTACCTCAAAATATGATTCTAGCTCCATGTATCTGATCATACTTCCAAGAAATATGATCATAGTTTCAAGAAATACTCAGGTCAAGATGTCTAAATGCGGGCTCTACTTCAAAACCGGTCGTTACGTTTTCTGTAAGGAGGGCAAGCGCCCCTCAACCCCCCGGCCTCAATGTCTGAATACGTGTGTTATTCCCGAAATGGATTGTTACTTAACTTTGATATGATCATAGTTTCTTGCATGCTGGACTGGGAGTGGGAGAAAAACATAGAATATGTCTGATGCATTCTCTCCCGGGCATGATTTAGAAACCAGCTCAGGGATTCTAAGGTTTCAATATTTTGTAATTTAGGCGGTGGGCTGACAACCTGTCACTACAGGAATATATTTCTTAATTAATCCTCAAAACTTTGTCAGACGTGGGGAACAATCTTTTTTTAAGGTCGTTTACGATCTACCTACCTCTTTAGGGATACATACATACATATATTCACGCCTGTATCCCTAATGGGGTAGGCAGAGCGTAAAAAACCTAAACAAAGGTGTCCCGCCACGTCTGACAAAGTTTTGAGGATTATTTAAGATATAATTCTAGGTATATTGCTGTAGGGATAAAGGCGTGATTATATGTATGTATATTCATAGCGTACTTAACTTTTATTAAAATTATCACAACTAAACCATGAATGTATCTGTTTATTATTGTAGGAATGACTAATTACAGTCTGTATAATAAACTGGTTCTATATCATAAATTACTGTCTAAACTAAAGTAGGCTTACACTCGGCGAGTGAAAAACCGAGCTGTGATGTTTTTATGCTAAATAATAATTCAAACCTTGCATTAGTGTTGTAGCTAAATCTCCTATCGATAGTACTGTCATAGTTTTGATAGTTAGGAAACTTTCAAATTGTACATTTGTACCAGGTGTTATGGATTGCTCAGTTAACGAAACTGAACAACTTCCACCAGAAATTACTTTCAGGAAGTAAAAAAAAATACTCGACCAACTGAGCTACAGAATCGATAGAAGGAGTGACTTTCTCATAGTATTTTTTATGCATACGTCATAGCGACGTTAGCGACATCTAGCCATGTAGTATAAGAACTGCGTAGGGCTTGACCAGTCCAAATTAAGATTGGAATTCAAAACAATAATGATATCGCCTCACTTTTAATACATTTTTGGGAATTTTTAATTTAGACTGGTCAAGCCCTACGAAGTTCTTATGTCGCTAACGTCTCTATGACGTGTAAATAAAAGACTATGATAAATTCGTCACCCCTGCTACCGTTTCTGTAGCTCAGTTGGTAGAGTGATCGACCGGCATTCTAGAGACGTAGGTTCGAGTCCTGCCAGAAGAGATTTTTTTATTTACTTCTTTTTTCATATACTATGGTTTTGATAGTTAGAAAACTTTTAAAATGTACATCTTTATAAATTATTGTGGACTAAGTGCCGTCTTTTTTTATTTGTATTGGCTTAGGCCTTGACTATTGTTTATGGATTCGTAGTTTTCAAGACAGTCAAGTAAAAGGCGGAGTAATCTGAAACTTAAGGATCTTAGCATTTTAAACATCGACGGTATGTCTTGAGCTTCTTGACATTAAGATCATACATACATACATACATAAAATCACGCCTTTATCCCTTACGGGGTAGGCAGAGCGTCAAACTCCTCGTAAAAGGCGCTTTCGCCACGTCTGACAAAAAAACATTGACATTAAGATCATTGGCATCAAATAACTAGTGCCGTACAATCTCTCCACACAACAGCTATAAACACAAATTTAAAAATTCTTAAATATTTATTCCGTTTTGGCCTGGGAGCGAGAGAAAAACATAGAATGTGCCAGCTGTATTTCCTCTCTGGCATGCTGTAAAAACCAACTCATGGATCCGAGGCTTTCAGTGTATATAGTCCATAGATTCGATACCCACTCGACAGAGTAAGAAGTGTATTGTAATTTAAGCATTGGGCTGATAACCTGTCACTACAACAATATACCTACAAATCTATGTTATATCCTTAAAACTTTGTCATACGTTACGGAACAACCATTGTTCAGGTCGTGTACGCTCTGTCTACCCCATTAGAGATAAAGGCGTGATTATATGTACATTTGTATGTATTTATAAAATCAAACGTCACCTAAAAGTTCTAAATTTCCGTTAGTGATACATGCAAAGAAATTAAAAGCTCAAACTTTCTCTAATACAATGCATAAATTGTTTTGACAGTATTGATTTAATTAAACTCGTGATGATGTTCTATCACTATCGATACTTAATCATTTAATCGATAACTTTTGCCACCACTAGTTGTAGGTACTGAAAATTTCTGCTACTAAGTTTATACCACATTTCGCGTCGTCGCTTACAGCTGTGTTTATTTAGGAATTTGTAGCAAAACTAAACTTAACAAGTACAAAACATCTAGTAGGTGGGTTGTTTGGTTTTGGCCCTTCGTAATCTACTTATACTTTTCTAAAGCCTGATAAAAGGATAGTTGTTAAGCAGGTTTTTTTTTGTTAAAAAAAATATTAATTTATTTTTAAAACTTCTTTTTCTATAAGAAAGTTGCATTGGTCATTTGTAATAGAGTACTTTTTGAATACATACATACATACATATAATCACGCCTTTATCCCTAATGTTTTAAAAAAAACACTTCATTAGAAAATTCAGTGCTAAAAGATAAAATGTTTCTATTTTGCTAATTTTTTTAAACAAATAAAATCCCAAACGCAGTCATTCGACTAAACAAAAACAAAACACAACTATCTGAACATCCGCCAATTTTAAACTTGGAACGGGAAACAAAAAACGGTCGCGCAAATCGCATAGCCCCGGACCGCTACGCAGCCAGCATAAATCAAATACGAAGTGATTTATAATATTACAGCGATTCACACTCCCGTGAACAACGGGATACATTTGTCAAACTATTAATATAAAATGTAGCTTATCATAAATAATTCGCTACATCTTATTTTCGTGTCTCTCTTTGGCGTCGCGTCATCAATCGCGTTCTGGTTAGCCGAAGTACCATCCAGTGAGTGCAAAAGAAAATTGATTTCAGAAAGACACTCTACGGCCCGTATGTATAATTAGAACTTGAGACTGATAGTGAGTTTGAGTTCGTATCAGAATTGTTATTTCAGTACATCATACCTGTCAAATCCATACTTAATACTGCTCTCAATCTTGTAATCGCTTTATTAATACGGACCTACATATTTCAGAAAAACCCTAAGCATTCTCGTAACGCAAAAGCTGTAGGGGCTTTCGTTCTACATGGGGCAGGAAAATTTTGGTGTCAGATTTTTCTCTACTAAATCTTCTTCTTCTGTCGAGTGGGTATCGAGTCTATCGCCCCATGAAACCTGGTGTCAGAGTTTTTAATCCGCCTAGTAGCACTACTATCAGGCCTCTGACATGGTTTGAGTAACGACCACTATCAAAGACAGCGACCGGGACCGACGGCTTAACGTGCCTCCGAAGCACGAAATCTTTTTCTTTTTCTTACAATCAGGTGATTAAGCCTGCAATGTCCTAACCAAACTGGGGAAAATTTCACAAAGTGATAAATTCTCAAATATCAACTTTGTGTTTCCCCTCTGGGAATCTAACCCAGGACCTCCGGATCAGTAGTCCATGGCACAAGCCTACTACTAGACCACAGAGGCAGTTACTACTAAATAACACCTAGGTATAGCCAGGTTTTGTTTAGTCTAGACTACACAAAATAGCTAAAGCTATTTGAAATAATACTTGGTTTTTCCCCGGGGATGACAATTTAATGATTAACGAGTACCTAGCTGAATTATTTATAGTTTTATTTTCACGAAACAAAAGTAAAAATTATGTTTATGTTTACATACATACATAAAATCACGCCTTTATCCCTTACGGGGTATGCAGAGCGTTAAACGCCTCGTAAAAGGCGCTTTCGCCGCGTCTGACAAAAATTGAGGGCAATTTTAGATTGTAATGTGTATTGCTAATGTGTAGTGACAGGTTGTCAGCCCATCGCCTAAATTACAATACACTGTAACCCTCGAGTCCCTTTTGCTGTCTTCTACAGCATGCCCAGCTGGAACATTCTATGTTTTTCTATCTCTCCCAGTCCAGCATGGAATAAATATGTTTACGCGAATACAAAATTACTTATCCAGTTTTAAATCTTTCCAGTCGGTCCTATCATATAAGTATTGTATGGACTAAAGTTTGTAGTAGAAGAATTTGTTTGCAATGGTTTCTATCAATTGCAATTTTTTTTTGTGATAGAGCAACTTACAAGAAGAGAGAGAGAGCAAGACTCATTTCTGCATCTCCTTACTGGTAAGACCACAAGACACAAGACAATATAACCTGGGCCTTTTCAAGGCGAGAGTGAATACGCACTACATAGGTGAGTATGCTTCAACATAGTCCGCATCGTCACTTTCCACCAGGTGAGATGGCGGACAAATGCTCATACAAACATAAAATCACGCCTTTATCCCTTACGGGGTAGGCAGAGCGTTAAACGCCTCGTAAAAGGCGCTTTCGCAGCGTCTGACAAAAAAAAAAAAAGAAAATGCTCGCCTTTATATATAAAAAAAAAGACCCTTTAGGCGAACAGTGTCTGGGTCTTTTCCATTCTATGTATTCAACTTGGATACTATTACTTATCACCTTTTATTGTGATATAAACTTGATAATTTAGTACTTTCTAGTAGCTATTAAAATCCAATAAGGTCCAAATACAAAGCAAGTCTCATAAATAAACCCTTGTTCTTTCCCCGGAGTGACAATTTTATGATAAACGACGTTCGGGTATTGCTCTGTAAAATATTCATATTATTTCTGGTGTTGTCGCCAGAATTGATGGATTGGTTTCACGGCTCGTTGGGTGCTGTTTTAAGAGTGGGAATGCTTTAGGCTGCCTTCACAAGAGCGTTTACTGACGATCTATCAGGTTGAAGTTTTATAAAGTGAGCAAGAGCTGTTTTAAGAGTGGGAACAGTTGAAACTGCTTCTTCAAAACCGTTTATAGGCGATCTATCAGGTTGAGATTTTACAAAGTGAGTCAAAGCTGTTTTAAGAGTGAGAATACATTAGGTAGCTTTCTCAAGAGCGTTTACTGACTATCTATCATGTTGAGGTTTTACAAAGTGGGCTAAAATTGTTGTTGAGAACACTTTTCAAGGTGCTGGCTACAAGAGTGTTTTGAGAGCATGTTGATGATGATGAAATTAGAATTGAATAAAAACAAAATTATCAGGAGCATTGGAGAGCGCAGCACAAGATCACTGCTGCTCGATACCTGGATTTACAAAGAATGATTATATTTCGAGCCAATATCCGACGGGCTCGCAGAAAATTAACTGTCGCAGACGCATTCATCAAGAAGAACTAAGAAAAAGCTGGAGTCTTGGCTAAAGTTGATACATACATACCTTTACGCCTGTATTCCTAATGGGTTAGGCAGAGTGTTAACGACCCAAACCAAGATCATTCTGCCACGTCTGACAAAGTTACTCGTATGAGGGTTGTTTAAGATAGATTTGTAGGTATATTGCTGTAGTGATAGGTTGTCAGCCCATCACCTAAAGTACAGTATACTGATACCCTTTAAACCCTTTTACAGCATGCTCGGGAGGGAAAGCAGCTGGCACATTCTATGTTTTTCTCCCACTCACAGGCCACCATTGAAGTGAAGTTGATACCGAGTTTATAACAACCTTTGTGTAATCGCCATTGTATCTCCTCCACCAAAGTAATTGTAGGTTCAATATGGCTATTTCCTACATCATGTAAATTTTCTGCACATCAATTCGTTAATAGTGCAAATAATATAACATAATGAAAGTTTAGGTGAAGTTTACCTTCCATGCCGGCCTGGGAGCAAGAGAAAAACATAGAATGTGCCAGCTGCATTACCTCCCGAGCATGCTGTAAAAGCCAGTTAAGGGATCCGAGGGTTTCGGCATATTGTGGTTTAGGCGATGGGCTGACAACCTGTCACTACAGCAATATACCTACAAATCTATCTTAAATAACCCTCAAAACTTTGTCAGACGTGGCGGAATGACCTTTGTTTAGGTCGTTTGCGCTCTGCCTACCCCATTAGGGATAAAGGCGTGATAATATGTATGTATGTATGTATGTAAGTTTAGATCCTTATTATAAATCAAAGAATCAAAAAATATACCTGGTGTAGGGACAGCGTTCCGCAAACTGATATAGGTTGCTCAGTTAATGAAACTGAATCCCTTTCACCGGGAAATTATATCACGAGATGAATAAAGAAATTGACCATCCAATACAAAATTACCATTTCGATCAAACAATTTGAATGAAAAGCTAAATTTTTCTTTCTACTTCCTAGAAAAAAATCCTAGTGATAGTTGTTGAGTTTCCTTGATTGTCCAACCCCCCTCAGTTTGCAGGACGCTGTCCCTTACACCCCCTATAAAACCTCAATGCGGACTGAAGTCGACATGTGTGCGAGCGCCCTTAGAAACGTTTAGGAATTTCAACTTACGAATATGAAATATGCCTTCATATTTCATATTGAGAATTCATTTTAGTATTTCAATGCAGCGTTAGCCGGGGTTATATTAAAATAAGCTCGTAAACAACAATATTAAATAGTCTGGTAGTACTAAACAATGTTGTACTGATGTATTTTGAAATAATAAATACATACATTTAGTCACACCTTTATCCCTAACGGGGTAGGCAGAGCGTAAATGACCTAAAGAAAGGTCGTTCCGCCACGTCTGACATAGTTTTGATTGCTATTTAAGACGGATTTGTAGGTATATTGCTATAGTGACAGGTTGTCCGCCCATCGCCTAAATTGCAATATACAGAAACCCTCAGATCCCTTAGCTGATTTTTACAGCTTGCCCGGGAGGAAATGCAGCTGGCACTATCTATTTTTTTCTCTTGCTCCCAGTCCAGTATTATAGCATTATTAGCAGTATTTTGCAATAATAATACCTCAATAAATATAGCTAGTATAGGTTGAGAGGTATTTAATGCATCATCTGCTTTTAAGAAAGGCCTACGGTTAGCAAAATTATTTATGTCGACTTCTTATCCAGTGAGTTCTTCCATGCTGGACTGGGAGCGAAAGAAAAACATAGAATGTGCCAGCTGCATTTCCTCCCGGGCATGCTGTAAAAACCAGCTAAGGGATCTGAGGGTTTCAGTATATTGCAATTTAGGCGATGGGCTGACAACCTGTCACTACATCAATATACGTACAAAATACAAATCCATCTTGAATAACCCTCAAAACTTTGTCAGACGTGGCGGAACGACCTTTGTTTAGGTCGTTTACGCTCTGCCTACCCCATAAGGGATAAAGGCGTGATTATATGTATGTATGTATGTATGAGTTTATCGAGACGAAAATTTACGCAATGAACCCTGGTGTCAGTGCTTTTAACCGCCCATTGATATCAGCTAATATTATGCCTCTGAAATTGTCTGTGTAACGACTACTATCAAAAGTGGCGATCGAGACCGACAGCGTTCGGTTGTGTTGTTCGCTGTGCTATAATACTTCCTCGCTCGCACACTTCTTCTTCTTTGCGTGTATCGGCGAATGAAATTTTCTCAGCCCAAAAGATTTCCAAACAAATTGCGTTTGGAGTGGCTGCTCAATGATCTTCTAGCGTGCAGGTATCGGGGCACGCAGGGCGGTTCAGGAGGTGAGTCATACTCTGTGGGACAGCACCACTATTCATGTCATCTCGTGCGCCCGAGCTCGAATACTTTCTCGCTCGCACACTGACTATTTATCTCGCATGGACGGCACGCATTGGGATTTCGTTGCATCAGCGTCACGTAAAACAAGTGTGTCTAAACATAGATTTAAAAAAAAAAAACTTAAAAATGTAATCCCATTACGGCCGTAAGCACACATCATGCCACGGAAATCCAGTGTGAACACACCCTTAACGTGTCTTCCAAAGCACAGAATCCTCTTACAGGCTCGTCAGTCAGCTTGCATTGCATTATAAAATTATGTCATGCCGTGTTCTGATGCCGTGCATGTTAGCAGTGCCTGAAGGCCACTTTGCTCTAGTAATTGCCAAGTAAAAACAAGTCTCAACTTCAAAATTCCCTCCAGCCCGCGGGCAACATGGTGAAATTAAAACTTCTTCAAACTAGTCGCACTCTTTTTGATTTTTTTATGTTTTTCTTCTTCAAACTGTGCATTTATAATTACGCTCACTTCATTTAGAAGATGAAGAATTTTACGAATTCTTCTACAAAAACCAAGCAAAGTTTGAGCTATCTAATTGAAGAATTCAAATTTGCAGTATAAATTTTCGTTTGTAAAACGAAAATTATTTTTCTAATACATTTGATGATACTTAGAAGTTTAACTTTTTTCAAATGTGTTGTAGTTTACAAGGCATATTTTTTTTAACATAGACAAGTTTTTAATTTTAATGTAGTTGAATAGAAATCCTCAGTAATTTAATTTATTTGTTTTTTAGAAACAACGTAGACATTTTGTTCAACAGGGGTTGATTTTTTTTTAATACCTTCTTCTTCTGTCGAGTGGGTATCGAGTCTATAGACCCGATGAACCCTGGTGTAAGAGTTTTAAAACCGCCTAGTAGCACAACTATCAGGCTTCTGACATGGTTTGAGTAACGACCAATATCAAAGACAGTGATTAAGCCTGCAATGTCCTAACCAAACTGTGGAAAAATTCACAAAGTAATAAATTCTCAAATATCAACTTTGTGTTTCCCCCTGGGAATCGAACCTAGGACCTCCGGATCGGGAGTCCATGGCACTAGCCACTAGACCACGGATGTAGTTTTTAATACCAAATTCACATCATAGAAACAACTCTTATGACCAACAAACAATAGAGGCAAAGTATTTATTACATTAAGGGGCGAACAGTGGCGCGACGGTGGCGACACCAGTTTTAAATTATTACGTACAAACATATAATCACGCCTTTATCCCTTATGGGGTAGGCAGAGCATAAACGACATAAACAACGGATATTCCGCCATTTAAGTTTTTAGAGTTATTTAAGACAGATTTGCAGGTATAAATATACAGATAGCTGTAGTGACAGGTTGTCAGCCCATCGCCTAAATTGCATTTAAAATTAATTATGTCTCAAATACATTCGTTTTCATGAAAATTTAACGTATAGCGGAAATGGAAAACACGTCTCCATTTAAAAAGCCATAATCATAATCCAAATTAAGCATAATAAGATTTTTAATACAATGTAATAGTATTAGATAGTTTTTCCGCAAAACGAAAACTATTCATGGAAATGTTTGTATTTAAGACACAATTAATTAATTTATAAACTGCCTCCGTGGTATGATGGTCAGAGCCATGGGTTTACGATCTGGAGGTCCTGGGATCCATTCCCAGGGGGGAACACAAAGTAGATATTTGTCAATTTATCACTTTGTGAGGTTTTCCCCAGTTTTGGTTAGGACAATGTAGCTGAATCACCTGATTGTCCGAAAAGAAAAAAGGATTCCGTGCTTCGGAGGGCACGTTAATCCTTCGGTCCCGGTAACTGTATTTAATAGTAGTCGTTACTCAAACCTTGTCAGAGGTCTTATAGTTGTGCTACTAGGCGGTTTGAAAGCTCTGATACTAGGGTTCATCGGGTCGCTTGACTAAAGAATCCACTCGCAAAGAAGAAGAAGGAATTATTACTAATGAGGTCGCCACCTACGCTGTGTTTCCACCTTAAAGTAATTTAAATCAAAAGCAATAAAGAAAATCAAATCTGTTCAGATGGGGGAATTACAATTAACTCAAGAATTACAATTTAGCATTTAGTTACGTTGCCAATACATTAGCTGAGGAATCCGTAAGCCGTTGTAATCTGGCATACCTTATACAGGATGTTAATTTAATTACGTGTCCCTTAAGGGGTGCTTCTGAAGTATACATACATAAATCACGCCTTTATCCCTTACGGGGTAGGCAGAGCGTTTAACGCCTCGTAAAAGGCGCTTTCGCCACGTCTGACAAAAATTGAGGGCAATTTTAGATTGTAATATGTATTGCTTTAGTGACAGGTTGTCAGCCCGTCGCCTAAATTGCAATATACTGGAACCCTCAGATCCCTTAGCTGGTTTTTACAGCATGCCCGGGAGGAAATGCAGCTGGCACATTCTATGTTTTTCTCTCGCTCCCAGACCAGCATGGAAGTAAATAATCCCATACAAATGTGTATATTGCAAGCTTTTGGTTTGGTATGGAAATAAGTAAAATTAACACTTTACCAGGTGTAACGGACAACGTCCCGCAAACTAATAGGGGTGGCTCAGTCAACGACACTGAACTTTTTTTCAGGAAGTGAAACATAATTTTGGCTTCTTTATACATTTTTTTTTATTATTTTACTGCCCGAAAAAAAAATCCTGGTGGAAGTTGTTCAGTGCCAATGTCTGAGCAACCCCTATCAGTTTTCGGGATGCTGTCCCTTACACCCGGTATTATTGGCAAGAGTCGTCGTGATTTTCTAGTTTAATAAGAACAATGCAGGCTACAGCTGATACCCATGCATTAGCTAATAAATCCATAAGCCGTTGTAATCCGCGTTCTTAACAACGGTGTTTTATGGACTACGGTAGCCATGATTTGAATTTGGTCTGTCGACCCCTGGTGTCAGAGTTTTGAAACCGCCTAGTAGTACAACTATCAGGCCTCTGACATGGTTTGAGTAACGAACACTATCAAAGACAGCGACCGGGACCGACGGCTTAACGTGCCCTCCGAAGCACGAAAACTTTTTCTTTTTCGGACACAATCAGGTGATTCATTCATCCTGCAATGTCTTAACCAAACTGGGAAAAATTCACAAAGTCATAAATTCTCAAATATCAACTTTGTGTTTCCCCCCTGGGAATCGAACCCAGCACCTCCGGATCAGGAGTCCATGGCACTGGCCACTAGACCACGGAGGCAGTTCAAATTTTGCATCAAATTTATCAAACTGAAAATGTGCCACAGAAACAGTACTCAAAATGGCCGTCCTTTTTTTCTGTAGTTAAGGCATCCAGAGGTGAAGCAGGGCAATTTAGGGGATGATTCACGTTCTGAGAGATAGCGCCTCACGGATTCTTGCTCTGGTGACCATGATTTTGGTAGTAAATACACTAGCATCTTTTTAATTTTATGTGGGAAGCTTACAGCCTATTTTACAATATCACTTATCTATACTAATAAGTAAGTGCCAATTACAAGCTACCACAATTAAACAGAAAAAAATACACTCCAAATAACAATCAATGTTGTATATAAATATAAAGTAAGTAGATTTAAACTTAATTAATATTAGTGACTAAATTTGTTTATTTGCTTAACAACTAATACGAGTACATCCACGACTTCTCACTTGTGTGTTGAAGTGTTCGACCTCAACGTTTCGACTCTTTACGCGAGTCATCTTCATGGAGAGCTCAAACACACATAATTGGAGATTATACACGGCGCATGTAATCCCAATCACACATAATTGGAGATCATACACGGCGCATGTGATCCCGATCACACATAATTGGAGATCACGCACGGCGGCCAGTGGTGTGTGATTTTCAGTCCCCATGAAGAAGACCCTCGTAATGAGTCGTTGAGGTCAAACACCTCCGTTTAACACAAAACACAAGTAAGTAGTCTTTGACTTATCAATATGAATAACACTTGTTCGCCGTTCAGTTGTAATAACCCGTCACGACAGCAACTAGCTTCCATGCTGGACTGGGAGAGATAGAAAAACATAGCATGTTCCAGCTGCCCTTCCTCCCGGGCATGCTGTAGAAGTCAGCAAAAGGGACTGGAGGGTTACAGTGTACTGTAATTTAGGCGATGGGCTGACAACCTGTCACTATAGCAATACACATTTCAATCTAAAATTGCCCTCAATTTTTGTCAGACGTGGCGAAAGCGCCTTTTACAAGGCGTTTAACGCTCTGCCTACCCCGTAAGGGATAAAGGCGTGATTTTATGTATGTATGTATGTATGTACGACAGCAACTTAACGAAAATGCCCAAAAAGTGTCCTTCTATATTTGTCAGACGTGGCGGAAACGGCTTTTACGTCAAACTCCGGTGGGAGGGTATTAGCAAAGCACTCCCTGGTGGGACCTTTCTGTATTTACACTTGAAGCTGCCAAATAATACCCCTACAGGCAATATTTACCCCTAGCAATTTAATAAAGGAAAATCTGCTTAAAAGGTCAACGACAAGATTAAATCACTGTTGAAGGTGAAACAACAATAAAATAATAATACATTGTTTTGCTGACAAAGTATTTCTCTTGGTTGAATGGAAATATTGTATTCAATGAAACAAGCTTAGGCGAAAATATTGTTAGGAACGTGTTGTAAAATAATGGATCAGATTAAAATTTTCAAGTCTATTCTCATGGGTTTAAGATCCAAAATTCATTAGCAGCGTATCGTACTTTATCATTTAAAAAAGTGAACGTAACTGTAGTTCGACGTACACCGTCTCTTGAGACTTTTAAGACATACATATAATCACGCCTTTATCCCTAATGGGGAAGGCAGAGCATTAACGACCTAAACAAAGGTCGTTCTGCTACGTCTGACAAAGTTTAAAGGGTTATTTATGATAGATTTGTAGGTATATTGCTGTAGTGACAGGTTGTCAGCCTATCGCCTAAATTGCAATATACTGAAACCCTCGGATCCCTTAGCTGGTTTTTACAACATGCCCGGGAGGAAATGCAGCTGGCACGTTCTATGTTTATCTCTCGCTTCCAGTCCAGCATGGAAGTGACTTTTAAGAGCCGAATTAAAAAACGTTACATGGAACAAATAATTACTATCTGATCTTCAGTTTCCTTCACTTTTATCCTGTGCTGTAGGTACTGTTGCTGTCATTTCCTTTATATAGTTCTGATTGTAGTTTGCATTCTCCTATCTTCAATCAATTTATGTATTCGTTTATTTTATAAATATCTATGTAGTAGCTTGTACTTAGTTTATGTATTATAATGTAATGTATTTCTTCCATGCTGGACTGGGAGAGATAGTAAAACAAAGAATGTTCCAGCTGCCCTTCCTCCCGGGCATGCTGTTGAAGTCAGCAAAAAGGACTCGAGGGTTACAGTGTATTGTAATTTAGGCGATGGGTTGACAACCTGTCACTAAAGCAATACATATTACAATCTATCTAAAATTGCTCTCAATTTTTGTCAGACGTGGCAAAAGCGCCTTTTACGAGGCGTTTAACGCTCTGCCTACCCCGTAAGGGATAAAGGCGTGATTTATGTATGTTTGTATGTATGTGTATTTAGGATACGTATTTGACTAGGTTTGCACTATCTCGCTTACCACTACGCACTTTTCTTTCACCCAAAAGTTGCCTGGAAGAAATTGCTACCTTAGCAATTACGCCGCCTATTTTGTACTTGTCTTTAACTATTATGTATTGTGTTGTATGATTTGTTTTCTTACGTACAATAAAGCATTTTTATGTTGTTATGTTATGATGAAATGGTTATAAAATCTTATTTTGTACGCTTATTTTATTACGACGTTCCGTAGGCATAACATTTGCTCGCAAAAGAAGATTAAAGGTACAGAATTCTCATTCATTCAGACAGTTTTTGACACGTGTATTGTGAATGTTTGCGATCATTTGTATTTATTGCTTATTTTTTTCTGGAGTCTGGAAAAGGAGATTACTTAATATTTCTTCCATGTCCATATTACATACATACATACATATAATCACGCCTTTATCCCTAATGGGGTAGGCAGAGCGAAAACGACCTAAATAAAGGTCGTTCCGCCACGTCTGACATAGTTTTGAGGGTTATTTAAGATATATTTGTATGTATATTGCTGTAGTGACAGGTTGTCAGCCCATCGCCTATATTGCAATATACTGAAACCCTCAGATCCCTTAGCTGGTTTTTACAGCATGCCCGGGAGGAAATGCAGCTGGCACATTCTATGGTTTTCTCTCGCTCCCAGTCCAGCATGGAAGGTCCATATTTCCAGTCCGTTTTCGACACGTGTACCACAAAAGCAAAACATGAAATTACCGTGTGGGTGCGCCATTTACATTAACCTCAAAATACGATTCCGGGAAAAGTGACACTAGTAGATTCATTTATAAACTACGATATTTAGAATTTAAGGCTCGTATTTATGAATTCAAACTTGAGACCAATATTAATAATAATAATAATAGTCCTCCCACCGTTTTTCGGTGATGGCGGCCAATCTCCCGGAGATGGGCCAACTGCGCAGGACTTGTTTTTAGTGCCCAAGTGTTTGCACTACACACAAGTGCACTCTCTGTTCCCTCAATCTCTTATTCTGATGGGACAGATTAACTTACACGACCAGAGACAATTCAGGTGCAGGACCGACTATTTACATGCCCATCCGACGGCATGGATCATCTTACTTTTCGGACAATCAGGTGATCAGCCTGCAATATCCTAACCAAACTAGAAACAACAAAACAAAGTCATTGTCCCCCGTTGGGAATCGAACCCGGGACCTCCGGGTCGAGAGCCCACGGCTCAGACCGCTAGACCGCTAGGCAGTTAAAAACCAATATTAAGTAAATATTAAGTATGTATTTGACAGGCTAGTTTGTACTGTAATGATATTTCAGATACGAACTTAAGCTCGCTGTCACTCCTGAGAGCTGATTATAAATACGGCCCTAATTTATAAGTCTATATGAAAATTAGAGATGACCTTTTAGAAAAGCAGATATAAGAATGTTTATCTTCTGAAGATATATACACATACATACATATAGTCACGCTTTTATCCCTAATGGGGTAGGCAGAGCGTAAACGACCTAAACAAAGGTCGTTCCGCCACGTCTGACAATGTTTTGAGGGTTATTTAAGATAGATTTGTAAGTATATTGCTGTAGTGACAGGTTGTCAGCCCATCGCCTAAATTACAATATACTGAAACCCTCGGATCCCTTAGCTGACTTTTACAGCTTGCCCAGGAGGAGATGCAGCTGGCACATTCTATGTTTTTCTCTCGCTCCCAGTCCAGCATGGAAGTACTCTAAGATCTAAGATTCTAAGATCTTCTGAAGATCTCTACAATATTTCATATAGAAATTTTGCTCCCATCTCATTTCCGATGTGAAACAGTTTGCTAATTTCCGAAAATTCAAAAGTTTTAAGTAGCTAAATAAAAGCAAAAGTTTTTTAACAACAAGTGTTATTGAACCCTATTTAAGTATCTTCAATTTTTATGAAGGATACGATTACTGTCATTATATCAAGGTGGTTTTTTGTCAGATTTGCATAACTGCGGAGGACTGGTTTTTAGTGCCCAAGTGTTTGCGCAACACACAAGAGCACTCTCTATTCCTTCAATCTCATATTCTGATAGGACAGACTGACTGACACGACTAGAGAAAACAATTTTACATGCCTATCTGACAGCACGTATCATAAATTACTTTTAATTACTTTTCGGACAATCAGGTAATTAGCCTGCAATGTCCAAATCAAGCTAGAAACAACTACCTTCGGATCGTAAGCCCATGGCTCAGACCGCTAGACCACGGAATTAATAAGAAGAAAAGTAGTCATTTCTTATATAAAATTATGATTACAGTTATTATTTACATTATAGTCCCGATGGTGTAGTGGATAGGGCCGCTGCCTTCTGAGCGGGAGGTCGTGGTTCGAATCCCACCACGTACCAATGTGTTTTTCAGTTTTCGAATTTCATATGTACGTTTATTCGGTGCTTTTTCCGTGCTTCGGAAGGCACGTTAAGCCGTTGGTCCCGATTAATATCGTTTAATACCGTAGATATTAGTCGTAAGCCATATCAGAGGCCAGTGCTAAGCATTGGCGGCTTGAAAACTCTGACCTAATCTAGGATTGGGTCTGGTTTCCCTTCTGGGTTGCGGAGGTCAGATGGCAGTCGCTCTGTGTAAAAACTAGTACGCTCGTTCAATCCCCTAGTTTTGGAAGCCGACCCCGTGAAATGCGGGATAAGGCTAGGGAGATGACAGTTATTATTTACAGACTAGCATAAATATATCAAATAATTTATTTACTTATCTTCCATGCTGGACTGGGAGAGATAGGAAAACATAGAATGTTCCAGCTGCCCTTCCTCCCGGGCATGCTGTAGAAGTCAGCAAAAGGGATTCGAGGGTTACAGTGTATTGTAATTTAGGCGATGGGTTGACAACCTGTCACTACAGCAATACACATTACAATCTAAAATTTTCCTCAATTTTTGTCAGACGTGGCGAAAGCGCCTTTCACGAGGCGTTTTATGCTCTGCCTACCCCGTAAGGGATAAAGGCGTGATTTTATGTATGTATGTATGTATTTATTTACTTTCATCATCATCATCATCATTTCAGCCCTTTATCTACCCACTGCAGGGCATAGGCCTCCTGTTCTTTGTGCCACGACTGCCTATCTTGGGCTAGCCTCGTCCAGGTCTTACCAGCTGCCTTTAATATATCGTCCACCCATCTAGCTGCGGGACGACCAACATTCCTGCGACCTCCTCTTGGCCACCACTCCGTGAGGACCTTACTCCACCGGCCATCACCTCGTCTAACCACGTGTCCCGCCCATCGCCATTTTGCCTCGACAATATTATTATTTACTTTAAATTGCTTATTTTAATATCGGTATGTAAACAATTGGGTGTACGAGATTTATAGTTAGTACTTAACGTTTAGCTTTTTCTTCTTTCGTGGTCTGAGCGACGGTCTGTCGACCCGGAAGTTCCGAGTTCCATTCCCGGCGGGAAACAATGACTTGTGTTGTTATTTCTAGTTTGGTTAGGATAGTGCAGGTTGATCACCTGTTTGTTCGAAAAGTAAGATGATCTATGCTGTCGGAAGGGCATGTAAATAGTCGGTCCTGCGCCTGATTTCTCTCTGATCGTGTCAGTTAATCTGTCCCATCATAATAAGAGGCTGAAGGAATAGAGAGTGCACCTGTGTGTAGCGCAAACTCTTGGGCACTAAAAACTAGTCCCTGCGCAGATGGCCAATCACTGGGAGTTTGGCTGCCATCACCGAAAATCGGCGGAAGAACTATTATTATTACTACTAGTTGTAACAAGCGGCTCCATAGATTACGTTACGACAAAAATCATACTTTTGTAGTCGTCACAGTAGTCGTGATCGCAACTTATAAAATTCCCATACCTGTCACGTGATATGTAATAAATTGACATGTCAATAATATCGAAATGGAACAGCACTTTTAACTTTTTTCCTTATGATAAATGGTTCTCGGCCCATTTTAATGTATCTATGTGATCGGCATATTCTATTCATCGGCTACTATACTACTAATAAAAACTGATCGGCTTACTTGTTTGTATTGAAAGGAGGGTTGGCTCCACAGACAAAAGTATTTTCTCTGTGGTTAGCCCTCGACGTTTCGATCCTATACGAGGATCTTCATCAGGAGAGAAGAAAGTCACACTCCAACGCCCTCCAAGTTTCTTTCAATACAGACAAGTAAGCCAATCAGTTTCCATTATGAATAACATTTATTTGTTAATCGTTTAGTGTTAAAATACGACTAATATACTGACTAAAATGCCTTTTCATGTTGTAAAAGTAAGCATAAGATATAACGAAAGGAGGGGCGCAAAGTGCGAGTTTCTCATGCTTCTTCTTCATTATGATATAGTTTTATTTTATTTTGTGACACAGATATAATTTTCTTTGTAATAGACTCGCTTGTGACTTTCTTAAAGTGTTCTTAGGAATCTATTCGGAATTATTTGACTTTGACTTTGCAATAAAAAACAAGAGCTTATTTGAATTCTAAATATAGGAAATCATTCTAACCTATTAAAGGTGTGGGTCGGCAGCAGACCGCGCTCGCCTGTCCCGAAAGGGTAAGGTAGGGCGTGTCATGTAAAATTAGAAGAAAACGACCTCGTCAACTGGTACCGGACGGGCGTAGCTCGCGGCGCTGCAGAGGGCGAACCCGCCCCACGTCCGCGCACCATCATCGTCCGCCTCGCCCGGCGCGCCCCTCGGGACGCCATGCTAAACGCGGCGCGAGTGCGCCGGTCCATCACTACTGAAGGATTCGGTCTTAGCTGTCAACCTACAAAAGTCTATGTCAACGAACACCTGACTAAGACTAACCGACAGCTGTTTGGACAAGCGCGGCAAATTTGTAGGGACCTCAACCATGCTCCACGCGTCTGGACTAGAGACGGTAAAATTTTAGCCAAACAAAATCGTGATGCGATAACACAGCGCATAAGATCTGTAAGAGACCTGGAGCGGGTTTTTGGCAATGATGTCGTTAGCCGTATTCGCCGCAATTAAATCTCTCTTATTATATCAATGTGTAACAAACTTATTTTCCTACTTAAAACTTTTTAACATTGATTTCTTACAAGATACAATTCATGCTACTGGAATGTGTAATGATGTAAACGTTCTCAACTATGTTACATATATGTTGTTAAGGCATAATCTATCTCATAAAAAAATAATATTTATAATTGTAACAGGAAATAACACTAATAACTCACTAGACACACATACACATCATTATAAACATTTATATCATACACATTTAGACAATTATTTTAATTTTTCCTCTAGAAATATAATACGCATACATTACTTTTATCATATACCTACATTTCTTTGAACCGAGCCTAATCATAATAAATTACATTTTACATCTTAATTTAACAATAACATATAACTTTAATACAATTCAACAGTAAAAGAAAATTTAAAATTGGCTTTTTAAATAAGGGCTCACTAGGAACTAAGCATGATGAATTCTTGGTTGCAATGCAACGACACGATGTAGATGTAATGTGTATTAACGAGACGTGGATAAAAGAGGGGCGGGAAGGCCGCGCGCCTAACGTAAAAGGGTTCCGATTCCGCTACGCGCCCAGAAAACTGGGCAAACGCACTCGTGGCGGTGGTGTCGGATTTTATATACGACGGGGAATAGTCGCTCGCGTCCTACCTCACCCGCCAGGCGAGCTTGAACAGATGTGGCTGGGAGTAACGGTCAACGGTAGGAAACTAGTAATAGGCACGGCGTACAGACCACCATGGTTTAATGTGGGTACCTTCTTAGACTGCTTGTCCGCCTCTTTGGAATCATTCACCTGGTGTCATAATTTAGTGCTAGTGGGAGATTTTAATTTGGACTTGCTGAATGAAGAATTGAGTTCAACTATATCTCGCCTGAACAATCTATTGGACTGTTTCAATCTCAAACAGTATGTGGACAGACCGACTCACTTTACTGACCATAGCAAAACCTTAATCGATCTCGTCTGTACTGATGTATCTTCCGTAACATTAGCCTATGACCAAAACAAAGATCTTAGTCGTCACTCTCTCATAACGTGTAAGCTGAATATAATAAAATATAAACCAGCACCAGTTAGAACTATCCGCCGATCGCTGCACAATATCGACTTCTCTCAATTTAGCTTGGACCTAGATAGTATAGACTGGAAACATATAGAAAGTCTAGATGATGTTAGTGAAATGGTAGTTGAATTTAATAATCAAATTTCATTCTTGTTTGATCTGCATGCACCTGCTAAGCTTATTACCATGAAGTATCAACAATATCCGTGGATAACATATGCCATAGATCAGTTAATGCGACGGCGCGACGAAGCACATGAACGTGCTCGTAAATCCAAATTGGACGCTCATAAAACTTACTATAAGGATTTAAAACGCGAGATTGAGCAAGCTATTTCCAGAGAAAAGGGAGCTTACTTTGATCATTATGTTAATAACAATAAACATGATCCCCGAACAATGTGGAAACATGTTAAAACAAATGTTCGAGTTAAGTCAACCCCCGAACTTCCCATACATATTTTTAATAACCCAGATGCGATAAACGAGCATTTCTTAAACATCACAGGTACTGCGAATATTCCTTCCTCATACGTTGCTTGTTTTAGTACAGAGTCTGACCAAAATAATCTTTTTTATTTAAAGCCTGTTGATGAACATGACATATTAAAAGTCATAAAATCTCTTCACTCAAAAGCTTTAGGTAGTGATAACATTTCTCTGGACATGCTCAACCTCACGATTGAAAGTACCTTGCCCGTAATTACATCTATTGTAAACAAATCAATAGCCACGAGTACTTTCCCAACCCTCTGGCAATCAGCGATAGTTAGACCCTTGCCAAAAATAACTAATCCAACAGAGCTCAAAGATCTACGGCCCATAAGTGTTCTTCCATGTGCCTCAAAGATACTCGAAAAAGTAATATGTAATCAACTGAGAACATTTATAGAAATAAAGCATATATTACCACAAACTCAATCAGGCTTCAGAAAATTTTACAGCACTACAACCGCACTGCTGGATGTTGTGGACAATATTCTCGCTGCAAGTGATGTTGGAGAGGGCACAATATTAGCGCTACTAGATTTCACTAAGGCGTTTGACTGTATTGACAGAGAATTACTATTAATAAAACTAAAATACCATGGATTTAGTGATGAAGCAGTAAAGTTGTTTGAAAGCTACTTTCAATATCGCTCTCAGAGCGTTGAAATTAGCATGGACGATGGTACTATACGGGCATCTCAATATAGAAGTGTTGAACGTGGCGTTCCTCAAGGTTCGATACTGGGCCCTCTATTATTTATAATATACACCGCAGACATTGCTAAACACATACATCATTGCAAATACCACTTATATGCTGACGATCTTCAAGTATATATATCAAGCAAGCTTGGTGATATAGATTCAGCAGTGAATATGCTTAATGAAGATCTGGACCGCATAGCAACCTGGTCAAAATATAATTCCCTAGAACTAAATAGAAGTAAATCTAAGTTCATGCTTATGGGTACACGTCATCAAATAGATACCATGGCTAGTCTTGGGGTTCGTGTAAAGGTTGCGGATGCGGAAGTTGAGCGGGTGACCGAAGCCAGGAATTTAGGCTTGACTATGGACGAGGGATTAAGATTTGAAACTCACATCGCTAAAGTATCTAGCAATTGCTTTTATCGACTCAAGGTACTATACCAATTGCGTAATTCTCTTAGTCCCTCTACCAGAATCAAGTTATGCGACTCTTTGATACTGTCGAAGTTTAATTATTTGGACGTAGTTTATGGTCCTCGACTATTGGTACGTACACAAAATGCTATACAAAGGGTACAAAACGCTTGCGCTCGCTTTTGTTTTGACATCCCCTCTCGCACTGACGTAACACCCTATTTAAACAACAACAACATTTTAAAAATGGGTTACAGACGAGACTTACACTTAGCGTGCTTACTATTTTCTTTGGTAAAATACAGAATTCCACCTTATCTGGAGGAAAAGTTGGTTTGGAAAAGTGACATCCACTGTCGAACTCGCTCTGCAATTTGGGCCTTGTGTCTGCCTCACCACCGCACGGTCGGCTTCCGTGGCTCATTTCGTTTTGCTGCCAGCCGGTGCTGGAATGTGTACCGAACCCCCCCTTTTTAATTTTGTGAAATAATAATAAGAAGCTTAAAATAAGCAACTCACGTTTTCGGCCTTTAGTGATACGTCTAAGTCTACGAAGTGAAGGAAAGTAACCCTGGTCCTTAAAAAGGTAAGATAATATCCAATGCATCGAAGGTCAGAATAAAACATTTTGGCAATAAGCCTTCCTATTTCTACTAAGTAGAGGTTGATTACGATTCTTCCTCTCTCAAACTATTTAACTAATTTCTCTAAAATAAATCTAAACTTGAAATGGAACGTTAATTTTTAAGCCTTCAGATTCACATAAAACATTAAACATATTCTTCTAATTTTCTACCCTGTTAATAATAAATTCCTCTAGAAATGTTTCAGATTATTATAGCAGTAAAATCGTCAAATTTATGAATTGATTTATATAAGGCTAAGTTATTTCTTGCGCGACAATCAAAAATGACTTCGTAACCCGTAAGGATTAATATCCTATCTTCCAAGCCTAAACTCAAAACTGTCATCGACAAATTTAAAAAGTAATTTTCATAACTCAAATTGGCGGCATAGTTTTACAATGAAAAATACAAAATCCACTATAAAAAGGAAAAACATATGGCTAAAAGCTGCGCCAAGGTTCTACCAACAAGTTCTCAACTCCACAAGTTCAATCCCTTCCCAATTTAGCAGGTAAGAACACTTCTGCAATACTTTCCAAGTATCATAACTTCAGATCAAAACATGAACTTTTCCTTGCTACTATTTTGCTAAACTTGTTAGATTATGTATACTTACCACCTTAATTTAAATCTCTTATCTAACCTATCATTACCAATTCCAGGATAAACCCCTGAAATTATAAGATTTGCAGAAGGTTCTGTCAACATAAGTTCCTCAACAAAACTATTGTTACCAACACAAGAATTGCGATTACAACTAGGATTCCTAGGTAAGTTTTGTTTGGCTAGTAATAGAAACAATAGGTTCCAGTCAAAATTGCTATCACTAATGTTTTAAATACCTAAATCACTCCATAACATTCAACAGTAAAGATAACAAAATCAAATGACTTTCCTTACAGTCCCAGCCGCTGCTGAGAAAGATCTTTCAGTTATGAAACCTACAAATAATGCAGTCAACGCAATAACTCTCAGACTGGTCTGCGCTTAAGGACAAGCTTCTACGTCTGATCACAAGTTCTCATCAGGATTCCAACGGTAAAACATGATTTAATTTAGCTCCTAGTTACTGAGTTAGTTTGAATGTTTATAACATAAATTCCTTTTCTAAAGTATCACCCTAAGCTCATTCTACTAGAATTTAAAGTATATACCTTACCTAACTATGTGTTTTAATTTCAGTTGTTCCTGCATATTAATACAGAAAGAGGATATGAGCCTAAACACAACAACGGAAGAACACCTACTATGGAAACCAATTATTTGATAAAATTATTCCTATGTCATTCAATTTAATATTCGGCTTGGATTAAATTCTTTCATGGTTTTGGTTTATTATTTCTGGCTTGTTTGAATAGAAAAATGTGTACCAGGAGTTGCTATTCTATAAATATTACTTTATTTACATTCGGAGTCAGAAGTGAGTTTGTGAACATACTACCAGTTCTAATGTAATTGAATATGCTATTGAATTAAGATACTGTCCTAGATTTTTGAGATAGCGTCGCATACTAATGCTTAGAAACCTTTAGACATTTTTATTGTGGTTTTTAGAGGATCAGCTCCGGCCATACGCTGCATAGGTATTGATTTAGTTTGACTATGCCCTAATCTGCCAATCAATAATGAGGATGTTTTGTATTTTATTATAACCTCTAGCCCTACAACAGATCAGGTACCCTGTCTCCTTTCAACCATTGACTTTGGATAGAAGCCCACCACATATTTCCAATACTTTGCTCCTATACTAAATTTAAATTACCACCTTTATTATATGTAATTAAAATTTCAACATTCTTTTTGCTATTCTAATAGAGAGGACTTTATAGTATAAATAAATATATATTTTATATCAAAAGCTACATAGAGTATTGTTCCTTAATACTCAGCATTGTTTCATATAGGTTTCTAACAATAAAGGTGTTGCAAACATGATTCTAAGAATAGCCAACTGTATTGGAAATCTCTTTTTTCTGAATTTAACTTAATAGTGAATTTATTTGGAACTTCCAAAATATAGGTAAAACTTGTCAGTCTATAGTCATGGACAAAATCTTAATCCCAAGCAACATTCTGTATTAACTTGTCACTCAGTTTGTCTTACTTTTCCAAACAATTCTTTCTCTGACTGAATTTATCAGGAAATAACAAATTTCATTTTCAACATAGGTACAGTTTCCTTTCAAACAACCAGTTAAGAATATCCTTTATCCCAACTATTGATACTATTTATTTGTTATCAACAATTTCCCAATCATGACAATCAATTATACTGCCAGATACATATTTTTTATTAGAAATCATTTGAACCATTAATGTAGATTCAGTTTGTCTTACTTTTCCAAACTATTCTTTCTCTGACTGAATTTATCAGGAAATAACAAATATCATTATCAACATAGGTACAGTTTCCTTTCAAACAACCAGTTAAGAATATCCTTTATCCCAACTATTGATACTATTTATTTGTTATCAACAATTTCCCAATCATGACAATCAATTATACTGCCAGATACATAATTTTTATTAGAAATCATTTGAACCATTAATGTAGTTACCCTTTTTGTTTTGAGCGTTCTACTAGAATATTATATTTTATTCAATAAATGGCCAAACAACTGTTACATCTTATCATCAGTCAGCACACCAATGTCAGATCAAAGTAATTGTTGATGTATTCCTATATATCAAAGATTTATGATTAATATTAAATACAGGATAACTTTAACCAATTGTTTTCAATAGGTAATTCTTTTCTTACATAAATATTTAGTTTCTTTAATCATTATCAACTTTAGGTCCCTTCAACCAAATCTAGCCTTTATCTACTATAGAGTTCCTGAGAATTGAATTCACCAGTACCTACTCAAGGTACACTACTATGAATCACGTCTGACACGCTTCGGAAGCAGGTAGGGTAACAAAGTAGATATTATAAACTTAATATAACAGTTTTGAAGTTAATTTAATAGCAAATTTTACTTTAAGACTATAAATAAATATATCCCTACAATCCTAATGAATCTATTAATAAGACCTACACCTACTTGATGCCTAAGGTCCCTCCCTAGTAGATATAAAATCGAACTAAGTAATCCTATAGTCTAACTTTGTCTAATCCTAATTGTTTCTACTGTGAAGATGCAAAGCTAGGGAGATCCCGACATTTATTATTTAATTGTGAGGTGTGTAGTGTAATGTGGATGTTCTAGAAAGCCTGAGTTCAAACTTCTAGAACCCTATTTCTGCTAAATTGTACGTGATGAGGTTGTCACGATTTAGAGTGCCTATTACATCCTATACCCGTGTGGATGATTACCAGCTTGACGAAGATAAGAGATAAGCCGATAATCGCGTGTGTTGTGTGGGGGACAGATAGGAAATCCTTAACAAACAGTCGTAAGTCGTCCGTATCGGGGCTGGAGACGGAACAGTTCGCTAGAGGTGGTTCTAGGTACTCCTTACACCGTTTTGCTAAGTATCCCATACCTGGGCGCATAAAACTTGCGTTTGGGGCAAGCCGATCGTACGCACCAATACAATCTCCTAGGTTCTTTAGCCAAAATTCCTGGTCTGAGAAGTGGGTACGGAGAACAGGTATAATGACCAAAGCATGGTTCACACGAATACTGTCAAAAGAATCTCCCATTCAATATGACCCTAGCTCCAGACATGCACTCCGAAACACGCAAATGCAACTGCTGCAAGTGCGCGCCCGAAAGCACCTCCCTGGAATTACGACCATAGAGAACTTTCAATACAAAACGTAACTGAATTTAAAGTTAATCTTTCAAAACTCAAAACAAATAAGACCCCAAATTTACTAAGTATAACGTGTGAACTGACGAACGATAAACGCGTAAAAAAAATCAATTTTACGAAGTAAGACGTATGAACACTGAACGATTAACACGTAAAAAGAATTAAATCTGCGAAGTAAAACGTGTGAACTGACGCACGATTCACAATCCAAAGATCCTGAGCACTCGTCCGTTCCGCTTTAATACTATTTTTTCCAAGAATCTAGGCAATTTCCATTTCCAACCTTCCAACCAACAAGACAAAGTTCACTTCCAGTCTTCCTAAACTAAAACTGTCTAAATTTTACGATTCAAATCCGTATTTTGTTCATGTGGCCTACAGTCAATCCAATTTCATCCATATTAATAGTCCATAAGATTCAAGTTTGCAGCTGTCACATATATTTCCTTGAAAAACTAATGAAATCCACTTTTCTGAAATTCATTTTACTAAAATTCGCTTATTCAAACCATTCACAGCCTTTTCACCATATAAATAAAGTTCGATTTAAACTATCAACAGAATTTGTCCGCTATTCTCGTTTTTATTTCTGAAATTTGCCACCTTTAGTCCAATTTGATCCTTATAACAAAAGACACACGTCTTAATTTTAAACCATAATGTCCATCTGTCCTCATTATTTCAAATCGGTTTTAAATTTCAAAACATTCTCATTTTTCAGCAGCATTCGACAGCTTCAATTCAATTTAGACCTTATTTCTATGACGACACGGTCAAATTTACTATTATCAGTGGCAGCTGTCATGAAAATTTCTTGAAAAATCTCTAACTTTTCATTTTCTGAAACCTATTCTTATGGAGATAAGGGTCAGACCTTTCTACTATGAAAATAAAGATCATTTTCAAGGAACACCCGAACCGATTTATAAAATGAATCTTTTCGACCTGTGTAATGTCAAATACAACGTCTACTCATTATGAATCATATGTCTCAAGAAATAATCCTCAGTTTTGCTTAGTTTCAATAACTATCTTCGTAATCGAACATTTTATGATCAGCTTTTGCTTGTTATTTTGACAATTGCAAAAGCAACAGTTAACCGCTAATTTCTGCTATTCATGAACACCTCCGCACAAATAAACGTCCACGCTGGCTACAAATTCAAACCACATCAAGTGCGGCTACAACCCAAATTCGCGCATTTCCAATGAAGTTTGTATTCTACCTATAAGTTCGTGTGTAAAATATCTTTTCGTTTACCATTCTTACCACCAACATAACTTTCTTTTCCTTACAGCTTTTTCCTATGAAGGTCGAATGATATCTGAATAATGAATCCGATTTTATCTGAAAATGCCTTTATAATAATAAAACTTGTTTGTTTACAATATGTATTTAATTACTCTCATAATGCAAACATATTTGTGGAATAACAATAGAACGAGGCCCTGAATCGTTACAAATGATCTTCCACCACCAGTTCGGGATCTAAAATCAGAATCTACTTTTAAAATTAAATACAAACAACATCTTTTGTTTACTCAAAAATCAGTGGCTTAGACACACCATTATTACATATATACAAATATACATACATATAATCACGCCTTTATCCATAATGGGATAGGCAGAACGTAAACGACCTAAGCAGGGGTCGTTTCGCCTCGTCTAACAAAGTTTAGAGGGTTGTTTGGGATAGATTTGTAGATTGTTATATTATAAATAAAATTTAAAAGAAGAATACTTACCAAATCACCGTTTCAGACATTCTTGTTTGTTGGCATACCTTCGAATAATAGGATTGATGTACCGATGATCACACATCACACAGGTCGGCGCGGCGGCGGCGGCGCGGCTATGCCGTAAGCAATGTCTGAACCGTCGGAACATTCGCAACACGTTTTGCTCGATCGAAAAACAACGACATTTACGATCAGTGGCTTTAGTTGAGCATAATTTGTAAAAAAAAAAGACATATCAAATAAAATAAACATTATTAAGGATAATTTAAATGATATGTATGTATGTTGAAAATCAGCAAAACTACCAAGTTATTACCTAATTTTATTTTATCTGAACAAAGACCTGGATTTAATGAGGTCTGTTTTGTATGGTAAATAGGATAATTATTTTCGGTTTGTTTTATTTTATTTCTCGGCAACTCATTAAGTTCGCAAAAAATATATATTTTTTTACTTATTAAAATGCAGATAATAATAGTTTTTATTTGCGGTTACCTCTTGGCTCTTGTTCAGAATTTAACTTCAGGATAAAACTGAAAACATTCCCATATCATGCAATCTTTTAAAAAAATAATAATAAAAAGTTTATTGAAAACTAAAATCTTTAATTGAGTTTTACAATGTTTGTATTGCTAATTTGTTGAACCTAAACTACTACTCCTTAAACTAAGATCATCTCTTGTAACTTAAGGAGCAGACTTCCTCGTCCTCATAGAAAACAATATGAAGACTACACTAAACTGTTGACGACAGCAACAACGACGCAATTTCCAATATCCACCCAATTTAAGACTCTATATAAATCACTGTGGACTAAGCAATCTCACCCCAAAAACGAAACAGAGGCGGCAGTAAGAAACTCCTGTTATTAGGGGGTGGAATTAATAAATTAATAGAGGGTGCGTACCCTTAGTACAGTGTTGACATAGATTTAGTGTAGTAGATTACGCAATTCTACACAGCATTCGTGCATATCAAAATGAAACGATTTTTTCTATTTTTTATAAAAAAATAAAATCTTGAAAACATAATATAGCCGAGCTGTCTAAGATATGATATGATAAGATAAAAATATTTTATTGCACATAATAAATATTCATACAAAACAACAGATAACACAAAGACAAGTACAATATAGGCGGCCTTATAGCTAAGGCAGCAATTTCTTCCAGGCAACTTTTGGGTGAAAGAAAAAATGCGTAGTAGAAAGCAGGTTAGTGCAACACTTCTCAAATAATTTTAATAAATAAAATACTTAGGTACATTAAATAAAAGATTAAGCCAACCAAGAAGGGATTGGTTTTACAATAGAACGTTTGTATACGGCGGTAATTATAGTTGTAGGACAAAAATATTGCCTTTTACGCGTGCTTTCTCTAACCCGATATTTTCCTCGTATCAGATATTATATCGGAACAAGATTTTAGCAATTTTCCAATCCTTGACGCTCTGCGAACACCTATAACGGACATAGATGTAAGTATAATGTGTGTATGACTTCCACAGTGAATACGTGAATAGTTTTGATTGGTCGCGTGGTCTTCTCCTAATTAGGTCTGAGTACTGCAGCAACAAGAGTGTCGCCCTTGCCTATTTTAATTTTAAATCAGCTGTTTTAGTAATAGTAGGGAGTTAGACAAGAAGCTATTTTGGGCGGAAAGAACAATTAATACAAAATGCTTTTATTGTTCTTATTTATCTTGATTGCCTGTTTGGTCTATTGGTTTGAGCCTTAGGATCTCGATCAAAGGGTCGTGGGTTTGATAATCACACAGGACACAAAAATGACCATGTTATCAAAATCACTTTGCTTTCAGCTTGCATTATCCTAACCACGCTGAGAACAGTCTCTTTTAGTTAGTTGACCGAGATTCGGAGGGCAGGTTAAGCCGTCGGTCCCGGTCGCTGTCTTTGATAGTGGTCGATACTCGAATCCATGTCAGAGGCCTAATAGCTGTGCTACTGGGCGGTTTGGAAACTCTGACACCAGGATTCGTCGAGTCGTTGTTCGACTCGAGAATCCACTCACAAAAAAAAACACCACGAGAAAACTGCAGAATAAAAACATAGTAATCGAAAAGTAAATAGAAAGAAATAAAAGCATACACAGTATTTATTACTCGACACAATATAAATAAACAGATTAAAAACCAACACAACTCTCAACAAGCCAGTGGTTTCTAGGGGAATACTCCAATCAATATATAGAATTTTATAACACAACCCAGGCAAAATTGTAGAGGATATGTACGAGTTATTGAAGACAATATAGAAGGCAGGAGAGGAAGGGGAAGGCCAAAACTAAGTAACATCGATCAAGTGAAAGAAAAGATTAAGGTCAAGTTGTACCAGGAAGTAAAGCACGAAACGATAAGCGGGGAGAGTTGGAGTTCGCTTTATTGTACTCAATCGACAAGAGCTAGCTCTAAAATGATGACGACCACCCGCTGCTAAATAAGTTTACTCGTGAAAATTATTTACTTTGTTGTGGTAAAAAGTAGCTTATGTTAATGTGAACGCAGCTTTCTAATGGTGATAGAATTTTTGAATTTGGTCCAGTAGCCTCTGAGTTTATTCATTACAAACGTACATACACACACACACACACACACACACAAACATACATACATAAATACAATCTTTCCTCTTTAAAAGTTTAGTATATTATGAGATATGCAGATGAGATGGATGGAACTCGACTTTGAAATTATTGTAGGCTGAAATTTCTGACGAGCTCAGAGCTTAAAGTCATTACCACAAGGAATACTGCAGCTAATTCCACGAGTTCATCCGTAACTCCTCTTACAATACCCACTGTCGCCAATCAATTCAGTATCACACTGTCATGTTTGTAGGATAGGAATGACCCTGCAAAGTTATACATAAGCGTTATCTAGGTGTGTATATTACTTCCATGCTGGACTGGTAGCGAGAGAGAAACATAGAACGTGCCTGCGCTGCATTTCTTCCCGGGCATTCTGTAAAAACCAGCTAAGAGATCCGACGGCTTCAGTAGATTGTAATTTAGGTGATGGGCTGACAACCTGTCACTACAGCAATACACCTACAAATCTATATTAAATAACCCTCAAAACTTTGTCAGACCTTTTTGTTTAGGTCGTTTACGCTCTGCCTAAAAGTTGCCATTCAGAAATAATGACAACGGTAACTTCCTAGTTGATTAGACTATATCGTTCTCCTGGCACGGCTGGCGATATCTTCATAATTTTAATGAGCAAACAACGTATCACGTTGGCTGCGGGCTGCCTCGTTAAAATTAGGCAAATGAAGACTTCGCCATCTGAGCCTGTGGGGAGATTTAAACATCCTTAATACATGACTGTTTTTTGTACAGGATAGGCATAAATTAAACTGCCGAATATCGAAGCTCATTGGCTGAAAAAAGGGGCATTTCACGGATTCAACAGGGGCACTCTTTCCAAGGCTACTTTTGTCCAGTTCGGACTTAGGGCCGAAACACATAACCGCGTTGCGGCACTGCACACTGGTCCCATATTTAAAAAAATAGGACATTAAGAATTTTCGAACGAAGTGGGAATGAAGATCATCGCCGCGAAAACGAAAATCCTAGTTGCTTCTAAAACACCAACCTCAGGCACACAAATTAAATTGAATAATACAACCTTAAAACAAGTCCACAACTTCAAGTACCTTGGAAGCACTATCACTAATGACTCCAGATGCAACCAAGACGTCGTTGCAAGGATAGCCATGGCAAAACGGGCCTTCAACCAAAAGAAACCTCTTCTCAAAGCCAAAAATAGCAAGGCAGACCAGGATACGACTTATAAAAACATACATCTGGAGCATTGCACTCTACTCTAAAGAAACGGTATGGTAAAGAAACTTTGACCTTAACAGAGAAAGAAAGACAGAAACTCGAAGCATTTGAAATGTGGTGCTGGAGAAAGTAATAAAAACAAGCTGGATAGAAATGAAGTCCAACGATGAAGTACTGAGTTTGGTTTGAGAGAAACGGAATTTACTGAAGACCATAGAAAACAGAAGAGGGAAAATGATAGGTCACCAGATGCAACAACTTCTTTAAGACCATCTTGGAAGGAAAGATAAAGGGAAAGAAAGGACGAGGAAGACCGAGACGAACTTACATGGACCAAATAAAAGAAAAAGCTGCGGTCGTGTCGTACCAGGATGTCAAGAAACTTACACAAAATCGATCCGAATGGCGATTACTTCACAGACAAGATCCCTGCTCTTAAATTTAAAGAAGAAGAATTTTCGGATCGAAGGTCAACGGATCAGGCAGTTTCTTTTATGAAGACAGCTGAAAAAAACTACATCTATAAAAGATACTTGTAATTGCATCAGCGGTCTTTAAAAAAAAATCAGCCTCATCCGCTGACCAAAAAAATAAAGTGCCTGTAGCTCTAAATGGCGCAAAAATCGCAGTTGAGTGTCTGACAAAATGTTTGACAAGAGTCCCTCTATAAGCTGTGCTATTGAATCTTGGAAGTAAATAACAAAATTATAATTTCGTTCATACATAAAAATAATTAAAAAAAAATATCTCTGTAGATACGGCATATTTGAAAAAAAAACGATTCCATCAACTGTCTGCTAAAAAAAACAGCCTGATCCGAGGACCTTCGATCCGAAAATTCTTAATGTCCCATTTTTTTATATGGGTCCAGTGTGCGCTGCGCCGCTAAAATCCATTATGCCGCCTGTTCGAGCCAACTCGAACCATCTTACTCAGTAAGTATTTTCACCACCGAATGTTTAAAATTAAGGGCTTAGTATTTAACCGCGAGGTTTTTAAATATTACCGATCACACATTAAAGACTTAATTCAAGAATCATACATAAAATACACTAATACCATTGAGAATAATATTCACCGCGATCCAGCTTGCTTTTGGAAATTCGTTCGAGAAAGACGGGGGGGCGGACGGCAAGGTAATGACTACATCTATAATGGTAGAACTATTAGGGGCGGGGAAGCTGTCGTTGCTTTTGCTGAGTATTTCTATTCAGTATTTCATGATTTGGAACCCATGTTGAATCCTGATGCTGCTCAGAGGTGCGGGGATGGGGAGCAGATGCCTATTATTTGCTTAAAAGAAGTTACGTTGGTTGACCTGCGGCAAGCCATCCGTCGTTTAAAGGCCTCTTCTGCTGAGGGTCCTGATGCTATCCCTCCTTTTCTTATTAAGGACTGCAAAGATGCCTTTGAACTTCCTCTTTTGCATCTCTTCAACCTTTGCCTTCGGAGTAGCCTGTATCCCTCTAAATGAAAACTTTCAAGGGTGTCTCCAGTACCAAAGAGCAATGAATCGCAAGATGTTACCAATTTCAGACCTATTGCGGTTTTGTAAGTTTTTAGTAAGCTTTTCGAGTCAATATTGTGTGCATATATTACACCTAAAGTTTGTAATTATTTGGATGACTCTCAACATGGTTTTCGTCCAGGAAGGTCGACTACAACCTGTCAAGTCGCACTGGTTAATTCGATAATTTCACTTATGGAGGATGGCAAACAGGTCGATGCTGCCTATTTTGATTTTAGGAAGGCATTTGACCTCGTTGATAACGACATACTCCTCTCAAAGATCTCTTCGTTTGGATTTGCCCCTAAATTTGTAAAGTTTTTTTCATCTTACCTGAAAGATCAGTAACAGTATGTCCAATTGTGTGGCTATCGAACAGAAACTTATTTTACAAGATCAGGCGTAAGTCAGGGAAGCACACTTGGTCCAACATTATTTTTAATAATGATTAATGACCTTCCAAAGAAAGCAGAGCAAACTGTCTTATGTTTGCCGATGACCTGAAACTCTACTGCCCCGTATCTGGTACTGCCGACTGTCTTGCTCTCCAAAGGGATATTGATTCTGTTACACAATGGAGTCATGATAACAGCCTATCCCTTAACGTATGCAAATGTTGTATCATTTCGTTCTCTAGGTCCACTCTTCCGCCTCTTGATTTTTCATATGTTTTAAATAATCAAGCGTTAGTGCGCGTTAATAAAATTTGCGATCTAGGATTGATCTTGGATGTGAAACTAGATTTTCACGAGCACATTATATAAGTATGTGCAAATCTGCCAGTAGGGTTCTAGGGTTTATAATGCGTACCGCTGCCTGCTTCCTTATTTCTATATTAGCTATCATGCTTTTTAATGCCTTCGTCCGTAGCAAGCTGGAATATTGTTCAATTACCTGGGACCCTTTTGAAAAGATGTACGTTCTTATGATTGAAAGGGTACAGCGTAAATTCGCTAGATATATATAAAACCCAAAGCCCCGTAAAAAATCAAAAATCCCTCCACGCATAACTTACTTACGGCTTAGCCAAACCAACCGCAGATGCGTGCATCTATATTTAATGCCCTTGCCAGGAGGGGTGACTCTCATCAGGGGTTATTAAAGATGTACACTGCTCCCTGGTAGGGGAATGTGGGTGCAGGATCAAATATGAGGTGATTACCGTCTGATTTTGTCGTGTCATGAATTGCACCGTTTAACTAGGGGCCTGAATATATTGGCGCCATTCAACTAGGGGCTTGAATTTACTTCCGCAGAATCTTTCCTGCGCTTTTGCACCGGTCCGAATCCGTATCGGAATATTTTCTTATCCAAATTGGCCTTACAAGTAAATGTGTGACAGCTTGCGCACTCTTTCACTTTTTATATGGAAACTTCACGGACACGATTCGTATACAAAATCAAATACGGAGTGTAAAACAGCTCTTAAAGTTCAACTGCCATTCTCACACAATATTGTCACAAACAACGAACAGCAGTGCATAATTTTGTAAGCTTGAGTCTACCTGATCTTGACAGACGATGAGTACACCAAAGTATTATATTGTGCTACTGCCACACACATCTCCCAATTTGCAGTACTAATGATTGTTATTGTTTACATCCACGCCAAACTCTGTAACGATGTTTGTGCCTTCTAACTTCTAAGTAAAAGGGTTTTACTGCCTCAGTGGTCTAGTGGTTTGATATTCGAACTCCCGATTCCGTAGGTTGTAGGTTTGATTCCGTCGGCAGAAAACTATTTGAACGCACTATTCCTTAATTAACTCTGAGCTAGCGCTGTCACTTTTTCAATTTTGACATAAAAACAGGATAGAAAATTAATTCATGACTTTGACATTCGTAATTTTACGTAAGAAAGCGGTTTAAATAAGAACTGATCATAGAGCATGCAGTCTTGTCAGATTAGGAATGTCAAAGTCATGTGTTTATTTGCTATCCTGTTCTTCTGTCAAAATCAGGAAAGTGACAGCACTAGCTAAGTGTTAGAATAACGATTATATTGCGAGAATCGACGCCAATTTGGCAATTTTAGAGATTTTCCCCAGTTTCATCAAGAACATAGATAATTAGAGATAAATTTATTATTCGATATTTTACCTCTCTCTCTCATAGTGTATGGTATTTGAGTTGATCAACCCGACAAACCCTGAGCTGCTACCTTAGATAGTTTCGTGCTTCGGAGGACACAATATCAAGCTTTTGGTGTTTTATTGAGTCTCTTTTAATAGATACATTTGCAGTACTATTGTTTACTTTTGTTTTCATCCAGCAGCAACTCACTGGCGTCACTAACTGCTTTCAACATACATACATACATACTATCACGCCTGTATCCCTAATGGGTTAGGCAGAGCGTGAACAACCCAAACAAAGGTCGCTCCGCCACGTCTGACAAGTTTTGAGGGTTGTTTAAGATAGAACTGGATATTGCTGTAGTGGCAGGTTGTCAGCCCATCGCCTAAATTACAATATACCCTCGAACCCCTTAGCTGGTTTTTACAGCATGCCCAGGAGGAGATGCAGCTGGCACATTCTACGTTCTTCTGTCGCTAGTAGTCCAGCAGTCCAGCATGGAAGCTACTACTGCGTTCAAGGTTGTGCTAAACACGCTATTAATGCTTTTTGCATTGCCTACAACACACATGCGTCACTTTGCGCTCTACGCGCTCATAGCGATTCAACATCAACTTTACGTCGGCGCATCCCTCTTAAAAAGGATAGCAAGGCGACGCTATTTAAATAAATAATTGTATTAAAATTAGGAAGAAAAATTTAATATTTTTTTGTTTCGTTGACATTTGAAGGTCGATTCCGCATGTCAAACTTTATTTTTTATAATTTCTATAGCATAGAGCAAAAGAGGTTTCATCAATCTTTAACATCTCTGCCAGTACGCGCGCGTAGAGCTTAAGGTGACGCATGTGTGTTGTAGGAAATGCAAAAAGCATTAACAGCATGTTGAGCGCAACCTTGCGGTTAGTAAGTGGCGCTTGTGTGTTGCTGCCCTAATATAACGATATTTTCCCGATGTGAAACATGTTTACTTATAACTTCGAAGTAAAAGGGTGAAGGGTTGATTCCAAAGGTGTTAAGGAGTATTTACTTTAGGTGTTTACATTGCTTTCCGGAAAATGTACTTTGTTAACATAGGTAAGTATACAAATATCGTTATATTGTAACAATAACGTTTATTTTTCAATGTTTACGCTGTAAAGAAGTATTTTGTTTAACATATTGTGTATGCACAAGCTTTCCGGAAATTCAAATTTCAATAATTTCCTTTTATTTTAAGAAATATTACACATACAAAGTAGTAAATTTCTTATATTCGTTTTATTTTAGGAGAGAAACAAATATTTTTCATTATTTAAAAATTCTAACACCAAGGTTCATTAGATCGTACGTCGTCTCAAAAAAACCTATATTAAGGCTCGTATTTATAAAGCGATCTCAAGATAAGGAGCAATTTTAAGTTTGGATTTGACAGGTCGTATTTGTAGGTACAAATCTATCGAAAACAAACTAATTTCCTGCTTTAGCAATTAGGCCGCCTGTATTGTACTGTCACCTTGGTTCCTTTTTATTTCTGTTGCATGTGTTTCTTTGTGCAAAATAGATGTTTTTATTGTATCGTATAAGAGCTAGAAATGTCTTTCATTTATAAGAAACCTGATGCTTCCCCTAGTGTAGCCCTCTTGTTTTTTCTTACCCTCAAGCTAATTTGCATGCTAACATCGACACATCATAAAGTTACATCTGTCTGGGTCATCTTTAACCTAGACTAGTGTCAATCTACAGATATACACAATCACGTATTTATCCCTATTAGGGTCGGCAGAGCGCAAACGATCTAAACAAAGGTCGTTACACCACGTCTGACAAAACTTCGAGGGTTTTTTAAGATAAATCTGTAGGTATATTTCTGTAGTGACAGGATGTCAGCCCATCACGATTCAATCTATTGCAATTTTACCTCAAACTCTAGAAATGCCTTTCAATTATAAAAACGCCTAATTCTCTTGTTTTTTTTCTTACCCTTAACACCCTCAAGCTAATTTGCATACTAACAGCGACACATGTTACTCCTGTAATCCGCCACGCTTTACAATTGAAACTATTAATAGGCTTCCCCTCTGATGCTGCTCTGCTTCTGACACTGTTGCAAAGTCGAGTATTTTAGTAACAGTAGAGTAGGTATGTGTTTCTTTTGTTGGGTCGTTTTTGTTTAGTAGCATAATTATTACGAAAGTGCTAACATCTTTGCCAATTACTAATCTAAGTAGATTAGCATGAAATCTCTGACACCAGGGCTCATCGGGTCATTTGAGTCGAGAATCCACTCGCTAAGAAGAAGAAGCAAAGCATTTAAATATATATACAATGTCAAGTTTATGGTATCATAAATATTAGTAGATTGAAATACATTTAATAACATTACTATAAACTATTTATGTTATAAATGTTTTTGTCAATTAACCATATCGGAATCTGAAGATTGTTATTTTAATAAACACTTTTATAAATAAACTTGTTTTAAATATCTATCTATTCTCCATACTGATTATTTTGGAGTGAGTTAGGTAGTAAGATGTTTTATAAATGTAAGTTTAGATAGAATAGAAAAAAAAACATTCAAGAATACAATTAATCATTTCCTAAGATTTTCTACGTGAAACTTGTTCAAATGAATAAGCAATTTCTTTCAATCGTCAGGAAATTTGTCTTAAAGTCTTTGTAAATAAAAAATGTGTGCGTGTACTTATGTACGCGCGTGAGAAGTTAAACTTCCTTGTTTTATTTTTGTGTTTTTGCTTTTTATACATGACGGCCAATTTCATTGTTAATGTTTTCAAGACTTACGTCTAACTTCATACTGTTATTTTTGTGCCACAGTTATGCGCACGCATAAAAATATTTCACTCTCAACAATTTATCCTAACGACCCTAAAAAGTATAACTTTAACAATATATTTTTCATACATTAATAACTGTCTCCGTGTTCTAGTGGCTAGTGCCATGGACTCCTGATCCGGAGGTCCTGGGTTCGATTCCCAGGAGGGAAATATAAAGTTGATATTTGAGAATTTATCACTTTGTGAATTTTTGGTTAGGACATTGCAGACTGAATCACCTGATTGTCCAAAAAGAAAAAGAATCCATGCTTCGGAGGGCACGTTAAGTTGCTGTCTTTGATAGTTGTCGTTACTCAAACCATGTCAGAGGCCTGATAGTTGTGCTACTAGGTGGTTTACAAACTCTCAAACCAGGGTTCATCGGGTCGATCGACTTGACAGAAGATACAGTAATGCTACCATGTAGGAAGTTTTTGACACGCACCGGGTCCCTGCCGGAAGACATTTCGCATCAATATTTCGCAGCGACGTAGTATCCGGTGCGAGTGGGAATTTCCTATAGGAAATTGGATTCTGGTGGCACGTTCAGCGTGAAGTGCATTCATTTGTCGCATGTTAGGTTATTTTTTTTACTTTTTCTAGGCAATCGAATTGATGGCATGGCAAGTTCTGAATAGTAAAATAAGGAACCAAATAATTTGGTTTACAAAGTTTCAAGGTATTGCCTTAGACTTATGTTGCGATGTAGGTTTATCAATGTGATTTGGCTACTACGGCCCTCTAGGCTTTAAATCCGTACAAATAGAAATACATGTACAAAGTTACATCTGGAAAAATCCTGTGACTAAATGATCTCGGCTTCTTTACTTACAGTATTTAATAACGTAATTTTGTCCGAAATGGTCCTCATGGCGTCATTTTAACCATAAGAAAGCGTTAGTGGATTAGGTATAAAAAAATCATATTAGTTTTTGCACTATAATAGTTGTTTTACTACTGCTACTAAAGTAACTAACCTATTTTTCCTCTTGCCTTTGTCCACGCCGCAACACTTAATCCCCTCATTGTTCGGTTTAAACTTTACGCTCAGATATTAACAGATTCGGGCGTGCATTAAGGAAGAATAGACGTGTAAATCTATTTAAGGAGAAGTTGGAGTTATGGAAAAGCTTTTAAGCGTAATTTTAGGTGCAAACTTGTGTTTTGTATGAAAACGTCGAAAGAGAAAATTGAATTAAATTAATATTAATTTTAGTTTACTGTTGTAGTTATTTTATTATAGTCTAAATTTAAATATACGTACAAAAGCAGCAGGAAGAGGCACTAACTAATTACTTGTCGTGCAGATTGACAAGTGTTATTTAAGATGTTATTTATATAGTGGGATCTAACCCGTGGTCAACATTTAGTTTTTTTTTCTGTTACCGAAACGTACTTGAAATTTTAGAAAAAGTAATCTTTAATAAAATAATTGGCGTCTATTTTTGTTCTCTCACGATAGAATGAGACATGTATAGACTAATATTAGTTATAGTATTTTGAACTCAGTTTTAGGATAAAGGTACACAAAACAGAGTTTCGTGTCTTTAATAGATGATTTTGTTTCTAAAATAAGTTTTAACTATTAAATAGCTATGTAATTATGAAATAGTAGTTTTAGTAGTTGAACTAATTTGCCAACACGTATCATTTATTTTTAAAATATGTTTTAGAAAAAGAAGACAGACCGGAAGGATGAAGTCGCCAAAGACCTGAAAGAGCTGCGAGTGTCCAACTGATCAGATTTAGCACAGAATAGAGAAGAATGGCACACTTTAATGTCGGAGGCAAAGATCCACTTCGGGTTGCTGAGCCAGCGAAGTAAGTAATAAGAAGACATGAAACTTTGTTTACATTTATAGTGGGGATTATTAAGTTGGGATTTTAACAACTACGAATTGCTACCAATGTCATCCTCTTATTCAACAACTATCTTCCATGCTGGACTGGGAGTGAGAGAAAAACATAGAATGTGCCAGCTGCATTTCCTCCCGGGCGTGCTGTAGAAACCAGCTAAGGGATCTGAGGGTTTCAGTATATTGTAATTTAGGCGATGGGCTGACAACCTGTCACTACAGCAATATACGTACAAATCTTTCTTGAATGGCTCTCAAGACTTTGTCAGACGCGGCGGAACGGCCTTTGTTTAGGTCGTTTACGCTCTGCCTACCCCATTAGGGATATAGGCGTGATTATATGTATGTATGTATGTATGTATTCAACAACTGCTGCATGCTACAATAATCCCCAACAGCATCACCTACTTTAGCATGATTTCTCGATCCAATCAGAGCTCGGGTTGTCGAGTAAACAGACATAGACAATGGACTCGATTCTAGATTTGCCGGATAAAACTAAAATCTGTCACTTTCAAAAGAATTAAATTGAAATTGTACAAGCGATTTCTACTCTTTGGTTTTACACTTTTTCCGCTAGATTTTGATACGCTTTTGCACGTTTCCCAGTGTTTTTGTAAATTTTATCCAGAAAAATGACAGATAACGCATAAAACCACTGACTTTAATACAAAAACCGGAGTAAATAGATCTCCTGTCCCTTTTCTAATGTTTTTAGTCTGAAAGTGACAGATGAATTTTAATCTTAGTTTTACCGGTGGAATCTAGAATCGAGCCCATTAACGCACTGCAGTGCAGCACAGCGACACAACTGTGCACTCCTAACGACGCTGCTCAGTTGGATTTATGCATGTCGACATTATGCAAGGTTCGGGGCTAGAATGCTGATTCATAGTAATATAATTTAGCTGCTATGAGGATACGAATTTGAGAAATGATGGAAGTATCTTATTAGTACCTAGAGCTCCCCGCCGCGGACCCCACCTCCCCTATATCCTGTATCTCACGGGGTCGACTACCTAATCTAGGTGATCGTTCTATCACCGGGACTAGTTTTTACACAGAGCGGCTGCCAATCTGACCTCCGCTTCCCATAAGGGAAACCAGACCCAATCCTAGATTAGGTCAGAGTTTTCAAGCCGCGAATGCTTAGCACTGGCCTCTGACATGGCTTATCGACTAATATCTACGGTGTTAAACGATATGAATCGGGACCAACGGATTAACGTGCCTGCCGAAGCACGGAAAAAGCGCTGAATAAGCGTACATATGAAATTTCAAAACCGAAAAATACATTGGTAAGTAAGGGGGAGGGGCCTCCCCCCTTTAGATACAAATGTTTGAATAAAAAATTGCTTATTTACGTAAAAAAAATAACCATTCTCATGAAATAAAACAGATAGATCGTAAAAAGTTAAAACGCACTAACCCACATTATAGCGAAATATGAATAGGGGCGGCCCAGAACTGATTTATGTGCGGGACATTAAATTTTGCAGCGGTTATGCCGCACGTGACTCTTGTCATCGTGTCACGTGGAGAAAAAAAAAACTAGTGTGATGCGTCTTAACGGGTCTTTCTGTACGCCTGTCCCTTTGGAATGAAGTGGAATATGAAAACTCTTTAGAGAGCCCGATGGTGTAGTGGATAGGCCCACTGCCTCCTGAGCGGGAGGTCGTGGTTCGAATCCCACCACGTACTAATGTGTTTTTCGGTTTTCGAATTTCATATGTACGTTTATTCGGCGCTTTTTCCGTGCTTTGGAAGGCACTTTAAGCCGTTGGTCCCGGTAAATATCGTTTAATACCGTAGATATTAGTCTTTAAGCCATATCAGAGGCCAGTGCTAAGCATTGGCGGCTTGAAAACTCTGACCTAATCTAGGATTGGGTCTGGTTTTCCTTCTGGGTTGCGGAGGTCAGATGGCAGTCGCTCTGTGTAAAAATCAGTACCCTCGTTCAATCCCCTAGATTAGCAAGCCGACCCCGTGAGATACGGGATAAGGCTAAGGAGATGATGATGATGAAAACTCTTGAAATCAGGGATCAATATAAAGTAAAATTTACTATGAGATGTTAGATAGATCATCATCTCCCTAGCCTTATCCCGTATCTCACGGGGTCGGCTACCTAATCTAGGTGATTGAACGAGGGTACTGGTTTTTACACAGAGCAACTGCCATCTGACCTCCGCAACCCATTAGGGAAACCAGACCCATTCCTAGAGATGTTAGATAGATGCTAGAAGATAAAACGCACTAACCCAAAAAACAGCAGAGTACAAATTGATTTATGTGCGGGACATAAAATTTTGCAGTGGTTATGGCGATCGTGACTCTGTCATCGTGTCTGGCGGAGAAAAAAATTGTAAGTCAGTCGAATCAGATTTACAATGAGGGGTGTGTGTGCACATGTGTATAACAGAAGATACTTGCGATTGTCGATTCTAGATGCTTTGTTATGAATGTTGTTACATGTCATCGTGTCGTTTTGAAAAAATACAAAACCATACAATATTGTTTATTGCACAAAAACACAGAAATTACAAATTAAATACTCGTAAACAGAAAAATGGTGTAATTGGCGTCTTTATTGCTAATGTGGCAATATCTTGCACGCAACCAAAATACTAGGATTTATAATGATAAGGGTTGCATGGGTTGCAAATACATATACATACATATAATCACGCCTTCGTCCAAAATGGGGTAGGCAGAGTGTAAACTACCTAAAGAAAGATCGTTCCGCCACGTCTGATAGAGTTGCACATAATTTTCTTATAATATTGTCATGGGAGTTAAATTAATAATAAAGACTATTTATCAATTAAAACTCTCGTACTTGTTGTAATTACATATAATCACGCCTTTATCCCTAATGGGGTAGGCAGAGCGTAAACGACCTAAACAAAGGTCGTGCCGCCACGTCTGACAAAGTTTTGAGGGTTATTTAAGATAGAATTCTAGGTATATTGCTCATCGCCTAAATTACAATATACTGAAACCCTCGGATCCCTTAGCTGGATCTTACAGCATGCATGGGAGGAAATGCAGCTGGCACATTCTATGTTTTTCTCTCGCTCCCAGACCAGCATGGAAGTATTTAATATAAGTTTCTTTCTCTATTTTTAATGTTAAACCCTATATTTTTTGCAAAGGTTAACCATCTATGATACCCCAACTTGCCTTTATTATAACACGTATTATTGCGAGAGGGTTCCTTTACTATTCTTTTGTTGGACACAAAGTGTGTGAACATTGCCTTTTCTGTCTGCTTAATAATGCTTAGGGTTATAATGGGGTGGCAAATGTTAGTTTTTTTCCTGCGAAGTGTGGTAAATAGAACTTTTGCTATAATTTGTAGTTGAAACAAGAATCACCTCTCGTGACTTCGGCCTTATAATGATAGCAGAATTCTGACTTCCGTATTTCGGATTTGAAGCTGAGGATTCAACTCTCGGTACCTACTTCTATAATAGTGAGGATACAGCTGCGCAGCGAACCATTCTAAATCTATGATACTGACTATAAACTAAGTTGACATTTTGGACACGGTGTCGGAGAAATAATATTAAATACCGTGCCTGATTAGTGATCCTCGTTAATTACTGTCTCATAAAAATTGAATCACAAGTGCGAAATTGTCCGCCATTTTAGAAGAAATATATTTATAGGTATTATTTTTTGCACTATTCTGTTTTATAAAATTCCTCATAAGATAAAGTAAAGTTGACCTCTTGAATAGGCAGGTAAGTAGGTAAAGTCTACAAAGCTTGTCTCGTCGTCTGCCTCTTTGCTTCAGAAAGTCTGCTGCTGACGTGTTGCTGACTTGCTATTTCCGCCTATTATGCTTATGTTTCTAGTAATATAATGTTTCTATGTTCATGACATAATATCTTGTTTAAAAGAGCCCGATTGTGTAGTGGATATGGCCGCTGCCTCTTGCGCGGGAGGTCGTGGTTCGAAACCCACCATGTATTAATGTGTTTTCCGGTTTTCGAATTTAATTTTTACCTACGTTTACTACTACTACTTTTTCCGAGTTTCGGAAGGCACGTTAACCCGTTGGTCCCGGTTAATATCGTTAAATACCGTAAATATTAGTCGTTAAGCCAAACCAGAGGCCAGTTCTAAGTATTAACGGCTTGAAAACTCTGACCTAATCTAGGATTGGGTCTGGTTTCCCTTCTGGGTTGCGGAGGTCAGATGGCAGTCGCTCTGTGTAAAAACCAGTACCCTCGCTCAATCACCTAGATAAGGAAGATGACCCCGCGAGATACGGGATAAGGCTAGGGAGATGCTGACTATATGTTTAATCTTATATGTCTGATATATTCGTATTGTAAGGTCCACGTTGGGTTCAAATAAATTGCACGAATGGTTTATGAATAATATATATAATACCATTATAATTTATTTATTATATTCTCCAATTGAGTGGATTTTTATATAAATGCCCTCCATTTAGATTTAGAGTTGAGATATAAATTTATTTGAAAAAATACAACAAAATACAGAAGCCATAAAACCTAATCTAATTAGATTGCGTACCTAATTTACCATAACCCCAATTTTACCACCAAAAGAACTGTATTATTGAATGCACTCGTATCTTACAATATATTTTCACATACTATTATTCTCAGTTATATAAAAAACACCCTTCACTCCAAATCTGCTGCAAAAAATGGAGTGAAATCTATGCCTGTGCCTAATCTTTATCATTTTGGCACGTGCCTAAGTAGGTGCGTAGATAAATAGGTTATTATTTATTATCATAATACAAGTACATGACATGGAAATAAAATATATTACACATCCACTAAGTTCGACTTTGAAGTGCGTATTTCTGTATGGATGACGAATACTAGTCAAATCAGCAACTTTTTATGAAATGCCGAAAACGCTTTTTTTGTATGAAAATACCTTGATACGACTACTCAAATAGCTTATATACGTTTAACTCAATTCTTAAATCAAAACGTTCATTTTTTGAAAATGGCGAGTGAGAGCAACAAAATTTTAGCCTTTAGTTTGAAATCCGAACGTTTTTTTTACATGACTACGTCTAATAAATTGATGAGTCGGCTGGATGTACGAAAAAAGATGACGCAATGTCCCTTTACGCGGATTGTCCCGTTACGCTTTCAAAAAAGTCAAATGTTTTGAGCCGAATGTTTTGTTGTGACGTAGTTACGTTAAACTATCGTCCGTAAACCGACTTTACTGACAAACAATTTTTTTTGCCACCCAGACGTAATGTTTGCGTAGTAACGACTGAGAAAATTGACTTTTATACTAAGTAAAAATAATAATGAGTTATATATAGAAGCCTTAGTTTGATACATGCTTATAATCACGCCTTTATCCCTGATGGAGTAAGCAGAGCGTAAACGACTTAAACAAAGGTCGTTCCGCCACGTCTGACAAAGTATTGAGGTTTAATTAAGATAAATTTGTAGATAAAATAAGTAAGTAAGTAATATACCTAAAGGCGTGATTATAAATTATGTACATATAATTATTGCTGTGGTGACAGGTTGTCAGCCCATCGCCTAAATTGCAATATACTTAAATTCTCGAATCCATTAGCTGATTTTTACAGCATGCCCGGGAGGAAATGCAGCTGGCACATTGTATGTTTTTCTCTCGCTCCCAGTCCAGCATGGAAGATACATTTGACACCATTTTGAACCTTTAATACCATCAAACCACAAACTATTCAATTTCACTTCAACAGTGAAACAGAAAGTGTTATAGAACAGCAATTACTTCCGCTAACCTCTCCAACGCTGTCAAAGTAAATCACCTACCCACCGAACTCTGGTTACAGTTTGGGAATTCGGATCACCAATTTACGGTACAAGAACAATGCCATAGATCGCGGAAACTGCGAGAAATGTAATGATGGTTTTGGTAGCTGAATAATTTTTCGTCGAATTCTTCACTACATAGTATAAAACAAAGTCGCTTTCTCTGTCCCTATATCCCTATGTATGCTTTGATCTTTAAAACTACGCAACGGATTTTGATGCGGTTTCTTTTAATGGATAGAGTAATTCAAGAGGAAGGTTTATAAGTATAATACATGCATAATATAGTAGAGAAACACTGATAATTTCCGTGCGAAGCTAGGGCGGCTCGGTAGTATTAAATTAAACGTTTTAAAAATATACATACATATAATCACACCTTTATCCCTAATGGGGTAGGCAGACCGTAAACGACCTAAACAAAGGTCACTCCGTCACGTCTGACAAAGATTTGATGGTTGTTTAATATAGATTTGTAGGTATATTGCTGAAGTGACAGGTTGTTAGCCACTCGCCAAAATTGGAGTATACAGAAAACCTCGGATCCCTTAGCTAGTTTTTACAGCATGCCCGTGTGGAAATGCAGTTGGCACATTCAGCATTGAAGAAAAACAATATATAATAAATATGATTACTGATTACGCAATAGCCAGCTATTCCAGGACACGTGTGGTAGGAACAGAATCGTCGATAGATCCAATTTCTTCTTATAATTATCATGTTATTGTTGGGTTGAACGACCCGTTGAACTCTATGGTATTTTAAGTTGGGCTGTAGGGTTTCTACTAAAATTGTATACTAGAACTTTTTTTGGGTTGTATATCTGCAAAGATAGAAGAAGTTTCCATGCTAACTTACTCGTAGTTATTTCAAAATATCACCGAAACTTTCTGTAGTGCTACAATTCATACCAGATTCTTCAACCATAGATTTTTATGGTGGTGTTGATGCTCTCTATCTCAATATAGATTCTATATTTATTTCAATTTCTTCCATGCTGGAGAGAAGGCGAGAAAAAAACATAGAATGTGCCAGCTGCATTTCTTCCCGGGCATGCTATAAAAACCAGCTAAGGCAGAGGGTTTCGATATATTGCAATTTAGGCGATAGGCTGACAACCTGTCACTACAGCAATATACCTACAAATCTATCTTAAATAACCGTCAAAACTTTGTCAGACGTGGCGGAACGACCTTTGTTCAGGTCGTTTACGCTCGGCCTACCCCATTAAGGATAAAGGTGTGATTATATTTATGTATGTAACTTTCTGTAGTGCTGCAATTCATACTACATTCTTCAACTTTAGAATGGTACTCCATCTAGTATAATTCATATATCCGTCGGTATTAATTCAATAATGTGGAGTTTAATTTATCAGTTGACGCTGATAGGTTGTTTGTGGCGAGCGCCTCTTGGGATTCATGTGGTTGCGACTTTCAATCGTCTCCCATCACTTAATCAGTAGGAACAAATCATGTTTGACAAATTTATTGGCCTGAATTCACACTAGTCTTCCATGCTGGCCTGGAAGCTAGAGAAAAACATAGAATGTGCCAGCTGCATTTCCTCCCGAGCATGCTGTAAAAACCAGCTAAGGGATCCGAGGGTTTCGGTATATTGTGATTTAGGCGATGGGCTGACAACCTGTCACTACAGCAATATACCTAGAATTCTATCTTAAATTACCCTCAAAACTTTGTCAGACGTGGAGGGACACCTTTGTTTAGGTCGTTTACGCTCTGCCTACCCCATTAGGGATAATGGCGTGATTATATGTATGTATGTATTCACACTAGTTTAACTTTAACAAAAGAATAGTTTGTCTCGACAGGTGCTACAACGCACAATTTATTCGGTACCACGGAAGACCAGCGCTGTAGTACCTAGCGCTACAGCATATGCTGAGTGGCTACCATTTTTAGTGTAGGTATTATTAAATAGGCTAAGTTTGTAACTTTTAATATGTGTCTTACATACATAAAATCACGCCTTTTCCCCTTACGGGGTAGGCAGGGCGTAGAACGCCTCGTAAACGACGCTTTCGCCACGTCTGACAAAAATTGAGGGCAATTTTAAATTGCAATGTGTATTGCTGTAGTGACAGGTTGTCAGCCCATCGCCTAAATTACAATACACTGAAACCCTCGAATCCCTTTTGCTGACTTCTACAACATGCCCGGGAGGAAGGGCAGCTGGAATATTCTATGTTTTTCTATCTCTCCCAGTCCAGCATGGAAGCACAAAATATGTGTCTTCAAACTAAAATAAACAATTTATTTACTTACTTACTTACTTACTTACTAATATAGAATGTATCCGCTGCCTTTATACTAAGCATACGAGGGTTTTGGTGCATTGTCGTTAAGGAAACTTCCTCTCATATCCCTCTACTGGCTTTTACAGTGTGGCCGGGGAGAGAAGCTATTGATACATTCTATCTTCTTTGATTATCCTAGTTAAAGCTGGTTGGTAGTTTGTGGCGAGCGCCCTTAGGGATTCATGTGGTTGCTATCCTCAATCGTCTTCCATCGCTAAATCAGTAGGAACAAATCATGTTTGACAAATTTATTGGCCTCAATTCACACTAGTTTAACTTTAGCAAAAGAATATAGAATGTATCCGCTGCTTTTTTTACTAAGCATACGAGGGTTTTGGTGCATTGTCGTTAAGGCAACCTCCTCTCATATTCCACTACTGGTTTTTACAGTGTGGCCAGAGAGAGAAGCTATTGATAAATAGAAAGATAAGATAGATAGATAAAACGTTTATTTGGTACTACTGTCACACAAATACACAGAAAAAGTTATGAAAACAAAGACATAGGTAGACGATTTCACTTAAACAAAAAAAAAATAAACAAAAGTTGTACAAATAAAAAGGAAAAGTGTGCTATTGATACATTCTATCTTCTTTGATTATCCTAGTTAAACCTGGTTGGTAGTTTGTGGCGAGCGCCCTTAGGGATTCATGTGGTTGCAACCTTCGATCGGCTCCCATCACTTAATCCAACTAAATCAGTAAGTATCGTGTTTGACAAATCATGATCCTCAATTCACACTAAGTGTTACTTCATCATAGAATGTTTCAGCTGCTTTTCTTACTAAATATAAAAGATTTCAGATTCGAGAGTTTTGGTGAATAGTTCCGAATCCTGTGTTAGACTACGTTAGGAACCCTGAGTCGTATTTTTAAATAGCTCGAATCGAAATGCGCATTCGAAACAGCAATATTCGCATGGGATGTCCATACTATTTGGCATGTATGTTATTAGTCTTTCGTATATGCGAATTCAGTTTGAGTGATTTAGAAATATTGTATGTGTACAAAAAACAAGTTCATTTATTCGATTAAAACCCTTGATCCACAGCCTTGACTAAATCAAGTTACGCTACATCTCTGCGCAAATTGACGAAACACGTGTCAACAGTTTCATATTGAAGACTTTTTGTCACTTTCCCCAAGCATGCTGTAAAAACCAGGTAAGGGATCCGAGGGTTTCTGTATATTGCAATTTAGGCGATGTGCTACAACTTGCCACTACAGCAATATACCTACAAATCTTTCTAAATAACGCTCAAAACTATGTCAGACGTGGCGTAACCACCTTTGTTTAGCTCGTTTAAGCTCTGCAATGGGGTACCATTGAAAATAAAGGCAAGAATATGTATGTATGTATGTATTATCACAGAATCAGAATCATAAACTAAATCCACGCGACTAAACCTTAAACCGCAAGATTGAGAGCCATGTTGTAATGAAATGACATATCTAAAACGAACTCGAACTAGCTGCCTATCTCAACTGTCGATTATTAATACGGGCCTAAAACCGTGAACAAAACGTAAGCTTATTCGTGCGGTTACGACCCTTGATCTACTGCCATGACTAAATCAGGTTATTCGCTACATCTCCGCGAAAATTGACGAGACACGTGTTAATAGTTATATATTGAAGGGTTTTTGGTCACTTTGGTCATCTACCATGCTCCATCTCAAATTTATTGTCGTCACAATTAACACTATATTACTTCCATGCTGGACTGGGAGAGATAGAAAAACATAGAATGTTCCAGCTGCCCTTCCTTCCGGGCATGCTGTTGAAGTCAGCAAAAGGGACTCGAGGGTTACAGTGTATTGTAATTTAGGCGATGGGCTGACAACCTGTCACTATAGCAATACATATTACAATCTAAAATTGCCCTCAATTTTTGTCAGACGTGGCGAAAGCGTTTTTACGAGGCGTTAAACGCTCTGCCTACCCCGTAAGGGATAAAGGCGTGAATTATGTATGTATGTATGTACAATTAACACAGAATACGAATCGTAAACTTTATCCACGCACAGAGATCGTGTACAACAAGCAAATTCATTGGTGCGGTTTCCGAGTAAATTTAGTTACACGCGCAAATTGACAAAACACGTGTCAGTAGTTTCATACTAAAGGGTTTTGGTCGCTTTGGGCCCCGATATTATAATGCTTTGGTCAACTACCATGCGAGGAGCAAACTGACAACCTGTCACTACAGCACCATACATAAAAATCTATCTTAAATAGCCATCAATACTTTGTCAGACGTTGCGCAACGACCTTTTTTTAGGTCGTTTACGCTCTGTCTACCCCATTCGACGTCTATAGGGTTAAAGGCGTGAATATATGTATAATATTCTTCAAAATATCTGTCGTCGACATTTTTCGCTGTCATAGGTTTAGGCCTTTATAGAGCAACGAAAAATATATGATAAAGACGAACGGCAATTATTCGAGAATCAGTGCATAACAAGTTTTATGAAATAAATGTTTTAAATAGGATCGCGTTTTGAATCAATATTTTTTAGAATTCGCAGAATAGAATTTTGATTTACTGCGTATTTCTCCAGTGGTTACTGAAAAAATAGGGTGGTATTTTCGGTAGTTACAAGTTAAAACCTTCAAGATAACAAACTGGGAGCGAAAGAAAAACATAGAATGTGCCAGCTGCATTTCCTCCTGGGCATGCTGTAAAAACCAGGTAAGGGATCCGAGGGTTTCAGAATATTGCAATTTAGGCGATGGGCTAATAACCTGTCACTACAGTAACTCCCTCCGTGGTCTAGTGGCTAGTGCCATAGACTCCCGATCCGGAGGGCCTGGGTTTGATTCCCAGGGGGGAAACACAAAGTTGATATTTGAGAATTTATCACTTTGTGAATTTTTCCCCAGTTTGATTAGGACATTGCAGGCTGAATCACCTGATTGTCCGAAAAAAGAAAAAAAAACGTGCTTCGGAGGGCACGTTAAGCCGTCGGTCCCGGTCGCTGTCTTTGGTAGTGGTCGTTACTCAAACCATGTCAGAGGCCTGATAGTTGTGCTACTAGGCGGTTTAAAAACTCTGACACCAGGGTTCATCGGGTCGAAAGACTCGATACCCACTCGACAGAAGAAGACTACATTAATATACTTACAAATCTATCTTAAATAACCCTCAAAACTGAGACGTGGCGGAACGACCTGTATTTATGTCATTTACGCTCTGCCTACCCCATTCAGGATAAAGGCGTGACTATTTGTATGTATTGTCGTGACTAAGTACTCCTTTGCATCAAATCTGCAAAGCACCACCTTATTTCAGTCAGCCATCTTTCAAACCGTCAGGCTTTGAGAATTAGAAAAAGGGAAAAGAAAGAGGGTATACTAAAGTCTATCTAGCATCTCGTTTGGGAATAAAAATCTCCAAAACTCAGATAATGTTCATGTTGTTGATGACATTTTGTCGTAAAAAAGATCCAACGCGGCGAAAAGTCTGCGCCACAGATTTGGAGGAGGTTAGATACGCATTTCATTAAATATCATAAAGAATTGAGGACTGGGAGCGAAAGAAAAACATAGAATGTGCCAGCTGCCAGCTAAGGGATCCGAGAGTTTCAGTATATTGAAATTTAGGCAATGGGCTGACAACCTGTCACTACAGCAATATACCTACAAATCTATCTTAAATAACCCTCAAAACTTTGCAAGACGTGGCGGAACGACCTCTATTTAGATCGATTACGCTCTGCCTACCCCATTAGGGATAAAGGCTTGATTATATGTATGTATATATCATAAAGAATGAGCGTGTGCTTTTTATACATATTTTTTCTTCTTAGCTAGAAAAATCTCAAGTCGAACAACAACCCATTGAACCCTGGTGACAGAGTTTTCAAACCGCCTAGTAGCACAGCCATTAGGCCTCTGACATGGTTTGAGTAATGAACACTATTAAAGTCAGCGACCGGGACCTTAACATCACGGAAAGCACCTCCAAAGCACGGAATCCTATTTGTTTGATTTTGACTATTAGATGATTCGCCCTGCAATGTCCAAACTGGGGAAAACCTCACAAAGTGATAAATTGACAAATATTGAGTTTGTGTTCCCATCCGGGAATAGAACTTAGGACATCCGGATAGTAAGCCCATGGCTCTGACCTCTAGACCACGGAGGCAGTTATACATATTTAGGAGGATTTTATGCCTTGAAATGTTACTATCACTTTTGTTTTAAATAGGTACCCACTATTTATAACAAAATGTGACCATTTAGTACTTATATTGTACTGTCACGTTTGTTCCTTTTTATTTCTGTTGCATGTGTATCTTTGCAATAAAGAACTTGTATTGTACTTATTTAAAAAATAAACTCAATTTAGCATTGCCTCCGTTATCCTAACCAAACAGGTGACAATTTCACTAAGTGACAAAAGAATTAGACCAGATGACTGGACTACGTAAAAGCACTTGATTGGTTGTTTTCAGTAGTCCAGTGCGCGTTAATAAGTTTGTGTATTACATAAACAGCGAAGGCACGCATTGACAGCCAACAAGCGGCATCTACAGTGTCTATACAAAATCTTTGATCTGCGTAAAAGATGACAAGAGCTGGCGCAAATTGGTCGTAAAAAGTGTCTTGTTACTGTGATTCCCTGATGTTTTGTGAACGTTACAGTCCGTCAAGGATTTAAATGAACGTCGGCGGGGGCGCTTCAGTATAAAGATAACTATAAAATTTCAAAATGGCGGCGTTAGTTCCTCTTTTTGCCACGTGCATTTAAAGCGTGGTTGTACTATGACGTTACGAAAAGTCGGAGTTATCAGCCAGGCCTTTGAATAAATTGCTTGAGACCGAGAAGCAGGAAGAAGATAATATAAAGTTGGTATTCACGCAATTGTTGTGATGTACTTTGACGACTTTGTACTATGTGGTAACGGTAAATATTCGTTCTATGAAGCAATTAAAGCTGTAATAAAAAAAACTTGCATACATACATATAATCACGCCTTTATCCCTAATGGGGTAGGCAGAGCGTAAACGACCCAAACAAAGGTCGTCCCGCCACGTCTGACAAAGTTTTGAGGGTTATTTAAGATAGAATTCTAGGTATATTGCTGTAGTGACAGGTTGTCAGCCCATCGCCTAAATTACAATATACTGAAACCCTCGGATCCCTTAGCTGGATTTTACAGCATGCCCGGGAGGAAATGCAGCTGGCACATTCTATGTTATTCTCTCGCTCCCAGACCAGCATGGAAGTAACATGGAAGTAACTTGCATACTAGATTGTGATATGTAAATTTACCTGGTGTTGATAACGTAAACGTGTAAAAACCAGTACCCTCGTTTAATCCCCTAGATTAGGAAGCCGACCCCGTGAGATACGAGATAAAGCTATGGAGATGATGATGATGATTATGTAAATTTTCCATTTCCAAAAATATAAAATGGATTAAAAACCAGTATCTTACTTTTGACCCGGAACAAAAACAACTGTATCTTTTGAAAATTAACCTTAAAATAATGTAAGCATAAATAAACTCGTATTAAATTTTTATTTTCTCTTTGGTATATTTTTTGGCGAAACACTTTGTTTCACTTCCTAAAAATATACACTTGATTGATGTATGGTGATTGAAAACCAACAAAATAATGTTTTGCTTCTCAGCGTTTTTTGTGTGAAAATATTTTTACGTAGAAGAAATATTTTTAAAATAAAAAAATCTATTATGGCAGTTTGTAGGAGGAAATCGAAATCAAATGCTGATTTATAAAAATTCTGTAATATGATTTACTTTGGCTTCTTAACATAACATTAAAATACTTTATTGCACGTAATAACATAACATACAACACAACAGATATCAAAAAAAGACAAGTACACCATAGGCGGCCTCATTACTCTGGTAGCAATTTCTTCCAGGCAACCTTTGGTTGAAAAAAAATGTGTAGCGGTAAGCGGGATAGTGCAAACCTAGTCAAATAGGTATCGTAAATACATTACATTACATATCACTATATAGTATAAAACAAAGTCGCTTTCTCTGTCCCTATATACCTATGTATGCATACATGATTAAAACTACGCAATAGATTTTGATACGGTTTCTTTTAATGGATAGAGTGATTCAAGTGGAAGGTTTACATTATATTACATACATACATACATACATACATATAATCACGCCTTTATCCCTAATGGGGTAGGCAGAGCGGAAACGACCTAAACCCAGGTCGTTCCGCCACGTCTGACAAAGTTTTGAGGATTGTTTAAGATAGATTTGTAGGTATATTGCTGTAGTGACAGGTTGTCAGCCTGTCGCCTAAATTGCAATATACAGAAACCCTCGGATCCCTTAGCTGGTTTTTACAGCATGCCCGGGAGGAAATGCAGCTGGCACATTCTATGTTTTTCTCTCGCTCCCAGTCCAGCATGGAAGTAATACATGCATAATATAGTAGAGAAGCACTGATAATTTCCGTGCGAAGCCGGGGCGGGTCGCTAGTTATACATAAACTTCTTCTGTAACATTACAATTATCTACATCTCTGAAGTTTACATGCCATGAACCACTCATGGTATGTTAACTTGTCAGCTAATTGATCAGACCTGCAATGCTGCCGTACTTAACAATCATAATAAATGAAAAGTAAAATTGAATGAAAAGTGAAAAATTAATATTTTTTTTATTCCTGAAATGAAATGAAATGAAAACATTTATTTGCAGACAGACACATACATACATATAATCACGCCTTTATCCCTAATGGGGTAGGCAGAGCGTACACGACCTAAACAAAGATCGTTCCGCCACGTCTGACAAAGTTTTGAGGGTTATTTAAGATAGATTTGTAGGTATATTGCTGTAGTGACAGGTTGTCAGCCTGTCGCCTAAATTGCAATATACAGAAACGCTCGGATCCCTTAGCTGGTTTTTACAGCATGCCCGGGAGGAAATGCAGCTGGCACATTCTACGTTTTTCTCTCGTTCCCAGTCCAGCATGGAAGTAAGACACACACGGTTAAATTACAGTGTAGATAAAATCACAAGATATATAGTACAGGCGTGGTACACCAACAATTGGTATGCAAATATTCAATAATAATTAAATAATTAAAGGAGTTATATTTATCAAGTCAAGATTTTCTAGTTCATTAATAAAAATGACAAAATTTTCTTTTTTCAAAATGTTTATTCGTTTTTAACCACCATTTTTTTTAAAGTATTACTCTCCTTACTGCATTTTTACTTAGCACGGCAGAATGCAGATTTGATTTATCCTTTGTTACCTATTTCTTAATTTCTACTTGACAATTTTTTTTTGTGTCTCTGTATGCACAGCGTACATAGAATTTATTCCAACATTATAGAAAAACAAAAAAAAACTAGCCACAAAAATCCTCTAAAATATTACAACACATACTTCCCCCTTCAAGCTCCTATCTTCAATACAGGGTGGTTCATAAATTATGAATCTAGCGACACGATACAATCTCAGCGATGGGAATATTATGCCGAGATCGTATCTCACCCACACCCTGTATACATGTAAAACATAGGATATGTTTTTCGAATTTTCGCTTACTTAACATGTCGCCTTTGATGTGTACTATCTGTATGGTAAATAGTATATTTATTGGAAGATGGTAAGTTAGGGAGTGAAATTTTCTGTTGTTTTGTTTGGCAACAACTTGGTTAGGTAGCGTTGGGTAGCGTTGACTCGGTTAAAGAAGACTTATTTATACTAACTTACGCTTGCTTACACGTAGACATATTTAAATTGCCGAACTAGGAACGAGAAAACATCGAGCGTAGACACCATTTTATTTTAATTCCCTGCCATACTGTAAAAATAGAGGGATCTTATTATTTCGGCGTAATAAATAATTATTTACTAAATCTATAAACTTTTCTGGCAAACTCATAATCTTCATAGCCTTATCCCGTATTTCACAGGATCGGCTACCTAATCTAGGTGATTGAACGAGGGTACTGGTTTTTACACAGAGCGACTGCCATCTGACCTCCGCAACCCAGAAGGGAAACCAGACCCAGATTAGGTCAGAGTTTTCTAGCCGCCAGTGGCCTCTGATATGGCTTAGCGACTACTATCTACGGTATTAAGCGATATTAACCGGGGCCAACGGCTTAACGTGCCTTCCGAAGTAGCGCCGAATAAACTTTTCTGACCAACTGTTAGTTATTAAATACCATCAAATTCACAGTTCATTCTAAAACAACCCTCAAAACTTATCAGACGTGTAGACTTATTAGAAATAATAGCATAAAGGATAGGTTCCTATATTTAATATTTCGTCCGATACTGTCAATTTCTGCGAAGGTCTTTTAGATTGGCACCACAAGGGTAGGTAAGGTTATGGGCGTTTGTGCCGTCAGATGGCACGGGAACGATACGGCAAAGTCCCGATAACGTCCACCTACTTCCAATTTGAGTGAACACACTCACACGCAAGCTTCATACTAATACAAAACAAATGCAGTTAGGCAGGTCGGCGACGGTACCGGTTGGAATCAATGCCGTGCCGGCAAGTGGAAAAGCGTACCATATAATTTTATAGATTATATCTACCACGATACTGTCGACGGTGCTGTGCCGTCGCCGTTGCCGTCGCCGTGCCGTCTAGCCAAGAAACGCCAATTTTTTTTTTTTTTTTAAATAAATATAGGCGAGCATTTGTCCGCCATCTCACCTGGTGGAAAGTGACGATGCGGACTATGTTGAAGCATACTCACCTATGTAGTGCCTATTCACTCTCGCCTTGAAAAGGCCCAGGTTATATTGTTCCGGAAACAGATCTTTCACTTTAGGAATAATATAACTGAGCGGTTTCAGTTCTTCTTCCTCTTTTCGTGTGGATTTCGAGCCGATCGACCCGAGGAACACTGGTGTTAGAAATTTTAAACCGCCTAATAGCACAGCAAAGAGGCTTTGACATGGTTTGTGTAACGACCACTACAAAAAAAATACAGCGACCGGGACCGACGGCTTGACATAACTTTCGAAGCACGGAATCATTTTTTTCCAGACAATCAGGTGATTCATTGCATTGTAAGGACAACGTCGGTCGTAAGGACGAAACTGGAGAAATAGCACAAAGTGATAAAGTGACAAATTTTAATATCAATTTTGTGTTTTCCTCCTGGGAATCGAACTCGGGACCTCCGCATCGGGAGACCATGGCTCTGACCACTAGACCATTGAGGCAGTTATCCATCCTTCAGTTAAGGAATAATAATTGACCGGTTTCAGTTATGGGACACGAATTGATGAACGTCAGTTCGAATCCCAAACACGTACCTTTTGCTATTCCACATAAAAACCAATGAATAATCTGCCTTATCCAGATATGCGTGGGAAGCATAAAATTGATTAGGCTTTATAACGAAAATTCGGAAACGAGAAAATCGAGATCGTGAACATCATTCGAAAAAGTTTTCTTAAACAAGTTTTTTTTTTATTATGGAATAAATAAACAAATTGTTTATTCGGAAGAGTTTAATTTTGGAGTCTATTAATTCGAAATCAAAGTGTTTATTCAGTGATAAATAAAATAAAAATTAAAAAAAATAGCTTTTTAAAAAAAAAAAATAATTCTGATTGTGATAAATACATAATTTTTCAATATTGTTTCACATACAGTTATTTTTTTATTTTAATTAATAAATATATATTGGTTGAATTATGTTTAAAACTCATTCTCACTGACATCGAGTAATTATTTTGGTAATGTTTTGTTTAATGTTCCATGCTGGACTGGGAGAGATAGAAAAACATAGAATGTTCCAGCTGCCCTTCCTCCCGGGCATGCTGTAGAAGACAACAAAAGGGACTCGAGGGTTACAGTGTATTGTAAATTAGGCGATGGGCTGACAACCTGTCACTATGGCAATACACATTGCAATCTAAAATTACCCTCAATTATTGTCAGACGCGGCGAAAGCGCCTTTTACGAGGCGTTTAACGCTCTGCCTACCCCGTAAGGGATAAAGGCGTGATTTTATGTATGTATGTAAAGTTTAAGGGCTTTCTCTAGGTCACTTTTATTATGGAGTTTATTTTGACTTCCATGCTGGACTGGATTAATATTTAATTTTTTTTGAATTGTAACTATATGTACGCCGACAGGCAGAGCGCAATTGGACATTTTATTACATTAACAACTGATTTATACTTGTGACTCACATTAATAAATGATTTGATTTGATTTGGAAGCGAGAGAAAAACATAGGATGTGCCAGCTGCATTTCCTCCGGGGCATGCTAAAACTGGCTAAGGGATACGAGGGGTTCTGTATGTTGCAATTTAGGCGATGAGCTGACAACCTGTCACTATTGCAACAAACCCAAATCTGTCTTAAATAACCCTCAAAACTTTTTCAGGCGTGGCGGTCTTTGTTTAGGTCATTTACAGTCTTCCTACCCCATAAAGGCGTGATTATATGAATGTATGTTTATTTCAGTCCAGATTCAGATTCGGTACAAGGGCCATATTTTTGAACCTCTCGAAAACGTAAAGTTTGCATACGATTTGCATACATTTTTCCATGGGAATCTAAGTCTTTCGTATTCGAATTCGATTCGAGTGATTCAAAAATATGTCTCGAGATTCGTAGCAATCCTTGGTAATGAAATCATTTATTATTCTTGTGTTTATGGCCCCAAAAGTAAATCAAAACAGGATACCATGCCAAATATTTAATTTTGTCAGTGAATTCTCTAAGACACGAATATAACCACAAGCCCAAATGGTAAATAAATAAAACAAACATACATACATATAATCACGCCTTTGTCCCTAATTTGGTAGGCAGAGCGTAAACGACCTAACTTAAGTTCGTCCCGCAACGCCTGACAAAATTTTGAGGGTTATTTAAGATAGATTTGTAAGTATATTGCTGTAGTGACAGGTTGTCAACCCATCGCCTAAATTGCAATATACAGAAACCCTCGGATCCCTTAGCTGGTTTTTACAGCATGCCCGGGAGGAAATGCAGCTGGCGCATTCTATATTTTTCTCTCGCTCCCAGGCCAGTATGGAAGGAAAAACAAAAAATAAAAGTAAAACAAACAATGATATAATTACGAGGCCGCCCGTTATGACTTATTTGCACGGTACTGCAATAGGGAATGGATATAACTTCTTGCACGAAAAGTGCAAATTTGTTTCAGTAGAGATACCTAATCTACTGTTAACTTTATAAGGGACTAGGTTTCCCATGGTTTAACTTGTAAACTACCTCCGTGGTCTAGTGGCTAGTGCCATGGACTCCCGATCTGGAGGTCCTGGGTTTGTTTCCCAGGGGGGAAACACAAAGTTGATATTTGAGAATTTATCACTTTGTGAATTTTTCCCCAGTTTGGTTAGGACATTGCAGGCTGAATCACCTGTTTGCCCGAAAAAGAAAAAGAAAAAAAATCGTGCTTCGGAGGGCACTTTAAGCCGTCGGTCCCGGTCGCTGTCTTTGATAGTGGTCGTTACTCAAACCATGTCAGCGGCCTGATAGTTGTGCTACTAGGCGGTTTATAAAACTGACACCAGGGTTCATCGGATCGATAGACTCGATACCCACTCGACAGAAGAAGAAGAAGAACTTGTAAAAACGTAAAAGTAGTTTCACTGCTTGCTTAGTGTGTCACTAAATTACTATCCTTTTAATACGCAATAGGCATGTTGGCTGGTTGGCTTAAAAAAAATAACATGGCTAAAAAAATGTGGATCTCAATCATCATATAAAAACGGACATTAAGATTTAATAATGTAGTTAAAAATACAGAAGTTATTGATTTGAGTAGTCAATATCTACTGGCGAGTGACGTCATAACTCACTATTTTCATACAAAGAAGCGTTTTAGCAATTTCATATAAAGTTGCTGATTTGACTAGTAGGAAATTAGCGTACTGCTAGTTTCTTCTAGAGATAGTTTACCTTGTAACGTTTTAGCGTACACTTAGTCGTTCGCTTTTGTCTACTCAGTATTATCGCACAGTAACTATAATACTACGTACAAGTATTATGTACCTAAGTATTTTGCTTTATCAATATTCAATCTGTCAGGTTCTTTTACATTTGCATTTTACAGTCTACAGCCAGGAGCCAATCGACCGAGTGCTTGTGAGACAGCTGGAGTCGAAGCGGCCGACAACGTTCAGGTTGTTCCTGATCCGCGTCTCCAAGTTCCAAGAGGGCGTGCTCCTGAACTCTGCATTCTGGCCGATGGGGGTCGTATTTCGACGCTACAGACCTCTTGCGGTCGTCCATACGTTGAAGTAGTATTAAAGTATTTATATATATGTATGTTAGTCTGTAAGGTATATATTCTATGGGCCTCTGTTTATATTATTTAACATCTACTAATGTAAATATTGCCTGAAATAAAATGATTTATTTATTATTTATTTATTTGCATGCCGTTGTAGCCTATAATTAGAGTAGCATTAAGCTAATTTTAAGGAGATTTTGTTGTGCATTGTAACAATGTATACTCTATTGGTTACTTTATAAATAAATAAATAGTGATATATAAGTGACCGGCAGACAGAATTTTCCCGAAGTAAAAAGTTTGAAGGAGGCCATGAACAACTTTCGGTCGCTGAATCAACTAAGTAAATAAATAAGTAAAAAGTTAGTTGCCTAAAAAACAAATAAAGGTAACCTCTACATTGTTTATATATACAAACATATAATCACGCCTTTATCCCTAATGGGGTAAGCAGAAAGTCAACGACCTAAATAAAGGACGTTCCGCCACGTCTGACAAAGTTTTGAGGGATATTTAAGATAGATTTGTAGGTATACTGCTATAGTGACAGGTTGTCAGCCCATTGCCTAAATTACAATATAATGAAACCTTCGGATCCTTGAATTGATTTTTACAGTATGCCCGGGAGGAAATGCAGCTTGAAAAATCTATGTTTTTCTATCGCTCCCAGGCCAGCATGGAATATGAGTAAAGATAGTGCAATTTCAGAATGTCAGCACTCCCAGAAAGAATTACATTACACAAAAGTTCTGAGAATAACCCGCTTATCTAATATCTAGCCTTTGAAAAATTGGGCTCGTCGGAAACAGCTTGTTACGGAAATAGGCTTCGCGCAGACATTTAGAGTAGGGTAGATACCTCAATGCCTGCCACTTTTCTAAATAACATTACACAAATAACTAGCCTTTGAAAAATTGGGCTCGTCGGAAACAGCTTGTTACGGAAATAGGCTTTGCGCAGACGTTTAGAGTAGGGTAGATACCTCAATGCCTGCCACTTTTCTAAATAACATTACACAAATAACTAGCCTTTGAAAAATTGGGCTCGTCGGAAACAGCTTGTTACGGAAATAGGCTTTGCGCAGACGTTTAGAGTCGGGTAGATACCTCAATGCGTGCCGCTTTTCAGATAGCTTTTGAATATTTGGGCTACGGCTAGCTTGTTACGGTTTTTTTTTCTTCCATGCTGGACTGGGAGTGAAACAAAAACATAGAATGTGCCAGCTAAGCGATCCGGGGGTTTCTGTATATTGCAATTTAGGCGATGGGCTGACGACCTGTTACTATAGGAATATACCTACAAATCAATCTTAAATAACCCTTTAGAAATTTGTCATACGTGACGGAACGACCTTTGTTTAGGTCGTTTACGTACTGTCTACCCCATTAGGGATAAATGCGCGATTATATGTATGTATGTAAATGGGTTTGCTCTTGACTCCAGTCTAGGTCAGAAGTGACTAAGACGCAGTCGACGATGGAACCAGATTACCCAGAAGATGCCTGTTCACTCTAACTTTGAAGTGTTGGGGGTTGAATGCATTCGGAAACACAGACAAAGGTAGTGAGTTCCACTATGAATGAGTTTGGGAAGCGCTTAGTCTGTATTGGTTGAATATCAACCAGGTATGGATGCTGCGGTGCGTCTAGGTTTAATCAGGGTATAATAGGAAATATGACCTATAACGAGTGAAAAAATGCGAAGAGAATGCGAAGAGCCTAAGACTGGGTTCAGTGACGTGCATTAGAAAAGGCTTCTTCTGTCAAGTGGGTATCGAGTCTATCGACCCGATAAACCCTGGAGTTAGAGTTTTTTAAAACCGCCTAGTAGCACAACTATCAGACCTCTGACATGGTTTGAGTAACGACCACTATCAAAGACAGCGACGGCTTAACGTGCCCTACAAAGCACGAAATCTTTTTCTATTTGGAATCAGGTGATTCAGCCTGCAATGTCCTAACCAAACTGGGGAAACTTTCACAAAGTGATAAATTCTCAAATATAAATTTTGTCTTTCCCCCCTGGGAATTGAACCCAGGACTTCCGGATCGGGAGTCCATGGCACTAGCCACTAGACCACGGAGGCGGTTAGGAGGAGTTGAGGAGGAAAGGCTTGAGCTTTGTCTTATTACGTTAAGATTAACATCGACATCGGCAGATAATAAAATGCCATACCGTCTGTACAAGCATATTATGGACTATTATATTGAAGTGCACCGCACGGTGGCGCGAATAAAAAGTAAAAACAAATTATAATTTTATTGAAATTAAGAGATGTACTTAAATCCAAGTCGTCATAAAATAGTGACACGCTCGGTTTTTATTCCATCGAACGAACTAACTGTATCTTGCTTATTATGAATCTGTGGCTCTACTAAAATGGGAACGCTCGGCTGAAATTTCAGACTTGGCTGTTTTATTTGAACAATAATTTGCGAGTTTGATTTACTACTTACTTCGCGTTTGTATAAGACTTGGCGCTTTCACACATTATTATATTAAAGGATCTGGTGTGAGTATGAATTGTTTCTTGACATTAATAAGATAAGATGTTTGCTAGATGCTTTAACCTAGCTACTTTGGTATAACTACTTACTTACCTAAGGGCAGCTACACACAGGTCTCACTTACTGCGCGCAAGGTAGAATCGGTTTTCTCATTTCACTTGCCAATCTTTTGATTCATACATACATACATATAGGCACGCCTTGATCCCTAATGGGGTAGGCAGAGCATAAACTACCTAAACAAAGGTCGTTACGCCACGTCTGACAAAGTTTTGAGGGTTATTTAATATAGATTTGTAGGTGTATTGCTGTAGTGACAGGTTGTCAGCCTGTCGCCTAAATTACAACATACTGAAACCCTCGGCTCCCTTAGCTGGTTTTTACAGCATGCCCGGGAGGAAATGCAACTGGCACATTCTATATTTTTTTCTCGGTCCCAGGCCAGCATGGAAGTAGTGGTAGTCTTTTGATATCGTTTATTAAATTCTACTGATTATTTACCATTTACCAACGCACTTATTTATTTTAAATATTTTATTTGTAAGTACTTTTTACGACTGAAAAGATAAACAAAGGAAGGTCCATGCAATTAATTGAAGCAGCTGAGTATTTCCCATAAATAATTCAAAATTTCGATACAGCCCTCTTATAATTTATTCCTCAATCATAACTCCTGCCTATCACCAGTATTTCAGAAGCCAATACCATGATGAGAAAAAAACCGTTAAAATGGGTCAGATATTAATCATTGTCAATTTTAAATGCCTCTGGGGCCAAGTAGTCTGAGCCTTAGGCTCTTGATCCGGAGGTTGTAGGTTTGATTCACGCGAAGGAATACAATGTTGTTCAGTTCAATAATTGATCACTTTGAGATATTCTAGGTACAAACTAGGTAATAGTTTGGTTACGACAGACCGAATCTCTTGACAGTCCGTCAATAAAATCCCGTGCTTCGGAGGGTACGTTAAGTCATCGACCTGGTTAGCTGTTTCTGTTAGTCGTTACACTATGTCATTGAACATGGTCACTTTCGGCTATCTCTGATGTGGACTGGTTAATCGGTGCAGTGCAAACCATGGCACACTTACCATTGTGCCCCAACACTTGCACGCCAGCGGATTTAATGGACGGCAGTCAATCCGCAATACAAGTGGATGAATTAGATAGATAGATATATTATTTATTGCACATAAAACAAAAACAACAGGAATTGAGAACAAATTAAATAAAAATTAAAGTAAAATGAAGGCGGTCTAATTGCTTTGGTAGCAATTTCTACCAGGCAACCTTGGGTAGAGGAAATCAAATGTAGATAATGCGGGATAGTGCATCTTACTAAAAACTAATTAAAATAGACAAATCTACATAAAACACATATATAATATACATAAATTACGTAATTTCTGAATTCTGGGCCGCTATGATGTTTTTTCTTGTTACATCGACACGCTAATAAGAAGACTGTGTCAGAAATCTTCCAAGCACTTGATATCTCTGCCACCAGTTCTAATCCACTCGATACCTACAACGGATACTTACCATGATGTTTTGGCTAAAAAATTCCATTGAAAAGGGTCAGATATTAATCATTGTCATCTTTTACTGCGAAGTTTCGATTAATTATGATTTACGACTAAACAGCTGTCATGGCTTCCTCTGTGAGCTAAATGTGGTAATAGTGATGAGACAATGGCCTTAGTTTCTTATCGATATCGATTGTCAATATATTTATTTATCTTTATGCACAAAATATTACATTGGCGGACTTAAACATTATCTACAAGTCTACCTTAGGGCATGTAGAACTGACAGCTTTCATTCAACAACATTCATATGAACATTCTGTTTTATACGAAAACAGATGAGTTTTAACAGCAAAATCATAATGACGTAATTTATATTTGACTTCTTAAGTGATCACGAAGAAATTCAATTATAGAATAAATTGAAATTTAGGCGATGGGTAAATTTTTCATAACTACAGAGGACTCCTATTTTACTAATATCCAATAAATAGTTTGAATTTATTAATATTTCTCTATTTCTACGTTACCAAGTCGATATTTTCTAATACCGTTGAGGTACATGACAACTTTCAAAGCAGCTAAATACGGATGAAAGTTATGATATGTGGTTGTAAAATGTTCATCTTAGTCACTAGATGGCATTCCAATGTTTACAGTTTGGGTTTTAGAAAATATTTTAATGTGTTTTATATTTTAAGAACTGTTAGGTTAGTCATAATAACAAATTTTATGGGAATGAGCAGGCGTTTTATAAGAAAAAGTTTCTTATTATATTATACAGCGTAAGTAGAGCGCCAACGACCACAAATTTACATTTTAAGAGTTATTTTATTAAGCACTATATTGTATGTCAAATGTATCTGTAAGAAATAGTGTCAGCCCTCTCTGACTAACGCTCGTATTAATAAAGCGATCTCAAGATTGACAGTCAGTTTGAATTCGTATCAGAAAAGTCTTTCAGTACAAAATGGCCTGTCAAATCTATACTTTATATTGCTCTCAATCTTGAAATTGATTTATAATTACGACCCTAAATAACTTTGAAAGCTTGGCTGCCTGTGTACCGCTTTTTACAATATGCACGGAAAGAAATACAGCTGTTCGTTCAACCTTTTTAACATAAATTAAGCATTGATCACGGGCCAATTGATCGGTAAGTACAAAAAGCTTAGGTATGCTAAAAAACAACTAAGGCACTTTTACATACATACATATAATCACACCTTTATCCCTAATGGGGTAGGCAAAACATTAACGACCAAAACAATGGTCGTTACGCTACCACTGACAAAGTTTCGAGGGTTATTTAAGATAGAATTGTGCGTATATTGCTGTAGTGACAGGTTGTCAGCCCATCGCCTAAATTGCAATATACAGAAACCATCGGATCCCTTAGCTAGTTTTAACAGCATGCCCGGGAGGAAATGCAGCTAGCACATTCTATGTTTTTCTCTTGCTCCCAGTCCAGCATAGGCACTTTTACGAAGGTGCTAAATCATCTATCACAGCTCTTCAAATACAACTGCTTTCGGAAATACCTCGAGTGAAAATATCTTCTGAAAATTATGCACCTGTGTTTTATAATTCCTTTGTTTTGGTCTCTCATTCCAGTTGGGTTCGATTCCAATAGATAGATGAATAATCAATTTATCACTTTCTAGTTTTTAAGTTTTGGGCCACGACATTGTAAGATTTATGTCCTGTGTTTCATCGAGAGAGATTGTTCCTAGTTTAATTAGGAAAATTCAGGATAAATCACCTCTATCAATACCAAGTAAAAAAAAAAACGAGTTTTAGACAGCATTACCACAGTTACTACGTAAACCATATCAGACGCCTTTTAGGTGGTTTAAAAATTGTGATATTTCATTTCATTTTTCACCTATAAAACCTCAAAAATATCTGGATTCCGTAAGTCCCTAGGTAAGATTCAACGGTGCAAAAACATCTATCACAGCTCTTTGAATACAATTACTTTTGGAAATACCTCGAGTGAAAATATCTTCTGAAAATTCCTTGTTTCAGAGAGCATTTTAGGCCAACGTAAACCCCAGTCACTACGCAAACCAAATCAAATACCTTTTAAGTGGTTTAAAAACTTTGACTCTATGGTGTTTCATATCGTTCGTCACCTATAAAAGCGCAAAAGTATCCGGGTTCTGAAAGTCCCCAGGTAAGATTCAAAGGTGCAAAAACATCTATCACAGCTCTTCGAATACCACTGCTTTTGGAAATACCTCCAGTGAAAATATATTCTGAAAATTGCTTGTTTCAGAGAGCATTTTAGGCCAACGTAAACCCCAGTCACTAGGCAAACCAAATCAAATACCTTTTAAGTGGTTTAAAAACTTTGACTCTATGATATTTCATATCGTTCGTCACCTATAAAACCTCAAAAGTATCCGGGTTCTGAAAGTCCCCAGGTAAGATTCAAAGGTGAAAAATCATCTATCACAGCTCTTCGAATACCACTGCTTTTGGAAATACCTCGAGTGAAAATATCTTCTGAAAATTCCTTGTTTCAGAGAGCATTTTAGGCCAACGTAAACCCCAGTCACAACGAAAACCAAATCAGATACCTTCTAGGTAGTTTAGAAACTTTGACTCCATGATATTTCATATCGTTCGTCACTTATAAAACCTCAAAAGTATCTGGGTTCTGTAAGTCCCCAGGTAAGATTCAACGGTGCAAAAACATCTATCACAGCTCTTCGAAGACAACTGCTTTCGGAAATACCTCGAGTGAAAATATCTTCTGAAGCCTGTACACCTGTGTTTTACGATTTCATGACTCCTCCCTTTTTGTGTTTAGCTGAACTGATAGCGGCTATCCGAAAGTCTAGGTCCGTATGTTAGGAGAGAAAAGTTGAACAAGTAAGGTTTAGTCGGAGAAAATGTAGATTTCTGAACAAAATGAAAAATAAATTTAATTTCAAGTTTTTTCTTTTATTTTAAACATTAATCATCCTACTTATTAGACATACATACATACATATGATCACGCCTTTAATCCTAACGTGGTAGGCAAAGAGGAAACAACCTAAACAAAGGTCGTTACGCCACGTCTAACAAAGTTTTGAGGGTTATTTAAGGTAGATTTGATATTTGAGGGTTATTTAAGATAGATTTCTTCCATGCTGGACTGGGAGCGAGAGAAAAACATAGAATGTGCCAGCTGAATTTCCTCCCGGGCATGCTGTAAAAACCAGCTAAGGGTTCTGAGGGTTTCAGTATATTGCAATTTAGGCGATGGGCTGACAACCTGTCACTACAGCAATATACGTACATATATATATACACATAGTTATATACAATAAACGTATATATATATATATATGTGTATATGTATGATTTGATATTGCTATCACTACAAGCTGTCAACCTATCGCCTAAATTGCAATATACAGAAACCCTCGGATCATCGAAATGCCATTTTTTTACAAACTAAAAAAAATATCTGCTGTCTATCAGCAGCGGTTCAGTGTCGTTGACTGAGTAACGCCTATCAGTTTGCGGGACGCTGTCCCTTGCACTCCGTATAGTTACGGTACATTAAAATCTGAAAACGTCGTAATGTTTACTTAACTTTCGCCTCGAAGTGACGTGAAATATAACAGTACTTAAAAGAAACTTATGATACCACTAATGTGGGGCTATTTCGGTTAAAAAGTCGGTTTTCGTAAACATTAAAGTATTTTTTGATGTCTACCGTTTGATCTTTAAATAAGTCGAACATATTTAATGAATGTTTGGTGTTTGGTATCAAGTATCTTAGGGAGTTAATATTTTATGACAAGATGGGGTGTTCCTTTGATATAGAAAGCTGGTGTTTATTTTTGGAATTCAATTTTGTATATTTAGGTATAAATTACAATTTCAAACAAAAAGGTTTTTTAATTCCTAAATATTTATACCAATGTAGGTTTATCCTGAATAATAAATTTTATAGTAAGTATTTCCAATAATTATGATGCTTATCTGACTGTAGAATTGTCATATTGACCGACAGGTCACAAAAAAATTTATTATGCCTATACTTGTATGAGCGGCAAGATTTTTATGACCCGTCGGTCGATATCATCATAATAGTCGAAAGACTATTCTTCTATACATACATACATAAAATCACGCCTTTATCCGTTACGGGGTAGGCAGAGCGTTAAACGCCTCGTAAAAGGCGCTTTCGCCGCGTCTGATAAAAATTGAGGGCAATTTTAGATTGTAATGTGTATTGCTAATGTGTAGTGATAGGTTGTCAGCCCATCGCCTAAATTACAATACACTGTAACCCTCGAGTCCCTTTTGCTGTCTTCTACAGCATGCCCGGGAGGAAGGGCAGCTGGAACATTCTATGTTTTTCTATCTCTCCCAATCCAGCATGGGAGAAATTATATTACTACTACTATTACTACTACTATTATTGCTACTTATTTTATTATTTTAAGACTATTCAAAATGTACACAAATTAAATTCAACTTAAAATATTACCGCAATCAGAAAATTACAAAACGTCCTTTAAAAATGTCCTAACCAATATTATTAATCACAATTAGATGAAAAAAAGTACGTCAGGAATTCCTAATGGGCCAAACGAGATGGAAATCAAATTTATCGCTTTTTCTCTTTCATACGTTGTGGCAATAACGAAAGTAGCGGTTAGGGTTCCGTAGTCACACATAAAACATAGATATAATAAAATATCAAGTTGCTTCAATGCTGGACTGGGGGCGAGAGACAAACATAGAATGTGCCAGCTGCATTTTCTCCTGGGCATGCCGTATAAATCAGCTAAGGGTTTCGAGGGTTTCTGTATATTGAATTTTAGGCGATAGGCTGACAGCTTGTCAGCAATATACCTCAAATCTATCTTAAATAACCCTCAAAACTTTATCAGACGTGGCGTAACGACATTTGTTTAGGTCGTTTCCTCTCTGCCTACCCCGTTAGGATTAAAGGCCAGATTGTATGTATGTATGTATCAAGATGAGAAATTTAATGAAGATTGAGATATGTTTTACTAATACATACATATAGTCACGTTTTTATCCCTAATGGGGTAGGCAGAGCGTAAACGAACTAATCAATAGTCGTTCCGCAACGTGTGACAAAGTTTTGAGGGTTATTATAGATAGATTTGTAGGTATATTGCTGTAGTAACAGGTTGTCAGTTCATCGCCTAAATTAAAATATACATAAATCTTCGGATCCCCTAGCTGGTTTTTACAGCACGCCCGGGAGGAAATGCAGCTGGCACATTCTATGTTTTTCTCTTGCTCCCAGTCCAGCATAGAAGAAACTAATAATACGTTTATAAAGTGAGAGAAAAACAGGATGTTATTGTATTTTAAAGAACTCTATCTCTTTAATTTTTTTTTGTGTTTCGAACCCACCACGTACCAATATGTATTTCAGTTCCAGCGACAGCGACCTATCAGCGACTATCAGTGACAGCGACCGGGACCGACGGCTTAACATGCCCTCCGAAGCACGGAATCATTTTACTTTTCAGACTATCAGGTGATTCAGCCTGCAATGTCCTTACCAAACTAAGGAAAACTTCACAAATTGATAAATTGACAAACATCAACTTTGTCCCCACCCCCCCTGGGAATCGTAAGCCCATGGCTCTAGCCACTAGACCACGGAGCAGGCACCCTCGTTCAATCCCCTTAAATAGGTAGCCGACCCCATGCGATGCGGGATAAGGCTAGGGAGATGATTTTAATTTCTTACCATTTATTTGATATTAATTTATAATACCTAACTACAATTTTCGTATGGATGTCCAAATTATTTGATCATTAATAATAATAAGTAACCTAAGTAGCTTATTTACTTACCTATACAATATATTGCCTAAAATGTATACCAGCCCACTAGTTCAACTTTTTATTTTCCTGTACCCTAAGGTTGCTTGGAAGAAATTGCTGCTTAGCAATAAGGCCGCCTATTTGTACTACTATTTGTTTCATTTAATTTTATTTTCTCTTGCGTCTTTTCTGTGCAATAAAATATATTCTTATCTTATCTTATTTTATTACAGAAAGTCCAATTAATTTGATCATATAATTATGAAATATTATGTAGGTATAATCATGGAGTAACATAGGTATAATTTGAATATTAGTTCAGTCACATAACATGACTGCCTCCGTGGTCTAGTGGCTAGTGCCATGGACTCCCGATCCGGAGGACCTGGGTTCGATTCCCAGGGAGGAAATACAAAGTTGATATTTGAGAATTTATCACTTTGTGAATTTTTCCCCAGTTTGGTTAGGACATTGCAGGCTGAATCACCTGATTGTCCGAAAAGAAAAAGATTTCGTGCTTCGGAGGGCACGTTAAGCCGTCGGTCCCGGTCGCTGTCTTTGATAGTGGTCGTTACTCAAACCATGTCAGAGGCCTGATAGTTGTGCTACTAGGCGGTTTAAAAACTCTGACACCAGGGTTCATCGGGTCGATAGACTCGATACCCACTCGACAGAAGAAGAAGACATAACATGTTAACAATTTTTGAATGATAAATTTTTCTTCAACTAGAGAAACCTTTTAGAATATCGATGATAAATAAACATTATATTGCCGTCGATTCTTGCGACATTATCCTAATTCAAATTCTTAGCTAATGCTGTCACTTTGTTAACTTTGACATAAGAACAGGATAGATTTAAAATTAAACTATTTAGGCTTAAGTGAGACATTCTTAATAAAGATTTTAATAACGGGCACTCACTTTAGAAAATAAGTCGCGTACTTCACGACATGTTTCGGGACATTCGGAGTCCCTTCATCATCCGAATGTCCCGAAACATGTCGTGAAGTACAAGACCAAAATTAAAATTAATATTCCTAATCTAACATAAAACTGCTTATTTGATGTATAATAAGGAAGCATTCTCCATGCTCAGTTCTTATTTTAAGCGTCAAAGTCATGTGTATTTGCAATCCTGTTCTTAATTTAAATTTAAGACAGTGAAGCTTGGAATTAGTTAAGGAATAGTGCGTGCAGAATTGCCGCCATTATCATATTTTATTAACAAAAGAAATATATTTCTTCCTTTGCAGAACCCTCCTATATCGAGGTCTACCGTTTGATCTTTAAATAAGTCGAACATATTTAATGAATGTTTGGTGTTTGGTATCAAGTATCTTAGGGAGTTAATATTTTATGACAAGATGGGGTGTTTCTTTGATATGGAAAGCTGGTGTTTATTTTTGGAATTCAATTTTGTATATTTCGGTATAAATTACAATCTCAAACAAAAAGGTTTTTTAATTCCTAAATATTTATACCAATGTAGATTTATCCTTAATAATAAATTTTATAGTAAGTATTTCCAAAAATTATGATGCTTATCTGACTGTAAAATTGTCATATTGACCGACAGGTCACAAATAAAATTATTATGCCTATACTTGTATGAGCGGCAAGATTTTTATGACCCGTCGGTCGATATCATCATAATAGTCGAAAGACATACATACATACATATAATCACGCCTTTATCCCTAATGGGGTAGGCAGAGCGTAAACGACCTAAACAAAGGTCATTCCGCCACGTCTGACAAAGTTTTGAGGGTTATTTTAAGATCGATTTGTAGGTATATTGCTGTAGTGACAGGTTGTCAGCCCATCGCCTAAATTACAATATACTGAAACCCTCAGATCCCTTAGCTGTTTTTTACAGCATGCCCGGGAGGAAATGCAGCTGGCACATTCTATGTTTTTCTCTCGCTCCCAGGTCAGCATGGAATGGATGGAGTCTTTCGACTATTCTTCTATTTTATTATTTAAAGATTATTCAAAATGTACACAAATTAAATTCAACTTAAAATATCACCGCAATCAGTAAATTACAAAACGTCCTTTAAAAATGTCCTAACCAATATTATTAATCACAATTAGATGAAAAAAAGTACGTCAGGAATTCCTAATGGGCCAAACGAGATGGAAATCAAATTTATCGCTTTTTCTCTTTCATACGTTGTGGCAATAACGAAAGTAGCGGTTAGGGTTCCGTAGTCACACATAAAACATAGATATAATAAAATATCAAGTTGCTTCAATGCTGGACTGGGGGCGAGAGACAAACATAGAATGTGCCAGCTGCATTTTCTCCTGGGCATGCCGTATAAATCAGCTAAGGGTTTCGAGGGTTTCTGTATATTGAATTTTAGGCGATAGGCTGACAGCTTGTCAGCAATATACCTCAAATCTATCTTAAATAACCCTCAAAACTTTATCAGACGTGGCGTAACGACATTTGTTTAGGTCGTTTCCTCTCTGCCTACCCCGTTAGGATTAAAGGCCAGATTGTATGTATGTATGTATCAAGATGAGAAATTTAATGAAGATTGAGATATGTTTTACTAATACATACATATAGTCACGTTTTTATCCCTAATGGGGTAGGCAGAGCGTAAACGAACTAATCAATAGTCGTTCCGCAACGTGTGACAAAGTTTTGAGGGTTATTATAGATAGATTTGTAGGTATATTGCTGTAGTAACAGGTTGTCAGTTCATCGCCTAAATTAAAATATACATAAATCTTCGGATCCCCTAGCTGGATTTTACAGCACGCCCGGGAGGAAATGCAGCTGGCACATTCTATGTTTTTCTCTTGCTCCCAGTCCAGCATAGAAGAAACTAATAATACGTTTATAAAGTGAGAGAAAAACAGGATGTTATTGTATTTTAAAGAACTCTATCTCTTTAATTTTTTTTTGTGTTTCGAACCCACCACGTACCAATATGTATTTCAGTTCCAGCGACAGCGACCTATCAGCGACTATCAGTGACAGCGACCGGGACCGACGGCTTAACATGCCCTCCGAAGCACGGAATCATTTTACTTTTCAGACTATCAGGTGATTCAGCCTGCAATGTCCTTACCAAACTGAGGAAAACTTCACAAATTGATAAATTGACAAACATCAACTTTGTCCCCACCCCCCCTGGGAATCGTAAGCCCATGGCTCTAGCCACTAGACCACGGAGCAGGCACCCTCGTTCAATCCCCTTAAATAGGTAGCCGACCCCATGCGATGCGGGATAAGGCTAGGGAGATGATTTTAATTTTTTACCATTTATTTGATATTAATTTATAATACCTAACTACAATTTTCGTATGGATGTCCAAATTATTTGATCATTAATAATAATAAGTAACCTAAGTAGCTTATTTACTTACCTATACAATATATTGCCTAAAATGTATACCAGCCCACTAGTTCAACTTTTTATTTTCCTGTACCCTAAGGTTGCTTGGAAGAAATTGCTGCTTAGCAATAAGGCCGCCTATTTGTACTACTATTTGTTTCATTTAATTTTATTTTCTCTTGCGTCTTTTCTGTGCAATAAAGTATATTCTATTTCTCATATTTATCTTATCTTATTTTATTACAGAAAGTCCAATTAATTTGATCATATAATTTATGAAATATGTATGTATAATCATGGTAGTAACATAGGTATAATTTGAATATTAGTTCAGTCACATAACATGTTAACAATTTTGGAATGATATATTTTTCTTCAACTAGAGAAACCTTTTAGAATATCGATAAATAAACATTATATTGCCGTCGATTCTTGCGACATAATCCTAATTAAAATTCTTAGCTAATGCTGTCACTTTGTTAACTTTGACATAAGAACAGGATAGATTTAAAATTAAACTATTTAGGCTTAAGTGAGACATTCTAAATAAAGATTTTAATAACGGGCACTCACTTTAGAAAATAAGTCGCGTACTTCACGACATGTTTCGGGACATTCGGAGTCCCTTCATCATCCGAATGTCCCGAAACATGTCGTGAAGTACGCGACTTATTTTCCAAAGTGAGTGCCCGTTATTAAAATATTCACTTTAAAATTCCTAATCTGACATAAGACTGCTTATTTGATGTATAATAAGGAAGCATGCTCCATGCTCAGTTCTTATTTTAAGCGTCAAAGTCATGTGTATTTGCAATCCTGTTCTTAATTTAAATTTAAGACAGTGAAGCTTGGAATTAGTTAAGGAATAGTGCGTGCAGAATTGCCGCCATTATCATATTTTATTAACAAAAGAAATATATTTTTTCCTTTGCAGAACCCTCCTATATAAACGTAAAACATGGCATTGTTTTTTTATTGTTTCGGCGACAGCACATTTTTAGAACGTAATTTTTTACGTCGCCGTCGCTAAACGGAGCTAATAAATTTGACGAAAGGAACGTAAAATTTAACGTCGAAGACTCAGTTGTTAGTTATAACGTAGAAAATTTACGATATACTCGGTTTGGTGTTTTTTTGGTTTTTTTGTGGCGGTCTATGACCTAATAATATGACCAAAATGGGATATAATATTTTAAAGTGGATATGTAGGCAACAGTTAACACGCATAAACAAGTTCGAATTAAATAACGTAGAAATGCGATCAAAAGCAGACGCATAATTAGCACTTCTAATCGTAAAATAATAGGTATTTACGTACTATTAACAACATAAATTTTCTACGTAAAGAAAATTGTATTTTGGGGTGGGATGGGATCTACCTCTTAGTGGTTCTTCCAGGGCAACTGCAACACAGGCTTGCCTGTGAATAAATCTGGCTGAACGATCCATACAAAGCAGTGGCAGGCTCCGCAAGGGGCCACCTGGCTCGCAACCACCCTCTCACCGGAGTCCAGCGCCAAACAGCTTGCTGTGTTCCGTCGGTGCGTGAGATTGCTAGTGCCATAACAGGCATCTTCTTGCTGAGCTCACTTCATCGTCGACTCTGTCACGGTCATCCCTGACCTAGTGTCTAGAGTCAAGAGCAAATCCATTTCTAATAAAAAACAAAACAAAAAGTAGATAATTATAGTGTAGGTACGTTGTTTTTAACTGAAATAATATAAGAATTCTTTCCATATTTTAGACACCGTGGAAAAATATATTTATAGACTTAAGTTGGATGAAATATTATTCTATAATAATTTCACGTTTATTAAGTAAGGATGATCATGATTAATTAGTAATATTTTTTTTAGTTTAATCCTGAGGCATATTCTATGCGAAGTTTTAATGATAAATAAGATTTAATTATAGAAAAAAATACGAAATGAAATCTTATTGGGAATAAAAATATAACTCGAAATTTCTAGTCTGGTAAATAATAATACTTTTTTAAAACCATTTTCTTAAGGTTTATTTAATGTAATCTCCATTATTTTATTTACTCGACTATTCTGGACTATATGAACATACGGACAATTTCCTTTTTCTGTTTTTAGTAAACTACATCTGCTGACTAAAATACTCCAAGATTTAAGATACCACTGATACTTAAACAAACTGCGGATTAGCTTCTCTATTTTATTTACTGGAATCTTAATCTCCATCAGTTCTTGAAACAAGTTTAGCATTTTAGAGGGGAGTTAAATACGGTCTACAAGAATTTATGAGTCGTGCTTAGTTGACGCGATAAGATATAAATAAAAATAAATTTGAAAAGAATTGGCACCGCAGCCGACATATACAATTAAAAAAAATAGAATATCCACAAATCGAAGGATATTTTTCAAACAAGATGTGCATAAATACATACACATAATCACGCCTTTATCCCAAATGGGGTAGGTAGACCGTAAACGACCTAAAATAGATGGTACCGCACGTCTGACAAATTTTTAAGGGGTTATTAAATTTATGATAGATTTTTAGGTATATTGCTGTAGTGACAGGTTGTCAGCCCTCGGATCCCTTAGCTGACTTTTACAGCATGCCCAGGAGGAAATGCAGCTGACGCATTCTATGTTTTTGTATCGCTCCCAGTCCAGCATGGAAGTTGACCTGAGATAGCCGACAATAATTGATGATTGAACGATAATTATACAACCATTTCATCTGAAGAGACCTACAAATCTAACTTAAATAACCCTCAAAACTTTGTCAGACGTGGCGGGACGACCTTTGTTTTGGTCGTTTACGCTCTGCCTACCCCAATAGGAATAAGGGCGTGACTATGTGTATGTATGTATCTCAGGTCAATGTCTGCCAAGGTATCAATGCAGCAGACTGATACATTATCTGTGTCTACAGTAGCTACTTCACTGTAATGAAGAGCCCTTGATCACGAAATATCGTCTTACTGAGCAAAGACTCTTATCTTCCATCTGCTACTTGAATTCCAATTATATGAAATACCTCATCGACTCCAAAGCCTTATCCCGTATCTCACTGGGTCGGCTACCTAATCTAGGTGATTGAACGAGGGTACTGGTTTTTACACAGAGCGACTGCCATCTGACCGCCGCAACCCAAAACGGAGGGAAGCCAGATCCAATACTAGATTATGTCAGAGTTTTCAAGCCGCCAATGCTTAGCACTGGCCTCTGATATGGCTAAACGACTAATATCATACATACATATAATCTCGCCTTTATCTCTAATGGGGTAGGCAGAGCGAAAACGACCTAAACAAAGGTTGTTTCGCCACGTCTGACAAAGTCTTGAGGGTTATTCAAGATAGATTTGTAGGTATATTGCTGTAGTGACAGGTTGTCAGCCCATCACCTAAATTGCAATATACAGAAACCCTCGGATCCCTTAGCTGGTTTTACAGCATGCCGGGAGGAAATGCAGCTGGTACATTCTATATTATTCTATCGCTCCCAGTCCAGCATGGAAGAAATATCTACGGTATTAAACTATATTAACCGCTATCAACGGCTTAACGTGCCTTCCGAAGATCGGAAAAAGCGCCGAATAAATGTACATATGAAATTCGAAAACGGAAAAACACATTGGTACGTGGTGGGATTCGAACCACGACCTCCCGCTCAGCACTACACCATCAGGCTCTTATATTAAATATCTATGCTCGCAAAAAAAAAACAATAACGACGGGTATTCTCTTTGAAATGATTTTATCACTAAATCACGAACAAACGTTATTCGTACTGAAAAATAAACGACTACTCACTTGTTTGTTTACCAGATGCGTTAGACCTCCACGTTTCGACTCTTTACGAGATTCTTCTTCATTCAGAGTGAAAATAATACAATAATCTTTGATATTGACAATAACATACATACATACATATAATCACGCCTTTATCCCTAATGGGGTAGGCAGAGCGTAAACGACCTAAACAAAGGACGTTACGCCACGTTTGACAAAATTTTGAGGGTTATTTAAGATAGATTTGTAGGTATATTGCTGTAGTGACAGGTTGTCAGCCCATCGCCTAAATTACAATATACTAAAACCCTCGGATCCGTTAGCTGGTTTTTACAGCATGCTCGGGAGGAAATGCAGCTGGCACATTCTATGTTTTGCTCTCACTCCCAGTCCAGCATGGAAGATATCTTCATTCAGAGTGAAAATAATACAATAATCTTTGATATTGACAATAAGTACGGGACTTTTTTATTGTTCAATGTGCTTTACCGTTTGCGCAACACCCGAGTGCACTCTTAGAAGTGCACTCTTAGAAGTGCACTCTTAGAAGTGCACTCTTAGAAGTGCACTCTTAGAACTGCACTCTTAGAAGTGCACTCTTAGAAGTGCACTCTTAGAAGTGCACTCTACTCTATTCCTTTAATCTTTTATGTTGGTCCTGTCATGGACACGTAAATAGAAGATGATGTCTGGACAGTATAACATCACGACCGATATAAACATAGATAATCACGCTCTAATTCCTAATGAGGTAGGCAGAGCGTAAACAACCTAAACGATGGTGGTTCCGCCACGTCTGACAAAGTTTTGAGGGTTATTTAAGATAGATTTGTAGGTATATTGCTGTAGTGACAGGTTGTCAGCCCATCGCTTAAATTACAATATACTGAAACCCTAGGATGCCTTAGCTGGTTTTTACAGTATGCCAGGCAGGAAATGCAGCTGGCACATTCTATATTTTTCTCTTTCATCAGATTAAATATCCTTCATCAGACACAGAGCTGGAACTATTAGACAGTTTAAAATCTTTGTTACCAGATATCATTGGGTCGTTTAACGTCCCTCTCGACAGAAGTACTGTAATATAACATCAATGTAGGTATGTAGAATGTAAACATACATACATAAATCACGCCTTTATCCCTTACGGGGTAGGCAGAGCGTTTAACGCCTCGTAAAAGCACTTTGGCCACGTCTGACAAAAAGTGAGGGCAATTTTAGATTGTAATATGTATTGCTATAGTGACAGGTTGTCAGCCCATCGCCTAAATTACAATACACTGTAAACCTCGAGTCCCTTTTGCTGACTTCAACAGCATGCCCGGGAGGAAGGGCAGCTGGAACATTCTATGTTTTTCTATCTCTCCCAGTCCAGCATGGAAGAATGTAAAGCCCGTATATAATGTATAATCAGTACTTGAAACTGACAGCGAGTTTGAGTTCGTATCAAATTGCATTTCAGTACATAATGACCTGTCAAATCCATACTTAATACTGCTCTCAAGCTTCAGATCGTTTTATAACTCTGAGTACCTACGCTGTAGCTCAGTTCTAGTTCTGAGCATCACTACATAGTATAAAACAAAGTCGCTTTCTCTGTTCCTATATCCCTATGTATGCATAAATCTTCAAAACTACCTAACGGATTTTGATGCGGTTTCTTTTAATGGATAGAGTGATTAGAGAGAAAGGTTTAAATGTATAATACTTGCATAATATAGTAGAGAAACACTGATAATTTCCGTGCGAAGCCGGGGCGGGTCGCTAGTAATGTATAATCAGTACATGAAACTGACAGCGAGTTTGAGTTCGTATCAAATGTCAGTTTAGTACATAATGACCCATACTAGATACTGCTCTCAAGTTTGACATCTTTTTATAAATACGGGCCTGGGTACCTACTCTGTAGCTCAGTTCTAGTTCTGAGCATTGTTCATAATTCCTCAGTCGCCGTCCTCGTGCGCGGCCGGAAAATAATTTGACATTGTTTCCTTTACAATATTAATTCAGTATCTACTTTGTAAGGAGATTTTGGTTTTTAGTACATACATACATACATAAATCACGCCTTTATCCCTTACGGGGTAGGCATAGCGTTTAACGCCCTGTAAAAGGCGCTTTCGCCACGTCTGACTAAAATTGAGATCAATTTTAGATTGTAATATGTATTGCTTTAGTGATAGGTTGTCAACCCATCGCCTAAATTACAATACACTGTAACCCTCGAGTCCCTTTTGCTGACTTGGGCAGCTGGAATATTCTATGTTTTTCTATCTCTCCCAGTCCAGCATGTAAGAAATGGTTGGTTGGTTTTTAGTTTAGCTACATTTTAATTAATTTTCATGAAAATAGGAAAGTTAATAAATAATTATCATGACGGTCCATAAAGAAATGGCTTTTCTATACAAAATGTTCACCTCGATCATAAAATTTGTATGGAGACGCCATCTTTGTTTTCACTTCCTGAAAAAAAGCCTACTGATAGTTGCTCAGTGTCGTTGACTGAGCAACCCCTATCAGCTTGCGGGACGCTGTCCCTTACACCTGGTATTCACATTTTTCATGGTATTCCTGGTATTGGACATTCCACGACAACAGCAACCAATGACCAGCACAACACTTTATGATGGCAACTACTTAAGATTATGATACATAGCTGAAAGAAGTTTTGCAAATAATGCCTTTAAGATAATTTCAATACTGCACTATCAAATTATGTATATGTTGCGTGGAAGCATTAAAATCAATGGATATTGTGTGGAACACTTTCCTTATTATGGGCGGTTTAAAAACTCTGACACCTGGATCAACTCGAAAACCCCGCTCAACAGAAAAAAAAGAATATGCAAAGCCGACCACACATTTGTTAGACTTGAATCCATAATCATTTTGCGATAGATATCTAATTAGGACAATTCAGACTTAATCACTTGATTATCCTCATAATTATTAGGTCCCTGTCGCTCTTCTAATTGTGTTTATGGTACAATATATCAAAAGCCTATTAGGTGGTTCCAAGATAAGTGGTTCAAGGCCTTTTAGACTAAGCTTTTACGTTCATCGACCTCATAATCCAGATAAAGAAATCTTCTTCTGTCGAGTGGGTATCGAGTCTATCGATCCGATGAATCGATATATAATATGATCCTGGTGTCAGAGTTTTTAAGCCGCCTAGTAGCACAACTATCAGGCATCTGACATGGTTTGAGTAACGACCGCTATCAAAGACAGCGACCGGGACCAGTGGCTTAACGTGCCCTCCGAAGCACGAAATCTTTTCCTTTACGGACAATCAGGTGATTCAGCCTGCATTGTCCTAACCAAACTGGGGAAAAATTCACAAAGTGATAAATTCTCAAATATCAACTTTATGTTTCCCCCCTGGGAATCGAACCCAGGACCTCCGGATCGGGAGTCCATGGCACTAGCCACTAGACCACGGAGGCAGTTAATAAAAAAAATATATATAATTTGACTTGGTGAAATTGAATTTACGTTACTAAATATTATGAGGAAACCGAGACCTCACAATGTTTCATGAAACCTGATCCGCTTTTCGTATTATTTAGGTATTTCATCTTGTAAATTATTTAACTTACCAACAAAGTATTTAAGGAGAGAAAGCTTATTTAATTCATGAATCATTTCAGGTTATCGTCCTCTTCTTACCAATACTACCTACTAGGTGTAATAAGTACTTATATATATATGTTGAGTTATGTATTGTTTCATGAATAAACGTTTTTCTCTTCTCAAAACATGGTACCTATTTTTCAGATGTCATAAAATTACTAAGATTTTACTTTAAATTTTTAATATTAAGCTACACTCACATAACCTTTTCGATATTGGTTCTATTTATTCAAATATAATGAATAAGTCGAACATAGTACAAAATGGAAGACGAAAGGACAGAAATTATGACTACAACACATTAAACACAAAATTCAAACACTGAAAAACAAAACCAAAATACTCAGTGGCTATACTAATATTACCATCAATTTAAGTTAGTCCTTCCGCACAAGACATCAAAGAAAATACTGCGGATGCGTGCTGTCATAAAATAAAACTTGAGAGGACTTAGCACAGAAAATATGTGGAGCTTTGAAGAAAACTAGCTGTGTCGTGGTACGACTAAATAAACTGAAAGTGCCTTGACTTCTAAGCGAGTTCTTTGTTCGGTCACAAGTGACTAGGCCAGATTTTAACACCATTTAAAAAAAAAAAACATTATAAGGGTGGTTTTGCTCTTATTCGCTTCGTATCAAATTGAATTAAAATCGGTTTATTTGCTTTGGTTATAACTAGCGACCCGCCCCGGCTTCGCACCGAAATTATCAATGTTTCTCTACTACATTATGCATGTAGCATGTATTATACATATAAACCTTCCTCTTGAATCACTCTATCTATTAAAATAAATTTCATCAAAAACCGTTGCGTAGTTTTAAAGATTTATGCATACATAGGGATATAGGAACAGAAAAAGCGACTTTGTTTTATACTATGTAGTGATTCATATCCGATTTTTACTTTCTAGTAAATGCATGACAGATTGTGCACCCATCCATATCCGTTTGATACGTTTTTTTTTACGGATATGAATGGGATGCGAACCGAATACGGAGCAATGCAAAAACGCCCTAAGCAGTGGTTCCCAACGCACATGGTCAGGGGCATTGCAATATTAGGAGAACCTGTCAAATCTGAACATGGCGGTGTTAGTTCCTTTTTTCGCCACGTTTAGTTCACGTATTGTTGGAGAGCCCGATGGTCTAGTGGATAGGGCCGCTGCCTCCTGAGCGGGAGGTCGTGGTTCGAATCCCACCACGTACCAATGTGTTTTTTAGTTTTCGAATTTCATATGTACGTTCATTCGGCGCTTTTTCTTGCTTAACATTAAGCCGTTGGTCCCGGTTAATATCGTTCAATACCGTAGATTTTAGTCATTAAGCCATGTCAGAGGCCAGTGCTAAGCATTGGCGGCTGAAAACTCTGACCTAATCTAGGATTGGGTCTGGTTTCCTTTCTGGGTTGCGGAGGTCAGATGGCAGTCGCTCTGTATAAAAACCAGCACCCTCGTGAAATCCCCTGTATTAGGTTGCCGACCCCGTCAGATACGGGATAAGGCTAGGGAGATGATGAAGTTCACGTATTGTATCAAGGTTCCTGTAGGTAAGATAAAAATAGTAATAAATAGAATCCGGAATCATTATTTCATGCCCATTTAATATATTAAATGAAAGACGCTCTGAACGAGAGGTGGAAAAACAGTAATAATACTTCTTCCGTTAAATACATACATATATACAAACATATAATCATGCCTTTATCTTTAATGGGGTATGCAGAGCGTAAACGACCTAAACAAAGGTCGTTCAGCCACGTCTGACAAAGTTCAGAGGGTTATTTAAGATAGATTTGAAGGTATTTATTGCCTAAATTACAATATACTGAAACCCTCGGATCCCTTAGCTGGTTTTTACAACATGCCATGCATGCATGAAATTCAGCTGGCACATACTATGTTTTCCCTCGCTCCCAGTCCAGCAAGGAAGAAAATATTTCATGCCCACATAAAAATATTAAATGAAAGACGCCGTGGTGAAAAAACAGTAATATTACCTACTTCGAAATGAATTGCATAAAATGGGAAACATACTTACATCAACATTATATTGAAGCTCTCCCCAAAATTATTTCGCTATTACCCACTCCACAGCGTATGTTATTCCGATCAGTGCATATTAATGTGAACAGATGTCTTGCGGGCCGCGTTTCGACGAATCCACGCGTGTGTATAAATATAACTTATGTCTGTGTAAATTACCACAATGAGACCGCAGAAACAAATAAAGGGCTCCATGTTGAATACCACCTGCTAATGTTAAGTCCAAATTTAGTCCTGTCAATAGATAATCAGTGATTTTACGTGTTCATCGATAATTTTAGTCGGCGTCTCTTACGGTAGCTAAAATTCAGGACAGAATACAAAACGCGCCAAACACGGTCAAAAATCATACAAAGAAATCAATCAAATCAAAAGACAGATTTACATACATACATATATAAAATCACGCCATTGTCCCATACGGGGTAGGCAGAGCGTAAAACTAAGAGAAGTAATGTAATGTGTATTGCTGTAGTGACAATTTGCCAGCCCATCGCCAAAATTACACTATACAATACAATACAAAAATCTTTATGAATGAACAAACGTGACAGTACAATATAGGCGGCCTTATTGCTAAAGCAGCAATTTCTGCTAGGCAACCTGGGTATAAAAATTGTACCAGCACTGTAACCCTCGAATCCCTTTTGCTGACTACTACAGCATTACCAGGAGAACAGGAAAAAGAGCATTTTATTTATCTCCCCCAGTCCAGCATGATATAAATGATACATATAACAGATTTACATTTACTTTACTAGCCCTTGCTCTGAACATACACTTACAAATAAATTAACCATCAAAATGAAGACCAATTTCAAGAATGTCTGCAAATAAAAACACTATCAAGCTACCCCATCTTGAATTTATTAAACCTCGGGCCAGGATGGTCTGGGAGTGCCCGCACTAAATGCAATCAGAATGTCTAGTAAAATGGTTTCTAGAAATACTGAGTGGCAATATCCATAAGACATGGTTGGTAGTGGGCGCAGAACAAAGGAACTCATTATTTCTACTTAAATACGCTACTTAGAAATCGTTTCTTGTCTCAAAAAAACATTGATAAGGGCTTTGCTAACATTGGAGAGTATTTGCCATTCTTGATAAGCTTAAAATTGAATGTGGATGGAATTTTATGGCAAACATGCATCTTTTAAAATGACAGAATATTTTACGAGAAATTATGGCACTTAGCACATTGCTTTCATAATTCATATATTCTTTTAACATAAATTATGCTATATGTAAACCAATTTTCAAATAAACGTAGATTAAGTTTTTCAGTTCGCCTCTGCAACTAACATATCGTCAACATACAAAGCAAAATCGCAATTGTAATATGCAAAAGCCGCAAAAGCACAGTTGAAATCAAGTTTAAGCACCCGGATTCACAGCATGTGTTTCCGCTGTTTCCACAGATATTGAACTAACCACCCAGCCGTCCAGTCCACTTCAGTCGAAAATATGAGAAGTGTTTTCTGCTGACGCTCCTTGTAACGACTGCCCGCTATGGATATTGGCTTCGTCTACGAGGAAGCGGCATGAAGAGTAGCTGGCACAATTTACGTTAAAAATTATAAGAACCGAAGTCTACTGCAAGATATGGATCTCCCAAAATTGAGGGTAATTTGTTATACTTGTTTATCAGCTTTGAAGCTTGTCAGGTGAATTGGCGAGCGCTATTTATAATGCTGAACTTTACCTGGATTTTACATCGTTCAACTACGAGTATTAACTGCGTTGGTGATCTAGTGGTTTAAGTCATGGGTTCCCGACCCGAAGGTCGTGTTGAATTTCCCTTGTTTGGTAAGGACAATCTAGACTAAATTACCCGATTTTCTGTAAGATATTTTAAAATAAATAAGGATTCCTTGCTTTTAAAGGCACGTTAACCCGTCAGTCCTGATTACTGTCTTTGATAGGGGTCATAACATAAATTACTTGAGATCCCTATTAGGTGTGTTATTAGGCGGAGTAAAAACTCTGATACCGGTGTGTATCGGATCGAAGTTTGACTCGCAAATACATACATAATATACATACATAATATACATATAATCACGCCTTTATCCCGAAGGGGATAAGCAGACCGTAAACGACTTAGACAAGGATCGTTCCGCCATATCTGATAAAGTTTTGTTTGAGAGTTATTATAGATTACTTCCATGCTGGACTGGGAGCGAGAGAAAAACATACAATGTGCCAGCTGCATTTCCTCCCGGGCATGCTGTAAAAACCAGCTAAGGGATCCGAGGGTTTCTGTATATTGCAATTTAGGCGAAAGGCTGACAACCTGTCACTACAGCAATATACCTACCAATCTATCTTAAACAACCCTCAAAACTTTGTCAGACGTGGCGGAACTACCTTTGTTAAGGTCGTGTACGCTCTGCCTTCCCCATTAGGGATAAAGGCGTGATTATATGTATGTATGTATATGTTATTATAGATTTGTACGTATATTGCTAGTTATAGTGACAGTTTGGCAGCCCATCGCCTAAATTGCAATATACTGAAACCCTCGGATCCCTTATCTGGTTTTTACAGCATGCCCGGCAGGAAATGTAGCTGGCGCATTCCATGTTTTTCTCTTTCTCCCAGTCCAGCATAAAAATTAAGAAAAATATGTCAGCTTTTTTACTCGTATGAATCCAAGGCAGTAACTTACGAGAATGCAACCGGATGCGACGCAGAAAATGCAGTGGGAGATTCAGCTCCTCGCTCGCTCATAACTCCGCGAGCATGAGCACAATGTATGGAGCAGGAACATTGTTTCATGGTACGAGGGAACACTTTTGAAATTACATGCTATGATTCTGTTACAAAAGCTTGAGTTCTGATTATTTGAGATCCCTATTAGGCAGTATAAAACACTGATACCGTAAAAAAAAGATGGCGGGTCTTTTACGTATATGTTTCCAAGGTACTATAGTATGATTCTGTTAAAAAAGTTTGAGTTCTGAGTTTACTAAATACGGAAAAACACATTGGTACGTGGTTCGATTCGAACCACGTCCTATCGCTCAGGAAGCAGCGGCCCTATCAACTACACCATCGGGCTCTCCCACTACACCATTTAGATCCTATTTGAACCTTCTTCTTACGGAAATACATACATACATACATAAATCACGTCTTTATCCCTAATGAGGTAAGCAGAGCGTAAACGACCAAAACAAAGGCCGTCCTGCCACGTCTGACAAGTTTTGAGGATTATTCTAGATAGATTTGTATATTGCTACTATAGTGAGGTTTTCAGCCCATCGCGGAAATTACAATACTAAAACCCTCTAATCCCTTATCTGATTTTAGCAGCATACCTCGTTCAATCCCCTAAATTAGGTAGCCGACCCCGTAAGATACGGAATAACGCTAGGCAGATGATTACCCGGGAGGAGATGCAGCTATGTTAACATTCTATGTTTTTCTATCAGTCCCAGTCCAGCATGGAAGAATACGGAAATGGTTATTGTATTAAAGTGCAAAACTTCGCTGTATGTGCGATGTAACGCTTTAAGTTGAGACTTCAAGCCCTGTTTGAACTAGAAGTTTCTCGTATGACTTTATGGAGTAAGTCATAGGTGCCTGTAGTTTTGGCATTGTTATGTTAGGTTAGCTCAACGACTAGCATACCTGCTGGAAAGCCTTAACACTGCAAGTCTCGAAGTCATACTTCACATGAACCGGTACAATTTTTTACCAATAGTGCTATCGTAAAAGTAGAAGTAGCAGGGCAAGAAATACAGTATGTCGACGAATACATCTACGTGGGCCAGATAATCATCTTTCGAAACCGGCAAGATAAAGATCTCTTCCGAAATCGCCGCATAGAAAATGTACTGGTCCATGAAGGACTAAATGAAGGAAGACCTTCCAATATGTTTAAAAAGGAAACTCGTCGACATGTGCATCTTGCTCAATCTCACCTACGGTGCCCAGACGTGGTCCCTAACTGGTTCACAAAAGTCCAGACTCGGGGTGTGTCAACGAGCAATGAAGCGGAGCATTCTCGGTGTTAAAAGTATCGACCGCATCAGGAACACCATCCTCCGCTCCAAAACTTAAATTACAGACGTGGGCAAGAAGGCTGCAAAGTTAAAGTGGGACTGGGCAGGTCATCCCACCCGAATGCATCCAGAGATGTGGGCAAGGCAAGCTACCGACTGGGTCCCGCAAGAACGTCGGCCTAGAGGGAGACCAAAGAAGAGATGGCGAGATGACCTCACAGCGTTTGACTCAAACTGCCAAAGATCGGGTAGTGGAAAAAGAAAGTTGAGGCCTTTGCTCAGCAGTGGGACAGCTTAGGCTAGTATAATAATAATAATGTGAGGTTATTGAGTGACTTATTTTCCAAAACTGTGGCATCAAGTTTTTTCTGCAGAAATGTCAAAGACACGTTTCCGCAGTTTTACTTATGTTTTCAAAGTATACTATCCTAGTCATTCTTTATAAACAATCTTTAATCTTAACTAACATCTAGAGACTGTTCCCACACCGGTAGCGTTTGAACCTGTGCCTTTAGAACTTAATTCCATTACTCTTATAACTGAGCCGCAAAGAAAAGGCTCCTTGATAAGTATACAATCGTGTAATTATTTTTTTTCATAAGCAGAAATACAGTAATTGAGTGCTACTACATAATGACGAAATAAGTCTCTCGTCTCTTGTAACTTAACCACGAAGCACTGAAATTATTTTTATTTTCCACTGAAACTTCCAAGTTTCAACCACAGTAAGTTTTATATATACTACGAGACACTTGTTATATGAAATTCTGTCAAATAGGTACTACAAGCAAAAAATAAATATTAAAGTGTTTTTCTATGTCGACGATATTTTCATCGTACAATTGAATTGAAAATGTAAATCCTAGTAAAAGTTGTATGAAATTATTATATGACGTACTGTACCTAGACGTTTTTCAATCAATAACTTAACAATAATTCGAAAGTGTCAAAAATAAATCTATAATAACAGAGATTTTCTGTTGAAACAAGATTTAAACTAGTAATTTACTAAGGTAGCTACGTTATGCAACAGACTGCATAGCGGCAAATATTTTGTTCTGTAGAGTGTGGAATATTGAACTGACAATTTATTTCCCTTACGGGGTAGGCAGAGTATGAACGATCTCATGACAGAACATTTTCGCGGCATCTGACAAGGTTTGAAGATCAATTTATAAAGATAGAACTGCTTGTTTCAATAGTGATAGATCGCCAGTCCATCGCCTAAATTGCAATTCACTGAAACCCTCATTCGCCTCAACTAAGTTCTACAGTACCTGGGAAGAGACGCAGCCGGAACATTCCACGTTTTTCTATTGCTCCCAGTCCAGCATGACATAAAGTGTCTATTGAAATTAGTTTCTTCCATGCTGGCCTGGGAGCGATAGAAAAACATAGAATGTGTCAACTGCATTTCCTTCCGGGCATGCTGTAAAAACCAGCTAAGGGATCAGACGGTTTTAAGCATATTGTAACCGATGTATGATTGTATTGTAGGCGATGGGCTGATAACCTGTCACAACAGCAATATATACGAAATTATCTTAAATAACTCTCAATACTTTGTCAGACGTGGCGGAACAACCTTTGTTTAGGTCGTTTACGATCTGTTTGCCCCATTACGGATAAAAGCGTGATTATCCCGGGAAAAAAAGCAGATGGAAAATTCTAAGTTTTTCTATCGCTCCCAGTCCATACATATAATCACGCCCCGTCTGACAAAGTTTTGAGGGTTATTTAAGATATATTTGTAGGTATATTGCTGTAGTGACAGGTTGTCAGCCTATCGCCTAAATAGCAATATACTGTATCCCTCGGATCCCTTAGCTGGTTTTTAGAGCATGCCCAGGAGGAAATGCAGCTGACACATTCTATGTTTTTCTATCGTTCCCAGTCCATCATGGTAGAAAACCATTGAAACTAGTAATTTACTTACTGGCGTTAATAATTTCACCGTTGCAGCGGACTGCATAGCGGCAATAACTTTGCTCAGTAGAGTGTGAAATATTGAACGAGCAGTTTGATGACAGTGTCGCAGGCAGATAACAAATTTAGTAATTTTTTTTCATCATACATACATACATATAAGCACGCCTTTATCCCTAATAGGGTAGGCAGAGCGTAAACGACCTAAACAGGTCGTCCCGCCACTTCTGGCAAAGGTTTGACGGTTATTTAAGATAGATTTTTAGGTATATTGCCTGTAGTAACAGGTTGCAAGCCCATCGCCTAACTTGAAATAGACAGATACCCTCGGATACCTTAGCATTTACTGCAAGGCCAGGAGGAAATGCAGCTGGCACATTCTATGTTTTTCTCTCGCTTCCAGTCTAGCATTGAAGAGCTATTTTATCCATGGGAAAAATATTCATTTTTCTCTTTCTTCTATCGTGTCTGATGTCAGGTTAAGCTTCCCAATTTTCTTCTGTGTAACCGGTTTTCTTGGCTTGAACAATGCCATAATCAGTAGAATGTAAGAGAATTAACCGCCTAGTAGGTTGTAATAGACTTCTGATATGGTTTCTATGACGACCACTAACCTACTACACCTTATCGTAACGTCCATGCTTTCAGTCTTGTAGATTGGTAGACTAAAGGTGAGACCGCACTATGGCGTAGCTGCAGCGGAGCGTAGCGGCGCGGCGCACAGTGGGCTGAAATTAGCGTTTCATAGACATTCAATATATATTTTTTAAGTGACGCTTTTTTTGCTTGTAAACGATTGAGGATACCTCCTATATGCCTTATATAATGAACTTTCAGGTTTATAATTGTAAACAGCGCACTCAGAATTTTTTTCTAAAAAATTTGTATGGAGTCGGCATAATAAATGATGATATCTCCATTATCGCACAATTGCGCGTTATATCCTCTTAGGTTATTAATAAGTGAATTATTTTGGATTTTTTGACATACTCCATGTTGAGGCCAAACTTGCGCCTTTTTTTAAAAAAATCTTTAAAATATTTTTTTTTTGTTATTTTTTTTTTCATTTTAAACTAATATTAAGCTTTACATGGATGTATGTATACAGACTAGCGCCTTTAAAAAAAATCTTTTCCAAAATTACCATTTTTTTTTTGTTTATCTTTTTGTTTTTAACTAATATTAAAGCTTAACATGGATTTACATAGACTGGTCATTTACGAAAATTAATTGTTGAAAATGAAATTATTTAAAAACCAATACAAACGGCTTATTATCTTTATTCTTTATATTTATATCATAGAAACATTTACACACAACGACTTAAATTTAATAAACAACTAAGTAGTGAACTAAGAAGTAAGTGAAGAACTAATAAAGTAATTATTGAGCGACTCTTAACATCCCTAATTAAGTAAAATATTTAACAATAAACTAACTATCTACTGACTTTTAAATTTATACTAGCTTTTAATTATACATTGGTAATACTTGTCAAATATTTAAATTTTAAACATCATACATAAAATGCATTTTGTGATTATTAGTTGGTGGCAGATGACCAGAAGTTGTAGAAATGCCCTAAAAACTAAATTTTAGTAGTTTTTCAATACAAATAATCGTAAAAATAAATGATCCCATTAAAATAAAAAAAAATGAATATAAAGGTAAAAAATATATTAAAATGAATACAATATAAATTTATGTTATAAAATTAAATAAAACAATAAATATATTAATTAAAAATATTGCTTATTCTGAATCACTATCTTCAGAGTCGAACTCAGAGTCACAGTTTATTTGAGCAATATCCCTAAACTCGAATTCAGGTTTTTGAAGATTCAGCAGATCCAATGTTTCATCAAAGAAAGGTTTCTTTTTCTTTGCATCCATCGTTGGTCTTTCTGCTGATATAAGCGGATCAGACGAAAGCAGAAGGAAATTGAAAATATCTTCATTGGAATTCACTCTGCTCTTCTTACGTGAGTGATGTTCTCTGAAACTTCTGAAGTCCTTGTTCCTTGCTTCTGAAGCCTCTTCAGATAAACTTCCAATCGGTACTATTGCGTTAAAAGCGATAATTTCGGCCCCATGAAGCAGTATCGTGTGCACTGTTGCTGACATGTAGTACCAGTTGTACAATTCAACATACTTCTCAGCAGTTATGTACGCATATTCTTTAAATTTTGAAACATTGATGGGTTCACCTGAAGTTATGGCTTGCAAAATTACAGCAAATCTTCGGATCAGATCTTCATCTAGTCCAGTGATAGCCGCAGTCTTTTCAGGAAATTCAAAGAATCGTCGTGCAGTGTTGCCGTCGTTAGTTGTGCCATGACCTTGTTTTACAATATCGATTAATAGGTTGAGCTCCGTTTTGAACCTGGCTTGGATAGCTTTCTTTCTTGCATCCACTGCGGCTTTGTCACTTTCCCCTCTAGCAGACCACGTCTTTATATCTAATTTATATGCTATATGCAAGAGACATTCCATCATGTTTATGCGCGCATGTAGTGAAGAAAGTCCGAGCTCCATCATCTTCTGTTGATTTCTTTTTAACTTCTTCCAAGTTGTTCATCTCCGTGGGCTTCGCCATACAAATGTAGCACACTGCATTTGATCTTACTTTAGGAGAAAGGTATGTTTTTATTTTAGCATCAACCATGGTGAGCATCAGCTTATGACTCACCATATTGCTATCACAATCAGATGGTTGGAGAGCTGATATCTCAGCTTTGACTCTTTAATTTTCTACCTTCACCACTGTTTCACTTTCTTTAACAAAGGTAAACTGTACTGGACGACAATACGCTGCTGAGCACGGTTTCGGGTTCTCCCAAACTGTGATGTCTTCACATGTCATTTTCAGTGGTGATAACGAAGTCATGAAGATACTAGAGTCATCTTGTATAGAATCCATCTTCTGTTTGTATCTGCTTTGACTGGATGCTCCGTCGAAACCGTATTTTGATATTAAAATGAGTTCTTTATTTTGTATACTTTCTGGCAAAGATTTAATTATTCTATTTGCTGTCAGATCTAGCAATGCTTGCAGTGAAATTTTTGCTGAAGAATCTGTCACCGTAATTGTTTTTTTTTGGTTCAGGTGGAAAGCACACATTCTTCTCTTTTTGCACGTGGTAATACGAAGGGTACAAGTGCTTAAGGCCTTCTCGAATTGCTGATTCTCGCAAAGTTATATATTGCCACTTTAATAATTTCAGAGATATCAGTAAACCAAGTGCTTTTTGGGGTGAAAACGTTTCTTTACTGGTTGGTTTTGTAATTAAATCTCGAAGATTTTCGACTGATTCTGGGTGCTTCACCATATATTCAATCACAGAAGCAATGTTGTTTTGGCCTTCATCTTTCAACTTAGAAATAGTTGCAAATACGAGCTCACTGGAATCTCTGACCGTTGTTAGGTCTCCACTTCGGCTCTTTTTCTGCTTTGATGCCAAGTCTTCAAAAGGTTTACGATTTGAGAATTTTCTTTTCGTCATAGTTCCAATTGATGATGTAGATGGCTCCAAAAGAGAAGCAGTAGCGCTTGATGATGGCTCCGAAAGTAGAACTATAGGGCTTCTCTCATGCTGAGTAATTGATTTTATATTTTCTTTTAAGCAACTCGGCCAATCAACATCAGCCTCAAGCCAACTTTCGTAATTAGTTCGGAACCTCTCAAATTTCCGATGTGACAATTCATATCGTTTCTGTGCAGCCCTGGTGAATCTCCGGCAAAATTCTTTTAAAGTCACACAATCTTCTTCAGATACACTGTTGTTTAAACGAGATAGCATGGTTTCAAACAAAAAATTGTAGTCACTTAGTTTTTTAGCGTTTTCCAGAATAACGAACAAATCCAAGTTTGTTACAAAGCTTGCCATGATGTTTGTACTTTCAATGATTGAAGATTACTAAATAATTTTCTTTCAGTACGTTCCTATTTATGGCGATCGAATTTAATGTATGTGCCCGAACAACTAATTTACTAACTACCCTCTTAATTGCTAACAAATGAGAACCCAATTACATAATAGATATTGGTACCTATTCAATAAATCAGTAGATAGTTAAAATGTCATAAACAAACAATAGTTTCCTTAATGTTGTCGGGGATTTTGAGAATAATTAGATAATTACTATTTTTAATTACAGCTAATGAGTTTTTAAGCAATTTTCACTATCTAATATTGCACACAATTAATTCTAGTCTATGTAAATCCATGTTAAGCTTTAATATTAGTTAAAAACAAAACATAAACAAAAAAAAAATGGTAATTTTGGAAAAGATTTTTTTTTAAAGGCGCTAGTCTGTATACATACATCCATGTTAAGCTTAATATTAGTTTAAAATGAAAAAAAAAAAAACCAAAAAAAAAAAAACTTTGAAAGATTTTTTTAAAAAAAGGCGCAAGTTTGGCCTCAACATGGAGTATGTCAAAAAATCCAAAATAATTCACTTATTAATAACCTAAGAGGATATAACGCGCAATTGTGCGATAATGGAGATATCATCATTTATTATGCCGACTCCATACAAATTTTTTAGAAAAAAAATCTGAGTGCGCTGTTTACAATTATAAACCTGAAAGTTCATTATATAAGGCATATAGGAGGTATCCTCAATCGTTTACAAGCAAAAAAAGCGTCACTTAAAAAATATATATTGAATGTCTATGAAACGCTAATTTCAGCCCACTGTGCGGCGCGGCTCGGCACTACAGCAGCGCGACACTGCGCGACAAAATATGTCAAATGTATCAACCTGACATTGCCGCGCCGTGAAGCGCCACGCCGTTCCACTGCAGCTCCAGTGCTGCTTCAGTGCGGTACCTCTCATACATTTTCATACAAAGAATCATTTGTCGCGCAGTGTCGCGCCGCGCCGCACCGCTCTGCTCCGCTGCAGCTACGCCATTGTGCAGTCTAAACTTTAAACGACATACTAAGAAGATTGGGAATAAGAAAGTGTTTGTGCTAACATTTTTATGGCATCGCACTTTGTAGTCATAAAAAATGTATTAGTTTCCTGCAAGGATTGCACGAATTTTCACTTTACCAAATTTCCCTTGGCTAGGCCGCGCCGTTTATTTAACTTTTATACAATTTTGAGAAGACCAAATTCTTAAAAAAATATTTTTACATTAGCTGGACATTCTGAGTTTGGCAGAGTTCCTCACAAGACTGCAACTAACATTATGTCACGGCAAGACAGATTCGCTGAAATGTTAATCGGCTGACATTTTGAGCTACGGCATGATGACAAGACATAACATAAAGTAAATTGCAGGATTCCCTTGTAGTTTTCCAGACTTTTCGCAAAATACATTGCTGTTACTCTTGTATGCAACAGACTATACTTTATTGAAAGTTAAATCAATTTAGAATGATTTTTGATGCCTACTACCAGAGACCGACGACGTACGAGTAACAATGTGTTTTTTGGTTTTCGAATTTCATTTGTATGTTTATTCGGCGCTTTTTCCGTGCTTCTGAAGGCACAATAAGCCGTTAGTCTCGGTTTCTATCGTTTAATACTGTAGATATTAGAAGTTAAGCCATGTCAAAGGCCAGTGCTAAGCATTGGCGGCTTGAAAACAATAACCTAATCTAGGTCTGGGTCTGGTTTTCCTTATGGTTTGCGGAGGTCAGATGGCAATCGCTCTGTGTAAAAACCAGTACTCTCGTTCAGTCCCTTATATTAGGTAGCTAACCCTGTGAGATACAAGATAAGGCTAGGGTGACGATGACTACCGGAGACCAACTCATACTTTTACTGATATTTTATACTCATAATTTAATGATATTTTATTGGTGTTTTTATGCGGTCAAGAACTAATAATTTTAGTATTCTAGGAAGATCAGTGAGGTTCAGCCGTACAAATCCTTTAATATGTTCTCTAAAAATTTTGAGGGTTATTTTAGTTAGATTTGAAGGTATATTGCTGTAGTGACAGGTTGTCAGCCCGTCGCCTTAATTACAATATACTGAACCCCTCGGATCCTTTAGCTGGTTTTTACAGCATGCTAGTGACGAAATGCAGCTGACACATTCTATGTTTTGCTCTCGCTCCCAGGCCAGCTTGGAAGTAAGTTACCAAAAGTTGTTGATATATTTTGTTCTTTTTATACTAGCCTAAACTGTGCCACTGTTGTTGATATTACTAAAATAAAAATGTATTATATTGTATTTTTTTCTTCAACAAATACCTATCAAATAATGAGCCACCGCGCCGCTCCGCTGCATCTACGTTCAATTGCGGTCTAACCTTACAAATATCTGAAGCAAGCAAATATTACACAAACCACATATTCCTTAGTCCAAGTATGCCATCATAATACAATCAGTGTAATTTGAAGTGAATCGTGACGTCACAGCGGCGGGAGCAGATGTGGCCGCTGCTCACTTGACCCAATTGGTCACAGCACAACGAGGCTCGACAGTTTCGTGTATGGTACAAAAAGTAAGAAGGAGAAACAGATGCGGAGGCATCTAGGAGAAAGAAGAAAAAAGAAAAAATAAAGAAGGTATTATACAACGAATACCTACAAATGAGCTTCGTTCAATTGCGGTCTAACCGTACAAATATCTCAAGCAATATTACACACAGGGAATATGTGGGTTATACTCCCTACTCCAAGTATGCCATCTTATGATGTCAATGTAATCTAGTAGTAATTATCACAGCGGCAGGAGCAGATGTGGCCGCTGCTCACTTGACCCAATTGGTCACAGCACAGCGAGGCTCGAGAGCGTTCGTGTATGGTACAAAAAGTAAGGAGAAGAATATCATCGGTATCTAGGAGAGAAATAGAAATACATACATACATACATATAATCACGCCTTTATCCCTAATGGGGTAGGCAGAGCGTAAACGACCAAAACAAAAGTCATTCCGCCACGTCTGACAAAGTTTTGAGGGTTATTTTAGTTAGATTTGAAGGTATATTGCTGTAGTGACAGGTTGTCAGCCCATCGCCTACATTGCAATATACTGAAACCCTCGGATCCCTTAGCTGACTTTTACTGCATACCCGGGAGGAAATGCAGCTGGCACATTCTAAGTTTTTCTCTCGCTCCCAGGCCAGCATGGAAGTTATAAAAAAGAGGGAAGAAAGAAGAATGAGGAATGCAGAAAAGAGAGAAGAGTATGGAGAAGAGAGGAGAGAGAAGAGGAGGACGAAGAGATAATAGAAAAGAGAGGCGAAAGAAAAGGTAAGAGAGAAGAGATAAGAAAGAAGAACGAGGAAATAAGAAAGAATAAAGAAGATATTTTACAACGAATACCTACATATGAGCTACGTCCAATTGCGGTCTAACCGTACAAATATTTCAAACAATATTACGCAAACCCACATACATATTCCTTATTCCAAGTATGCCATCAAAGAAGAAAAAAGAACGAAGAGATAAGTGAGAAGAGAGACGAGAGAAGAGAGAAGCGAGGTGAGAGAAGAAAGAAGAGAGAAAGAACAAAGTGGTGACGTTGTTATGATATAATTTGAAGCGCATCGTGAACACACACACACAGCGTAACTATTATTACATTTCCCTCATGTCACCAAACTCACGAAAAATTTATACAAATACAAAACTTTCTCTCATGCTTTAAACCAGTGCGTTTCCCTGTCGTTCTGCTACGAAAATCTTACCTTACTTGTTACCAGAAATACCGTGAGATAGCAAATTTAACTGAAGACCCCAGAGCCACTTATAATTACACTTGTGCCGGGTGTAAGGGACAACGTCTGAAAAACGTTCACCAACAAATTATTTCAGGAGAGGAAAGAAAAAAAATACCTTGACATACAAAATTACCACCTAAATCAGAAAATTTGTATGGAGAAGCAAATTTCTTTTTTCACTATATGAACCTGCTGATAGTTGTTCAGTTTCGTTGATCGAGTAACCCCTATCAGTTAGCGGGACGCTGTCCATTAAAGAAGAAGAAAGAAAGAAAGAAAATAAATTTATTTAAGGCACAAAACAGGTTACAATGTGTTACAAGGTATAAAACAAGAAATAACATAATATTTTTGTGACTAAAAATGGTCTTCACTCAGCTTATGTTACAAGCAGCGTGGTAAACTGCTTGTAGCGCTGGTCTTCCGTGAAGCCAAAACTAACAACTTCAATCTAGATTTGTGTTTATACAGCAAGCTGCAAAAAACAAAGACAATACATAAAAATCAAAATCTTATGAAACATAAATAAAGTCTTATTAGCTAAATTATTATAATAATAACATTCTTTGAAGAAAATAAAATAAAATTTAAAACTTGTACATTTAGTAGAGCCATTTCACCCCGTATAGGAACCACAAGTAGACAAACTAAGCCGGATCACAATCTGATTTATTTTTCTTTTGCATGTGGTATGAATATGAGCGGCCAGACGAACTCTTCGTTTTTTTTTACAGAAGTACAATCAAAATATTATAATCATCATAGGCCGCCTATTTGTAATACTAATTATTTTCCTTTTTTCTTGTGTCTTTTCTGTGCAATATATATATATATATCTTTTTATTTTCTTATCTTGCTTCCATGCTGGCCTGGAAGTGAGAGAAAAACATACAATGTGACAGCTGCATTGCTTCCCGGGCATGCTGTAAAAACCAGCTACAGGGTTTTAGTATGTTGTAATTTAGGCGATGGTCTGAAAACCTGTCACTACAGCAGTATACCTACAAATCAATCAATTTCAATTAAAGTCAATTTATTTTATTCCTCTGTTTCCTATTGCCTGGTTGCCTGGAAGATATTGCTACATTAGCAATAAAGCCCCCAATTGTACTACTTTTATTTTTAGCAATTTCTAATTACTGTGTTTTTGTGCAATAAAGTATATCATATCGTATTGTGTTGTATCAATCGTAAATAACCCTCAAAAGTTTGTCAGACGTGGCGGAACGACCTTCGTTTTGGTCGTTTACGTTCTGTCTACCCCATTAGGGAAAAAGGTGTGATTATATGTACATACAGATACATACATTATGTATCATCCTATAATATACGTCCGCAACGAGCGACAGAAAACAGGCCTCAACAAGGGCGATCAGGCCTTAGTCGGCCATGTTGACCCAATACTGATTAGTCAATTTCTCATATAACTTTTAAATACGACTAATAAGCAATCAAACATTATGGCCCAAGGTTCCGTACATACATACATACATATAATCACGCCTTTATCCCTAATGGGGTATAAGGCATTTAAAGGACATATTTTTTTTTTTTTATATATTTGATAGGCAATCATTTGTCCGCCATCTCACGTGATGGTAAGTGATGATGTAGACTATGATGGAGCATGATTGCCTAGAAAATGCCTGTTCACTCTCGCCTTGAAAAGGCCCAGATTATAACGTTCCGGAAATAGATCCGCAGGCAGGGACTTCCACACTTTGGCCGTTCGCATTAAAAATGTAGAAGCGTACCGCTTTGTGCGAAAACTTGGAATGTCGACAACATAAGGGTGGAATCCCAACCGGCGTCTCGTACCCCGGAGATGGAATGGGGAGGGGGGTATCAGGTCATGAAGCGATGCTGCACATTCTCCGAAAATGTATCCTGTAGAACACAGACAAGCAAGCTACTTTGCGACGATGTTCGAGACTCTGCAGCTTTTCCTCTACCAGTGACGGGTCGGCGATGAGCTTCTTGGCGCGTTTTTCAATAGAATCCAAGGTTGCCAGTTGGTATTTGGCAGATCCGTCCCAAAGGTGGCAGCAATACTCCATACACGATCGGACTTGAGCTTGGTAGAGCTGTAGTAGCTGTCCCGGTGTGAAGTATCGCCTAACCTTTGAGAGAATACCAAGTTTTTTGGCTGCAGTCGAAGCCAAGGATTCTATATATCGTCCAAAGTTCAGGTCCGACGTAAGGCTCATACCAAGAAGCTCGAGGTGATCGGAAATCGGAACGGATACATTTCGGAAAGTGGGAGCTAGATTGAAGGGACTCAATTTGGTCGAGAGTAGACAGGCCTGTGTCTTAGATGCATTAAACTTCACCAGGTTGGCATCACCCCATTCGGAGATTGCCTTAAGTGTTAAATTTAAATGATCTACTACGGACTCTCGACAAGACTGAATAGCTTCCTTGCTGGACTTTGCACGTGACAAATATCTACCGACAACCGTACTGTCGTCTGCATACCCAAAGGTGTCGGGTGTCAGCATATCGTTGATATGCAGCAGAAATAGAGTTGCGGAAAGTACCGATCCTTGAGGGACCCCGGCATCAATTGCCTGATGAACAGAGGAGCGGCCTTCTAAGACCACCCGTATCGATCGTCCTCTCAAGAAATCTGTGATCCAGTTGCAAAGTCCATCAGGGAGCCCATAAGCGGGAAGCTTGTAAATAAGGCTGCCATGCCAGACCCTGTCAAATGCCTTAGAGATATCCAGAGACACAGCGAGAGCTTCACCATGTCTCTCGATAGCCTCGCTCCACAAGTGGGTGGCATGCACCAGGAGGTCACCCGTCGACCGCCCACGGCGGAAGCCATACTGTTGGTCGCTGAGGAGATCATTATCCTCCAGGTAAGCCAGGAGCCGATTATTGAGCACACGCTCCATACTCTTACAGAGTAAAGAGGTTACCGATATAGGTCTATAATTGGCAGGGTCCGAACGGCTGCCCTTTTTGGGCACAGGTTGCACGTTTGCAAGCTTCCACGACAGGGGGACTACACCAGTCTCCAGTGAGAGTCGGAACAGACGCGTCAATATCGGAGACAACTCTGGCGCACAGTTACGTAGGACTATTGCAGGGATTCCATCTGGTCCACTTGCTTTATTCACGTCAAGGTTTCGCAGGGCTTTTTGTACCTCTTTTTGGTAAATGCGAATGGCTGGCATAGTACAACCAACATGAAGTAAGCTGGGTGGAACTCTAGCTGCAGTGTCAAGTCGTGAATTTTCAGCAAAAAGGGAATGTACATAACATAATATAATACGGGATGTAAGAGACAGCGTCTCGCAAACTTAAAGGGGTTGGTCAGTCAATGAAACTGAACAACTATCAGCAGATTTTATTTTCAGGGATTTTCCGTACAATTTGTCTGATCTAGGACGTAATTTTTTGTGGGCAATTATATTTTTCATGTCCTGAAAGAAATTAGTGTTGAATGTTGTTCAGTTTCGTTGACTGAGCAACCCCTATCAGTATGCGGGACGCTGTCCCTTACACGCGGTATAGGTCCGCGTAATCGGTTGTGAGCTTTGAAAGTTAATTATGTTAATAGGTATATTAAAGTATAATTTCCCGTAGGTAGAAATATCTCCATTAGGCAGACTGTTACCAGAAGGTTAGCCTAATATTATGTTTTCTTTGCCAGAGGTATGAAGTACAAACACAACAGGTACCAACAATCACAATTATAAGTATGTAAATAAGACAGAGTCGTGCAGCTGGAGATATCTTTTTTATTTAGTTAGGGCTGTCAAAAAAGTAAAATATTTTTAACAACTTTTCTTCTAAAATAAGTTTTCTCGTTTTCTCATGTGCGAAATTCCTTTAAAAAAATATGTAGAATAAGTACCTACCACGAAAACCGGATACATATTTTTTTTCAAAACTGGTCTTTATAAATGGCGATCTAGCTAAATTACAAAATTTTACCGAAATCAATCCTGGCATTTAGTAACAAAAAACAACTTAACTTTACAAAAAATATCGCAGTTATATGAGTGGAAACAGTGGGTAGTGAGATTGAATTGCTTCAAAATAAATAACGTAGGTAATTTGTTTTACGCATGACAGGTAAATTCCCCAATTATATCGGTATCCGTTTTGCCAATTCGCTAATTGGATAGTAGTGACGTCATCACGAAATTGCAAGCTCATATGATGGACAGAAGATGTACTATCAGCAAAAGTATATTCCTACTGTCAGTGAAATATATTGTTTTTTTTATTGTTATATTCTTTGTTTGCTTTAAAAATTATATATACAGTTTAACTTAAAAAAATAAGACAACAGGCGAGCTTATCTCTATAATTTTCTTAAAGGTGTAGTAGTATAAGATCAAAAACATAAGTTCTAAAATTTGTCGTAAGAATTATATAAAAATCATCGCATACTATAGAAAAATCCTTTATTGATGACGCTGATGCTTTATTGCTGCCTGCTGTACCGATAAATAGCAGTTTCACAGTAAATGCTATAAGGCCATCAGCATTGTTGTAAATTTCTGAGGAATTTATGGTTGCCAGTACTGTTATTGTTGTAAAAAAAAATACGAAAACCCATAAATCCCATAATATATCCCAAACGTGTTCCGTGCCACAAGGTGCCATCTCTAAAAACAATTGTTCAAATTGTTTCTTTTAATTTATTTATTCTACATCAAGGTCCATTATTTTCTGAACCTAGCCTCATCCAAATTATAATAAATCAAACCAAGCTTTACTCTAGATGAATTTATACTTACCAAAAAACACCAAGACTGCAACAACAACACAAAAATAAGCAGGTTCATTATTTTTTAACGGTCAAACAACTGCTTTATAAATTTTGTTTCTTTAACACTATAAAATAATTCTGACAACCCTGATGTCAGCGGGTCACAAGGTAAATGAAAGCTCATGTGACTGTGAAGTAGCTAATTTCAAAATACAATGCCTTGCGCTCCGCTTCACTGGAGTTTACTTTGGCTTAATTTCGGGTGAAGAAATTTAGTTGAGGACGCTTCATTATTCTGCTGAAATGCTGCTTTTGTGTAGTGTAAATTTCTTGGGTAATTTGAGTTAATAAAACAACTAGAATGAAACTACCTTCAACTTGTTTAAGAAATGAAATAACACTCTTGATAAAATTTTATAACTGGCACTCAGGTTTGTATTTTTGAATCGATCTCAAACTTGAGAGCAATATTAAGTATGGTTTTGACAGGCCAGTTTGTACTAAAATGTCATTTCTAATACGAACTCAAACTCGCTGTCACTTTTGAGAGCTGATTTCAAATACGGTCCTTCACTATTACACACTCACACTCGTAAATAGTCCGCAAGGTACACACTCAACCTGATGAAGGGACTCCGAATGTCCCGAAACATGTCGTGAAGTATCTATGCGACTTATATTCCAAAGTGCTTTCCAGTCATAAAATTTTATTTAGAATGTCCCACTTAATTTTAAATAGTTTGAACACTCCTGATGCACTAAATACGTAAATTAAAAAATATTGTATTACCGAGACTTAACAAAGATTTTAAGAACATGAAGTCAAACTAAAGACTTTAGCTGAGAGTGTTGGAACACTACTAATACCAATAGCAACTAGACTATCGAGACTGGATAATTATATGTTTTGCTGGTAAGGTGCCGATAGACCCGTTGTTGCGCCTCGATCAGTTAAAATATCATACATATAAATACATATAATCACGCCATTTTCCCTAATGGGGTAGGCAGAGCGTAAACGATCTAAACAAAGGTCGTTTCTCCACATCTGCTCGGGAGGAAATGCCTCTGGCACATTCTATGTTTTTCTCTCACTCCCAGGCCAGCATGGAAGTAAAAATAAATAAAATATCATAACATACTAAAAATACAATGAGTCGAAAATCTGGTTCAACAGACTCAAGTTATAGTAATTAATATAATTTTAACCTTATAAATAGGCGGTTCATAGTTCATTGTAGTAAAATGTAGAAAAATTGCGATTAACGGCCACCAATGGCAATTTTGCTAATTAATAAGGTTCTAAATTATCTTTATAACTATTTTCTAATAGTTGTATTACACTCACAGTGATATTTTATTTCTAAAAATATGAGAAACAACAAATCTAAAATTGAATCGCTGACAGGATCCCGTCAGCGGTTGAATTTTTGATTTGTTATTTCTCTTATTATGTATAATAATAATAATATAATATTTATTTCGGACAACAATAATCCATAGAGGTTAGTAAACTTATAACTATTGGTTAGTAACACAATAACTACTGGTCTATCCGATGATGACTGACCAGCTTACGCTGCATGCAGTCGTATCCAGTGAGCCAACATCGGCGAGTCCCATCTATCAGCCAGCATTTGCAGGATGCTGTTGGAACTGCCGCGCACACGGCCAAGCAATGAAGCACACCGCTTGCGCATAATAGCCGCAAAACCGTCCACTTGTGCCTCCGCAAACATGGTGGAGGCGCTACACCAACGTGGCAACCCCATCAGCACCCGGAAGGCATTGTTGTATTGCACACGCAGGTCGCTGTATGCTCCCTGCGTATAGTTCACCCACAGACTGCACGTGTATAACTATTATTTGAGTCTGTTGGACCAGATGTTCGATTCATTGTATTGTTAGTACTCGTAAGTTATGATTTTTTTTAGCTGTTGGGGGTGCTTAAGTAAATTTTATCCGATAAGTATAGTTTAATTTGACCTCTTGTGACAAACTTTTTCGTAAGCTTTATATAAAAAAATCACAATTTACATACTTATTTTAATATAAGCTCTGTGGTAAAAGCTAAGTTGCCTATAGCTAGAGGCTCTTTAATCAAATTCCTTTTACCTTATTTTCAGTCAATACGAAAAATAAAACACAAAATTCAGAGCAACGAATTTGGCACAGTATTGCTTTGCTAGTTTTCCAGATTAAAAAAATCCTCACGTCTGGCCTGAAGGCGTTTTTGGCTTTCAGCTGAAACTAATTAATCTCTCGTTAACATTGTTTTATGAACAAACATACATTTTGGGTTGTTAGGGTTTCGGTTGTAAATGGTAAAAAATTAACCTACGGATTTCATAATTCTATAAAATAAATGTAGGTCATAATAAAATTGTATGACTAGTGATAGTAGGTGAAATTATAAAAAACTCATCACTACATAGTATAAAACAAAGTCGATTTCTCTGTCCTTATATCCCTATGTATGATTAGATCTTCAAAATTACGCAACGGAAATTGATGCGGTTTTTTTAAATGGATAGAGTGGTTCAAGAGGAATGTTTATATGTATAATGCATGCAGAATATAGTAGAGAAACACTTATGATTTCCGTGCGAAGCCGGGGCGGGTCGCTACTTGTTTTATTAAAGAAAACTATGACTAGCTTTAAAGAAAATTAGAGATCAGTAATTTTAACGGGTTTGTTAATACTGCGGTAGATCAGCTGCTAGAGCGATACATATTTATTTTTGAAACAGACAGCAATAATATTGACACCAATATCAACTTACACAAGTAACACAAGCCAATTGCATTTCCACCAATTTTAAAATACTTATTTGAAATTTTAGAATTATCAACTTCATCAACTTGGATACTAATAAACGTTTTGAGACAAGCGTCTAACAGGGCTTTTAATATACATACAAACATACATATAATCATGGCTTTCTCCCTAATAGGGTAGGCAGAGGATAAACGACCTAAACAAAGGTCGTTCCGCCACGTCTGACCAAGTTTTGAGAGCTATTTAAGATAGATTTGTAGGTATATTGCTGTAATGACAGGTCGTCAGCCCATCGCCTAAATTGCAATATACTGAAACCCTCGGATCCCTTAATTGAATTTTACAGCACGCCCGGGAGGAAATGCATCTGGCACATTCTACGTTTTTCTCTTGCTCCCAGTCCAGAATGGAACTACTTTTAATATGAAAAAATCCTAATACTGAAAGTCAGTGTTATGAGCTATTATACACTGAGCTTTAACCCTCTGCATCACTTTAGCACACATTCCACAGAATGTAGGCACTAGTCTTTTTTTTCATCGCTTCTTCTTTGTGTTTATCTTATGTTTTGTGTGTGATGTTTTTTTATGTAATATGCTTTTTATCTATCTATTTATTTACACTATCTTCTGTGTTCAATACATTCAATTCACATTACCATAAAATTATAAAAAGCTTAAAATACAATTAACAAGAAAATATTATTCATAAGCAAATCCCAATATAAACCACATGTGCCTATTAGTTTAGAATGATTCTAATTTCCAAATGAAAATTACCTGAAAATGTATCATTAAATAATAATTAGTGTTTGTAGCGCCATCTCGCGGAGCAAATATTATTGGTAATAACGTGTTTCGTAATAATACTGCTTGCATTTTACAATAAGATATTATGTTGTTTGTAATGATCGTTGTATTCATGTTCATAAACATAATCATGCCTGTATTTTCAAGGAATAGGTAGAGCTTAAACGGCGTATTATAAGCTGTGATCTAAAATCTAATGTAAGGTTAGTTTGATGTAAGATGCTAGCAGCGTCACCTCGTTGAATAGTTGAAATAAATTAAAATATAGAAACTCTTAATGACGCAAAAAGTTACGATATATACAAATCTAAATCTAATGCAATTTAAGATATATCTTCCAGACAACCCAGCTTGTCAAAAAGAAGACACAAATATAACTAGGTATACACACATTTTACCAACTTATGTAATATTGCATTCTTTGTCATAAAGCAAAATTTATTCTATATTAAGACAGATTCTAACGAATAGTGATATTATTTAATTAAAGTTTATTTGTAGAGACATTACTGTGTTTAGACTAAATTTATGTTTATCAAAATCGAGCTATGCCTTGATTGCAAGCTAAATAAATTAGTTATCTTGAAGCAAAGCAAATATCATTTGAATTGACGATCAAATCTAGCACTACGTTCTCTAGGGGAATCTATTCGTACTGTTATTATAAATAGTCAGAGAGCCGAAATATTAAGGTTATATAGGTCAAATCGAGCGTGACTTGAATTAAGAAATTCTAAGAAAATGAGTTTATTTCTCAGTGAGTATGGTATTGTTTCATAATTGCAATCGTTTTGTTTCGCAATTCTTAATAAAGAAAGCCCTATTTTTTAAGCCCTAGATTTAGAAATGTTTTTTCCACTATCAAATTATCCATGTTTTTGCAATATTCCCATATCAAGAAAATCCGAATTATTATCAATTCATCTTATCATTATGACCTTCACAAGATTTTTTCTTTTGACTGTAAAACATACTAACCTACCGCCTAAATTGAATATGCAAATTATTTTTGTGCCAATTTCTTTTCTTATGTATCCCAAAATTTGAATTTCCTGATACATACATACATACATATAATTACGCCTTTATCCCTGATGGGGTAGGCAGAGCGTATACGACCTAAACGAAAGGTCATTCCGCCACGTCTGACAAAGTTTTGAGGGTTATTTAAGATAGACTTGTAAGTATATTGCTGTAGTGACAGGTTGTCAGCCCATCGCCTAAATTACAATATACAGAAACCCTCGGATCCCTTAGCTGATTTTTACAGCATGCCCGGGAGGAAATGCAGCTGAAACATTCTAAGTTTTTCTTTCGCTCCCAGTCCAGCATGGAAGTCCATGGAATTTCCTGATACAACTCCTAAAAGTATTAATAAAATCAACGCGACTTCTTACGAATATTTTCATGGATTTATTTATAGGTAAATGGTTAATTGAATAGGTATTTGATTCAAAGTTCTCTTAAATCTTAGGTGAGGCTAAGACTACTATCCTTTCTCCTAATTGGTAAAATGTATGCCCATTTATATTTCGAAGATGTCTCAAAGTTTAATACTAGCCTAATATATTCCTGGAACTGGCAACCTGAACTAATATTTAATTGCAAAGCCATGTTGTGTGGACTTACCTTTCGACCCCAGCTCAATTTAGTGGTCCCTGCCCACTTGAGGATCTTAGAGGCGATGGTATGAGTGATGTCCTGTCGTTGATATTTTATCGATAAAGTTTTAAGTATCATTATAGATATTTTTTTTAACCTGCCGACATACAAGAGTTTATCTTGGTTTTGAATTTCTGACATCAGGGTTTATCGGTCCATCTGTTACTTTTATGAAGAACTTGCCTCGTGACTTCGTTAAATCTGTGAGAACAGGGTTCATCGAGTTGATAAAAATTCTGACGTCATATTTGATTGATAATTTTACTTTAAACCTCTGACATCTCGAACTGGAAACCTGAATTAATATTCAAATGTATAGCCATGTTGTGTGGAATTACCTTTCGACCCCAGCTCAATTTAGTAACCCCAGCCCACTTAAGGATCTTAGGTATTAGTGATGGTACTGTTTTATCGATATAGGAATAAAATATTGACCTGCCATATTGTCGAGACCGATAGTGTAGTGGATAGGACCGCTGCCTCCTGAGTGGGGATGTCGTAGTTTGAATCCCACCACGTACTAATGCGTTGTTCGGTTTTCGAATTTCATATGTAGGTACGTTTATTCGGCGCTTTCCGTTCAGCCGTTGGTCCCTATTAATATCGTTCAATACCGTAGATATTAGTCGAACTTCCATGCTGGCCTAGGAGCGAGAGAAAAACATAGAATGTGCCATCTGCATTTCCTCCCGGGCATGTGGTAAAAACCAGCTAAGGGATCCGAGTGTTTCAATATATTGTAGTTTTAGCCAATGGCTGACAACCTGTCTCTACAGAATTATACCTACAAATCTATTTTAAATAGCTCAATACTTTGTCAGACGCGGCGGAACGACCTTTGTTTAGGTCGTTTACGCTCTGCCTACCCCATTAGGGATAAAGGCATGATTCATCTCCCTAGCCTTATCCCGTATCTCACGGGGTCGGCTTCCTAATCTAGGGGATTGAACGAGGGTACTGGTTTTTACACAGAGCGACTGCCATCTGACCTCCGCAACCCAGAAGGGAAACCAGACCCAATCCTAGATTAGGTCAGAGTTTTCAAGCCGCCAATGCTTAGAACTGGCCTCTGATATGGCTTAACGACTAATATCTACGGTCATCATCATTCGCTTGCCCTTATCCCATTTACTTGGGGTCGGCGCAGTACGTTTTCTTCTTCCATTCATCCCTGTCAGCCGTCAATTCAACATTCACACCTGTTTTAGACATATCATCTTTCACGCAGTCCATCCATCTTTTCTTTGGTCGTCCTATCCACATTCAAATTCATTACCCTTTTGCCTAAATGACTTTCATCCCTCCGCATAACATGGCCATACCACGCAAGACGATTTCCTCTTACTTTGTTGGTAATTGGCGCAACTTTCAGACTTCCTCTTAAATACTCATTCCTTATCTTATCCATTCTTGTTACTCCACACATCCATCTCAGCATTCGCATTTCCGCAGCATGAAGTTTTCTTTCATCCATCACTTTCATAGCCCAACACTCTGATCCATACATGACGACAGGTCTTATGACGCTCTTATAGATTTTCCCTTTCAGCCTGAAGGGCATTCGGGGGTCGCAAGTTGTTCCTGTAACCTGTCGCCATTTCATCCATCCTGCGCTAATTCTGTGCGTAACGGCTCAGCCTATCTCACCATCTCCTTGAATTTGTGACCCGAGGTACTTGAAGTCAGAGCAGACCGGCAATGCTACCATATCAAGGGTCATAGCCACAGGACTGGAGAGACCGCCGAAATCGCAGAACGTGTACTCCGTTGTTGTTCTGCTGATTTTCAAGCCTACATTCTCCAGTTTCTGTTGCCTCCCCAACCTGCTCTGTACCTCGAGTCCATCTTCGCCGACGAGAACGATGTCATCGGCGAACAGCATACACCAGGGTGCCTCTTCCTGAATATCCGACGTCAAGGCGTCCATTATTAACAGGAATAGGTAAGGACTTAGAGCCGACCCTTGGTGTAAGCCTACAGCCACACCGAACTCGTCACTAGTGCCTGCAGCTGACCGGACACGAGTACAGGATTTTTCGTACATAGCACGAATTAGCGCCACATACTTCCCAGGCACGCCTTTCTCTTTCATAGCCCACCAAAAAATCTCTCGGGGTACACGATCGTATGCCTTTTCAAGTTTGTGCAAGTTTTTGTGAGCACGTTTGTATTTTTCGCATAGTATGCGAAGTGCAAAAATGGCGTCCGTTGTCCCTCGACCTGGCATAAACCCAAACTGATTTTGTGTTATATCACTCTCTTCTCTTATCCTCCTTTCTATTATTTTCTCCCAAACTTTCATAGTATGTGACGTGAGCTTTATTCCTCGGTAGTTGTTACACTCTTGCACATCACCCTTGTTTTTAAACTAACTTTTTGTTTTTAGACTAATATCTACGGTATTAAACGATATTAACCGGGACCAACGGCTTAACATGCTTACCGAAGCACGGAAAAAGCGCCGAATAAACGTACATATGAAATTTCGAAACCGAAAAACACATTGGTACGTGGTGGGTTTCGAACCACGACCCTCCCGCTCAGGAGGCAGCGGCCCTATCCACTACACTATCGGGCTCTCGGGGATAAAGGCATAATTATAGGTATGTAAAAAAAAATGTTTTCGTTGTTTGCAGTTATGATACTTTGTACGAATCACAGTCCCACACATTTATGAAGTTAATTAGATGACTTTAAACCCAATTATTCTGACGAATTCAACAATTAATGTCAATTTAGTTTAATGCGGTTTTGACTAGTGGCATTGACTAATTAAATGGTATCGACTATCGATTGTATTTTACACATCACTAGTTTTAGACATGTGGTGCTTTAATTGGGAAGTTTGTTTGTCTATTTTATATGTACTTGTACGTGTACAGATTATAAAGGTAGGCGCGCAAAATTGATAGATATAAAACACTGATAGATATATTTTTGTTATTGTTTTGTTTTACTTCCATGCTGGACTGGGAGAGATAGAAAAACATAGAATGTTCCAGCTGCCCTTCCTCCCGGGCATGCTGTAGAAGACAGCAAAAGGGACTCGAGGGTTACAGTGTATTGTAATTTAGGCGATGGGCTGACAACCTGTCACTACACATTAGCAATACACATTACAATCTAAAATTGCCCTCAATTTTTGTCAGACGCGGCGAAAGCGCCTTTTACGAGGCGTTTAACGCTCTGCCTACCCCGTAAGGGATAAAGGCGTGATTTTATGTATGTATGTATGTCTTGATTTGCCATATTCTGGCTCAGCGACCCAAAGTGAGTATTGCACTCCAATACGAGATGTCGCCACTTCTCCTGGTCTCGTGCGATCTCTTCGCTCTGCCTATTAGGGATAAAGGCGTGATTATATGTATGTATGTATGTTAAATAATAAATTCTGAGCTAGGAGCGATAAAAAAAGGAAAATTTTCCAGCTGCGTCTCTTCAGTAAGTAAATAAATAAAAACACTTTATTGTACACAACTATAAACTTAAATTAATGTGCACAAAGACGGTCTTATCGCTGGAAGCGATATCTTCCAGACAACCTTTGTGTAGAGGAGAATTGAAAGAGAAGAGAGTAGTGCTGAAGTAAAGGAAATATTTAAATAATTTAAATACAACAAAAAAAGAATGGTAAAAAAAAGAATAACTAAAAAGTAAAATAAATGTATGCATATTTTTAGAGGAATTTACGTTCTACTCTTTACTGCTTATTGTACTTTCGTGATGAACTAGAAGCGATAAAATATAGAATGTATCAGCTGTTTTAGAATCAGCTGTTTGAGTATTGCGCTCCAATATGAGATGTCGCCACTTCTCCCCGTCTCTTGCGTTCTCTTGCCAGTCGCCAGCTTGAAGCCTGCAAATACAAAAATGCAAATACAAAATAATTTATTTGTTTAAGAAAAGTTTATACATAGATTTACAGTGGCCGGAGCCTCCTTTTAAGTTTAATAGAACCTGTGCTAGGAGGCACCGCTCTTCCAGGATATAATAAAACGTAGAAACTTAAACTAGAATTTACTAATCAAGCTTACATTTGTGTACGGGTGTGTTTGTGTATAAATGTTGTGTTGTGATGTTTGTGTTGTGCGTGCACGTGTTGTGAATGTACTTGCGGCGTGTGTTTGTGTTGTGCATGTATGTATTGTGCCTGTATTTGTGGTGTGTATGATATGACGCAAAGATCTGCTTCCACCGCATCTTGCCAGCAATACCGGGAGCTCCCAACCGGTCTCTTGCCTGTTGGACATAAGGTAAGCTCTTTTGGCGCCACGATCGTCATCTATCCTAATGAGGTGGCCAAGCCTTAATGAGGTTTTAAATATGTTGTGATAGCTAGGCAGACATTTACCTATAGTTCGTTTTTTTAACGTTTCGTTATCAATACCAACTTGTTCTGCTTCCTGTAAATAGCATTTTCTTTGCAACTTAGCAGAGATTCGAATTTCGGAACCGTAGGCTACAACCTTGTTACAAACATATGTTTTCGGTTAACTTTCTTCAAAGTTGTAAGGAAAAACAGTGTATGGGCTACAAAATAGGTTGGTTTGGGCGTCGTTAGGTCAACGTTAAATAAACAAACTTTATCTATGCACATAAAATAAATGATTGTATGTAACAAATGTAGGTAACAACACCAGTTAGTACCTTCCGTTTTTAAATTATCTTTGATCCAATAAATTAAATATATAACCATTTTTTTTTTTTTTTGCAAAGTAAAATGCACCATGGACGAATAATACAAAAGGACTGTCAATCTCCATACTAGAGAGCGTACACCGCTAATTAGTACAAATTTGTGTTCTAGATGGCGCTAGGTAATGCCTAACCTTTTATCTATTTGCGACCACGCTTGCGAACTCTTGCGACTGACTTTTGAACTCGAAATGCGAATGCTGAGATGGATGTGTGGAGTACCAAGAATGGATAAGATAAGGAATGAGTACATAAGAGGAAGTCTGAAAGTTGCGCCAATTACCGACAAAGTAAGAAGAAATCGTCTTGCGTGGTATGGCCATGTTATGCGGAGGGATGAAAGTCAGATAGGCAAAAGGGTAATGAATTTGAATGTGGATGGATATGTTGGGAGAGGACGACCAAAGAAAAGATGGATGGACTGCGTGAAAGATGATATGTCTAAAACAGGTGTGAGTGTTGAATTGACGGCTGACAGGGATGAATGGAAGAAGAAAACGTACTGCGCCGACCCCAAGTAAATGGGATAAGGGCAAGCGAATGATGATGATGATGATATCTAGCAACTTCTACATCTCGTTAGGTAGCAATAACGTATCGAGATACGCTCTCCAGTATGGCGATCGTCAGTCCTCTTGTATTATTCATCTATGGTAACACTTACTAAATACGCTGCTGCTATTTTGCTGGAAAAGTTGCTAAGTAGCAAATCAATGAAAAGTTATCACAGACTTAGGCCAGTATTTAATTCAATTCAATTCTTCTCGTATTAATTATATAGATCACAGAATAAATAATAGTACTACATACAGAATGGACATTCACCTCCCTTCCCCAGTCCGACAAACGTCATACTCCGCGACGGATTGTGGGCCACATTGAGCGTACGCTTAGCGGGCATGGCGCGCGCATGTTTCCCAGTGTAACGGAAATAATAATGTTTTGTGTTCCAAAGATGGTTAGGTACTGTTCCGTGTAAGGATGTCTTTTTACCACAAGATATGACTATAATAGGAACTTTTTTAGATTCCACAGTGATGAGAGACGGTAAGTAAATTCATACAAAATATGCAACCTAATCTATTCTAACTATTCAGTTACAGTGAACTACTTTAAATGTTTATTTAATCAAAACCCAGATTAATCAAGTGATGATTATGACCGGTATAACAAATTTTGTCAACCCTTATAACACGCACACAAGCACATGCCATGTGCAACATGCCGTCTGTCGATGTGTGACCAAAATGACATGATAGTTAGGAGTGTCCGAGCTGTGCTAATATAGCGTTCTCAAGATTGAGAGCAGTATTAAGTATGGATTTGACAGGTATAATGTATTGAAATAACATTTCTGATATGAACTCTAACTCGTTGTCAGTCTGAAGTGGTGATTATAAATACGGGCCATGCACTACACTGACTATTTTGTATTTTATATTAATGTAGGCAAATTTAATTTAGTGAAATTACGATTCGACTTATATTACATCACCACTTTAACTGCATCGGATATTATTAGTTTTCATCCCATTTTATTAAAGTTTCGAGCGCGCGTTCTAGTTAAAAGTACCTAAAATAAAAAGCTCTGGTTGCGAAATTGTTTTTGTATTTCATTTAATACCAGGAAAATTGTTAACTGTTTGTTTTGCTGTGTTTGTTTTATTCTGAGCGTATTTTTGTGTGAGTTAGTCTTGATTGTGATTAGGGTTTTTTTTACAACTATGACGTGACTATGATTTAAGGATTTATATACATATAGGGGGGATTTATATACTTTATCCTTAAAGGGGTAGGCAGGGCGTAAACGACCTAAGCAAAGGTTCCGTTCCGTCACATCTGTATTTTTATTAGGGTTACAAAATATAGATTTGTAGGTATATTGTTGAAGTGACGGATTGTCAGCCCATCACCTAAATTTCAATATACTGAAACCCTCGGATCCCTTAGCTGGTTTTTACAGCATACCGGGGAGGAAATGCAGCGGGCACATTCTCCGTTTTTCTCTCGCTCCCAGGCCAGCTTGGAAGAATTTAAGGATTTATTTCGATTTATATAGGTACTAAATAATGGCAAGTAAGGAACGACCTTTCTACGAGTAATTTTCAGATTTTTGGTAGGTCGAACGTGCTCTGCCTACCCCGTAAAGGACACCTTATATGTAAATGTGAATACCTAAGTAAAATATTTTAAAAAAGTTGCAACCGTTTGAAGATAGGATGGGTCGTAAAATGTAAAACTTGCTTTATATGTAACGATGCGTGGAACAGCTCAGCACTTACCAACCGCTAAAATAAAAGCCAAGAAAAATGTATCACGGAAGTGCCAGTGTTGCCACAAGAAAAATAATAGCCACTTCCCTGCGTTGTACCTACGTAATATCTTGGCAACACTTTGTACTCACGTGAAAAATGTACTACTTACATGCTTCTTAGGTTTTATTTTCTGTGCGAAGAAAGATTTCTCACTGCCGAGATTAGAAGATGAATTTGAAATAGCCCGTATATTTTCTCATGTGGAGAATGGATGATAAATGGGAGACTGTTTGTCTTAGATGTTTCATAATATTAAAGTAATATAACTATATTTATAAATGTGGTACGAAATGTACCTACTTAAAAAAATACTTTGAAGGTATATACAGAAATTCTTGAAACTGGGAAGAGAAGAAATTGGAATAACCTATGCCTTTTCAAGGCGAGAGTGAATAGGCACTACATAGGTGAGTATGCTTCAACATAGTCCGCATCGTCACTTTCCACCAGGTGAGATGGTGGACAAATGCTTGCCTTTATATATTTAAAAAAAAAAAAAACAATTCCAAGCCATACCAGGTGTAAATGACAGCGTCCCGCAAACTGATAGGGGTTGCTCAGTTAACGACACTAAACAACTTCCACCACGAAATTCTTTCAGGAAGAGAAAAAAAAATGCCTTTCCCATACAAAATGTTTAACTCGATCAGACAATTTGAATCGAAAAACCAGTTTCTTTTTTGCCTTCCTGAAAAAATGTCGTTGACTGAGCAACTCCTATAAGTTTGCGGGACGCTGTCCCTTACACCTGGTATTTAATTTCACTTGAATATTCTAAAATCACTTGTTACATTATTTTAGCCACCACTTACTCTTAAACGACATTAAACCTGAAAACAAAAATTAAATTCACTGAAACTTTTAATTTTAAACTTAATTAAGGACCTGTGTTTATTTAAGCTGTGTGAATTCTAGCATTTAACACTACTTATACCGCACCTTTTGCAAAATTTTAGCTAGTTCTTAGGGTGAGAACAAAAATACCAGGTGTGAGGAACAGCGTCCCTCAAACTGATATGGGTTAGAAATAGAAAAAGGAAAATGACTTTTTCGTACAAAATGTTCACCTAGATCTGAAAATTTGTATGGAAAAGCCTTTTTTTCCAGGAACTGAAAAAATCCTGCTGATAGTTGTTCAGTGTCGTTGACTGAGCAACCCGTATCAGTTTGCGCTGTCCTTTACGCCCGGTGTGTTTATGAAAATATGAACATAACGCAAAAATAATACAAAATTAAAAGAAAATTAGAATTGCATAAATAAAATGATATGGCTTTCTAAATTTAGAGATTGCATTATCTCGATAGTTAAACACGTGGGAAAGGGCCCTCTTGCGGAGTAGACCACTCTGCGGAGATCATGCTTAACGCCTGCTCTTAGGAGTTGGATTCCGTTCCAATCCAAACAAGCTAAGCTCACAAGAACACAAAAGACGCAGAAGACTTGCAAACCAACTGTCATGCGGACGCTTCATCATTTCAGAAGAGGAAACAGTGGTCAACAAACATTTAGTTTCGTTACGTCGTGAACTTTCGTTTTCTCTTACATTCATAACAAAGGCTAAAGTGCCTTCTACACTTTCTGATTTAAATTGAGAAATAGGGGGAAATTTAACGGTACATCTTTAAGATCAATAATCATCAAGACAAACTGCCTCCATGGTCTAGTGGTTAGAGCCATGGGCTTACGATCCGGATGCGACCCAGGACGGGTTCGATTCCCAGGGGGGAAACACAAAGTTGATATTTGTCAATTTATCACTTTGTGAGGTTTTTCCCAGTTTGGTAAGGACATTGCAGGCTGAATCACCTAATTATCCGTAAAGAAAAAAGATTCCGTGCTTCGGAGGGAACGTTAAGCCGTCGTCGGTCCCGGTCGCTGTCTTTAATGGTGGTCGTTACTCAAACCATGTCAGAGGCCTGATAGTTGTGCTACTAGGCGGTTTAAAAACTCTGACACCAGGGTTCATCGGGTCGATAGACTCGATACCCACTCGACAGAATAAGATACAAAAAAACATTTTTCGAGCAGTAACGCGCCGAACTGCGCCGCGCTGATCCGTCATAGTGCGGGTAAACCTTAACTCTAATCTTTTTCTAAATTAAGGAAGTAACAAGAGAACATACCTTTCAACACCTGCAACAGTATTGTAGTTGGCATAACTAACAAAACGAGTTGCCAACAGAATCTAAAGGGCACTCGGAGTAATTTAAGAAGGTAAACTAAAGTGTGTGTTTCCACTATCCCCTAGAATATGAAATAGCACCTTAACGGTACAGAAATCTCACTAAAAATCTATCTACCTACCTTATGTACCTTGAATTATAAATTCTTAAATTATATGTTACGAGTAACGCGGAAAATCAAAATCCTCTAATCACTCAAGATAACGTCAGCGGCTTTCGGCGGCAACCGGTTTCATACCAAAAGTGCGGAGTGAGACAGCCTATGCGGATGTAAAATTTGGCCGAGACACCGGAAGGGATTTATTTACCTTTTTAAAAATTACAAAATTATTTTACAAACAAATGGATTCGAATCTTTATGCCGTCAGACAGATATTTAATGATGCAATGCTTTGGTTCCTAAAACTAACATTTAACAAGAAATTGTTTTTTTTGAAAGGAGACTAAATTATTAATAAAAGGACCTTTGATCGTAGATGTTTCAGTCTAAAATTAGAAAGATAAGTCTTTTGACCTTATCTCTAAGAAAGAGGATTAGCCTTATCCTAACATCGAATTGTCATATCGTTAACAACACAGTACGGATGTCAAAGACCATCATCACCTTTGCAGGAACGTGGAAGATGTTCCACATATTTTTATATTCGTTTCCCCGGCAGCCGCCATGCCGGGCCGTTGCCGTTACCGTGACGTCCAGTGGAAAATCGCCCAATGGACACGCTCCCAGCACTTTGAATTGATGTGTGCCGCCCCATCTCCAGTGGCGAGAGGCAATCGAAGTTGTTGCACCTCCTTGTTGAAGTTCACAAACTCTAAATAGTTTTCCTGGAACTAGGGGTATAGACCGGATCGGTTGGGAGTGTTTTAAAGTCTATTGCTGGGTTTAAAACGTATGTTAATTTAATCTGCCGATAGAGCATAAGTGGCGCCCCCATCAGTTACAAAGATAATAACTAACTAAAAACACAGTGAATCGTAAATTCGGTCCAACATACATACGCATGTAAAGCTTCGCAGCTAAATGCCGCCAGAGAGATAATAATTGTGTAATACTTTCAGTCCCTAAAACTAGCTTTTAACAAGAAATTGTGACTTTTGAAAGGAGACTAAATTGCCGATAGAGAATAAGTGGCACCTCAACAGCAAAAAAAACCATAACTCACTAAAAACATAGAAAATCAAAAATCTGGTCCCAGAGACTCAAGTAATAGTATTGAAGATAATTATAACCTTATATATTGGCGATTCATAGTTCGTTATAGTAACAGGTAAAAAAATTGCGGTCAACGGCCAACAACTTTAATTTTTCTAGGTAAGGCACATAAACTGGCGATTAGATAAATATAAGAATACCTAGAAAAAAATATTATTTTCATCAATACATTAAATTAAACCTGTTGGTAAGACGCAGTAATAAATTAACTGAAATGAAAAAACAATGATGACTGAAGAAAAAAAAAACTTATGTTACTAATACATTAACAAAGTATAAGAAATTTTAGCACATAATACAACCTTGTAGATGCCACGACCCCTTGATTGGACAGAATAACTCTCACATTTTTAAAACTATCTGGAACAAGCAATGAACTACGTACCATCCTTCTATGCACTTTCTAAACTCCGTTGATTTTGCGAAGATTCTTCGGACCGTGAGGTTGGTCACGTACCTTCACGTACCATATAGTTTCTTTTTCTTTCCAAGTTTCCTAGAAGTTTCTCTCCACAAGACATCGTTTAAAAGGAAAAGCGCACTCTCCAAGTGAAAAGTTTATTTTTTAATTCTCGTGATTTTATTCTTAGTGCTGCAACACACAGGTGTTACTTACTGCGCGCAAGGTTGCGCTCAAGACTTTTTGCATTGCCTACAACACACATGCGTCACCTTACGCCCTACGTATGCGTACTTGCAGAGGGATGCACCGACGTAGAGTTCATCGCAAGGCAATGCAATATGTATTGACAGCGTGTCGAGCGCAACCTTGCGCGCAGTAAGTGACGCCTGTGCGTTGCCTCTTGTTTTTTTTTTAAAAGTTCAGCAGACCTTGTGGCCTGAAAAAATAGACATTCACAGAATGTGTAGGTAATTGTCTTTTTATAGTCCTTCTTTTTAAAGAAAAAAAAAACGAGTCCTATCAAAAAGCCAGAGGCATTAAACAGAAGTCTTCGCTCACTGAACCGTTACTTATCTATTAAAATGAATAAAATTAAATTTATAAGTACTTTGTCAGACTGACATTCAATTTAAAGCTAGACATTGGCAATCCAAATAACAGCATCAGCTGATTCTAAAAATAGTAATAAAATTTGAATAAAAATTAATACAAAAAATAAAAATGTAGGGAATCTTCTACCAGTTCTTCTTAAATGAGTTATTAATAAATGTGCCGCAATTATATTAGTTCTCCTACTTTCATTGTCGTAAGACTAACTTGTCAGCCCATTGCCTAAATTACAATACACTGTAACCCTCGAGTCCCTTTTGCTGACTTCTACAGCATGCCCGGGAGGAAGGGCAACTGGAACATTCTATGTTTTTATATCTCTCCCAGTCCAGCATGGAAGAACCTATTATATCCGAAATTAACCGGAAATATACCAGGTGTAAGGGACATCGTCCCGCAAACTGATAGTCGTTGCTTTAGGCAACGACACTGAACAACTATCACCAGGTTTTTTTTTTCAGGGAGTGATAAAAGAAATTGGCTTTTCCATACCAATTGTCTGATCAAGGTGAACATTTTGTATGGAAAAGATTTTTTTTTTCACTTCTTGAAAAGTAATCCTGATGATAGTTGTTCAGTGTCGTTGACTAAGCAACCACTATCTGTTAGCGGGACACTGATATATCTAAAAGTACCTACCTATCAACAACACATAGGACAAATTGACTACAATACTTAAACAAAAATAACTACATAAAATTGTTTTACTACCATAATGCTTGAAAACCAAACCAACATTTAGAACAGAAAAAAGTTAAAATCCCGGAAATCCCCGAATATAAATCCGATAATCCTCACCGGACACTTAACAGTATTATTCTGACAGCGATTAAATGTCCAAAATCCGTCCCTGTCACCTGCCATAGCTTAGAAAGAGAGATCATACGAATCCGGTGCACATCTGCTCTTAAGCCCAGGTACATTCAACCATTTATTTAGGGTATCAGGGCCACTTCAAACAGATGAAGTTTTCTGGGGAAATCATTTTGCTTTTCCATGATATTTTGTACGATTGTGAAATTTTTCAAACTGTACAATTACATGAAATTTTATATTTGTTTTTTAAATTTGGTTTGCTTTAGATACTAGGTAAAGGATGACCGTCACAGAGTCGACGATGGAGCGAGCTTAACCACCCGTTATGACACTGGCAATATCACGTACCCCTGGTATACAGCAAACTGTTTGGCTCCGGACTCCGGTAAGAGGCTGGTCGCGAGTCAGGAGGCCCCTTGCAGAGCCTACCACCGCTTTGTTAGGATCGTTCAGCCGGACTTATTCACAGGCAAGCCTGTATTGTCGTTGTCCTAGGTAGACCACTAGTAGGTAGATCCCATCCCACCCCAAAAATAAATATAATATAATATTATGAAATTGTTTTATTATTTTAAATCTTTTTACGAGTGTTAGAAGCCTTAGTTTTTACTGTGATTTTCAACAATCTATTAAAAAAAAATAACAAGAACATAAAACTTCATCGAATGGGATCTGCCCTGTTACCCTAAATAAGTAGTTGACTGTACCAGAAATCTGTGGTACCGGTATAGAGTAGATATTTCAAAGATATATCAGTAAGTATGACATAAGAGCTGAGTCTGTGTAAAAGATCTTAGGGAGGTTTAGAAATAGGTACTTTAAGGTACGAGTTACTTTTGAGAAGATGGTGTCCATGTACTATCTTTGCTAAGATTGCTTGTGTTAATAAATATTGTATTAGGTTTCTGTCTCAATCTTTCAGTTTCTGCCCTAAAGTAGCTTTCCGGTACATATTTTAACACCGTAAATTAAGATTGGAACTACACGTTACTTAGTATCTTATTGGGCTCGATTCTAATTTCTGCCACTTTCAAAATAATAAAATTGAAAAAGCACAGGTAATTTATACTCTATGTTTTTACACTTTGTCCGCTAGATTTTGACGCGCTTTTGTACGTTTCCCCAGCAATTCTGTAAATTTTATCCGCCATATCATATGACGGCGGATAAACATACATACATACAGATAATCAGGCCTCTATCCCTAAAGAGGTAGTCAGAGCGTAAACGACCTAAACAAAGGTCGTTCCGCCACGTCTGACAAAGATTTGAGACAGATCGGTTATTTAAGACAGATTTGTAGATAAATGTGACAGATAACGCATAAACCACTGACTATAAATCAAAAACCAGAGAAATAGATTTCCTGTCCTTTTCCAATGTTGTAGTTTGAAAGTGACAGATAGATTTTAATTTTTGTTTTAGCTGGAAAATCTAGAATCGAGCCCATTATCTTGCTATCGAGATATAAATACATAATGTTTGATTAAACTAGAGTTTTGAAAAATCTCTATCTTCCGTCTTCAATAAAGACTTGTAACGATACGTTACGGTCTTACGCCGAACATTGAGCTCTAGGCTTTACCCGAGCCACTGTCAGGTTACAGGTGCGTGTTTCTGACGTTGACAGAAGATTACGCAGGCAGACAGTAGGCTTGAGGCTGAGAGATTTCCCACGTAGCAGTTATATTATTTAATAAGCCTCCGGGTTACTGGGGTAGAAAACGTTGTAGAGGTTGATAAACTATGTCAATAGCTGAAATAATAGATTTTGCGACAAGTGTAATTTACAAAATAAGTAATTTTTGTCCGTGATGTGTGTTTTTGTAGTAAGTCGAGGACAACAATGGTTTTGGGCATGAGTAATGAACTCTGCTTTTCACTTCGATTGCGAGGAAAATTGAGAAAACTCTACAAAATTATTGTAAACTACAAAATACATACATACATACATATTATCACGCCTTTATCCCTAATGGGGTAGGCAGAGCGTAAACGACCTAAACAAAGGTCGTTCCGCCACGTCTGACAAAGTTTTGAAGGTTATTTATGATAGATTTGTATGTATATTGCTGTAGTGACAGGTTGTCAGCCCATCGCCTAAAATGCAACATACTAAAACCCTCGGATCCCTTAGCTGGTTTTTACAGCATGCCCGGGAGGAAATGCAGCTGGCACATTCTATGTTTTTCTCTCGCTCCCAGTCCAGCATGGAAGATACAAAATACATTCCCATCATTTAACTTTTTAAATCTTTCGACATGTAATATTAAGCTTAGGCTGGAGAACTGCCTACAATTAAATTAATGAATTTTGTAATAAAAATAAAATACAGTATCGTACTTCAATCTAAATTTTAATGTCGTTTTAAGTCATAAAATACACTCATCATCTTCCTAGCCATATACCGTTTATCACGGGGTCGGCTACTTAATTTAGAGGATTGAACGAGAGTACTAGTTTTTACACAGAAGGACTGCCATCTGACCTCTGCAACCCAGAAGGGAAACCAGACCCAATCCTAGATTATGTCAGAGGTTTCAAGCCGCCAATGCTTAGCACTGGCCTCTGACATGGCTTAACGACTAATATCTACGGTATTAAACGATATTAACCAGGACCAACGGCTTAACGTGCCTTCCGAAGCACGGAAAAAGCGCCAAATAAACGTAGATAGATAGGTTCGAAAACCGAAAAATACATTGGTACGTGATGGAATTCGAACCACGACCTCCCGTTTTGGAGGCAGCGACCCTATCCACTACACCATCGGGCACTTTTTGAAGTCATAAAATACACTAAAGGCAAATAATTAGAAATAAACATTTTAAAATAACAAGTTCTATCAATGAACTGCTTATTGTGTTCGGCTGTATGGTCTAATTTTCTTTGCCTTAGAAGAGATGCATTTATTAGTAGATATGTTTTAACCCTTCTGTACAAAATACAATTTTGTGCAGCCTACATCCTGTACACAATAGTTATTTTGAGAGCATTAAAATGAAAAGATAAATTATTCGGTAACTTCGAAACAGTGTTCAGTGTTCTCGTGTAGATCATTTTACTAGAACTTTTAGATGTATTCACAAGACGATTTGTACCAGAGTTTACATTTGCTCGCAGCGAATTGTGTCGTTGAACTTAAAGTGTATCCTGCCGGCAGATGAGCAAGTAGATTTCAAGATATGCAACCATCGTCCGTAATGCCTTATAATATCGTTTAAGTCAGCGCGTCCTACGGCGTGGCGGTTACGTCAAAAATGTGCGAAAAACGCACAAAAAAGCCTATTTCATAAAAAACTATGAATCGTAATAAAATATGCTAAGTTTCCCGAAGGTTTTTTTTTTATTTAGAACATAAACAGTCGTACATAAACATCATTCTTAGATATAAGTATTAAACAGACCTGGAGGTTCATTACTGTAATTTTAACAATAATAAATGTACGAGCTTTCGGTAAACAACTTGGCAGTACGTTTTGTAAACAAGGACCAACCACAATAAAAAACCGTAAAAGTGCTTCTAATAGGTTAGAAGGAATATCAAATTTACTGATCTAAAAAAATCTTTAGAAATTTTTTTGCGTACTTATTTATGAACTAGAATATTTTTAAATGTTGCAATTGTAGGCCATGAACTAAATTCTTAGAAGTATATTTTTGTAGATTTTTCCAATGATTGTTTTAGGAGAAATAAGCTTTTAAGAACAACCATTTTCCGGTAGAAATCACCTTAATTTGATGTTATATATGTGCTTTACTTACTAAAATAAAATCTTTACCTCACTCCTCTATACATTGGGTATTTTCCACTGGACGTGACGGCACGTTCGTTTATGATATCGTCACAATACCGTGGCTCTGTTTTTCTACTTGGACGGTAATATCGTCGACAATGTCTTACACTCTGAAGGTACTTACGTATGCGCAAATTGCGCAAGCAGGCCTTCGACGATACCAGTAGGGATCAATGCCGTTCCGTTGTCGTGCTAGCAAGTGGAAAAGCGTTTGCCATTGTAATTTAATTGATTTTTATACATTATCTTTATTTTTACACAGTTTGACGACGATATCGTACTCTTGCCTTTTTTGTGGTCTAGTGGATAAACGCCGATTCACAATGTACAAAATATTCAGAAATAGAAGCTTAGCTCTATTATTATAATTTCATTCAGGCATGTTACATGAAATTGCTCTTTCGTTTGGTTGTACCTAAGGCAGCGCAAAGTGTTTTATTAAATGTTTTCTGTGTACTAAATGTTTTGCTATTATTGTTACGGTACAAAGGTTTTTGTATTACATCGTTTTTGGTATCATTTTTGGTAAAAAGGAAAAGGGATTTTTTCAAGCAAAAGTTCTGCTTGATGGTTAGCAGAATGTGAACTACGGTGAAAACTGAAAATCCAGTTGATTTCAGGCTATTGAACTCATTGTTTTATTGATTCTGTATCTCTCAACTCTATTCTAGCAAGAGCTCAGTTGGTAGAGCGGCAGAGCCATTTATGTTCCAAGAATGTTAGTTCAAATCCTGTTGGCATCAAAATGTTTATTTCAGCCGGGTGTTAGGGACAGCGTCCCGAAAACTGATAAAGGTTGCTTATTCAAGGAAACTGAACAACTATCACCAAGGTTTTTTTTTTCAGGTTTTTGTTTCTTGCTTGTCCGTACATTTTGTATAGAAAAGCCAAAAAGATTTTTCTCTTTCGGAAAGGATTTTCTGATGAAATTTTTTTAGTGTCGTTAATTGCACAACCCCTTTCAGTTTGCAGGATACTGTCCCTCACACGGTATAAGTGTGACTAAATCCTCAATCGAAATGAATAATTATAGCAAATTTTAGAAGAATTTATCTGAAGCTATTTCAACATAAGAGTTAAACAATAAAGATTCCACGAACCGAAAAATAAACAGAAAACCAATTTGGAATTATACGTTAAACAGTGGCGCGCCGAAAAAAAGTGTTCTCCCGATTCAATTACAAGAATGGCACTGATTAAACACGAAAAGCAGTTTTAATATTGAAAATACTTAATCCAAGTATTGTATGGAAGGCTGGCATTTCAAGCCAGTGTTCCGTGAACAGCACATAACAGCCAGTGTAGTGTGAACACGATTTAATGTTGGCTACACACAGATGCTGAATTTATTCTGATACTTCTGGGTCATCGTTGGCCTTATACGTCTTTGACAGACGATTAACTCAGTGTCTGTGACAAGATATTTCGTGGCTTTATAAACCGATACGGGAGCGGCAAATTTTCCCGCATGCTCTGCATTTGAAGGTGGTAGAGTTGGTGACTGATTGCTGTGTATTTAGATGTCGTTTTTGTCTTTTGTGAGCGAGGCCAGCAAACCAGGCGTCATCATGGACTTTACTCCCATCTAACACACGCTTTCGCCATTTGTCCCTATATTCAGCGAGCTCCTCCCATCTTTCGCCTTGGATGTCAAAAGCGGCCATGTCTCGCTAGGCACAATCTTTGAAACGCAGCATGGGTCTCCCTACCCCTCTCTTAGCGTGTGCTACAGCGCCGAGCAGAGCACGCCGCGGTTATTGCTGGACAAAAGCCTCCTTCGTGGAGGCTATAATGAATGGCCATACTCACTAAACATGACAGATTGTTTGTAAGTGCACTACAAGATGTTTAGAACTGAAATCAGAAAACTCGCAATCCCCCCTGGCAGACGGCGTACTTATATATTTTAATTAGTCGTTTGTTTATTTATATTTATTATTTCTTTCTGCTTATTGGAGGTAGCAGATGGACAAAAGCAACAGATAAAAAAGGTACCTTCGTTTTTATAGGTAAATGTTTCAGTACGCCGTCTGCCGGGAGCGATTGAGCGCAAAATTTGAACTCAGTATTAACCTCATACATTTTAAAGAAGAAGTCTACTAGAACGAACGAAACTAAAACCTGTCAATAAGGGTCGTAATTATAAAGCGATCTCTAGATTGAGAGTAATCTTGACTGTGGATTGTGTGGATTTGACAGTTCACTTTGTACTGAAATGACATTTCTGATATGGACTCAAACTAGCTATCAGTCTCAAGTGCTGTTTATAATTACCTATATCTCATAGTAGACTAGTAGAAGCTGATGTGAATAGTACGTATGACAGTAGGTAAAAATTCCAAATATCATCATCTGTATAAAACTTAAAATCTTTGGTGAGCGCCAAAAGAGTTCAAATTAAACAACTGTTCAAATCATACAGACTCAGTCGATCGGTATGTAGAAGACCTTAAATCTTTGGTGTGCACGGCACATAACACAGCACCACTGTTTAATGAGTATTCATTCGGAATCCTCCAATATGAACGGAATGGAGTTTCCGCGACTATAATCCGTCAAGGCTTTTAATGAACGTGGGCGGAGGCGCCGAACTGCCTCGGGCGTCTAGTGTTCAGATTCGTTTGTAAGTTTTTCCTCATTTTGGTTAGGACAATGCAGGCTAAATCTCCTGAGTGTCTGTAAGGAAAAAGTGCCAGTTCCAGACGCTGTCTATGATAGTGCTCTTTTGCATATACGACAAAAACTCTACCGCCAGGGTTCATCGGGTCGATCGATTCGAAACCCTCACGAAAAAAGAAAGAGGAAGCGCTGCATACATACATACATACAATAACGCCTCCATCCCTAATGGGGTAGGCAGATCGTAAACGACCTAAACAAATGTCGCTCCGCCACGTCCGACAAAGTTTTGAGGGCTGTCTAGGATAGATTTGCAGGTATATTGCTGTAGTGACAGGTTGACAGCCCATCGCCTAAACTGCAATATACCGAAACCCTCGGATCCCTTAGCCGGTTTTTACAGCATACCCGGGAAGAAATGCAGCTGCTGCATTCTATGTTTTTATCTCGCTCCCAGTCCAACATGGAAGAAGATATATAGTAGATCATGTCAAAAATTCAGTTGGCAGTGTTCGATTTTTTTGCGCCACATTCATTTAAAGCGTTGAAGTTCTCCAACGGATTCCATCGCCCGAAACCGATTTATGGCAGCAAAAAGATATTTTCATTTGTTGATAATCCGTATTTTTAATTAATTTCTGATCAATTTAAAATTAATTTTCCTGTGATTCTTTTGTAAAGATTTCCTTATTGAAAGGGCTTTATAGGTAGGTAATTTCAATATTGAATGAAAGTCAATGTACAATTTATTTATTTTAAAATACATATTTATTTATTTTTGTTTGATTTGTGAGTGAAAAGTTGCCCGTCAGCATTTATTTAGTTTTCTATTAGATTGCTTTTATAATGCAGTTTTTATGCCGTCTGCACATTGAACAAACTACCTATCTTTGTTTACATACATACATACAATCCCGACTTTAGCCAGAGCGTTAAACGCCACGTAAAAGGCGCTTTAGCCACGTCTGACAGAAATGGAGGGTAATTTCAGATTGTAATGTTATTGAGGGCAATTGTAGCATACAATAAAAAAAAATGTTTTCATGTATGTACTTAATATATGTTGAGTTTTGTATTGTTTCATGCATAAACGTTTTTCTATTCCATTCTATTCTATTCTAATGTGTATTGCTGTAGTGACAGGTTGTCTGCCCATCGCCTAAATTACAATAAACTGTAACCCTCGACTACCTTTTGCTGGCTTCTATAGTATGCCCGGAGGAAAAACAGCTGAAACGTTCTACGTCTCTTAGTCCAGCATGGAAGAATAAAACAATTTTTTTTTGGTAGGAACTTTTCCAAAATCCTTCATAGTCCATCACAAGAGAGATAAAGAAATGTCCTTATAACTCCGTTAAAACAGTGAAAAGGAGTAAAAGATATTCAAGTGGAAGAATCGATTGAGACTTGGTGCTTTAGAATCGAGGCTTGGCGTTTCTCAATGGGACACAATCTTCGTTTTTAAGATGGAACAGTTTTCTTTTGAAAAAACTGTTTTTGACCAGAAATATTTCAGGTTAATCCATGCTGTACTGGGAGTACGATAAAAACATAGAATGCATTTCCTCCCGGGCATGCTGTAAAAGTCAGCTAAGGGATCCGAGGGTTTTAGTATATTGCAATGTAGGTGATGGGCTGACAACCAGTCACTGCAGCAATAATATTTTAATATGTAAGAAAAATTATATGCTTCTCTTAAATAAAAAAAAATATTATTGTTATTATTATATACCAACAAATCTATCTTAAATAACCCTCAAAACTTTGTCAGACGTGGCGCAACAACCTTTGTCTGGGTCGTTTACGCTCTGCCTACCCCATTAAGAATAAAGGCGTGATTATACGTATGTATGTATTTCAAAGATAACATTCACAGATAAATAAAAATTTGTGATAACATTCTGACAAGATTTTTTTTTTTTAAGATGGATAATTGCGTGATGAAATAAGTTAATTGATATACCTACGTATAAAGTGTAAAGCCATAGAGTATAAATCGCCTGTCCTTTTTTTTTAAAGTGACTGATAGCTTTTTGTTTTAGTTAGAGCCGGTTGTATCTAGAATCAAGCATAATATCTTTAAAATTGTCCTCATTACAAATTACCTTCATTACTTGTCAGACGATGCGAAAACACTTTTCACTAAGCACTAGACTAGACAGAAATTTATACTACGTATTATATTCTGTGTAAAAGAAGATAGATAAGTATAGATATTGTTTATTATTATCCAAACCGAGTTTGGTTGTTTGTTGACCTTATTCATAATATTTCCCGGCTTATGATTAAATTGGGGCAAATGAAGGATGCGCGTATTTTAGGGCACCCTGCTTCCGTGGTCTAGTGGCTAGTGCCATGGACTCCCGATCCGGAGGTCCTGGGTTCGATTCCCGGGGGGGAAACATAAAATTGATATTTGAGAATTTATCACTTTGTGATTTTTTACGCAGTTTGGTTAGGACATTGCAGGCTGAATCACCTGATTGTCTGAAAAGAAACAGATTTCGTGCTTCAGAGGGCACGTTAAGCCGTCGGTCCTGGTCGCTGTCTTTGATAGTGGTCGTTACTCAAACCATGTCAGAGGCCTGATAGTTGTGCTACTAGGTGGTTTAAAAACTCTGACACCAGGGTTCATCGGGTCCATAGACTCGATACCCATTCGACAGAAGAAGAAGAAGGGCACCCGACAGGCTTCCATCTTCTTCTTATGGGGTAGGCAGAGCGCCAACGACTAAACAAAGGCAAAGTTTTGACGGACTCCAGTTAGATATTAACAGTGTAACCGGGATATCTGTTCACCGTCACATAAATAACTGTCAGTGTAACCCAGCCAAATTTTAGTTTCTGATATTGCCGCCTGAACAGTTGCACTGTATATTTGCTGAGTGTCAGCTGACAGGTTGTAAGCACATCGCCTAAATTACTGTAACGAAAACCCCCGATTCTCTATTCTGGTTTAAGCCGCATTCCTAGGAGGAGACGCAGCTGGCGTATTCTATGATTTTTATGGTTCCCAGTCCAGCATATAATTTTGTATTGTATTTATAACAAAATATTGGTTTACTTCCATGCTGGTCTGGGAGCGAGAGAAAAACATAGAATGTTCCAGCTGCATTTCCTCCCGGGCATGCTGTAAAATCCAGCTAAGGGATCCGAGGGTTTCAGTATATTGTAATTTAGGCGATGGGCTGACAACCTGTCACTACAGCAATATACCTAGAATTCTATCCCTCTATAACCCTCAAAACTTTATCAGACGTGGCGGGACACCTTTGTTTAGGTCGTTTACGCTCTGCCTACCCCATTAGGGATACAGGCGTGAATATATGTATGTATGTATGTATGTATTGGTTTCTTTATGTAAAAAGAATGCTTTCTTCACTCGTAATATTTTCAATAATGATAAAGTTATTCCCGTAAAGCGATTTAATTTTAACCATTCGGAGTCCATTTATAATTTAAATATTTTAATGACTATAACGTTTGGGTGGAGAATTTTATATAGGGTCTAAAATACTCGAAATCTACTCGAATCTTATATACCTGTAGTCAGTTTTACGACAGTCACTTTTCATAGGACACTCTGTTCACACCGATTTTCGATGATGGCGGCTAATCTATCAGAGATCGGCCAACTGCGCAGGACTAGTTTTTAGTGCCCCAGTGTATGCTCTACACACAGATGCACTCTCTATTCCTTCAATCCCTTATTCTGATAGAACAGATTATCTGACACGACCGGAGAGAAATCAGGCGCAGGACCAACTATTTATATGCCCATCCGTAGCATGGAACATCTTCCTTTTCGGACAATCAAGTGATCAGCCTGCAATGTCTTAACCAAACTAGAAACAACAACACAAAGTCATTGTCCCCCGCCAGGAAAAGAACCCGGGACCTCCGGGTTGAGAGCCTATTGTTTAGACCGTTAGACCACGGAGGCAGTTAGATAGGACACTATCCACTGATTTAAGACGTCGCTATCGCTACTAGCTTTTACTTTTCTATAAACACTATGAATTAGCCAGCTGTATCTCCTCCCGGGCATGCTGTAAAAACTAGCTAAGGGATTCGAGGGTTTCAGAATATTGCAATTCAGGTGATGTGCTGACAATCTGTCACTACGGCAATATACCTACAAATATAACTTAAGTAACCCTCAAAACTTTGTCAGACCTGGCGGAACGACCTTTTTTTAGGTTGTTTACGCTCTGTCTACTCTATTATGGATAAAGGCGTAATTATATGTATGAATGTAAATACTATAGAGAGTATTGAAGGAACACATATTTTTTTGGAACCTAAAATGCATAGTAGGTAAGTAGGTACTCTTCATGATTTTTGAGTTTTCTTACTGTTATACAGATAGATAGTCCATCGATAATGCTATTTACTATCAGTACCGACCGAACAGAACTAAAGATCGAATCACTTAATACGGTGACTTATGTCGAAACCACGTCGAATCCGTTTAAAAACAAGTTTTCGAGAAATCTATATAAGAAGTTTTTCAACCTATTTTAGAAACCTTTTTACATCGGTCTGAAGTTAATTTGTTTATTAAATTAGATACTTTAACACCCTTTATATTTCAGTCTGAAACTATCCATTCCCCGTGACGTCTGAAAAGGTATTCTCGATTCCGTCCCTTATTAATATTAAAAGTGATATAACCTCTATTGTAAATATTCATAAGGCTCTTATTAAAATGAATATTGGGATTTCTATACAGGGTGTAACAATAGAGATGTGCATAAGTACAAATGCAAATCCTACAGCCTGAAGAATTTCCTTGAAACTGAACAACTTTCTAAAGCACTTAGGACAAAATACGTATACGTACAATAAAATTTGACTTCCCATACAAAATTTTGATGGCGTATTAAATTAAATTTACCTAGTATACAATTTAGCTTTATTTTACATATTTCATCCGCTGTCTGTCGGGAAAAGTTGATCAATTTCACGGGAAAAAAACATCCCTCAAAGTGCATATCTATACTATTAAATCATCATCTCCCTAGCCTTATCCCGTATCTCACAGGGTCGGCTTCCTAATCAAGGGGATTGAACGAGGGTACTGGTTTTTACACAGAGCGACTGCCATCTGACCTCCGCAACCCAGAAGGGAAACCAGACCCAATCCTTCCGAAGAACGGAAAAAGCGACGAAAAAACGTACATATGAAATTCGAAAACCGAAAACCACATTGGTACGTGGTGGGGTTCGAACCACGACCTCCCGCTTAGGAGGCAGCGGCCCTATCCACTACACCATCGGGCTCTCTACTACACAATCGGGCTCTCCCACTACACAATTGGGCTCTCATCTATACTATTAAAGGTAAAGAACCATAAATTTGTACTCTGGAAACGATCATAGACTATATACCGCGCGAAAATGTCTCATTCGTGCGGAAAACCATTTAGCCGCTTGTGAAACCGCGGGGTAAATAGATACTAAATTATTCCTTTTTTGTCACACCCTGTATGAATCCTGTGGCCCCAAGGTAATGGATCAGTTTAATTGATTTATGCGATATTATATTGGTCTCTAAAGATTTAATGATTGAGCGACCTTGGAGCTGCTTTTGAAGGTCGTCGGTGAAATGAAGATGATGCTGGCCTGGGAGCGAGAGAAAAACATAGAATGTGCCAGCTGCATTTCCTCCCGGGCATGCTGTGAAATCCAGCTAAGGGATCTGAGAGTTTCAGTTTATTGTAATTTAGGCGATGGGCAGACAACCTGTCACTATTTATTTAACAATTTCTTGTACACAAAAACAGGACATTAAAAACAAAGACATAACAGGCACTGCTTATTTCTAAAAAGAAAACACTCTGCACTGTCACTACAGCAATATACCTACAAAACTATCTTAAATAACCCTCGAAACTTTGTCAGACGTGGCGAGAAGACCTTTGTTTGCGACGTTTACGCTCTGCCTACCCCATTGGGCATAAAGGAGTGACTATATGTATGAATGTATAAATAGCCGATCACTGATTTGGCGCTCGGGAAAAAGCTACTGTAGCTTAGTGGTTAAGAGCGTTGGGCCGGTTTTCCAAAGACGCGGGTTCAAATCCCGTCAGCGGTCGAATTTTTTATTTGTTATTTCTCATATTTTCAAAACACTTAGAAAATTTTAAAAAGAATTTGTAAATTTTTCATTCCTTGATTTATTTACTTACTGATGGGGCGGGTGGGTGAGAGCCCGATGGTGTAGTGGATAGGGCCGCTGCCTCCTGAGCGGGAGGTCGTGGTTCGAACCCAACCACGTACTAATGTGTTTTTCGGATTTCGAATTTCATATGTACGTTTATTCGGTGCTTTTTCCGTGCTTCGGAAGGCACGTTAAGCCGTTGGTCCCGGTTAATATCGTTTAATACCGTAGATATTAGTCGTTAAGCCCTTACAGAGGCCAGTGCTAAGCATTGGCGGCTTGAAAACTCTGACCTAATCTAGGATTGGGTCTGGTTTCCCTTCTGGGTTGCGGAGGTCAGATGGCAGTCACTCTGTGTAAAAACCAGTACCCTCGTTCAATCCCCTAGATTAAGCCAACCCCGTGAGATACGGGACAAGGCTAGGGAGATGGTGATGGGGCGGGTGCCACTGATGCGCTCAATTTTCTATACACATTTATTGTGTTTGTACTCGTTCGTACATAGGTTGGTGCTATACTTTCAGAATATCGAAGGCTACAAAAAGGTTAACTTGTTAGGTCAGTACCTAAAACTTTATAGACAAAACAAATTCATTCCGCTTGAGTAGCTCGTACCTAAAGTCCTCTTGTTTTTATCCGGTACTATTGTTAGGTAAAATCAAAAGCAAACTCTGCGACAGTTTATGACATGACATCGCATCTGAACATAGAATGTACCAACTGCTATTTTCCGGGACATGTTCTTGAAAGAGAGTGATTTGAGGGTTTTGGTGTAGTATTTACGTTGTGTTGATAGGCATACAAACTAGGTATCACTATGGCAATACATAGGTGACCCTCAAAACTTGTCAGCTGTGGCATAACGCTTCTATTTATGGGTTCGGTGATGCTATAGCTACCCCGTAAAAGATACAAGCGTGATTGATCTTCTCCTAAAACTTTAAAGGAAAAACAAATTCCTTTTTATCCTTTGTAAAATATACTCGTACCCCGTACCTAAACAGCGGTCTTGTTTTTATTCGGTACTAGTGCTAGGTACAATCAAGAGCGAGCTCTGCGACAGTTTACTGTTCTGACGTCGCGTATAAACATAGAATGTACCAACTGCTATTTTCCTGGGCATATAGTAAAAGTGAGTGATTAATTGAGGGTTTTAGTGTAGTATTTACATTGTGATGATAGGCACTATTATCACTAAACAGGTGACCCTCAAAACTTGTCAGCTGTGGCATGGCGCTTCCATTTAAAGGTTCGGTGATGCTCTGGCTACCCCGTAAAAGATACAAGCGTGATTGATCTTCTCCTAAAACTTTGAAGGAAAAACAAAATCCTTTTCATCGTTTGTAAAATATACCTGTGCCCCGTACCTAAACAGTGGTCTTGTTTTTATTCGGTACTAGTGCTAGGTACAATCAAGAGCGAGCTCTACGACAGTTTGCTGTTTTGACGTCGCGTATAAACATAGAATGTACCAACTGCTATTTTCCTGGGCATATAGTAAAAGTGAGTGATTAATTGAGGGTTTTAGTGTAGTATTTACATTGTGATGATAGGCACTATTATCACTAAACAGGTGACCCTCAAAACTTGTCAGCTGGGGCATAACGCTTCTATTTATGGGTTCGGTGATGCTATAGCTACCCCGTAAAAGATACAAGCGTGATTGATCTTCTCCTAAAATTTTAAAGGAAAAACAAATTCCTTTTTATCCTTTGTAAAATATACTCGTACCCCGTACCTAAACAGCGGTCTTGTTTTTATTCGGTACTAGTGCTAGGTACAATCAAGAGCGAGCTCTGCGGCAGTTTACTGTTCTGACGTCGCGTATAAACATAGAATGTACCAACTGCTATTTTCCTGGGCATATAGTAAAAGTGAGTGATTAATTGAGGGTTTTAGTGTAGTACTTACATTGTGATGATAGGCACTATTATCACTAAACAGGTGACCCTCAAAACTTGTCAGCTGTGGCATGGCGCTTTCATTTAAAGGTTCGGTGATGCTCTGGCTACCCCGTAAAAGATACAAGCGTGATTGATCTTCTCCTAAAACTTTGAAGGAAAAACAAAATCCTTTTCATCGTTTGTAAAATATACCCGTACCCCGTACCTAAACAGTGGTCTTGTTTTTATTCGGTACTAGTGCTAGGTACAATCAAGAGCGAGCTCTACGACAGTTTGCTGTTTTGACGTCGCGACCGGGTTTGGAATCTGTAGCATTCGGATGCGATTGCCACTACCACTTGTCTGCAAAAGATTTTCTGTCATTTCAGTATCACCATAATTATTATCTTTATTTGGAACTGCCTCCGTGGTCTAGTGGCTAGTGCCATGGACTCCTGATCCGGAGGTTCCTGGGTTCGATTTCCAGGGGGGAAACACAAAGTTGAAATTTGAGAATTTATCACTTTGTGAATTTTTCCCCAGTTTGGTTAGGACATTGCAGGCTGAATCACCTGATTGTCCGAAAAGAAAAAGATTTCGTGCTTCGGAGGGCACGTTAAGCCGTCGGTCCCGGTCGCTGTCTTTGATAGTGGTCGTTACTTAAAACCATGTCAGAGGCCTGATAGTTGTGCTACTAGGCGGTTTAAAAACTCTGACAACAGGGTTTATCGGGTCGAAGGTCTCGATACCCACTCGACAGAAGAAGATTTGGAAGAAAATTTATTGGAATGAGTTAGTCAGTATTATAGGTAACACAAATAACCCACGTGTCGTCTCCGGCACAAAGGTGCCCATCACACTCGCCGCGTTCTCTTGAAGTTGAATTGCGAAGGACAGCCTTTGGACCAGAAGAGACCCGGAGCGGGCATCTTGACCGCTCTCCCTGAGTCGGTGGCCCAGTTCAGCTATGAACCTCTCCCCATTCCATCTCCGGGGTACGAGACGCCGGTTGGGATTCCACCCTTATGTTGTCGACATTAAAAGTTTTCACACAAAGCGGTACGCTTCTACATTTTTAATGCGAACGGCCAAAGTGTGGAACTCCCTGCCTGCGGATCTATTTCCGGAACGTTATAACCTGGGCCTTTTCAAGGCGAGAGTGAACAGGCATTTTCTAGGCAATCATGCTCCATCATAGTCTACATCATCACTTACCATCACGTGAGATGGCGGACAAATGAGTGTCTATCAAATATTAAAAAAAAAAAAAAAAAAAACTTTGTAGCATCCTTGCTCCAGCATTTACTTGCTTTTATTACAAAAACAATCGTATTGCTAGGTAAAAGATACTATTAAACACTAACTGTGTTTGACTTGATGCCATTCATTCCGCGAAACATTCCCCACATCCACCCCCTGCTGGGTTGTATATAACCTATCTTGTAATTGCATTATTTTAATTTAAAAACGGTTTTAAGCTACAGGTTTTAGAGATGAGACTAGTGGCCTTATGTTTGGGCTGAGCCAAGGCTTTTGGTTAGGAGCTTTAATATTACTAGGCATACAAAAACTGGTATTGTAACTTTATGAGATAGTATCTAGTTTGATTAGGAAAATCCATATTGAACTGCCTATTTCAATTTGTACTATTTTGGAGGAAGTGGAGATTAAGGTGCACATTGAAGTTTTCAATTGTACTAAAATCTTATTTTGCTACAAAAAGCGAAAGTTTTAAACAAATCTTATTTTGTGGTTTAGGAAACACCATGCTTCATCAGGTTCAAAACAATGAGTTTTGAAAACTCATAATTTAATATATAAAGCTCAGTCGTATGGTGGTAAGGGATACCAGATCCGACTAAAGCCCTCGTTACGGGATGAAAGAGCGTTTTTCTATTTCTAACAACGTAAACTACAATCAAACTGTGCAGCAAAGCCATCTTCGTGCCTTTCGAATACAAAATCTTTACAAAAATACCGCGAAAACAACGTTTCTATTTAATGATGAGGGTTTTAGTTGAATCTTTTCCTTTTAATTTGATTAATATTGGGTTATCTTATCTCCATGCTGGACTGGGATCGATTGAAAAACACAGAATGTGCCAGCTGCATATTTTCCTTCAGGCATGCTGTAAAAACCAGCTAAGCGATCCGAGGGTTTCAGTATATTGCAATTTAGGCGATGGCTCACTATAGCAACATTCCTACTAATAACCCTCAAAACTTTGTCAGACGACCTTTGTTTAGGTCGTTTACGTTATGCCTACCCCATTAAGGATAAAGGCGTGATTATATGTATGTGGGTAGGTAGACCCCGTAACGTTCATGTTCCTTGGGAATTATTTGTCATTGTAAGTTAGACCTCAACAGCTCTTTGTACCAATTTACCCTCCATTTTAGGGTTTCGTAACTCCTAATTATTCTGTTTACAAATTCTTATTATTATTTTGACCTCCCTTAACTAAAGGTCGTCTTCGTTTTCTTTGTCAGTTCCGTAAGATTAAAATTTGATTATCTTAAGGTGACAATGCTAGCCAAGTGGCGCACCCATTAGTAAAAAAAACATAATTCACTTAAAACGCAGTGAATTGAAAAATCAGTGGAACTGAATCAAGAGTTATAGTAATAAAGATAATTTTGAACTTTATAAATTAGCAATTCATAGCTCGTTGTAGTAACAGAAAGAAAAATTGCTGTTGGTGGCCGTTATTCGCAATTTACCTTCCTATTACTACATACATACTTCCTATACACCATGAATCGCTAATTGAGGAGATTCTAAATTATTTTAATTATTCTAAATATTCAATGTACAGACACAACCCTTCTAGGGATTAATTATATGTACAGATGTTTTTTTACTATGGGGGATCCACTTGGCTAGTATCGTCACATTAAGAGGATCCTCGTTGCACGCCAGCGCCCTCATCAGTTAAAAAATCATTACTCACTGAAAACGCAATGAATCGAAAATCCAGTAGATCAAATAGAAGTATAGGTACTGAAGTTTATTTTAAGCATTATGAATTAATAATTCAGTGTTCACTCCAGTTACAGATAGCAAAAGTGCTAAAAGTGGCCGTATTTCGCAAATTCTCTATCTGTAACTATCAAATTTAACTAATAAATTTTCTATCTGGTTCTAAATGACCTTCATAGCTTTAAATCTGATCAATCTGATCTACCGGATTTTCGATTGATTGTGTTTTCCGTGAATAACGATTTTTTGACTGATGAGGGCGCCACTTAGCCCAGGGAAGCCCCTTAAGCGTGTTTGTATAATACATACATACATATAATCACGATTTTATCCCTAATGGGGTAGGCAGAGCGTCCACGACCCAATCAAAGGCCGTTGCGCCACGTCTGACAATTGCCTGTATTGAGGGTCATTTCAGATAGATCTATGTATTGCTATGGTGACAGGTTGTCAACTTATCGCCTAAATTACAATACACTGAAACCCTCGAATCACTTAGCTGGTTTTTACAGCATGCCCGGGAGGAGATGCAGCTGGCACATTCTATGTTTTTTATTGCTCCCAGTCCAGCATGTAAGAAAATTTGTATAAACACTTATGTTATCTTAGTAGTAGAGTAAAATACAGAAAGTTTTTTAGTATTAGAAAATTTCACTGCTAAAATTTCCTGCAAAATAAAACATTTAGTATATAAATACTACAAAAGGCCAAACGGCTGAAAAAATTTGGTTGTAATGAAAACTCTACAAAAATAACTCGTTTAAAAATATTTCGACTGTTGCATTCAATGAGAACAAAAATTCCAACCAGATGAATTTGCCTTTGTATAGTGATACCCGATTGTCAACACGAGAAGAGTGGATAAATTGGCATTACCTATTTGTATTTGTAAAGTTGGTACACAAAGGTACGTTCGTTTTTTCAGTGTAAATTGTTTTTGTGAGAGTTGTCGATAGCTGGTGATTTTTGATTGAAAACACGTATTCCGTGCATACATATAATCACACCTTTATCCTTAATGGGTTAGGCAGAGCGTAAACGACCTAAACAAAGGACGTTTCTTTCGCCACGTCTGACTGAAAGTTTTGAGGGTTATTGAAGATAGATTTGTAGGTACATTTCTATCTTCAATAACCTCTGTAGTGACAGGTTGTTAGCCCAAGTTGTAATATACAGACTAAATTGTAATATACAGAAACCCTCGAACCCCTTAGTGGTTTGTTACAGCATGCCCGAGCGGAAATGCAGCTGGCAAATTTTGTGTTTTCTCTCGCTCCCAGGCCAGCATGGAAGAAAAAAGAAACATGATATTAGCATAAGAATAAATTTCTAATAGGCGCTAGACATGTGTGAGGAGGTGGCAGTGTGTGTGCGAAGTGAAACCATCGCTTGTGAAAAATTTCTTTGGGAGCAGCTCATATTTATACAATTTTGACATACAAATCATAATCAGTGTAGGTAGATTAATAACAAATTTATCTGCGTAGTTAAACACGTAAATAATATAAAATCTAGTGAAGGTAGTCAGACAAACAATTAATATTTGTGGGTAGAAAACGCTGCTACATTTGGATCTTCACCGTGCACTCCGATCACATGACGGACACTGCCGAACATGTTTTGTAAATTAAAAGCAAAAATTCTTGTATATTTCATAGGATGATTTTGATCACTAGGATATTCGCGCCTATTGCTAAGACTCGAATAATTTACCAATGATGAAAATATTTTTCAGCAAGCTCGGGAGGAAATGCTGGCACATTCTATGTTTTTGTCATTTTGTTCTCTCAGTCCAGCATGGAAGTTCTGATTCCCGTGGGAATAAACATTATTTTTTAAGGTACCACTCTAATCTTGTCCAGAAACCAACGCAAAAATAAGCTATGTACTTTTTGGGTCGAATAGCTCATAACTATGTTATGAGCAGAATAAGCTAACTAATCATGATTTTAATTTATTTTTGACAATGATTCAACAAGAGATTGATAACTTGTAATTTTATAAGTATATTAATTAATTTATACGATGGGTTGATAACCTCTCACTTTAGTAATATACCTACACATTTATCTTAAATAACCCTCAAAATAATCAGAATAATTATTAAAATTATTCTGATAATTTTGAGGGTTATTTAAAATAAATATTCAGTAATATACCTACAAATTAAAATCATGATTGGGTTTATTGTGCAATTCGATAGAAATACTGGAAAGTTAAATTAAATTTGACAAACTGAAGGCTTTTACTTTATTGTAAATGTTCCAAATTGAAGTATTCTTTGCAAAATTAGAAATGCAATATATTTTTAAATTTTGAGTTTTTGTTTGATTTCACGAAGCAGTATTTTATAAAACATATTTGAAACATTTATATGAATGTTTTTAGAGCAATGTGAGGTACTTTAATCAAATATTTTTGAACGTTTGTAATCAATATTTTGATTTGAAGTAATAAAAAATATTTGAGAGGTTATTTACTACTTAAGAGCAAACAAAATATAGCACTTCATACATACAAGTTTAGTTTAAGTTAAGTTTTTTTATGGATACTATTAAAATATCGATAATAATATATATATTCTTTATTGTATTAAAAATTTACACATACAGTTGAACTTAAAACTAGGACACAACAGGCGAGCTTATCTCTATAAGAGATCTCTTCCAGCCAACCTAGTGGGGATGAAAGAAGGGAAAAACACGGGAACAGATACAATAACTAAAATTATAAAATCTGATAAATTATAGTAATACTAATACATAACAAAATAATATATAAGATATATACGTATATTATGATAGATAAAATATATATATATATAAATATGTATATATGAATATAATACATATTATTAACATCAGAGAGAGGTCATAAAATGCTCTTTGAGTCTCTTTTTAAAAGTGAAAACTGAAGGACTGTCTTGAAGTGATTTAGGAAGTTTATTCCATAGTTGGATAGCCCGGACAGTAAAAGAATGGAAGAAAAACTTTGTGTTTGAACCAGGACACTCAAGCACCTTTGTGATACAAGCGCGCCTGGACCGGGAATCAGGAGGTAAGAAACGGAATCGGGAACGGAGATATTCAGGAGAAGTAGGGTCATTAAGGATCTTGTAAAGGACGGTGAGGATGTGCACATCGCGGCGAAGTCGGATAGGGAGCCATTTTAGTTGAGCGCGAAACTCGGAGATGTGGTCGAATTTGCGAAGGCCAAAAATGAATCGAATAGCAAGGTTTTGTAAGCGCTCAAGTTTATTAAGAAGCTCCTCAGTGGCATCTAGATAACATTCATCGGCATAATCGAGAATGGGGAGGAGAAGTGCTTGTGCAAGCATGATTTTAGTGTTAAAAGGAAGGAAATTCTGGAGTCGTTTGAGAGAGTGGAATGAATAGTGCATACGCTTGCTAACCTCATTTACCTGTGCCGACCATGACAAGTCACAGTCTAAAATCAACCCTAGATTTTTGGCTTTGTTAGTATACGGAATGCATACACTATTATAAAAAATATTAAGTATATCAGCATCATTAATCCCACTTCTGAGCCTGCTGCTACCAACTATCATAGCCTGTGACTTGGTAGGATTCACAAGCAGACCAAAACTCCTAGCCCATTCCTGCACAGCAGCAAGATCAATATTGACAGCAGCAACTGCCTCAGTGACGTCAGGTAAGGAGAAATGTCTGTAAATTTGTAAATCATCTGCATACAGATGGTAGGGAGAAGAAATGACTTTTGAAATGTTATTAATGAAAATAGAGAATAGAAGAGGAGAAAGAACGCCGCCTTGTGGAACACCAGCCGATAAGTTTGACCAGTCCGATGATGCATCGTCTGTCTTCACACACTGCTGGCGCCCATGGAGATAAGAATGAAACCAATCAATTACAGCAGGAGCAATGTTAAGAGAACGGAGGGAACCAAGAAGGATATCAAAATCAACAGAGTTAAATGCGTTGCTGAAGTCTAATAGAACGACAACTGTAAGTTTGGTATTATCCATAGCGTGACGGATATCATCAGTAACGTTCAGCAACGCACTAACTGTGCCGTGCGAGGGGCGAAAACCGGATTGGAAGGGGCATAGGAGATGATTGGAAGTGAGGAAGGAATATAGTTGATGGTGGACCACACTTTCAAGAACTTTTGAAAGTACGGGAAGGATAGAGATAGGACGGTACTGAGAGAGAGATGTTGGATTGGAGGTTTTAGGCAGTGGGATAACAAAAGCTTTCTTCCAAGCTGTAGGGAAGACATTTGCCGTCAGTGAAAAATTTACAATGTAAGTGATAACTGGCAGAATATCAACCAATATGGGAATAAGCATATAAAGACTTAACTCATCACTTCCCACTGCCTTTGTGGAAATGGAGAGGATGATTTTCTTAACGCTGTCCTCAGTGACTGGTTGAAATGAAAAAGATAAACAGTCAGGCAGGTCAAGGTTAGAAAGATAAGAAAGAGATAAAGCTTTGGTAGAATTATCAAGTTTTACAGGGGGAGTATAGAAGTGAGTGTTAAGAGCGTTTAAATCCATGGTACCTAAAGGGGTATCCATAGCCTTGCCAATGCCTAGTGACTTCAAAAATTTCCAGGTTAAAGCCTGTGAGAGATTTTCTAAGGAAGAGTGAATGTAGCGACGCTTTGCATCCCTACACATTCTGTTGCAGATGTTTCGAAGTTTTTTATAATTAGCTAAATTTAAATCGGTAGGTTCCTTTTTAAATCTAGCTTTAGCTCTATCCCTTTTCGCCATGGTTCTTTTTATAACCGGTGTCAACCAGGGAGCTGGAATATGTTTAATACGAACACATCTGACTGGTGCATGTGTGTCGAATAGTCTAGTTAAAATAACAGTAAAAGCAGCCACCTTGGCGTCAATACAGTTGGCAGATATAACTGGGGACCAGTCAATGTTCACTACATCATCTCTCAAACGAACCATATCCATGTTGCGAAAATTACGCTGAAAAGTTACTTTAGTTTTAACCTTAGGGGGACGTACTTTATACGTAAGAAATAATAGGTCATGATTAGAAAAAGGAGCCGACATTTGCCCGTGAGAAATTACCAATTTAGGTTTAGAAACAATTATGACGTCAATTAAAGATGGCCTACGATTTGGTACATGGTGTGTAGTAGAAAGCGGCAAAAATTCAAGATTTAGGGACGATGTAAGTGATAACAGTTTCCCGGATCTGGCCATGGATGAGGCATCGTCCTTTACTAAACATGTATTTAGGTCACCCATAATAATGATATGTTCGTAAAGACTGCTAAAATTTTCAAGAGTGGACTCAAAAGAAGAAAATTAGTTGATTTGATCACTGGGACAGTAAACCACTCCAAGTAAAATTTTGGTATGGTTCACAGTAACTTCTAGGAATAAATGTTCGAGTGAAAAAGAATATTGTGAAGGGGAAGAGCCAATCAATGTGGCCGGGATATCACCGCGAAGGTAGATGCCTACCCCGCCGGCACCCGTGCCCACACGATCATTGCGGAATAGCCGATAACCAGGCAGAGAACAAGATGTGGAAGGGAGAGAAGGCTTCAGCCATGTCTCAGAAACTAATATTCCATCGACTATGCCGACACTGAAAGATGCCAGAAGATCGTTATAATGAGCAGATAAGCTCTGTGCGTTGATGTGCACCAGGGAGAGGAATGAAGAACTATTGTGAAAAACCGAAGCAAGCTTATCTTGCAACGGTTCAGAGTCTGAAAGAGAAGAGCAATCACTATCACTGAGAGCACTTAAATAATCATCAGAAGATGAGCAAGACAAATAATCATTGTTTATCATATATAAATAAATATTATAATATAAATATATATGTAAAAATAATAAATTTTAAAACAAAAAATAAAATAAACAATCAACTTATTTCAACCACACAAGCTGACTAAAAGAGACTAATCATAATGTCCTGAGTAACAGATGCTACCCCGCTATTCAAGCTAAGGCTTAAATAACAAAGCAACATCCGCAACCCAAGCCAAGCACAAACAACTTAATTAACAAAAATAAAATAAAAAGAAACATTCAGAATTGCAAAAACCAAGAACGCGGCAGTATGACTCTTCACTAAGGCAAAAAGCAATAAATATAAAAAAGAAAAAAAAATGTAAAATTTTTGAACGAAACAACAAGCTGTCAGTGTCAAATTAATCTGTCAACTGTGATCTGTCAAATCAAAATATTTTGAGAGGTTAAATCACATACCCAAAAATAGAACATACCTTGCAATAAAAAAGCTATTGAACAAAATAAGGAGCACTAATCGCTTGCTATAGAATGTATAGAATGATAAACACCGAGCACCGCAATTTAAACAAAGGCGTACATAGAAAAACTGCTTCCACCGACTATGAAACATCAACACGGTGTGGATGCAAAGTAATCAGCTGCTGGAGCTCGAACATGGTTACCACCTTTTTCCTGCTTCCATCCGCCAAGAGCACGACGATGACACCCTCTGATGACCAGGAGTATTTCTTCCCAAAATGTTTCCTGGCCGCAGCAAAAACAGTCTGGCGTGGCTTGGTCAGAAACTCTGACACTGAAACTACGGATCCCTTGAATGCAGTTTTGGCATTCCATACAGCTGCCCGGTGCTTCATCGAAGAGAAACGCACTAATATTGGCCGAGTCTTGTCCTTCTTCATACCCAGACGGTGGCAGACCTCAATTGCATCAGCATTGAAAGAAGACAGCTTCATTGAGCCCTGAATTAAGCTACACACCTTCTTAGGCAGATCTTCTGTATGCTCTTCAGAAACCCCATGAAGGAGAAGCACTTTACGGCGAGAATGGGTCTCAACTTTATCTAAGCCATTTACAATGAGCTCCACCTGAGACTTTAACATAGCCAGCGCTTTCCACACTAGGGACTTGAAGTTCAAGTAGTCCGCAGACAGCACCTTCACTGTGGGAGTAGCACTAGAAGCAGACGCCTGTTGCTGTTGCTTCTCAAACTCCGACATTCTGGTGTCCATCCACTTAGTGAGCTCTTCAATGCTCTTGGAGATTTGTGCAGTGTTGTCCATCTTGATGTAAATATTATGAATAGAAATTTTATGTTGCTTATTATTGATTAATAATACATAGATATTTACAAAATACCTTAAAATATATTTTACTTAATAATATTTTAAAATAAGTCTTATACCCGTCTAACCCGACTTATTTATAATTAATAAAACAAATAGTAATGATAAAGGCCTATAAAGCACAATTTATGTTTTGACCTAAACAAATAATGCCCGTTTCACAAACAAACCGTTATAAAGCTCAATTCACACTGCAGTAACTACATATTCTGTTTTATTTAAGGAACAGGCGTTATTTTTTTTTATTAAACGTTATTAAACGTTATTTGTGAATGTAATATCTAATATCATCATCATCATCAATCTAACTTCCATGCTGGACTGGGAGGGAGAGAAAAACATAGAATGTGCCAACTTCATTTCTTCCCAGGCATACTGTATAAACCAGCTAAGAGATCCAAGGTTTTCAGTATGCAACATCTGAAACTTCGCTCGCCAGCGCTCCCGCCAAGCGTGGTGAGTAAGGTGCAATTTGGAACACTCATATTTAACTGTGTTTAGCTGATATGAAACACTACTGGTCGTTCCCAGAATCAAGTGACTGATTATCTGCAAAAAAAGAAAAAAAAGATTCCGTGTTTTGACGAACTTGGACACGTTCTGGCCGGCTGTTGTGTTTGATTGTGATCATTCCACAAATCATGTCAGAGGTCTAATAGCAATGCCATTATTTTATTTTATTTAAATAGGCTCAGTTACAGGCAACAGATTAAGATTAGACACAATAAATATTACAACAAAACATTAAAAAATACGATGCCCATTTACAACTAAACACAGCATTAATAGCAAAGCGAATGTATTCTTTTTTTTTTTTTTTAATATATATAGGCGAGCATTTGTCCGCCATCTCACCTGGTGGAAAGTGACGATGCGGACTATGTTGAAGCATACTCACCTATGTATTGCCTATTCACTCTCGCCTTGAAAAGGCCCAGGTTATATTGTTCCGGAAACAGATCCGCCGGCAGGGAGTTCCACTCCTTAGCCGTTCGCATTAAGAATGTGGAAGCGAACCGCTTCGTGCGAATTTGAGGTATATCCACGACATAAGGGTGGAACCCCTGTCCACGCCTCGTGCTCCGGAGATGGAAAGGGGAGGGGGGTATAAGGTCATGAAGTGCTAACGCGCACTCCCCGAAATGTATCCTGTAAAATACCGACATGCACGCCACTCTGCGACGGTGCTCAAGGTTCTGTAGTTTTGCCTCAACCAGTGCTGAGTCTCCAATGAGCTTCTTAGCACGTTTCTCGATTGAGTCTAAGGCAGCCAGCTGGTATTTAGCTGAACCGTCCCAAAGGTGGCAGCAGTACTCCATACACGATCGGACTTGAGCTGTGTACAACTGCAATAGCTGTCCCGGTGTGAAGTATCGCCTCACCTTCGAGAGGATACCAAGTTTTTTGGCAGCTGTTGTGGCCAGAGACTCAATGTAACGTCCAAAGTTCAAGTCGGACGTAAGGCTCATACCAAGAAGCTCAAGATGGTCAGAAATCGGTACGGATACATCCCGGAAAGTTGGAGCCAGGTTAAAAGGACTCCGTTTTGTCGAGAATAGACACGCCTGGGTTTTGGATGCGTTGAACTTGACGAGATTGGCATCGCCCCACTCGGATATCACCCTTAGCGATGAGTTCAGACGATCCACTATGGACTCCCGACAAGACTGGATTGTTTCACTGTTAGCCCTTGCACTGGACAGATATCTGTCAGCAACCGTGATGTCATCAGCGTACCCAAAGGTATACAATTAATAGAACAGTAAATGTAATAAGTAGAATGATATAACCAAATTCAAATATTAGACTTAATTTGAATTATTGAAAGATAAATATTAATATTACAATTAGCATACATACATACATACATACTATCACGCCTGTATCCCTAATGGGTTAGGCAGAGCGTGAACTGCCTATCCCTAATGGGTTAGGCAGAGCGTGAACAACCCAAACAAAGGTCGTTCCGCCACGTCTAACAAGTTTTGAGGGTTGTTTAAGATAGGACTGGATATTGCTGAAGTGACAGGTTGTCAGCCCATCGCCTAAATTACAATATACCCTCGAATCGCTTGGCTGGTTTTTACAGCATGCCCGGGAGGAGATGCAGCTGGCACATTCTACGTTATTCTGTCGCTCCCAGTCCAGCATGGAAGCTATTACAATTAGAAAGCTTAAAAATCTGACACCAGGGTTCATCGGTTCGATAGAAAATCCCACTCGATAAAGAAGTGTGAATTGAGCTTTAGAGAGAATTGTGTTTGCCTCGTTATCTTATTTCGAATTCGTGTTAGAGCAGAAACTTCGGCCGATTCAATTTTGAGTTATTGCTGTTCTAAACATTTTTGTTGTAACCCCGAATCGCTTTGTGTCTTTACAAGAATTAAATTTATTATAATTTGAGAGATACTTCAAATGATTTTGTTAGCCTTTTGTTTTTTTTTTAATTAGTTAAATATTTTATTAGTTAAAAAAGAAGCGTGTCAGTATTTATCGTATTCTATAGGATATGAATTTACAAATCGACCGCGATTTTTGTTCGCTACCACTTAGACAAAATTAAAATTGTCGTCTGAACAAAAACCACGTTCAATCTGTACAGTGCGACCTTCAAAATTGTCCAGGTGGCGATATTAGGAACTAAAATTGGGCTATGCTGTACTGACAGTCATTGTAGTCTAAACCTTGCTTTTCCCTAGACCCTCCAAAACGAGTTTTTTTTTCTTATGTTTTCTTAGTATTCTCTATGAAAGCTTTTATTTTGCATTGAAATAAATAGCTAAGCTTTGTCTTGGCTCCGCGGTGAAATGATAAAAAATGTTGAACAAAACACGCCACCACCATTCATTACTATAATAGAAAAATATCCCAAGGTAAAGGAGCCGTATTTTTGAATCACTTGAACTCCAATGCGCATACGAAACTTTCGCATGCGATTTTAATAAAATTTACCATGCAAACGTTACTCTTTCGTATGCGAATTAGTTTTCGAACGGTTCAAAAATACAAGTCCAGGTTCTAACCTAGTTTGGGAGTAAGAGTTTCACAGTCACTTAGTCTTGTTAGTTCCTACATACATACATATAATCACGCCTTTATCCCTAATGGGGTAGGCAGAGCGTAAACGACCTAAACAAAGGTCGTTTCGCCACGTCTGCCAAGGTTTTCAGGGTTATTTATGATAGATTTATAGGTATATTGCCATAGTCACAGGTTGTGAGCCTATCACCTAAATTACAATATACTAAAATCCTCGGATCCCTTAACTGGTTTTTACAACATGCCCGGGAGGAAATGCAGCTGGCATATTCTATGTTTTTCTCTCGGTCCCAGTCCAGCATGGAAATAAGTTCCTGATATGTTTTTAAAATCTATATAACTAAATATAAGTGCATAACGTTTTTTTTTTTTTTTTGTAGTTACATAAATAAATAAATCATAAATCTTAAAATATAGAGATACTAATGTTGACTTCCTTAATAAATGTGGACTAAATCAAATGCTTTTATAATTAAAATGCGAAGGTATATTATTCAAACTAATTATATTCAGAGCGTAAAAACGCTTTACGCTCTGCCTACTCCGTGAGGGATAAAGGTGTGTTTTTATATACATATATGTCTATGTTGCGGCCTATTGTAGCTTCTAATTGTTTTAATTAATATACTAATAGTTAAGCGCCTGATATAGTTTTCTATCTAATAGTTCATAAAGTAAATTTGCTATTCTATAATTTTCAGGCGTTCTTTTATACGCCTTAGCATTTTTTAGCTTCATCTTGCTTGCTCTTTAGACATGGCGGTGATCAGAAACCCCAATATATAAAAAAAAAACTTTTCAAATAAACCTCTCCAATAAAATGTATGTATTCTATTCAAATTCAGAAAGTTTAGGCCCATTGGTTTTTGAAAGGGATTCAAATTTTGCTGAATTTAGTTTTAATAGCAGCAAAGATATATGGTAGTGATTATGTTCTATGTTGAGGTAGAGATATCCAATTTCATGAAAGGTTATTATCACTTTGGTTGCCATTTGAGTCATTGGTCTAAAAAAATACAATATCGTTTGGAATCACGAATTTACCATCTTTGCTCTTTGCTTTGCTGTGTTTGTGTGTGCGTATGTTCGTGCATTTGTGTTGTTTGTGTTTCAGATATACTTATCGAAATACAAGAATAATACACGGATTTGCCTCAGCGTTGTAATATAAATGTAAATCCGGGGTCTGGGGGCAGGTAGCTCCGCTGAAAACTTGTCAAATTACTGCCAAGTTTGCGAAACTACTCCGTGCCCCCTTAGCCACTTAGTCCCGCTAGTTAAGACCGTACCGTGGTTTATGATGGGCCACTAATTAGAACACGCTTTTGTTTTGTAATAACATTGTTGAAGTGAAAGTGGGAAGTAGGTTTTGTTGCGATTAACAAGCTTCTCACATTGTTATGCCCTGAGTACTACTGTCTCTGTCTTACGGCCTCACACAGGATAATTTTCTTTGGTCTGCAGCAGTACTATTACTGTTGAATTTTACTAGGCTTTCGACGCCCGTTTTTTTTCTCATTTGCGAGTATCCTGTGGCTTGGCCTTTACTTTAAGCTACAACAAAATCTTGACTTTGACTATGAAAGACATTCATACTTACATATGTTCACGATTTTATCCCTAATGGGGTAGGCAGACCGTAAACGAACTAAACAAAGGTCGTTTCGCCACGTCTGACAAAGTTTTGAGGGTTATTTAAGATAGATTTGTAGGTATTGTTGTAGTGACAGGTTGTCAGCCCATTGACTAAATTGCAATATACAGAAACCCTTGGATTTCTTAGCTGGTTTTAACAGCATGCCCGGGAGGAAATGCAACTGGCACATTCTATGTTTATTCATTTCAAAATATTTTATTTGCTAACTTTAGTTTTATTAAATTAAACATAGCACTGTGTAATGTACACAACCATTAAGTTGGTTTTAAGCTAGCTTAAGCTAAACCAGGCATTAAGCCAAGTCAAGCTAACCCAAGCCAAGTATCCGCGAGGCTCTAGTACTCATTAGCCGACAATTACCTTAGAAGCTGCGAACACCAGGTTATTAAGCCGACGTCACAATCTATGAGACACACGGTCGGTAAGGATTGTCAACTTTTCATAATACAGGGCTAATTTGGAAACATTCATCTCCCTAGCCTTATTCCGTATCTCTCGGAGACGGCTACCTAATATAGCAGATTGAACAATGGTACTAGTTTTTACACAGAGCGACTGCCATCTGACCTCCGCAACCCAGAAGGGAAACCAGACCCAATCCTTGATTTGGTCAGAGTTTTCAAGCCGCGAATGCTTAGCACTGGCCTCTGACATGGCTTAACAACTAAAATCTACAGTATTAAACTGTAATAACCGGGACCAACGGTTTAACGTGCCTTCCGAAGCACGGAAAAAAGGTGCCTTATAAACGTACCTACATATGAAATTCGTAAAACGAAAAACACATTAATACGTTATTGGATTCGAACCATGACCTCGCACTCAAAAGGCAGCGGCCCTATCCACTACACTATCGGGGTCTCCAAGAAGCTAGTTTTTAAACATTGCGCAAAGTAAAAGAGGTTGCTCAGGCAACGAAACAAAACAACAGAAAATAATGTAATGTAGATTATTTATTCATGGTCAAAACCACAAAACAATTAGGTATGGCATTGCTTTTTCAATTATCTTTCTTATCAGTGTAAACTTTTATAAAAAACCACCAATCAACTAATTAATTTAATAATCAGTAATAGGCGTGTTCCTAAATAAAATCAAAACGTTTATACTTAAAACTGACGGCTAAAATATTGTGGATCTCATATTATATGAAAGAATAAATTTGTTTCGGGCAGGATTCAAACCATCGTCTCTGGAATGCCGGTCCATCGCTCTACCGCTAAGCTACCGAAACGGTAGCGGGAATTTATTATTTACTTATATATTATATGAAATAAAAATAATAAATAATAGATAATAGACTTCCATGCTGGACTGGGAGAGGTAGAAAAACATAGAATGTTCCAGCTGCCCTTCCTCCCGGGCATGCTGTTGAAGTCAGCAAAAGGGACTCGAGGGTTACAGTGTATTGTAATTTAGGCGATGGGCTGACAACCTGTCACTATAGCAATACATATTACAATCTAAAATTGCCCTCAATTTTTGTCAGACGTGGCGAAAGCGCTTTTTACGAGGCGTTAAACGCTCTGCCTACCCCGTAAGGGATAAAGGCGTGATTTTATGTATGTATGTATGTAAATAAAAATAGCATTGCGTATGCTAAAATTCATATTTTAGATGTTATTGCTTTGAGAAGTCAAGTATTTAAAAATTAGTGAGTTAGTGTGTCGTCATACCTCGTTATTTTCATACAAAAAGTTTTTTTGACAGTTCATAAAAAGCTTCTGATTTGACTAGTAAGAAACTAGCGGATTCAAAAACATTACTATTTACTGAGTCATTCACTGATATTATTAACACACGGAAGTACTTAATGCTAAATTATGTTTATGACGACTTCATTACCATCAAAATGATAACGTAAACAAAGTGAAATGACAGTGACTAATTAAATAGCATTTTAAACATAGAAAACGGCACACTCATACTAGATGTTAATTAATTAATTGATAATACCATTACTTTATGCGGTAGAGTTAGAAATTATAGTACTATTTGCACTATTAAGTTATACTTCTTAAATAAATTTGATTTATAATGTATGGCACGTTAAACCGTTAGGCCCGGCTTATATCGTATAATACTGTAAATATTAGTCGTCATGCCATGTCAGAGGCCAGTGCAAAACATTGGTGGTTTGAAAACTTTGACCTTATCTAGGATTGGGTCTGGTTTCCCTTCTGGGTTGCGTAGGTCAGATGGCACTACCTCTGTGTAAAAACCAATACCCTCATGCAATCCGCTAGATTAGGTAGCCAACCCCGTGAGAAACGAGATAAGGCTAGGGAGATGGTGATGAATGTATTTCATGCACTAAGCACAAGATTATTTAAGCTAAAAAAATATTTACCAAGTAATTTACATTCTTTTGAAACGATTTTTGGGTTCAATTCATTCTCCATTGTGCTACACAAAAAACAAAAGCTTTTTAAGTACCTTCGTAATCAAAATATTCTTTGCCGAGTGTATTTTTTCAGGCCAAATGGTATTCATACATGTCGAAGTTCACATTTGCATTGCATTTAATTTAGCTATACAAATTTGTACAGCGGCGATTGTAGCCGAAATGTCAAATTCGCAAGTGGATTTTATCAAACGAATACTAATGGAAAATGTATTGTAAGATTTGTTTATTTACGATATCGCAGAAAGATATGACAAAAAATATATATTATCTTTTCAAAACATAAAATCATTTTATTGGTAAGATAAGTACTTGGCTTGGGAACCTATCCATTATGCGTTTTATTACGTAACTAATGAGTACCAGCTGCAATTCCCCCGAGCATGCTGTAAAAATCAGCTAAGGGATTTGAGGGTTTCAGTATTGTAATTTAGGCGATGGGCTGACAACCTGTCACTAAAAAGATCTATCTGAAATAACCCTCAAAACTTGTCAGAGCGAAACTATCTTTATTTAGGTCGTTTACGCTTTGCCTAGCCTATTAGGGATAAAGGCATGATTATACAAATGTATCTTTCTTAGGGAGTGGATTCTCGAGTCGAAATACCCGATGAAACCTGGTGTCATTCGTATGTATGTATGAGTACTAAACGTTTATTTATGTTATTTGTAATGGTTTTTCTAGAAAAAATTCAAATTATCTTTTTTAACACTAAACGTTAAACATTCATAATGAAAACTGATCGACTTACTTGTCGAAGGTTGCACTTGGCGGGCGGTAGAGTGTGACTTCTCTTCTGAGGAAGATCCTCGTATAGGATCGAAATGTCAAGGGCTAACCCTCCTTGCAATATAAACAAGTAAACCGATCGGTTTTCATTTAGCATTAACTTAATGAAAACTCTAGAACATTATGTAATAAATTTATTATCTTTTGAAGCAACATGCAACCATGCTGGCCTGGGAGCGAGAGAAATACATAGAATGTGCCAGCTGCATTTTCTCCCGGGCATGCTGTAAAAACCAGCTATGGGATCCGAGGGTTTCAGTATATTGCAATTAGGCGATGGGCTGACAACCTGTCACTAGAGCAAAATACATATAAATCTACCTTAAATAACCCTCAAAACAATGTCAAACGTGGCGGAACGACATTTGCTTAGGTCGTTTACGCTCTGCCTACCCCATTAGGGATAAAGGCGTGATTATATGTATGTCTGTATGTATGTAAAATACGTAAGTACGTAGGTAGCACTTTATGTAATTAATTTTATAAATCGATTTGACTATGACGCAGTTTGAAAGGTGCATTAATTTTAACACTGCATTTTTAAAATTTGCTGCTACAATATTGAACGTGCAGAAAATGGATAATGCTAATAAGAAAATACCAAAATCTCTAATAGTATTTTTTCTTATATCACAATTCGTGTTTGGAACAGATTTTGGGTTTTCATATTTTGTGACCGAAAAATATCGTAGATTAGCAAACCGTGTTACCATGTTTATTACATTTTTTAATTTTGTAATAACACTTTCGCCTCTTTATTATAAAACATTTGATTTGTGGACATATTTGAATACAGCACATTACTTAACAGTCACTATAGCTTTGAACACCGTTAAATTTACAATCTATGATTTTCTTCAAAATGTTGGAGAAATATGTGAATTTCAAGTGACTGACAGAAAATTTTTGAATGTTATGATTTTTATATACTTAAATGCCATGTGTACAGTTAAATTAGTTTTAGTCGCAATTCGCTGTATATTTACGGAATCTTACTGTAATATGTTTCATAGTATTCATTATATAGTTTACTGTCTAAGTGGATTCGGATTGGATAGTATTTCAGTTGCACAAATAATAATATATTATTATTTTAAGTGCAGTGTACAAAATTTCAGGGCAATGTTAGAGGTATCTGTCGCAAATCTAAACATTGTACAACAAAAATATATTTCATTAGCAAACCGTTACGATGAGATAAAACCTTTGTGTAATAGAATGGTAAGATGTTTGTTTTACTTGATTTTGTTAAATTTATTTGTTGATACTTATTTGGCGCTTATAGCGGGAGTGGTTTACACTTGTAAGTTTTTATAATGTTATGTTAATAATCCGAAATTCAAATTATCTTTATTTCAGGGCAGAAACATCACCTATCAATAATAAAAGCGTGGCCCAAAGAGATGTCCAAAAGAAAATTTTTGATGCGTTAGGGTATTCAAATCACCCCCATGTATGTTCAGCAATTTTTAGTAGTTTAGGAGTTTTATTAAATTTGGATACCCGTTGACCCAAGGATTTTTTTTTTCTTTGGATGCCGCTCTTTGGGCCTCCCTGTGTAGTATTAGCTTCATTTGATTAAATTCATGTTTCTATAACATACAACTTTAACAATTATTTCATATTATTATTACATATAATAACCTATATAAAATAATATTTTGTATATACATATTAGATAAATCAAAATAACATTGTATTTTTCCTTTAAATTTTTTTTGTGGTTTTATAATTTTTATCTTGTTTCAGACGATTATTTTGATATCAATTATGGTACCAAAAATTATGCTTGCCTTGTGGTCGATTCTGGTTAACATTAAATCCACACTACTGCAAATAGTAATTCTATTATTTAAAATATATGGAAAGAAAAATTACTGGAATTAATCATTATAAAAATAAAATTAACTATTTGATTAACACATTTACCTATTTTTTTTCAGAATTCATTATGGGTTCTTATTATATCAGATTTATTTTTTATGATTTATATGGTCGTCCAAATGGTAAATCCTGCAACTTTAGCAGAACTGCTCAATGCTCAAGTTGATAAGCTAAAAATGGCACTTAATCAACTTCTCTTGTCAGAAAAAGGTGTGTGTTTCATTTCGTTTTTTTATTAAAATATCTGATTTGACTAACAATACAAACAAGTAGTACTGAGTAAAAAGTTTGCGATAGTAAAACTTTGTTATATTTTAATATTTGTTTCGATTGAATCAGTATGCTGAGTGCTAATAGCATCTAAAAGCAAACATCTTTGTCGCAGTTTTTTCTGAAAGTTACATACATTTTTCCTTTCATTCTGGACTGGGAGCGACAGAAAAACATAGAATGTGCCAGCTCCATTTCCTCCCGGGCATGCTGTAAAAACCAGCTAAAAGATCGGAGGGTTTCAATATGTAGCATTTTAGGCGATGGGCTGACAACCTGTCACTACAGCAATATACATTCAAATCTATCATAAATAACCTTTAAAACTTTGTCACACGTGGCGGAACGACCTTTGTTTAGGTCGTTTACGCTCTGCCTGCCCCATTAGGGATAGAGGCGTGATTATGTGTATGTATGTACATACATTATTTACATTTAAAAAATCTTAAAATTTCCGTTTTCATTTTTCTTACAGATGAAAGAACACTGATGAATCTGCAACGACTTTTACGTTATATCAAAGCCAACCCACTAAATCATTTCGTTTTCAGAATCATTCCTATCGATTTACGCCAAGTATTGTCATTATTTAGCTTTTCTGTCACGTATTTTATTATTATAATACAATTTGGGCACCTTTACGATTAAAAAAAGGAAAAAATATTAAATTTAAAATATAAAAATAATAACTAAGTTTACATAATAAATCTATTAAGATACTTGTTATCGTATTGGTTGTTATTATCGTCTTTTACTGTAATTCAATTCAAATCAATTCATTTTTTATTTCAAAAATGACTGTATTTGTATCGCAGAGTTAAAGAGAAGAGGTAAAAATAGGCTAACAGCCAGTAACATGCAAAAAACGTGGTGTGAGTCACACCGCCTGTTACAGCGAACGAAATATAAACAAGAAATAATAAGGTAACCTAAACAAAATGCACTTATCTAGATTTACAATTTTGTTAACATCATTAGGTACTTAATCACTCATAATAATAAAGGTTTGGAGTATGTATTTGTAATTTGAATGATGATGGTGGTTTCATAAAATTAAATATAAATTATGATTTGCATATAAATCTTTTTTATTTTATTATTCCTGAAGTCACAAGACTCGTTATCAGCCCTTTTCTGTACTCATCTTAACTGTAACCTAGAATGGATACCAATAAATTATCATGTCAATAAATTATTTACTTTCAGTTTCATTGATTATTTATTTAAATTTGATAGTAATATCTAAAAAAAATAACACAATAATCATCCGACTACGGCAAAGCAAAAAGGAGGGTTATGATTTTGTCTGGTAAGTATGTACTCGTATGTGGATATGTATGTATGTATGTCGGTATGTATGTTCATCTGTTCCCTCATAACTTCTAAACTACTCAATAGAATTTAAGAAATGAGATATTGTAAGGAACGTCTTAATTGTTTGCTAGTTATAGACTAGGTATCGTCACTTTAAATTGCACATGGCGCCCTCTAGAGAACATAAAGTAAAATAAAAATCTATTCCGAGAATGCCGTGTGGGCTCTCAAATAAAAGAGCCTAATTTGCACATTCCAAAGATATAATATATTGCCAAATTTTATCGAGACCGGGGGGTTGAGGGGGGGGGTAACCCCCTCACAAAAATAGAAAAATAATAACCGGTTGGAAGTAGTAACTGCGTTCTAGTATCGAGCCCGGGGGGTTGAGGGGGGCTTACCCCCTCACAGAAATAGAAAAATAACGACCGGTTGGAAGTAGTAACTGCGTTCTAGTATAGAGACCGGGGAGTTGAGGGGGGGGGGTTTACCCACTCACAGAAATAGAAAACTAACGACCGGTTGGAAGTAGTAACTGCGTTCTGGTATCGAGACCGGGGGGTTGAGGGGGGCTTGTCCCCTCACAGAAATAGAAAAATAACAGTTATTTGGAAGTAGCGATCACATGCAGTTCATACATCGAGACCGGGGGATTGTGGTCATCTGGTTATAGCTTCAGGCTTTGCATCAAGTTTTCAAACCCAAAATGATTTAAATAAAAAATAAGTTCGGAAACTTAAACCCGCCTACTGAAAAGTATGAAACAAGAAAATAGTCTCAGTATAGTGATGAGTGAGTATAGTGATTCTTACATACATACATATAATCACGCCTTTATCCCTAATGGAGTGTTTAGAGCGTAAACAACCTAAATCAAGGTCGTTCCGCCACGTCTGACAACGTTTTGAGGGTTTTAGAAAGATTTGTAGGTATATTGCTGTAGTGACAGGTTGTCAGCCCATCGCTTAAATTTAAATATACTGAAACCCTCGGATCCCTTAGCTGGTTTTTACAGAATGACCGGGAGGAAATGCAGCAGGCACATTTTACGTTTTTCTTTCGCTCCCAGGCCAGCATGGAAGTGTATTAAATATCAATAAATATGAGAATATTTTGGGGGGGGGGGTTAGTTTCTGAACTTATTTTTTTACTTATTTCAAGACAAATATTTGCTTGTCACATACTTGATGAATAATTCACGTGTTTGTTTAACACGTGTACATTTCTTGTTTATGCTGAAGTGAACTAACTTACTTCACTTAATACAATTAATTAACTAAGTCAATTTACCCATGACACAGTATGAAGTATGCATTTCTTTTACACTGCATTTTCAAAACTGCTGCTAAAATGTTGAATACAAATACAATAAAAAATACCGACAAGAAAATTCCTAAATCTTTAATAGTATTCTTTTTAATATCACAATTCGTGTTCGGGACAGATTTTGGATTTTCACATTTTGTGACAGAAAAATATCGATCATTTGCAAAACGGGCTACCATTTTCATGACGATTTTCAATTTAATAATATTACTATCACCAATTTATTATAAAGAATTTGATTTATGGATATATTTAAACGTATTTCATTACTTGGCAAACACTGTAGCTTTGAACACCGTTCATTTTACCATCTATGATTTCCTTCAAAATATCGGTGAAATATGTGGATTAAAAGTATTAGAAAGATTATATTTGAATGCTATGATTTTTATGTATTTAAATTTCATGTTTACAATAAAATTAATCTTAGTAGCACTTCAGTGTATATTTGCTGAATCTTTCTGTAATATGTTCCATAGCGTTCATTATATATTTTACAATTTAAGTGGATTTGGACTAGACAGTATTTCAGTTGCACAAATAATTATATATTTTTATTTTAAGTGTAGTGTACAGAATTTGAGAGAAATGTTGGTGTCTGTCTCAAATTTAAATATTGTGGAAGAGAAGTATATAATGTTAGCACAGTATTACGATAAGATAAAACCTTTATGTAACAGAACGGTAAGATGATTTTCTTGAAAACGGTGACATAAGCAAATCAATATTTTGTAAGAAAAAACAATTTATTATTAGATTTTTTTACAATTATTTACTACCTATTTTTACATTTATTTCTTGTTTCAGACGATAATTCTGATACTAGTTATGGTACCGAAAATGATGCTTGACCTTTGGTGGATACTTATTTACTTTCAATCTATGAAACTTTTAAAAGTAATTACCTGTAAAAACAACTATTATTCCATGTTTTTTGATGGAATTTATGAATCATATTTCTTTTATTACAGAATACACTATGGGTTCTCATTGTAACAAATTTATTTTTTCTGTTCTACATCGTGATCCAAATAGTATGTCCAGCTATTCTAGCTGAACTACTTAATTCACAAGTGGATAAGCTGAAGTTGGTACTAAATGATCTTCTCATGACAGAAAAAGGTATGTTTTATCATAATTATAACGTATATTTTTTTGTTGGTAGAGTAATGGACCGACATTCAAGAGACGCAGGTTCGAGTCCTGCCAGAAACGAATTTATTATTTCCTTTCTTTCATATTATATAATTATATATAACGTTTTGTCAACTAAACTTAAGACAAATTTATGTTTCAAGTGACATCAAGGAAACACTTATTAATTATTTAATTTATACATCATATACCTATATTTACGTCAACCTTCATTTTCTATTTTATTTTAGATGAAAGAACTCTTACGAAATTGCATCATCTTCTAAGTTATATCAACTCTTGACCACTGAATCATCTCGTTTACAGAATTATACCGGTGGATTTACGACAAATTTTGTCTATATTTAGCTTCTCCGCTACATATTTTATTATACTAATACAATTTTCGCACCTTTATGATTAACCATTGTAGAAAAGGTTCACAACAAAAGTATGAAAATTATTTATACTATATATTAATACGGTTTTATTTTATTATTATATACAAATATAGTCGTTATCATGTTTTTAACTGAATTAAAGTTTTAATAAAGGGACCTTTTATATAAAAGTGTGATTAAATTGACAAAAAAAAATGCTGTGCCCGCAACTTCTAATATAGAAAACACAGAGTGTTGAACATACTAAAAACGCTTCTCCGCGCGTAAAATCGGAATCTGCTAGCCCATGCACGGAAGCGTGTTTTTCATTGATTGATCTTTGTCTATGTATGGCAAACACGCGTTTTAAGTATGTTCGAAACTGCGTTTTTTCCATTAAAACTGGTTCACTTACTCAATATTAGAATAGAACGAATTCAATGAGTCTAAGTAACAACAAGAATTAATTTTCCTGCCTATCCCCTAAGTCAGTTAGCATGATTAAATCTATCCTACGTTTGACTCCAGTAGTGTAAAAAATATACTCAGTCGAATAAAAAAAGTCCCTTTAAAATCGGTTAAAAACAAACAAAATTCAGTTTCCTGCCTACTCCCTATGTCAGGTTGCATGATTATCTGTATGGTAACTTTGATTTTAGGTAATGCTAAGTCGTATAAAAATAATCATCAATATCTGTTAAAAACAATCAAAATTCAATTTCCTGCCTACCTCCTAAGGGAGGAGGCGTGATTATTTGTATCATTAGTTGCAACTCAAGTAAGACCTAGTCGAATAAAAGAAGTCCCATCAAAATCGGTCAAGTAGTTTTGGCGTGATTTGGTAAACAGACAGGTAATATTTTTTCGTAAATATATTTATTGTACATACACGACCGTTCTAAGAGATTTAGTATATGTAGAGATTATACAATCATCAAAAATGCAATTTAAATTTCATACTAAAATATCGATGTACGGTAGGAGCATTTATTTGACAGTAGAAAATTACTTCAATTTATTATATTAAAAATATATTAAGTTGATGAAAAAATACCATTATGTCCGGTATATTAATTGATTTCTTACATTAATTCATATTTGATGTAAGACGTACTTAACGTACGTTGTTGGACTTAGTAATAAGACGTGTTTGAAAGAATTTTACAATTATTTAAAACGTAAATTAATAACCAAAATGATAAAAATCAAAAACACAAAATTAAAACGTAAAATCCCGAAAGCACTTATTGTGTTTTTCTTCATTGTTGAGTTTATTTTCGGAGTGAACTTTGGTTTCACACGTATCATGAAAGATAAAAGTAATCGTTTGATAGCCAAAAGTTTTTCATTTTGCATGACTTTATGTAATACTGTAATATTTCTAGCAGTACCTATTCGAGAAGAAACATTCGTATGGATTATGATTAATATAATTCATTTTATTGCAAATATTATTGCGGTGAATACAGTGAAATATAAAGTTTACGACTTTCTATGTGACGTCTCCAAAATGAGTGGCATAAAGTCATCTGAAAAAATGTATTTTAACATTATGGTTATAGTGTATTTAAACTTTATATTTATAATCAAAACAACTTTGTTACATATTAACGATTCGGACGGTAATGTCCCTTTCGCAAAATGTCCCGCTTGCTGAAAACGGCCCGTTATCGAAATGGCCCGTTATCAAAACGGCCCGTTAGCAAAACGGCCCGTTAGCAAAACGGCCCGTTAGCAAAACGGAACGCTTTTCTCTTTTATTCATAAAATTAAAAAAGAAGCAAAGCACCAAGACCTGAATATTAACCATTTTTTGTTTGGCAAATTGAAAAAAAATAAAAGGAAGCGCAACCAAATATTCAACAAGAAATATATAAAAGCTCTTAACAAATTAGAAAGCGGAAAAATATCCGTAAAACAATTTATAACAAGAGTAACATTCATTCGACTCTCATCAGGATATTGATAACTTTTATGGAAAGGAAATATCCCTCCTAGTTTAACAATTAATGTTTTAGTGCAAAAGTATGTTTTAGTTCTTTTTAGTTTAAGAATAAATGTATGTTTAAGTTATTTTTTTTTATAATCTAATTAGGCAAGTTGGTAAGATTACAGAAAAATTAATAAAACATTTTGTCCATATTATATGGTTTTTATTGTAGGAAACGAGCTAATAGGTATACAGCACACGGGTTGATTGCCTCGGGTAAATTGATTCATAACCCATTCAGCCCGCGGGATTTGCCTAACACTTTATAGCTTCCAGATCTACTCAGCCCACGGGCTAAGTTAGATGTGGGGCCAGTTGACCCATATGAGGGTTTGATTTCGTGTAAGGGACATTTCGCGAACGGGACATTTTGCGAACGGGACATTTCGCGAACGGGACATTTCGCGAACGGGACATTTCGCGAACGGGACATTTCGCGAACGGGACATTTCGCGAAAAGGTCTTGTTTTTAGAAGCGGGACATTTTGCGAAAGGGACATTACCGTCCGAATCCTATTTCAATGTGTTGCCAATACAAATTTATGTTTACACTTTAATATGACGCATTTTGTCTTGTACAATATTTGTGGTTTTGGGATTGATTGTACTTCTGTTGTACAAATTATTATATTCTTTTTTATTAAGAGCACTGTACAAAATTTAAAAGAGGAATTAAAATATTCTGTAGCTAATATAAATAATGTAGAACGAAAATATATACATTTAGCTAATTGTTACGATAAAATAAAAATATTTTACTGTAAATTGGTAAGTAAATATAGAAAACTAAATAATAAAATATAATTTATTTAAAACATACAAATATTTATTTCTCTTTCAGACAATTATTCAAGTATTTGTGATGGTTCCGAACTTGATGCAGAATTTATTTGTTATATTGTTGTTAATAAAAAAAAAGGTAATAATACTCTTTTTATATTCATTTATTATAGCGTTTATTAAAATTAAATTTTATATTTTTTCAGGGGAGTTGGATGTTTATTTTGACGGAACTGTTTTTCTTTAATCACATTCTTGTACAAATTGTGTATCCTGCAATATGTGTAGAAATGGTTAACGCTCAAATGGACAGTTTGAAAATGCTTTTGAATGAAAATCTTAGGGCACAACCAGGTAAATTTATTTTCTTGAAATGATTATGCATTAACTAAAATATGATATTGAGAAAGACATTGTCACTTACAATAGCTTAAGGTTGACTTTGCATCCTAGAGGCTGATTACAGCCGCGTGCGGCCGAGGGCTCTGACAAGCCGCTGCCGCTATAGTCATTCTATGAAAATGTACTGGAGTCGTATTTTTGAACCGCTCGTATCCGAATTCGCATACAAAAATGCAACATTCGCATACAAATTCCCAAAATCACTATTTTTGAAAACTCATACGTATGCGACTCTGCAACGAGTGCTCCAAACCACTCGTTTTCTTTTCTACTACTCAAAACCTAAGTAGTAGAGAGCCCGATGGTGTAGTGGATAGGGCCGCTGCCTCCTGAGCGCGAGGTCGTGGTTCGAGTCCCACCACGTACCAATGTGTTTTTCGGTTTTCGAATTTCATATGTACGTTTATTCGGCGCTTTTTCCGTGCTTCGGAAGGCACGTTAAGCCGTTGGTCCCGGTTAATATCGTTTAATACCGTAGATATTAGTCGTTAAGCCATATCAGAGGCCAGTGCTAAGCATTGGCGGCTAGAAAACTTTGACCTAATCTAGGATTGGGTCTGGTTTCCCTTCTAGGTTGCGGAGGTCAGATGGCAGTCGCTCTGTGTAAAAACCAGTACCCTCGTTCAATCCCCTGGATTAGGTAGCCGACCCCGTGAGATATGGGATAAGGCTAGGGAGATGATGACTCAAAACCTAAGTAGTCTATGATCATGACAATGACACAGACAATCATTTAACAAGTGACACTTTAACTTTCTAATTTACTTGAATTTAATTTACGTTCCGTTTCTCTGCAATTCATATCCGGTTTTTCAAATCAACGATTTTTGTTAGCGGTAGTGGTGGTATAGTAGGTGTATTTCTGCGTAGAACGAAAACAATTTATGGGATTAGACTTTATTAGTAACACAGATTTCTACTGCTTTAAAAATACGTAAAATCGTGTGTGATAGAATTTGATTTCGTACACGTATGATTTTCGTATGCGTTTTCAGTTTTCATACGAGCGGTTCAGAAATACGACTCCAAGGACCGCATTCAATGGTCGAGGTTGCTGCGTAGCAGTGCAGGCCAAACACTAGTTGCCCCGCGGGTTTTCTGCAGACTGGCAGATTTTTCGTGAGAGTAACATATTTTCCCTGCGGTTGGAAGTAGCCTATATATAAGTAGCCTATAATTCTGATTAATTAAGTTTTCTGATTATGAAGAATTAAAAAAAAAAACTGTTTTTAAGTTTTACAAATGGAAAAAGGAACAAACGTACAATTTAACAAATCTTTTTCCTATATATTATCGATTAGCAAAAAAATATATTTTAATATTTATATTTGTGTCATGATTATCAAACTTTTATGACTAGTCACACTTTTTTATCAAATAGATTGTATTTGAAATAGAAAGAGACATTTAGCTATAAATCAACTGTGCATACAAAAAAAGATTTTTACTTTTCCTTCAAGACCCCCTTGTAACTTCAGAATAAAAACTTCTTGTACTACAGTCTTTGCATATATACAAACTTCACTTTTTTATATAAAATGCGTGAAGCTCTATGTACATGTACAAAAGAATTATGCTTAACCACACGACCCGCTCTTTTTGAATCAGCACATGATCACATATGACGGGAGTTCTAACTATTCTTGGTAATGGTATCAAAGAAAAGATGGAGCCCGATGGTGCAGTGGATAGGGCCGCTGCCTCCTGAGCGGGAGGTCGTGGTTCGAAACCCACCACGTACCAATGTGTTTTTCGATTTACGAATTTCATATGTACGTTTATTCGGCGCTTTTTCCGTGCTTCGGAAGGCACGTTAAGCCGTTGGTCCCGGTTAATATCGTTTAATACCGTAGATATTAGTCGTTCAGCCATGTCAGAGGCCAGTGCTAAGCATTGGCGGCTTGAAAACTCTGACCTAATCTAGGATTGGGTCTGGTTGCGGAGGTCAGATGGCAGTCGCTCTGTGTAAAAACCAGTACCCTCGTTCAATCCCCTAGATTAGGTAGCCGACCCCGTGACATACGGGATAAGGCTAGGGAGATGATGATGGTATCAAAGAAAACTCCCTAAAATCTATACATATATTAAATCTCTAGAAGGGTATTCAATGTACAGACACGAGTCTGTACATTGAATATTTTTCGAAAAAAATAATTGCAGCAGGCGTTATTAACGATATAAAGACCAAATCGTTTTTTTTTGTCTGTCTGTCTATATGTTACCACATCACGCCAAAACTACTGAACCGATTACAATGGGTCTTTTTCTTATTTAACTCAGTGTTACCCGGGTTGCAGTTTAGGATACCTAAAATCACGCCACCTCACTTAGAGGGTAGGCAGGAAATTGGAATTTGGCTGTTTTTTAACAGATTTCGATCAAACTTTTTTATTCGACTGATTGTTATCTAGGAAAAAACATAGGATACAAATAATCACGATCGAACGTGGTCCAGTACATTTTCATAGAATGATTATGGCCGCAGTGGCTTGTCCGAGCCGTCGCTCGCACGCGGATGCAATCGGCCTCTAGGGTCGAAAGTCAACCTTAAATTGTTAAATTTCAAGAAATAAACTGTTACAGCAAAAAGTAAACCGATCAAAACTATAATTAATTTTCAATTTTCAATTTTTGTAAGACATATAAAATAAAAGTGTCTACTACGTGTGAATGATTAAAATTATTCTTCTTCTTCTGTCGAGTGGGTCTCGAGTCTATCGACCCTAGTAGCACAACTATCAGGCCTCTGACTTGGTTTGAGTACCGACCACTATCAAAGACAGCGACCGGGATCGACGGCTTAACGTACCCTCCGAAGCACGAAATATTTTTCTTTTCGGGAAATCAGGTGATTCAGCCTGCAATGTCCTAACCAAACTGGGGAAAATTCACAAAGTGATAAATTCTCAAATATCAACTTTGTGTTTCCAGCCTGGGAAACGAACCCTCCGGGTCGGCAATCCTTAGCACTAGCCACTAGACCACGGAGGCAGTTAAAATTATAACTACCTATATAAATAAAGTCATTTCTTTCAGCCGGACAAACAAAGGCAGATTTGAAAAGATTTCTGCGCTACGTAGAAGCTCGCAAACTAAATCACCTGGTTTGGCGTTTCATCCCTATAGATTTGCGACTAGTTTTGTCTATATTTAGCTTTTGTGCAACATATTCAATAGTGGTAATTCAATTTACACATATTTATGATTAAATGATTATGAGCAAATTTTGAGCTATTGCCTATTTGCACTGCTACAGCACACATTGTCTTAAGTTTACATGTACATCTTATCTGTTGTTTCTTTTTGTTTTATGTGTTTTAATTTCAGAACTTATATGTTTGTGTAAAAATTGTGTGACTGTAGTACCAAATAAACGTTTTATCTATCTATCTATTAAATTAAAAATTTGTTAAATTGTGCACTCTACAGCGAGTTATTTACTTTACCAATTAATAGTATTACTGTCTATTATAATGTTTTTAAAATTAAATCATTATTATGTCATTAGTATCGAGTATAAAGTAGATTTAAAGTTATTAATTCTATTTCATTTGTCATTTGTGTTATTATCATCTCTTACCAATTTAGTTCATAATCTTTACAATTCAAGATAAACTGGTAGAAATAGTAAACCTACAAATTCTCAGAAACACACACCAGCTGCCCGTGCTTGCCGTTGTGTTCTTAATGGTGTCTTTAAGAGCGCATCTACCTGCAGTGTGTATTGTACTTTATTTTTCATTTCATTTGTTCTCAATTCTTGTTGTTTTTGTTTTATGTGCAGTAAATAATATATCTATCTATCAGTGTAGCCTAGACACACGGTAACGTGTCCAAGCCAAGCTCAGGTTAAACGAAGAGAACTGGCCGGCAGCACCGTGTGTATATTTACAGGAACCATTTGGAGCCACTTTTGACCCCGTCATAACTCGAAAACTACTAAACTTATTTACATCAAATTTGGTTTATATATTAAGATCCTCTAGATAAACAAGAACTTCAAATTTTATTAACATACTTTAAATAGTTATTTAAATATTAATAAAAAAAAGGAATAGGATAGAGGATGCGGGATTCGGAGAACTTTAATCGATTACAGTCAGGATTTCATCCATTTTGCGTAATTTAATTTGCGTAGTTTTCTATTAGTTAGATTTAGATATTAGATAGCTTATAATGATACCATAATAAACAAATAAAAAACTAAAATATATCTTATTTTTTGGACTCCTTCCCTCACAACTGTTCTTTTTTTACCTACGAAATTTAAGTGGGGTGTCATCATGGGTGTCATAGAAAGTTCAAAATCAATATGAACATAGATTATAATTTTCAATAGAGATTTATTTTTAAATATCAAAAATATGTAAGAATCAAATTATTTACTTACCTACAAAAAGTAATGATTTCCCACCAAAAACAGAAATGTAAAAGTGAAAGCTAAGTTCATGGTAGTCTTCGTACGTGAATCGCACAAAAAGTTGTGAAATCTAAAATGGGAGCCAAGTCTAGGGTTTATTATAGTAAGTGCTTAGCTCTTCAATAAGTTTAATTTCATGTGACTTGGCTGTTGTAGAGTGGAGTTGTACGTTACAGGTCGAATTATTCTCTACAAAGGCCAAGTCACATGAAATTAACCTTATTGAAGAAATAATAAATATCAAATATCAACTTTATCTATATAAAACCCTACGACTTAGCTCCCTTTTAAGATTTCACAACTTTTTGTACGATTGGCTTGAACTTGGCTTTCACTTTTACATTTATGTTTTTGGTGGGATTATTATTACCTATATTTTCAACTCTTACTATTTGTTTACTACCTTCATGAATGGGTTAAGCGTATCGGTTTAACAGAAAAAATACCTACAATATCTCAAACAAAATAAAAAACACGGTCACACTCATAGCCCCCATTAGAATTCAATATATCGGGGTGCCATTGACATACACAGAAACAACCACAAAGAACACCTAGACCCAGAAACAGACATTTAAACTCATCATTCAAATGTCTGCCCGGCCGAGAATCGAACCCGGGACCCTCTGCGTAACAGACAGGTATACTGCCAACTAGGCAGCGCGGGTCCTCAAAAACATCTGTACCTGCTCGTTATTCTCAGTGACCCTGTGTCTCAAAGTGCAGTGTGCATGGGAATCCACGCACTGAATAGCGTCAGTAATGAGCTAATTAGCAACATCTCTGTTCGCCGTATAAGCTGCGAGGAATTAGCAATGCTCTGGTGCCAGAGGTTTTGATTATTATCATAAAATTAATAATTACATACATACATATAATCACGCCTTTATCCCTAATGGGGTAGGCAGAGCGCGATCGACCCAAACAAAGGTCGTCCCGTCATGTCTGACAAAGTTTTGAGGGTTATTTAAGATAGAATTCTAGGTATATTGCTGTAGTGACAGGTTGTCAGCCCATCGCCTAAATTACAATATACTGAAACCCTCGGATCCCTTAGCTGGATTTTACAGCATGCCCAGGAGGAAATGCAGCTGGCACATTCTATGTTATTCTCTCGCTCCCAGACCAGCATGGAAGTAAATTAATAATTGCATCGCACAATGTCACTACATATGCGGAAACACAATAGCATATAATTTGACGTGTATTTTAGTTAATATAATTAATTTTATTTTGTAAACCAGCATAAAAATAATATAATTATTAGAAGATTCTTTTCTATCCAAAAGAAATATGTAGGGACCTTATAATTTCAGGCTTTTTGTTTTCTTTATAAATATTACCTTCTTCTTATCTTATCTAATTTGGCCTGAATCATCCCACTGCTGGGCAAAGGCCTCGTCTCCCTCCTCCCAGCTAAAATGGGATTGGGCCGGTCTACGTCTGCCGTATGCCAGAAGAACTGTGGGCAAGAACTAGCACTCTGTGGAAACCATACATACATACATACATATAACCACGCCTTTATCCCTAAAGGGATAGGCAGAGCGTAAACAACCTAAGCAAAGGTCTGACAATGTTTTGAGGTTTATTCAAGATAATACATACATACATACATATAATCACGCCTTTATCCCTAATGGGGTAGGCAGAGCGGAAACGACCTAAACAAGATAAATTTGTAGGTATATTGCTGTAGTGACAGGTTGTAAACCCATCGCCTAAATTACAATATACTGAAACCCTCGGATCCCTTAGCTGGTTTTTACAGCATGCTCGGGAGGATATGCAGCTGGTACATTCTATGTTTTTCTCTCGCTCCCAGGCCAGCATGGAAGAATCCACCAACCACAAAACAATGCCGTGGAAGACCTCGTCGCAGGTGGCGCGCACTTTTACAAAAGACTGAACTTGAAGCTCAAAACAAGGAAAATAAATAATATACATTAAAAAATATATACGATAGTATTTTCATTCTACTTAGGTAAGATATAACAATTTTCTGGCATATGTAATATTTACTTACATAATTTTAGTGTTTTTCTTCCATGCTGGCGTGGGAGCGAAAGATTAACTTGTGCCGGCTGCATTTCCTCCTGGGCATGCTGTACAATCCAGCTAAGGGATCCGAGGGTTTCAGTATACTATAGTTAAGGCGATGGGCTGACAACCTGTCACTACAGCAGTATACCTACAAATCTATCTATGTGGCGGAACGACCTTTGTTTAGGTCGTTTACGCCCATTTGTCACTAAGGCGTGATTATACTTTAAATATGTAGGTACATATTTTAGTGTACTTTTAATGTACATTTTACACTACCTATCTTAAATTTAATTTTCGTTGCGCCAGTGTGTCTCAACATTGAATAGAGTCATAATGAGTTCATCAACAGCTTCTCTACGTTCGGCATCCAATCTGCAAGTGTGTATGATATTGCAGAATCTGCATAATATTATGGGAGTTCAGTACGACAACGCTTTTAATGAACGTGGCAAGAAAAGGAACTAACTTACCGTCTTGAGTTTTAACAGTTCTCCATACAATGCAGCGCCCCCACACACTATCAATTAAAGCTTTGTCGTAGATGTTCGTGCAGCGTCTTTTGGAAGATTTCAGCAGTTCAATTTTGAATGTGAATTTCTCTTTGTATTAGTGATCTAAGATTAGATATCTTAATGGATGTCGTGGCTTTGAATTCAGAAACAGCTTTTTCTGCACTTGATAAAAAAAATATGGGTTGTTATTAACTGATCCTCAAAAAAATACTAAACCAGCTTCAAAAATCATATCTTAAAAAAAAAAAAAATAATAATAATTTCGACATTTTTAACAGGTAAGGACCTATCGCGGTCAAAAATGTCGAAATTATTTTTTTGAGGATTAGTTAATTAATTTCCTAAAAAAATACCCGGATATATATTCATTTACAAAGGGTGCAAATTAGCACCAAAGCTAGGTATAAAGTCAACGAACTGCTATTAGGCTTAAATATTTTTTTGTCACCAATCAAAAAGACGTTTTAAACAAGATAATGCAAAAGGTTAAGGATTATCAGAAGCCTTTTTTTTTGTCATCACTACGTCACTAGTAATCAAATGGAGGGTCATGTTTTGTTAAATAGATAAGGTGCAATAAAACATACATGCATATAATCACGCCTTTATCTAACTTTAACAAAGGTCGTTGTACCACGTCTGACAAAGTTTTGAGGGTTATTTAAGATAGATTTGTAGGTATATTGCTGTAGTGACAGGTTGTCCATCTCTTATGGTTGTCCATATCCCATCACCTAGATTGCAAAATACTGAAACCTTTAATACCCTTAGCTGGTTTTTACAGCATGCCCGGAAAAATAAAGCTGGCACATTCTATGTTTCTCTCGCTCCTTGTCCCGCATGAAAGACTATAAAATGAATATAATAAAAATCCTAATGATACTTTAACACCCTGTATATCGAAGAACGCATGCACAATCTTCTCAAATTGTCCTCCAACTCCAATGAAGTCTGTAAGGCTGCCTTTCCACTAGAAATAGGTGAGGGAAATGTGTCGTTGGAGGATATCTAGCTGTGTTGTGAAAATGTATGGATGTTTCCACCAAAGCTGTGCGAGGAAAATCTGTCGTAAGAGGATGTGTAGCGGGGCTGTCAAAATGCGCATAAATGTGTCAAAAATGCGTATTAATATGCGGTGCGTGCCGATTGAGGATGCTTTGCTAAGCTGTGAAATGTGTCGGCGACCTATTCCTCGCACACATTCCTAGCACAAATCTCTCGCTTGTTTTGTACGGACAAAACCTCGCTCCGCTAAAGCTGTTTCCACCACAGCTGTGCTGAGCGAGGCGAGGTAAATGGAGCGATCCTATTGGTTGTTCAAAAACACATCCCTCGCTACCTATCCTCGCACAGCTCTGGTGGAAACGCAGCTTAATGCTCTCATTTGATGTTCATAACGTGTTCAGTAGCGTGGAAGTAAATTTAGGAATGTCAATCGGAGACCTTATTAGGATTCTATTTTATTTTTCTACGCTTCTTTCTTCATCAAGCTGTAACACATTTCGAAAAATGTTGCTTAAGAAAGCCGTTGTAAGTTTGCATTTTCAGAATCTATGAATATTATTTATTTTCACATTACGTGGGTCGTGAGATGTCAGAAGAATCCGAGGCCAGAGTTTATAAATCACTCAAAGCCTCTGATGTGGTTTTTATAAAAACAATAAGTAATTTATTGGCTTCGCATGAAAATCATCAGTGTTTATACAAATAAGCATGTTTTATACAAATAAACCTTCCTCTTGAATCACTCAATCCATTAAAACAAACCGCATCAAAATCAGTTGCGTAGTTTTAAAGATCTAAGCATACATAGGGATATAGGGACAGAGAAAGCGACTTTGTTTTATACTATGTAGTGATAGCGATGACCGGCACCAGTTTCAGGCTTAATATCCCCTTAGAAACATAATCAATCATATTATGAAAGGTTATGGTGTCTAGATTCAGGAGCAAATCCATTTCTAATAAATAATAATAAAAAAACTAAGCCCTCATTGTCGTACTTAAATAATAATCGAGATCACGCATTGAGAAAACCAACTTAAATACCTGACCTTGGGTTGTTTCTTTTTATTACATACATACATATAATCACGCCTTTATCCCTAATGGGGTAGGCAGAGCGTAAACGACCTAAACAAAGACGTTCCGCCACGTCTGACAAAGTTTAGAGGGTCGTCCAAGATAGATCTGTAGGTATATTGCTGTAGTGACAGGTTGTCAGCCCATCGCCTAAATTACAATATACTGAATCCCTCGGATCCCTTAGCTGGTTTTTACAGCATGCCCGCGAGGAAATGTAGCTGGCACATTCTATGTTTTTTTTTCGCTCCCAGTCCAGCATGGAAGAATCTTCTTCCATTCTTTTTATTAATTAACTTATTGTTAATATTTAAAGATAAACCTTTATATAGGTAGCTCCATAGTTATAAGAACAAAGCACACAACACTAATCCACAGAAGCACACAACATCCTTAGTCAACAACTACGACAAATATATCCCCCAATTCAATTATAATTGAACCAAAACTTTCCAAGAAGTAGTTAGAACCGGATTGCACCGGTTCACTCCGCTTTATTTTCGTAGAAAGCGGCTAATGAGTTTAGTTTGCATAGGATCATTATCATGCACCGTACAGCCAATTACATGCCTTTTGAGAAGCTCTGGGTCTAATAAGGGAAGCACACTGTCGTACAGTTTGAGAAACATTGATGGTTGGGATGGGACACACAGTCAAATAGTAAGTAGTATTTTGTGATATGAAGCAACTTTATTGTGATACAAAGAGCGGATAGAATAAGTAGCAGTAAGACTAATAAGTAGGAATAAAGGGAGCCGCAAAGTGCGAGTTTCTCATGCTTCTTCTTCATTGTGGTATGTTTTTATTTACTTTTTTGACACAGATATAATTTTCTTTGACTTTCTAAAAGTGTTCTTAGAAATCTATTTAGAAATAAATGATTTGACTTCGACAAAATATACTAATGGACTATTGTATAAAATATATAATAAAATCCCGAAGTATATCCATACTGGACACGTACGTTTGGGTCATTTGTTAAAAAGCTAAAACAAAAACTGATTGCTGATGCATTTAATGCAGTAAATGTTTTTTTTTTACATAACTTTGTTTTGGCCAGGCCTGACATTATAGATGAAATTATATAAATTAAATTAATTATCTTGTATTTTAAAATGACATGACATGACTAATTATAAAATAAATTTTGTAATTAAGTCATAAGTACAAGGTGGCGCAAAAGAAGTCATCCGATGTTGTTTGGCTCTCATTTTTTTTCTAAATGAAAAACTTCGAATCTGTTTTTTGATTATATTTATTTGCACCTTTAGAATTTTACTGGTCAAGTCGAGAAGATGATATCGGCCAAATGGGCGCCGTTACAATTGATTGCCATACGGGCTCGTTTTATGGCATTTTTCATCACTTCGGCGAGAACTTCGGGCGACAGATTCTCGCACTCGTGTCGAATGTTGTCTTTGAGGGCTTCCAAGGTCTCAGGCTTGTTGACGTAAACACGAGACTTCAAAAAACCCCATAAAAAGAAGTCCGGGACCGTTAAATCGGGCGATCTGGCCGGCCAGTGCAAATCGCCAAAACGAGAGATTAGGCGACCCGGAAATGCCGCCTTCAGAATGTCGGTTGTGGCTCGTGCAGTGTGCGCCGTTGCCCCGTCCTGTTGGAACCACATGTCCTCCAGTCCCAATTCGTCCAATTGCGGCAGAAAAAATTCGGTCAACATGGCCCTATAGCGCGCACCGTCCACTGTTGTCGTTTGACCCGCGGCGTTCTCGAAAAAAAATGGCCCGATGACTCCTCCAGCGTGAACAGCGCACCACGCAGTCACTTTGAGCGGGTGTAACGGCTCCTCGTGCATCACTCGTGGATTCTCGGTGCCCCAGAAGCGATAATTTTGCCGATTCACGTAACCGCTGAGGTGGAAATGAGCCTCATCGCTCATGATGATTTTGGTCGAAAAATTGTCCAATTCTTCCTCGAGATTGAGGATGGCTTGGGCGTAGGTTACGCGCGTTTGGCGGTCGGCAGGCAGCAGCTGATGCACGGTCTGGACTTTGTAAGGAAACATCTTCAAGTCTCGCACCAAAATTCGCTGCAAGGACCGCCGGCTGAGGCCCAATTGCGTGGCACGTCGTCTGGTCGATGTTTCGGGGCTCACTTCAACGTCCTCGGCTACAGCGGCGATATTCTCGGCAGAACGGGCGCTCCGGGGCCGGCCACTCTTAGCAACGTCTCGTGTGGTCCCATACTCTTCAAGGTTGGTGGCTAAACGTCGCAGTGTTTGCGCAGTCGGTGTCGGACGGCCGGGGAATCGGCGACGGAATTCGCGCTGCGCCAACACCACAGACGAATTGTTACTCAAAAAAATAGACACGATTTTTCCGCGTTCTTGGGGAGTGTATCGCTCCATGGCTTGTTCACTTGTATTCTGCATCTGTCTAGTCCACAAATGTCAAAACAGATTTGACATTGGCGGCCATTTGCAAAAATGAGAGCATCTTCCAATAGGGTGATTTCTTTTGCGCCACCTTGTATAACGCATTATGTGACGTGTACAATTATTAGTTTATAAATAAAGTATTGAATTGAATTAAATATTTGAAAGCGTTATTCTTCTTTTTCTTCTGTCGAGTGGGTATCGAGTCTATCAACCTGATGAACCCTGGTGTCAGAGTTTTAAAACGGCCTAGTAGCACAACTATCAGGCCTCTGACATGGTTTGAGTAACGACCACTATCAAAGACAGCGACCGGGACCGACGGCTTAACGTGCCCTCCGAAGCACGAAATCTTTTTCTTTTCGGACAATCAGGTGATTCAGCCTGTAATGTCCTAACCAAACTGGGGAAAAATTTACAAAGTGATGAATTCTCAAATATCATCTTTGGGTTTCCCCCTGGGAATCGAACCCGGGACCTCCAGATCAGTAGTCCATGGCACTAGCCACTAGACCACGGAGGCAGTTAAAGCGTTATTTATAACGGTTAAATAAGATAAATGTGAATATTTTTTCGGAACTTCTGAGATTAAATTAAGATCTCTAAGTATTTAAAAGCTTTTATCATACCTTTACTGGAAAAATATATTAAAATATTTTGAATGAAAAAAAGAATTATGTAGGTAAGGCTTCATAAAATCCGAAATGTTTTACATTCTTTACATTTCAGAAATATAATGCTGCAACTTTCTTTAAATTTACGAGTCACTTTGAAAAAAAAAGCAATATGAAAAGTTTTGAATTTTGAATCTCGTTTTAGCAGACTTTTAATATTCACATGATTTGTCGCTGTATGTATGTACTGTAAGGTACTTAATATATGAAAATCCACACTCATTTTTTATTCATAACTCGTTTGAAAGCTAAATTACGATCTGTATGAGACCTATAACTTTGATAATAATAACCTTTTCTGATGAATTGTGAGCTTAGGTTTATAAAAATTTACATACATACATACATACATAAATCACGCCTTTATCCCTTACGGGGTAGGCAGAGCGTTTAACGCCTCGTAAAAGGCGCTTTCGCCACGTCTGACAAAAATTAAGGGGACTATTTTAGATTGTAATATGTATTGCTTTAGTGACAGGTTGTCAGCCCATCGCCTAAATTACAATACAATATAACCCTCGAGTCCCTTTTGCTGACTTTAACAGCATGCCCGGGAGGAAGGGCAGCTGGAACATTCTATGTTTTTTTATCTCTCCCAGTCCAGCATGGAAGAAAATAAAAATTTAAACATATTCAAGTCTCGCAATCAAATATCTCTGATTAACCTTGTTTAAAGTCATGTTTTGTTATCTTAACATGATTAGTAGAAAGTTATAAAGATAACAATTTTATGTATTTTTTTGGTAGGTATTTTATTTTGTTGCAGATAAATACTTTTACTGTTAATATCTACATCTCAAAATAACACTAGTATTAAGTAAAAAGGCACAATTTATAGGTCAAAACAATCAAATTCACTACTAAAAAAAAAAATATTCACACACACCTCTGCCAATATATAAAAGTCGGATGACAAAAGTGAACCAGTTTTTATAGAACTGAATCTGTAAATCCTGCGTGAAAGTTATCTCTATTGGAACAAGCGCAGCGGGCTTCGGAAAGCATATCAAATAATGTTTATAGCATTGTATGTTTTGAGGTTCGGTCTACAATCGAGGTTGTGTCGAAGTTTGTATGTTTGTAGTGGATTGGCACTGGCTGTATATTCGAAAAACGAATGGCTGCCATCACTAACTGGTTGATAGTGTGACGGCCCAGGTATTCCAACTCTTTTATTTAAAACTCTCGTCATGTCATCTATAGCTGACCGTCAAAACTGCAGTAACGAGGATTGTTTACTGAGGTTTTTTCTAGTAAAAAATGAGGAAAAAAAAACAGATAATCTTAGGGTGAGATAAAAAGATGAAAGGAAGATTCTAGAGTCATGACAAACAAAATGAATGCTGAAATGACAATCGAAATTGAATATTCTGAAACTGATTTAAATAAAAACCATACTACGCCAGCCAACAATTCTAATTTTGCAATGGTTTGAGAAGGAAAAGGAAGAAGAAAAAGAAAGTGGAAATAAACAGTCCTGAAAAGTACAGTCAGTGAGTAAAATGCGTTATAGTGGGTACACTCACTATGATAAGTGCTGTGTGAAATAGTGTACACAGAGTGAATCTCTGCGCGGCAAACGGAAGTTTGTGAGTTTGATCTGAAGACAGAAGAAAACGCCATTAGTGAATTCCGTGGACACTGTCACACGTTTTTAAGTCGAAGTTAATAAAGAAGAAGTCTGTAAATCGACATTAGCGTTTAATTTTATCCAATCCCGAAAGTCAAGCCCGCATCGTGAAGAACGAAACGTTGAGCACGTAACAATAATAAAAAATCATATGGGAAAAGAATGCCAGTGTACTGACCTGAGATCAGAAAAGACTAGAAACGAATAATGGTCTCTGACTTATGTATAAACAAGCTTATGAACCAATGTACAAATAACTGCCTCCGTCGTCTTGTGGCTAGTGCCATGGACTCCTGATCCGGAGGTCCTGGGTTCGATTCCCAGGGGGTAAAACACAAAGTTGATATTTGAGAATTTATCACTTTGTGAATTTTTCCCCAGTTTGGGTAGGACATTGCAGGCTGAATCACCTGATTGTCCGCAAAAGAAAAAGATTTCGTGCTTCGGAGGGCACGTTAAGCCGTCGGTCCCGGTCGTTGTCTTTGATAGTGGTCGTTACCCAAACCATGTCAGAGGCCTGATAGTTGTGCTACTAGGCGGTTTAAAAACTCTGACACCAGGGTTCATCCGCTCGATAGACTCGATACCCACTCGACAGAAGAATAAAGAAGAACCAATAATTTGTGCCTCTTTCCCAACCCTTTTCAACTTGTGTGAGCCATCGGCAATCATCATTAGTGATAAGACTATACGTATTAGTTTTCATTGTTGAGCCTTGACCTGTCAGTCTGAAGGTTCTAGGTATTTATTTTTAATTAATTGTTTGCTACACAAAAGTACATGGCACAAAAAAAAAACTCCCAAACTTCAGAGAAGTTGATCGGGAGGTCCAAAGTTAATCCGCGCTATAAACTAAAAATATATTAATTTAAACATTACGAAAGAAACTAATAATATTACTAATTTAAATTATACGATTTTCGCGGTTATTCAATACGTTGAAATTATTATTCCGAACATTTTAATAAGTTTATCGATTTAGTAATAATAATTCCGTTCAGAATAATACATAAAAAATATCCTCACAACATAGTATTCACTATTACTAGGGACATTATGCTAGGCACAAGATTACACTAAGTGTGAGACTGGTGCCTAAACTAGGTAAGAAAATACCTGTATTTTAGGTCACCAGGCCTCCACTCCATTATTGATGGACATGAGATCATTTCACCTATATAGATCGAGTTACAGATAAATTATGTTATGAATGAAGCAAAAAGAAGGTAATACAAAATTAGTTTAAAGAAAATAAAAATGGTAATATAAAATATTAAACTTAGTAATTATGCGGGAATGTCCTATCGGCGTATCGTTTCTAGTTATTTCACATACATACATACATACATAAATCACGCCTTTATCCCTTACGGGGTAGGCAGAACGTTTAACGGCTCGTAAAAGGCGCTTTCGCCACGTCTGACAAAAATTGAGAGCAATTTTATATTGTAATATGTATTGCTATAGTGACAGGTTGTCAACCCATCGCCTGAAGTATACACACTGTAACCCTCGGGTCCCTTTTGCTGACTTCAATAGCATGCCCGGGAGGAAGGGCAGCTGGAACATTGTATTTTTTCTATCTCTCCCAGTCCAGCATGGTTATAGTTATTTCACTGCTGTGGAATAGGTAGGTATAGCAAAACAAATTTTACTGTTACTTTATTGTAAGCAGTAAATTTTCAGTCTCATCATAGGTGATGGGCATAAGCCAGTTCATCAATAAATACCCACATTTGTGTTTTGTTAGTGGGTAGATACTAATGGAGCCTGATATTTTGTTGTAAAATCTCGGTCCCATATAATACAAATTACTTACTCTATTGTTGTACATAATAAATGACCTTTGATCTTCTGCTTTTAAGTTTTTAGAACATTCCAAGCATTTTAATTCAGTTGGTAACTTATTAAAGATAGTAGGAATCATATTTTCTTTGGTTCTGTTTCCGTAAACATTATTTGTACGAGGTACTTTTCCTTCCGTGCTGGACTGGGAGCGAAAGAAAAACATAGAATGTGCCAGCTGCATTTCCTCCCGGGTATGCTGTAAAAACCAGCTAAGGAATTCGAAGGTTCTAGTATAATACAATTTAGGCTATGGGCTGACAACCTGTCACTACAGAAATATACCTAAAAATCTATCTAAAACACTTAACCCTCAACATTTTGTCAGACGTGGCAGAACGACCTTTGTTTAGGTCGTTTACGCTCTGCCTACCCCATTAGGGATAAAGGCGTGATTATATGTATGTATGTACTTTTATAAGGTTCAATGCTGCCGATCTAGTGAATCAACCTAGCAGCTATTAGGTATAATAGCTGTATACAATTATTGTTCATTGTAAAAATAATGTGTACACAATAAAGGATATAAAATAGAGACAGCAACACAACAACTGACCATAATCTAATAAAATGCCTCCGTAGTCTAGTGGTCAGAGCCATGGGCTTACGATCCGGAGGTCCTGGGTTCGATTCCCCGGGGGACACACAAAGTTTATATTTGAAAATTTATCACATTGTAAGGTTTTCCCCAGTTTTGTTAAGATATTGCAGGATGAATGGCCTGATTGTCCGAAAAGAAAGAGAATTCCGCGCTACGGAAGGCACGTTAAGCCGTCGGTCCCGGTCGCTGTCTTTAATAGAGGTCGTTATTCTTCTAAACGAGTAGAGTCTCGAGTCAAACAATGACCCGAATAACCCTGGTGTCAAGAGTTTACAAACCGCCTAGTAACACAGCTATTAGGCCTCTGACATGGTTTGAGTAACAACCACTATCAAAGACAGCGATCCAGACCGACGGCTCCACGGAATCTTTTTACTTTTCGGACAAGCAGGTGATTCAACCCGCAATGTTCTAACAAAACTGGCGGAAACCTCACAATGTGATTAATTTACAAGTATCAACTTTGTTTTCCCCCCTGGGAATCGCATCCAGGACTTCCGGATTGTAAGCCTATAGCTCTGTCCACTAGACTACGAAGTCAGTTATTCAAACCATGTCAGAGGCCTAAATAGCTGTGCTACTAGGCTTTGAAAACTGTCAGCAAGAATCCAAACGCTAAGAAGAAAAATATTTGTCATAGCAGAGTATCCACTTGCTAAGAAGATAGGTAAAGCAATTTTTACTTTCTTCATGCAGCAGGCCTAATCACCAAATTTTCTGAGAAGTAAGATCGTTCTGGCCTGAGAGCGAGAGAAAAACATAAAATGTGCCAGCTGCTTTTCCTCCCGGGCATGCTGTAAAAAACCATCTAAGGGATCCGAGAGTTCCAGTATATTGTAATTTAGGCGATCGTCTAACAACCTGTCACTACAGCAATATACCTTCAAATCTATCTTAAATAACTCTCAAAACTGTCAGACGTGGCGAAGCGATCTTTGTTTGGGTCGTTTGCGCTCTGCCTACCCCATTAGGGATAAAAGCGTGATTATATGTATGTATGTAGTAAGATCGTCTCGGGGTATAAAGTGCAGGATAATTATGACGTCATCAGTTCTAGGTAGGTCACTGTACATAAAGCAAAAACGCATACTCTTTTGGCGCTTCAACAAAGAACGTCTGGAATTAAATGTCTTATTTTTTTCTTTATTATCCGACAATTTATGCTCACAAGAGACTGTGAGGACGTGGAGTTAATCTTACTGTTGGCCAGTGCCCAAATCTATTTCTTTTCTATATAAAACGAAGGAAATCGTCCTTAATGCTGGAAAAGAGTTCCAAAAGGAAGTGACCTAAATAGGCATTAGTAGAACCTTTGTTTTCGTGCTTTGATAAGGCATATTAAAATTATGTAACAAGAAATTCCAATCATTTTTGGACTGGTCAAACCCTACGTAGTTCTTAAACTACATGGTTAGATGTCGCTAACGTCGCTATGACGTGTGCATAAGGAAGACTATGATAAATTCGTCACTCCCGCTACCGTTTCTGTAGCTCAGTTGATAGAGTGATGGACCGGCATTCCGGAGAAGCAGGTTCTAGTCCTACCAGAAACGAATTAATTATTTTGTTTCTTTCATATTATAATTATGAAATAAAAATAGTTGTGATTGCTAAAACTCCTCATCCTAAAAGTGTTCATTTTCCACATTCATACCCTAAAAATATTTTTGCGTAATGGACTTTAGGTCTCAGGATCAGATATATAGCAAGTACCTATTATAGCTATGCGTTCAACATTCATACAAGAACGTATTTGTTCCATCCATCCACTGAAACAGGACATAAAATTTGTTGAAAAAAATTACCTATGCTCTTTGTACCCACAATGAAATCCAAATTTATTACTGAACCATATTCTGCAGCGCACATTTCGCCTAATAAAATTGCCGAAGAATAATTTTATGTAATAAATTTCTATGTTCACCCATTTTTCTTAAGAAACCCCAGTAAGTAATTCATTTAATGCTATTTTATAACCTAAAATAACGATTTGACTCCGAAAAACGTAGTTCCCATTTTATTACTCGAGAGGGTCATAAACGCATCGGACGAGTCATAAAGGGTCGTAAAATCTTGATGACGCCATAAAATGACAAAAAATATTATGATGTTCAGTAAAAATATATTTTTTATTTCGCTGTGATAAAGATTGATAATGGGTAGGAGAAGCCTTGGTCTTGTCTTTTTGTCGTCAAGTAGTAAAGAGCCATAATTTTTAGTACTGATAAGGAGATTCGCACGTTTGTAAGGAAGACTGGGCCTTTTGTAAATATGGTGCTGTCATGGTTTTATCTTTAATACGTATAACCACGCCTTCATCCCTAATGGGGTAGACAGAGCGAAAACGACCTAATCAAAGGTCATTCCGACATGTCCAATAAAGTTTTGAGGGTTATTTATCTTAAATATAATAAATTTGTAGGAATATTGCTGTAGCGACAGGTTGTCAGCCCATCGCCTAAATTACAATATACTAAAACCCTTGGATCCCTTAGCTGGTTTTTACAGCATGCCTGGGAGGACATGCAGCTGGCACATTCTATGTTTTTCTTTTACTCCCAGGCCAGCATTAAAGTAAAGTAAGTGTGAATTTGATACCCATTGTTTATGTTTGGGTAGATAAATAGTTTATAATGTAAAAGTGTTTTAAAATTCCTTTTTATGATGGGTTTGTTCTTTGCCCATGGATTCTTAAACGCTGACAGAATAAATGAGCACTTCTATGAAGCATTTCTTACATACATACATACATATAATCACGCCTTTATCCCTAATGGGGTAGGCAGAGCGTAAACGACCTAAACAAAGGTTGTTCCGCCACGTCTGACAAAGTGTTGCGGGTTATTTAAGATATATTTGTAGGTATATTGCTGTAGTGATAGGTTGTCAGCCCATTGCCTAAAATGCAATGTACTGAATCCCTCGGATCCCTTAGCTGGTTTTTACAGCATACCCGGGAGGAAATGCAGCTGGCACATTCTATGTTTTTCTCTCGCTCCCAGGCCAGCATGGAAGTTACATACATACATATAATCACGCCTTTATCCCTAATGGGGTAGGCAGAGCGTAAACGACCTAATCAAAGGTCGTTCCGCCACATCTGACAAAGTTTTGAGGGTTATTTAAGATATATTTGTAGGTATATTGCTGTAGTGACAGGTTGTCAGCCCATCGCCTAAATTACAATATACTGAAACCCTCGGATCCCTTAGCTGGTTTTTACAGCATGCTATGGAGGAAAAGCAGCTGGCACATTCTATGCTTTTCTTTAGCTCCCAAGCCAGCATGGAAGTTAGCAGGCAGCATTTCTTACTTACTACATATTACACGTTTTGTTAATCTTTCTTTTACAATATAATTATAGGTATGGTTACAATGCAAAAACATAATAAATTCGCAGAAACATTTTCCAATTATGAGGCATCGCTACTATCACAAAATAAAAGAAAATGCAGAGTCGTTTTTGATGAAATTAACAATATTATAAAGATATCACGTTCTTGTGATAGCCGTAGGATACGATGTTAATAATTATTTCGCATTATTGTTCTTTTGGGCTCGGATAATATCACGATTTTTGCAGTTTGTAGGTACTTTTTTATTGATGGTGCATTTTAAAACATGTCAATTTATTCTGTAGCGTCCAACCTCATTGGACGCAAACTCTTTTGTAAATATATTTTTCATTACTGACAGATTGTCAAACTGTCATTCTTGTACAGACGACACAGCTCTTGTGACTTGATTATTTCTTGCGATTTAGTTATAACAATATTTATATGTTGTATCGCATTGACCAACCTGTACATTCTGTAAATATACACCTGTTATTTACAGGAGTGAGGAGTCACGCAGCAGTTTTACTTTACCACCATCAACCGCACGCCCTTCTCGCCAAAAGTCCATGCTGGACTGGGTGCGAGAGTTTCTTCCATGCTAGACTGAGAGCGAGAGAAAAACATAGTATATATCAGCTACATTTCCTCCCGGGCAAGCTGTAAAAAATGGCTGACGACCTGTCACTACATCAATATACCTACAAATTTATCTTAAATAACCCTCAAAACTTTGTCAGACGTGGCGGAACGACCTTTGTACAAATCTCACTTCTGTAGGTCTGCTGTAAAAAAAATATTTATAGAAATAAGCAGTGCCGGTTGTGTCTTTTTTCTTTGTGTTTGTGTTTTATCATGTCTTTTATTGTGTACAGTTATTTGTTAAATAAATAAAAATGTTTAAGTCGTTTACGCTCTGCCTAACCTATTAGGGATAAAGGCGTGACTTTATGTATGTATGTAAAAGATACAAAAATATAGCACAGGAAATATTTGATATCACAACCTTTGGGGAACCGTGACGCTGATCTAGCCAACTGAGCTACCGTCTTAAATACTAGTGGTTCCAATCAAATGTCCTTAGTGGACGTACATTTTATTTTATTTGTCAAATCGACTAAATTTATCTTCCGTGCTAGACTGGGAGCGGGAGAAAAACATAAAATGTGCCAGCTGCATTTCCTCCCGGGCATGCTGTAAAATCAGCTAAAGGATACGAGAGATTCAGTATATTGCAATTTAGGTGATGGGTTGATAACCTGTCACGACAGCAATCATAATTTACCTACAAATCAATATTAAATAACCCTTAAAACTTCGGTCGTTTACGCTCTGCCTACCCTAATAGGGATAAAGGCGTTTATTTACGTATGTATAATCAAATCGAGAATTACGACCCCGCTATCAAAAGTGTGTTAACTGCTGAGAAGACTTCTGAAATAGTTAATGTTACGACTACACTGTCAAAGTGTTTAACTATTTAAGACGTATGTAACGGAAATACGAATAATATATTTGGATAGACCATTTCAGAAGGTTTTGAATTTCTTCCGTGAATGAACCCATGATTTTGTGTACCAAGATATTTATGTAGTAGTTTTTACGTCCAATCTGTATTTCCAAACCAAAATATTATTTTATTGTATTTTTATTATAACAATAATTAATTGTCATTGGAAGGCGTATGTTCTAAAAATGCAAGCTGATTTAAAAGCTGATTCTTAAAATTTATCACACCGTTACGTTTTTGTCACTAATTCTTAATAAAAACTAACTGGTATGATTTCAAAATTATTTAAGGTTTTATTTGGAATATTATTGAGACCAATATGTAACAGTGTGATTTATTTTTATATTGTGATACCACACACGCCTTCCAATGTCGATTTGGTAACACAAAGCTAAAAAAAACTCAGCTTTACAAACTGCTGCCAATTTGGATAAATACTATACAAACAACATACCAAAAGAGCAAGTTTACCGCAATTATTTGTAAGATTTGACTGATCTATAAAGGCGTCAAACAAACACACACTTTGGCATTTGTACCATTCAATTTGACATTTGTGAAATTTGTTACATTAATGTAAGGTTTAAGGGTGCTCCAAGACCCATTCAGAAATACGCTCGACTGAGCTCAACTTACCCAATTCAGTAACCAACTAAATACCACTTTAGCCGGTTACACCATTTCGCATGGCTGGACGAACCTTAGATAATTTAAACTATTGAGTGCATTGGCTCAGATTATTATGTGAACTTTAGTATGATTTCCCAGTTAACAAAAGGGTATTTATTTTATTTCAAAATGTGAAAGTATTGTACTCCGACTGGCCTTGACTGTCTGTTTGCTACATTAGCGGAAATTCTGGCCTCACCATCCCTTAACAAATTTTAAGATAGTATCGCTGTTTCAACTCAACTTTGACATAAGATAAAGACAAAAAAGCCAGTGGCGCCTTTATTAGTAATAAATTAATTGTCTCCAAAATAAAAACATTTTCATGAATATTGTACGTTTAGCGGAAATCACAAGTATTTCTCAATTTTATAACTAAACTATACTAAATTATACATAGCTTAAATATTTAATATGAATTATTAAATTATGGATGATAAAACGGAGAATTAGTTGCAACTCTCGCAAAACATAAAATACATCATAAAAATTGTATTTCAGGCACTAATGATTAAACATTGATGGTTCCACAGTTACGCCACTGTTCACCCCTTAAGGTTTATGTTTAACTAATTCCATTGTCGATTTATCTCGACTGACTTAACTAAACTCAAGAGCAAACCCATCACAAACAAAAAAGCTTTTCAATTAATAATCTCTAAATTTTCTCTTTATTATTGGTATGAGTATACAAAACGGTATTTACAATCACTACATAGAATAAAACAAAGTCGCTTTCTCTGTCCCTACATCCCTATGTATGCTTAGATCTTTAAAACTACGCAACGGATTTTGAAGCGGTTTTTTTACAGATAGAGTGATTCAAGTGAATGGTTTATATGTATAATACATGCATAATATAGTAGAGAAACACTGATGATTTCCGTGCGAAGCTGGGGCGGATCGCTAGTAACCTAATAAAAAAAAAAAAAAAAAAAAAAAAACAAATCTAAAGGGATAGGTCACTCAAATAACCCGCCCCGTGTCGCCCCCAGCACATAGGTGCTCATCACACTCGCTGCGTTTCCGCGTTGAATTGCGTTGGACAGCTTTTGGGCCAGAAGTGACCCGGAGTGGAGGTCTTAACCGCTCTCCCTGAGTCTGTGGCCCAGTTCAGCAATGATCTTCTCAGTATCCTTGCCCCAGGAGCAAGTAATATCATTTCTAAATGATATTACTTGGCCATGTAGAAAGTCTGTGGGTGGGTAACATCCGCAGCGACTCGGAGCCAAGAATTGGTGGTAAATCGTGGGTTTAACTCACCGCGCAAATCTAAATCACTAGACGAGAACATCCCGCCAGACTGTGGCTCTCAAAGTTCTAGAAATAGAAAAAGATGCCCTAGCGGTGTTAGAATCTTTACTTCTACGGCAAACTGTGCAGACTACGAAAAAAACTGATCTATACCAGGTGCAAGCGACAGCGTTCTGCAAACTGATAGGGGTTGCTCTGTCAACAACACTGAACAACTATCAGCAGGCGAAAATATTGGCTTTGCCATACAAAATGTTCACCTCGATCGAACAATTTGCATGGAAAAAACAATATATTTTTCTTCACTTTCTACGAAAATGTGTCGTAGTTCTTAGGTGAGGGATAAATCCAGCCATTTATCAATATCTTGTACTGCTTTCAGTACTACATCTGCCAGAGTAAGTGTGACATTGCAGACTGAATCACCTGATTTACTAAAAAGAAAAACGATTCCGTGCTTCGGACTTTCGAAGGGCACGTTAAGTCGTTGGTCTCGGTCGATGTCTTTGATAGTCACGACTGAGGCCTAAATAGCTATACTAGCCTAGCAGTTTGAAAATTCGGACACCAGGGTTCATCGGGTCATTTGACTCGAGAATCCACTCGCTAAGAAGAAGAAAAATAAATGTGAATTTTTCTGGGTATTTTACCCTCAAAACTGAGGAGGCCTACATCAAGTAGAGATTGTCAACATATCAAATATCATTTATCAAACAATAAAATAGAAAGCACAATTTTATTAAAACTTTGAGTACCTTCGAAAAATAGAACATTCACGCTAGAGCAAGCCCACTAAGCTCTGCTTTCTATAAATCTCGCCGGGATATGGAGTGAATTTGAATAACTTATGAAATGGCCTTTTTCCACATGCATAGGTCTGGTCAAGTGTGAGACCCAAAGGTTTTTATGCACGAATGCTCACCCTGCCAAGGGTCCGATCAAAGGTCGAAGCTATAGTGCCTAGTGTATTTTTTAAGGGCAGTTCTTTTTTTATATTTACTTGCTTTCCGCCCAGCGGACTGTAGTAAAAGATTTTTCCACTTATGAAAACTAGCCGATGTCTTTGCCTATGTTTTCGTCGCGAAATAGAATAGAATAGAAAACACTTTATTCTCCAGTTCACAGTACAAAACACAACATAATCATAGAACTGTATACAAAAGATCTTAAAATAGGTAACACTATTAATTACAACAACGTCTGAAGCATGTAAACAACGTATAACCATTACTACAACTGCTATGCTATGTACTGCGCCAGAGGAAAGGAGCTGACTCAGCATAAGTCGCAGCAGAACCCACGACGCTGGTATTCTGCCAGCACCACTTGGTGACAACCGGTCCAATACGACCAGTCTTACAAATTAATCTCCATGAAAAGAAAATATTAATTAAATTGAATACTATTTGTTTTCAGGACAGTTCTTTTTTGTATATTTACTAGCTTTTTGCCTATCGGGTTCTGGAAAAAAATATTTTCCCTGACTGTAAAGTAGCCGATGATCTTTCCTATATTTTTGCTGAACCGACCAGTGTTTTAAGTGCACCTGCATTCATGCAAATAAAATGAAATGCTATAATTCCATTTAATGTGACTTTTTCCGGTGACAAATAGAAATGCTATTTTAGTCCCTCAGAGTAACTTTTATTTATTTTCGTAATAAAGTGTTTTTACTTACTTGAAACAAGTAAAAATTGCCTTCTAAGTTTTTCTAAAAAGGCGCGTCATTTGCTTGTAATGAAACGAGGATTTGGCGTCCATAGAAAAACCATGCGACCCAATGTTCATTACAGACGTATTCTGGTAATAAATAACGCCTCAGAAGCCATCCACTTTCGTATCCATACTAATATTATAAATGCGATAGTTACTCTGTCTTTCTGTTTGTTTGTTGCTCTTTCACGCCTAAACAGCTAAACCGATTTTAAATAAATTTGGCAGGACTATAGCTGGTAACCTGGAGACGTACATATGCTACTTTTTACCGCGGAAAAATATGTCATTACCACGGGAACTAATTAAGCCGTGGGTGAAACCATTGTGGACTGAGAGCGAGAGAAAAATATAGAAAGTGCCCGCTGCATTTCCTCCCGGGCATGCTGTAAAAACCAGCTAAGGGATCCGAGGGTTTCTGTATATTGCAATTTAGGTGATGGGCTGACAACCTGTCGCTACAGCAATATACCGACAAACTCTATCTAAATAACCCTCATGACTTTGTAAGACGTGGCGGAACGACCTTTGTTTAGGTCGTTTATGCTCTGCCTACCCCATTAGGGATAAAGGCGCCATTATGTGTATGTATGTATTATTATATGAAACCGCGGGGCAGAAAGCTAGTAATCCATAAACAACAACTACCGAAGTCGCCGTTGTCTCAACCATCCCTGGGAGACAAACTTTCGCCTGTAACTCTACCAGGGCGGAATCTTTACTGATAGTCCGGCTTACTGCTTCCCTGTGAACAATGTTTCTGATCTAGACACACGGTTGTGTCCAGCCAAGTTTGTGTAAGGCTGTCTTACATATTTGCTGTGGCATGAATGGAATGGAGATAAATGATATTATATTTTTGCCGTAAAATTATATGAAGTGATAAGATGCAACGTATTTATTATTTAGTCACGCCTTAATCCCTTAATAGTCCTCCCAGCGATTTTCGGTGACAGCGGCCATCCTTCTAGAGATCGGCCAACTGCGCAGGTAAAGTTTTTAGAGCCCAAGTGTTTGCGCTACACCAAAGTGCACTCTTTATTTTTTCAATCTCTTATTCTGATGGGAAAGAATGACTGACAGGACCAGAAAAAAAATCAGGAACAGGACCATCTATTTACATGCCGATCCGACATTATGGATCATCTTACTTTTCGGACAATCAGGTAATCAGCCTGGAATGTCCTAACCAAAACTAGAAACAACTACACAAAGTCAAGTCATTGTTCTCAGCTGGGAATCGAACCCGGGACCTGCGGATAAGGAGCCCATGCCTCAGACCGCTAGGCCACGGAGCAGACTTTATCCCTTACTGGGTAGTCAGAGCATACAACGCATAGTGAAAGGCGTTTTCGCCATACCTGTCAAATATTATGGGGAAATTTTACATTTAAATGTGTTTAAATTTATGTAAATAAAAGTCCATATTTAATAATAATAATATTTCCAAATATCTGTTTCATTGTCATAACTTCAAGTGAACTGTATTTTATAACCTCTGACCAAAGAGACAATGGGCTCGATTCTAGATACCACGGGCTAAAACCAAAATTAAAATCTTTTTCTCAATATCGAAATATTAAAATTGAAAAAGGACAGGCGATTTAAACTCCATAGTTTTACACGTTGTCCGCTAGATTTTGACGCGCTTTTGCACGTTTCCCCAGTATTTCTGTAAATTTTATCCGCCATATCATATGCACGCATAAAATCACTGACTATAAATCAGAAACCGGAGAGAACAGATCTCCTGTTTATTTCTAATGTTTTTAGTCTGAAAGTGACAAATAGATTATTATAGATAATAGAGCTTAATATCTCCTTACATCAGGAAAGGCCACTAAGTCACGGAAGTATATTATTCAGTATATTCGTGCCAACCAAGTGTGCAGCTCCAAAATGTCGCTAATAGAGCAAGTCTAGTTTGTGCACATACTTCGTTGTCTTCGAGGAACCAGGGACGTACTAAGGCAGTATGAGCTGAGATAGTTTCAGTGGGAAAGATAATACATACATACATATTATCACGTATACGTTTTTACTTAAAACTGATAGCTAAACATTCTGTGGATATAATTCATCATTAAAAAAAAATTGCAAGTTTAGATTTAACAATCGAGTTGAGAATGTAGAAGTTATTGATTTGAATGGTCAATATTTAGCAAGTGACGCCATTACCCACTTTCTTCATACAAAAAAGCGTTTTCGACATTTCATAAAAAGTATACGGCCTCCGTGGTCTAGTGGTCAGAGCCATGGGCGTACGATCCGGAGGTCCTGGGTTCGGTTCCCAGGGGGTAAAACACAAAGTTGATATTTGAGAATTTATCACTCTGTGATTTTTTCCCCAGTTTGGGTAGGACATTGCAGGCTGAATCACCTGATTTTCCGAAAAGAAAAACATTTCTTGCTTCGGAGGGCACGTTAAGCCGTCGGTCCCGGTCGCTGTCTTTGATAGTGGTCGTTACCTAAAAACCATGTCAGAGGCCTGATAGTTGTGCTACTAGGCGGAATAAAAACTCTGACACCAGGGTTCATCGGGTCCATAGACTCGATACCCACTCGACAGAAGAAGATTATTATTTATTACTTTTTTATATTTTAATTTAATTTTGTATGGGTAACTGCCTGAAATAAAGATATTATTATTATTTGTTGGTATACTTTTCAGTGTCACGGGCCTACAGTGACTCGATCCTTCTTATTATTATTTACTGAATTCACCCCTGCATAGACCGAATGTGTCGCCAAGTGTGAACTACCGATAACTGGGATGTGGCTAAGCGAAGTGCATAGTAGATATAACTACTTACATAGCATTAAATCATGTCTTTATCTCTGGAAGGGAAGGCAGGGCATCATCGAGTATTTTCACCAAGTTTGGCATGTTTTGTAGGAAAGAATAAATTTTGTTCGGCTCTAGTTACTTATTGGGCTTGATTCTTAATTTTCCGGGTAAAACTATTATTAAAATCTATTTGTCACTTTCATGCAAAAAAAGGAAAAGGACAGGAGACATATTCTCTCTAATTTTTGATTTATAGTCGGTGGTTGTATGCGTTATCTGTCATTTTTATTCTCCCTCCACGCTCTGCCTACCCCATTAGGGATACAGGCGTGATAGTATGTATGTTTATCCTCCGTCATATGATATGGCGGATAAAATTGTCAGAAATACTGGGAAAACGTGCATTAGCGCGTCGAAATCTAGCGGACAAAGTGTAGAACCATAGAGTATAAATCGCCTGTCCTTTTTAAATTTTATTATTTTGTAAGTGACAGATAGATTTTAATTTTAGTTTTAGCCGGTGGTACCTAGAGTCTAGCCCATTGTCTTAAATGACCTAATGAGTAAGCATGAGGGGAAAAATGCACTCATCAAATCTTGGCCTATCACTTTAACTACAAAACACAGAAACTACTACGCAAACAGGTTGACTATATGCTATTTAAACATATAATCACGCCCTTATCCCTAAAAAAATAATAAATAAATAATAAAAAGTGCTTTATTTCCATTTTCTTATGTCTAGGTAATTAACAAAGGTTGGGACACTTCTTTAAAGTAAAAAATACCTGTGTTAGAAGGCCCCGCTCCTCCCACGGATTATCGTAAAAATCACAGAGCGCAAACGACCTATACAAAGGTCGTTCCGCCACGTCTGACAAAGTTTTGAAGGTTATTTGAGATAGATTTGCAGGTTTATATTGCTGTAGTAACAGGTTGTCAGCCCATCGCCTAAATTACAATATACTGAAACCCTCGCATCCCTTAGTTGGTTTTGGTTTTTACCAGCTAAGGGATGCGAGGATGAATGTAAGAACAGCATGCCCGGGAGGAAATGCATCTGGCACATTCTATGTTTTTCTCTTGCTCCCAAGCCAGCATAGAAGAATACTATTTAAAACATAAAATAAAAGTAAATTTTCGAAAACCAGAGAACAAAACCAAATTCCTTCTTACTGCAATTAATTTTATGCATTCACGGACCGGACCCTCGTCTAATAAAGGACATCTGCACGTTACATTTGGCTTGGAGACTTGGGATTTATTCCGACTTAATGTTGTATGTAATTGCAATTCTTTTGGGGTGATACTACGGTATGGGATTACGTTGTGGGGGAACTCTCTGATTGAGTAATCGAACATTATTTACTACAAAGACGATGGTGTCTTAATAGTCCTGCAAAGCGAAGTTTTAGTGATTGCAGTTTGCTGCTCGTGACTTGGTTTTAGTGTCTGAGCAACTAACTAACTAATTAAATGCCTCCGTGGTCTAGTCGCTAGTGCCATGGACTCCTGTACCGGAAGTCCATGGTTCGTTTCCCAGGGGGGAAACACAAAGTTGATATTTGAGAACTCATCACTTTGTGAATTTTTCCCCATTTTGGTTAGGACATTGCAGGCTGAATCACCTGATTGTCCGAAAAAGAAAAAGATTTCGGAGGGCACGTAAAGCCGTCGGTCCCGGTCGCTGTCTTTGATAGTGGTCGTTACTCAAACCATGTCAGAGGCCTATATAGTTGTGCTACTAGGCGGTTTAAAAACACTGACACTAGGGTTCATCGGGTCAATAGACTCGATACCCACTCGACAGAAGAAGAAGAAGTGTCTGAGCAAGTAAAGAAAACCAAGATAACATTTGCGTGATCTGGCAAAAAAAAGTAAATGTCTTAATATTTAAGAAAATTTAGTTTCAATGAACAAGCTATAAGTTACAGTTGGGTGCAAATTGAACTCACGGTTTTATGTGTACTCAGTGGTTAGAGTATCGTTACGTTACTCTGAAGACAGTGGCTTCAAATCCCAACCAAGTATAAATTTTAGCTTGTATATACGTATGTTCTTATCCTTTTCTTAGCCAGTGGATTTTCGATTCGAACAACGACCCGATAAACCCAGGTGTCAGCGTTTTGAAACCGCCTAATTGCACAGCTATAGGCCTCTAACATGGTTTCAATATCGATCACGATGAAAGACAGCGACCAGGACCGACGGCTTAATGTGCCCTCCGAAGCACGGTTTTCTTTTCTTTTCGGACAATCAGGAGATTCAGCCTACAAAGTCCTAACCAAACTGGAAAAAAACCTTACAAAGTGATAAATTGACAAATATCAACTTTGTTTGCCCCCGGGAATCAAACCCAGGACCTCCGGATCGTAAGCCCATGGCTCTAACCATTAGACCACGGAGGCAGCCAATCTTGTGAATTGACAGTAAACAAACATAGTAACTGCAATGTTTATTAGAAAAAGACTGATCTCAATAATGCAAACAAACGCCTCTTGAATACAGCGTGACATTAGTAAACTTGTGACACAAGAACAGACAAGCATTCTGATAAGTGATCCTTGCACTGGAACACACAGGCAAGTATACGTTCGGACAGTTGTTGCACTTGTAAGCCATCCCTCCGTATCTAATTGGAGGAATGATCATCCTAATCGGCATGAGGTGGAATCTAGGCCTATCTGTTTTGAACGGAGGTTCTTCGCCTTTATAGTACATTGTGGAAGTCCAGCGGCCATTGTAAGGTACGGGGACGTCAGTTGGGCCGACCAATTTCTTCGCTCCCAGCCTCGAGGGCCGTTTCCTAGAGCCGCGGGTTTCTCCTGGTTTGAGTTTGGGGGGCCCTGAGATGCGTCCGGTAACGCGTTGCGATTCCACTGGTACATCGTAAAGGAGCCATAGCACTGCGACACCTGTTAGCACAAAATAGTATTACAAAGTTGTTGTGTTCTATATTTGAAAGGATAGGTAGGTAATCTCTAATCATGCTGGACTGGGAGCAAGAGAAAAACATAGAAAACATGCAAAAAGCAGCTGAGAGGGTTTCTGTATATTGCAATTTAGGCGATGGCCGAAAACCTGTCACTACAGCAATACACCTACAAATATATCTTATATAAGCCTCAAAACTTTGTCAGCTGTGGCTGAACGAACTTTGTTTAGGTAATTTACGCTCAGCCTATTAGGGATAAGGGCGTGATTATATGTATGTACCAAAAGAATGCCCGTAAATGAACCCTGATGAACGATAGTAAGCTTTGCACTACCTATAACCGTCAAGTATTACAAGTCAAATATCTTTGGCATAGCACTATAGAGGGTGTAAGGCACAGCGTTCCACAAACTGATAGGGGTTGCTTCGTCAACGACACTGGACATCTTCTACCAGCAGGGCTATGATGCACACTGTAGAATTCAAATTGTCTGCACGTGTTGCATACTTCACTATGATCAATGTCTGCCATTTTCCGTGTTGTGAAGTGCGCCACGAAAGAGATAATGTGTAGAAAAAATTAATGGTCTACAGTGCGAATCATAGGCCTGCTGGAAATTCTTTCAGGAACTGAAAAAGAAAACTTTTCCATACAAAATCCAACTCGAGCAGACAATTTGTATGAAAATGCCATTTATTTTTCGTAATAAGTGTAAAATCAGAGATGAACTGAAATTATTGATAGAAACTGTATTTTTTTTACAAAATTAATTGGTTTACATACCTATTATTAAAATAATTCGGGATTTTTCCATTTCCAAAAAGCAACGAAATTAAATAGGTATCATTTGATGTAAACGTTGTTTTTTGAAGACTTCAATTTTATTGACAATCAAACCTATTAATCAGTTCAATAATGTATCTAGCTATTAATCTAGATTTAATTAACTTCATAAAAGTCCTATTAAGCTAGTTATTTTTATGATCACATCATGTTTTGTGAAACGTAATTATATTTAGTATATTTCTTGTTGACGCCATTTTTGTAAAGTGTATAAAGTATGAAATTAAAATTCAATTTTCTTCTCTTCACACAGAGCAAGGTTTTTTACTCAACTCATTTTCTTAGTTATCATAGACATGACAATGAACATATGAAGTCACGACTGTTTTTAAAATGTATACTTGGAGTAAGGTGCTATATGCACCAGGAAATTCTTTCAAGAAGTGATTTTTATAGCTGTACCGTATATAGATTTCCATACAAATTGTCTAATCGAGGTCGACATTTTGTGAGGAAAAGCCAGTTTTTTTACCTTCTGTAATAATTGCCTGTTGAAAGTTATTAAGTGTCGTTGACTGAGCAACCCCTATTGTTGACTAACTGTCCCTTACACCCCGTATAAGCTATACAAAAAACGCCTACTCAACTACTTTTCCACTTCACTACATAGTATAAAACAAAGTCGCTTTCTCTGTCCCTATATCCCTATGTATGCATAAATTTTTAAAACTACGCAACGGATTTTGATGCGGTTTATTTAATGGATAAAGTGATTCAAGAGGAAGGTTTATATGTATAATACATGCATAATATAGTAGAGAAACACTGATAATTTCCGTGTGCAGCCGGGGCGGGTCACTAGTTCAAAATAAGTAAGAAATCCGCATCTTCTTTCTAAACATTTAAGTCACGAGCCTGAATACTGAAACCACTGAAAATTTTATCTCTAGACGACGACCGCATCTCTCTCTGACATCCATATTTTATTCTGTGGCCGGTTGTGCATTTTTCAACGGTCGTAAGAAACATTTCTGGCTTCAGGACTCTCAGAAATAAAAATAGTAGTGAAATCTAAGTAAACACCATTAATACAGATAATTAAACCTCATCTAACATCTGGCCTCCATGCTGACCTGGGAGCGAGAGAAAAACATACAATGTTCCAACTGCATTTCCTCCAGGGCTTGCTGTGAAAACCAGCTAAGGGATCTGTAGTTTTCAGTATATTGTAATTTAGGTTATGGGCTGACAACCCGTTACTACAACAATATACCTATCAATCTATCTTAAATAATCCTCAAAACTTTATCGTAACGGAACGACCTTCGTTTAGGTCGTTTACTTTCTGCCTACCCCATTAGGGATAAAAGCTTACATGTATGTTTTTAACATCCGTAAAAACATCGAAAATTCAGCTAATCTACCTACATTTGCACTATTCAGTCTTGTGCGATTTTCGTCTAGTTTCTCTCAAATAAATCCAACTCTTTTGGTTTAGTTATTATCTGCATCTATCGACGGCTAAAAAAAAAGTTCAAAAACGTTCATTATTTAAAGGAATATCCAAGAAAATCCTTATAAAAATGCTTGAACGCTCAAAGACATCGCTTAAAATTCCTTTCTCACGCCTTTTAAGGGGGTACACTTAACGGATCATACTGTAAATCTCACTTAAGTTTCAGTTTTAAGCTGACTCTTAGACGCGAAGATGAGATGTTTAAATTCTTGTTCATAAATCCGTGAACTACGGGCTTTTACCTAAATAACCTAACTTTTACATACATACATACATATAATCACGCTTTTTTACCTTATGGGGTAGGCAGAGCGTAAACGACAAAATTTTGAGGGTTATTTAAGATAGATTTGTAGGCATATTGCTGTAGTGACAGATTGTCAGCCTATCGCCAAAATTCCAATACACTGAAACCCTCGGATCCCTTAGCTGTTTTTTACAGCATGCCGGGGAGGAAATGCAGCTGGGACATTCTATGTTTTTCTTTCGCACCCAGTCCAGCATGGAAGATTTACCTAACTTTTACAGCTGACATTTTCCGCCCTTAGGTATCTTTAAGGAAGCTGATTTATTACTTACGTAATATTTTTGTAGGTATAATCTTAACATGATGCCTTAAATTGAACCAACTGCCTCCGTGGTTTAGTGGTCAGAGCCATGGGTTTACGATCCGGATGTCCTGGGTTCGATTCCATGGGCGAAACACAAAGTTGTTATTTGTTAATACATCACTTTGTGAGGGTTTCTCAAGTTTGGTTAAGACATTGCAGGCTAAATCACCTGATTGTCCGAAAAAAAAAGAGGATTCCGTGCTTCGGAGTGCACGTTAAGCCGTCAGTCCTGGTCGCTGTCTTTTATAGTGGTCTTTACTCAAACCATGTCAGAGGTCTAAAAAGCTTTGCTACTGGGCGGTGTGAAAACTCTGACACCAGGGTTTATTATATCTTTCGACTCAAAAATCCACTCGCTAAGACGAAGAATACTGAACCAATTGATATAAACTTAAATGGGTACACAAAATACACAAGGTAATACTTTGTGTTATACCTACACTGTGTTATTTCTTCCATGCTGGACTGGGAGCGAGAGAAAAACATAGAATGTGCCAGCTGCATTTCCTCCCGGGCATGCTGTAAAACCAGCTAAGGGATCTGAGGGTTTCAGTATATTGCAATTTAGGCGATGGGCTGACAACCTGTCACTACAGCAATATACGTACAAAATACAAATCCATCTTGAATAACCCTCAAAACTTTGTCAGACGTGGCGGAACGACCTTTGTTTAGGTCGTTTACGCTCTGCCTACCCCATAAGGGATAAAGGCGTGATTATATGTATGTATGTATACCTACACACTAAAAGAGTTTTTAAAAATAAAATTCAATTATTTTATTTAGTTATTGCTAATACCGTATTGTATACTCATACCAATTAAATATTAGTCCTTCTCAAAGAAAAGTAAAACAAACTCATATATTCTCTACACTTGGACATTCACCTCCCTTCCCCAGTCCGACATACGCACACTTCGCGCCGGATTGTGGGTCACATTGAGCGTACGCTTAGCGGGTATGGCGCGCGCATGTTTCCCAGTGTAACAGAAATAATAAAGTTTTGTGTTCCAAAGATGGGTAGGTACTGTTCCGTATACGGATGTCTTTCTACCACAAGATATGACTCCAATAGGAACATGTTTAGATTAGATTAATCTATTCTAACTATTCAGTTACAGTGAACTACTTTAAAACGTTGGTTTAATCAAGAACCAGATTATCAAGTGATGATTATAACCGGTATAACAAAATTTTACAACCCTTATAACACGCACACAAACGCATGCCAAGTGCAACATGCTGTTTGACGATGTGTGACCAAAATGACATGGTAGTTAGGAGTGTCCGAGCTGTGCTTCCACTTGGAACTAGTACAAGTAAACCTACAAAAAAGAACGTGATGACTTGATCAGCAAAATAATTATTTCATCTTATTGATATTTCAATGCTCTCAAGAGCTAATTAATAAAGAAAGAAGAAGAAAGAAAATAAATTTATTTTAGGCACAAAACAGGTTACAATGTGTTACAAGGTATAAAACAAGAAATAACATAATATTTTTGTGACATAATTGTATCATAACATAATCAGTCCCTATCCCACGTGGGAATTATATTATTTACATTATAATAGTCAATAATTTATACTGTATTAAAACCGGATACCTTAAGGACAAAATTCGATTTTACCGACAGAAATTCAGGTTCATTGCGGAAACTTAATCTCATTTGACATAGAAATGGGTGAAAATAAGGGACACCGCACACTGAGACCACAGATTATATTACTTATGAGCGCGGTGTTGAGACTAGCGATGCAAAATTACGTAATTTTACCGAATACGCCGGTAAAATACGGGACTTTATATAGATTACGATAAAATTACCTTCGACTTATGACGTTTCAAGAGGAACTTTTATGAATTAAAAACTCGACTATTATGAGAACCATTGTTCAGTGTTTAGATAAGCTGTTCAGTTTCAAGATAAGGTGTTCAGATTTTGATAAAAGTTGAACAACATTTGAGAAAATTTTATCGGTTTTAAGAAAAGTTGTTCAGTTTTGAGAAAAATTGATCATTTTGAGAAAAGTTGTGTGGTGTCAGAAAAGTTGTTCAGTTTAACGTAGTCACTAGGTATAATTTTCAGGGTATATATCTTTATCTGTAAACTGTATTTTTCAAGTAGTCCTGTAATACGTTTTTTTACTGAATCTTACCGTATTTTACGATAAAATTATAATATTTAAAAGTAATTTTATCGCTTCACATCTCTAGTCATGACCTCGCTCAAAGTAGTAAATGACCGAAGATGCAAGTTTATTTTATCATGATGTCCATAAAATCTTTCCTTAAATTGCTTGTTAATTATTTTTTCATACCCAACTGTGGAATTCTGGCGATCTATGTTATGTGCATTTGATCTTTAACGTTTTATTTAAAGGTTTTATTCCTTAAGAATTGTCTTTGGACAGCAATAACCTTTTAATTGTAAAAAGCTCTACTAAAACTGACATAATAACAAACGTTTTTTTAAAATAAAAACAATTGCGAATGTTTTAGTCAAATTAACTCAATGTGCTATGCGCCTTAACTAGGTGACCCAGAACCCAAAAGACGCAGGTGTCCGAACCCATATCAATGTGAACGAGCAAGAGGGTGTATACTGCTATAAACACCCTTTATATTAAAACTATATCTCTATGCTATAGCTACATCATATTATACCAGGTGTAAGGGACAGCGTCCCACAAACTTATAGGGATTGCTCAATCAACGACACTCAACTACTTCCACCAGGATATTCTCTCAGGAAGAAAAAAATAAATTTGGCTTTCCATACAAAATGTTTACCTCGATCTAACAATTTGTATGGAAAAACCAAATTTTATTGAGAAAGCATTTCCTGGTGGAAGTTGTTCAGTGTCGTTGACTGAACAATCCCTGAAAGTTTGCGGTTTCTCGGAGAAAATTTTTACCGTACGAAATTGGCGTTTTATTTTAGCGGGAATTACCTATCTCTTAAAAACGAATGAGGTTAGGATGTAAATAAAACAAGATAAATGTTCGAGAAGGTTCGGTTAGCTTTTACTGAATATAGAAGCGACTTTAAAAATGATACTGTCTCCCTGATCTAGTAGTACTAGTGGGCTCACGATCCGCAGTACCTGGGTTCGATACCTAGGGGTACACAAAGTTGATACTAATTTAACAATTTATCACTTTGTGAGATTTTCCCGAGTTTGACTAGGACATCGCAGGCTAAATCACCTGATTGTCTGAAAAGAAAAGAGGTTCCACGCTTCGGAGGGCACGTCAAGCCGACGGTTTATAGTGGTCGTTACTCAAACCATGTAAGAGGCCTAATAGCTGTGCTGCTAGGCGGTTTTAAAACTCTGATCCATAGGTTCATCGGTTCGTTGTACATACATATAGTCACGCCTGTATCCCTGATAGGGTAGGCAGAGCGCAAACGGCCCAAACAAAGGTCGCTCCGCCACGTCTGACAAAGTTTTAAGGGTTATTCAAGATAGATTTGTAGGTATATTCCTGTAGTGACAGGTTGTCAGCCCATCGCCTAAATTGCAATACACTGTAACCCTCAGATCCCTTAGCTGATTTTTACAGCATGCCCGGGAGGAAATGCAGCTGGCACATTCTAAGTTTTTCTCTCGCTCCCAGTCCAGCATGGAAGATGACTTTCGACTCGAAAACCCCACTCGCTATGAAGAAGTTTGATAATGATGATGAATTAAGAAATTTATAAAGTATTGTTATAATTTGGATAACTTACACACAAAGTACTAAGCAACTAAAGCATACAAGACACTTGCAGAAAATTTACAAACCGAAAAGTGTACTTTCACTTTGTAAATTTTATTTTAGGTATAGTGACACAATTTACTATAACTTTACTACAGTTAATAATTAATCTAACTCCGTCATTATCAAGTGCAATCAAATATAATTTGATTTGTTTAAAATACTTTCTACAACTTTAAGAACAATATACGTTGAAACTACCAAAGAAACTTCCAACTAATATGACAAGGAAAATACCGTAGAAAATCACAGTCCTATAACTTATAGAGTTTGAAAGAGACATCATTATTCAAATAAAACTTGGATATACCCAATTGTGAGAGGACGTGACTGCTCTCACTCAGTTTTGGAAAGAAAAATTACTTTCGACGTCATATTTCTTTCGTTCATTTCAATGTGGGAACATTTTTGCGGAAATAGTTGGATGTGAGTTTGAATAGGATTTCGCTCAAAAGCTAAAAGATAAAATGACAAATAACGCATAAAACCACCAATTATAAATCAAAAACCGGAGAGAATAAATCTCCATATTTTTCAAAAAAAAACTGAAAGTGACAAATAGATTTTTATTTTATTTCTAGCCGAAAAATGTGGAATCGAGCCCAATACACATACACACACACACACACACACACACACACATACACATAATCACGCCTTTATCCCTAATGGGGTAGGCAGAGCGTAAACGACCCAAACAAGGGTCGTTCCGCCACGTCTGACAAAGTTTTGAGGGTTATTTAAGATAGATTTGTAAGTTTGTTGCTGTAGTGACAGGTTGTCAGCCCATCGCCTAAATTACAATATACTGAAACCCTCGGATCCCTTAGCTGGTTTTTACAGCATGCCCGGGAGGAAATGCAGCTGGCACATTCTATGTCTTTCTCTCGCTCCCAGGCCAGCATGGAAGTAATCGAGCCCAATATCTAGAATAATAGGTGTCAAACTTAATATTTTAAGGATATTAAGCACTTACAATGCTATTTTTATTTCATATAATATGAAAGATAGAAAATAATAAACTCGTTTCTTGCATGACTCGAATTTGCATCTCTGGAATGCCGGTCCATTACTCTACCAACTGAGCTTTTGCTATCGTCTCAAATCTGAACAATTAATAATCTATGTTGGAGCAAATTCTCTTCAAAGTCTTAAAAAACCATCACACACCGACAGAATGTAGCAATATGCTTGGCACCACATTCCAGAACTGTGATTTAAAGTCGCAATGCGTAAGTATTGTTCAAACCATTCGCATATTTCAATTATATGACACAAAATCCACTATAACTTCGCTTGCTCAAATTCAGAGGCCATAAATCAAGATAATATCATGTAAAGTAAGTCAATTCCCAACTAAATTCAACCATTTAGGGGACAAACTGAGTGTGAACCAAACTACAACTAAGGCGTTGCCAAGAAAATATTTCATCCATATAAATGGGACACGACACAGAGTAACAGGAAATGTGTCTTACAGAAGCGGCAGTGTAAGAATACTCATTTAAAAGAAAAAGGTACAAAAAGAAAACACATTAATATTATTTCAGATATTGCTTTATAATGGAACCGTAAGACCTACGACACATCAGCGGAATGATAGTTACATCGCGATATGTGTATTGTTGAATAGGAAATATTTCGCACATTTTTTTACACATAAATGACATACGGGGTGTAATGGACAGCGTCCCGTAAACTGATATGGGTTGCTCAGTCAACGAAACTGAACAACTATCAGAAGGATTTATGTTTCAGGAAGTATAAATAAAATTTTACGTTTCCATATAAAGTGTCTGATTGAGGTGATAATTTTGAACGGGTAGGTCAATTTATTTTTTCATCTCCTGAATAAAAATCCTGGTGAAAGATGTTCAGTTTCGATGACTAAGAAACCCCAATCAGTTTGCGGGACGCTGTCCCTTACACTCGGCATAATATGACTCTTTTATGAGCCAAACATAGTTCCCTGCCTCACATCTGTGTTTGGCTCAGAGAGCTGAAGAAGCAAATAGATCAGAATCTATTTGCTTCTTCTGCTTTATACTCTATGATAGGAATTCACTCTATGAGCTTGCAAGTAAGCGGGTCGCTCGCGGTTTCACGCACGGAAATGAGACGCTTTGACTAGCAGGGACAGGACGCTTCTGGCTCTTTTAAATACCATGATGTAGGTAGGTATGAATGTCTATCTTGTCACCTCTTCTGCTTTTTACTCTGTGACACGAATTCACTCTTCAACCTTGCAAGTAAGAGAATCGCGCGCGGTTTCTATCCCAGAAACGAGACAAAACACAGCACGCTACGTAATCGCGTGAGAGCTGGACTCCTGTGAGAGCTAAGCACTTCCTAGCTGGCTACGAAAGTGTAATAGAGAGTTTTTACTTAATAGACGGTTTTTCACTTCTGTATTCAACGCTCTGTGACAGGAATTCACTCTCCGACCTTGCAAGTAAGTTCTCGCACGAAAATTTGACACTTTGACTAGAAGGGACACGACGCTTTTTGCTCTTTTAAATTCCTTGATGTACTCGTAAGTAAGTATGAATGTCTATATAGCCGCTTCTTCTGCTTTATACTCTGTGACAGGAATTCACTCTCCGACCTTGCAAGTAAGCGGGTCGCTCGCGGTTTCCCGCACGGAAATGAGTCACTTTGACTAGCAGGGACACGACGCTTCTTGCTCTTTTAAATACATACATATAATCACGCCTTTATCCATTATGGGGTAGGCAGAGTGTGAACGACTTAAACAACGTTCCGCCATGTCTGACAAAGATTTGGGGGTTGTTTAAGATACATTGCTGTAGTAACATAGGTTGTCAGTATAGACTGATAGCGCTTAAATTGCAATATTCTGAAACTCTCCGATCCCTTAGCTGGTTTTACAGCATGCCCGGGAGGAAATGAAGCTGGCACATTCTATATTTTTCTCTCGCTCCCAGTCCAGCATGCAGTCCAGCTCTTTTGAGTATCCTCAGAGAGTATCCAAAGAGAAATTATCACGCTATACTGGTGATGGCTAAAGGGGCCAGCCGTAGACGCTTGTAGAAATTAGTGGGACAAGAAAATTATGTTGCTCACTGTGACACGTAAAGAGTATTTCCAAATGTCCCATGAATTCTACTGACTCGTAATAATAGAAGTGCAAATATTCTGCTTGACGGCAAAAATTCGCGTGGAAGTGTTACTTCTAATTTTAGAAACACACACACACACACACACACACACACACACACACAACAGAGGGAAAAATCCCTTATTCTTATCTTTTTATTAATTAATTTAGTTTTTAATTCATTTTCATGCCGGCCTTGGAGCGAGAGAAAAACATGGAATGTGCCAGCTGCATTTCCTCCCGGGCATGCTGTAAAAACTGTAATTTAGGCGATGGGCTGAAAACCTGTCACTACAGCACAACATAAACATAAAACATAAAAATACTTTATTGCACGTAAGAATACAAATCACACAACACAACAGATAACAACAAAAAACAAGTACAACATAGGCGGCCTTATTGCTAAGGTAGCAATTTCTTCCAGGCAACCTTTGGGTCAAAGAAAAATGCGTAGCGGTAAGCGGGATATTGCAAATCTAGTAAAATATGATTACATTACATATAATAAATAAACTAGTTACAAACTACTACATAGATATTGTAAAGTAAACTCATCATCATCTCCCTAGCCTTATCCCGTATCTCACGGGGTCGGCTTCCTAATCTAGGGGATTGAACGAGGGTACTGGTTTTTACACAGAGCGACTGCCATCTGACCTCTGCAACCTAGAAGGGAAACCAGACCCAATCCTAGATTAGGTCAGAGTTTTCAAGCTAAGTAAAGTAAACTAATACATAATATATAATAAACTAATACATAAACTAATGGAAGATACGATAATGCAAACTACAACCAGAACTAGACGAAGGAAATGACAGCAACAGCATAGGATAAAAGTGAAGGATAAATAATGATTAGATAGTAATTTCTTCCTAGTAATGTTTTTTAAGTCGGCTCTTAAAGGTTTCAAGAGACGGTGCACGTCGAAAGTCTTCGGGCAATTCATTCCACAGCTTGATCGCTCGCACTGTGAAAGACTTTGCGTAGAAGTCAGTTTTGTGAGACGGCAGGTTAAGCTTCAATTTAGAACTGGCACGCAAATTGCGAGCCAGGGTTGCCGAATGAAAAATAAAGCGATCTTTAATATAAGGAGGGGTGTTAGGGTGGGAAAGAATGGAGTAAAGGAGGGAGAGGATATGACAGTCCCTTCTACGGGTAATAGGCAGCCATTGAAGTTGGGACCTATAAGAAGAGACATGGTCATACTTACGCAGGCCAAATATAAATCTTATACAGAGATTCTGCAGACTTTCGAGCTTGTTCAATAATTGAACAGATAAATCAGGATAACAAACGTCTGCATAATCCAGTATAGGAAGGAGAAGCGAATGTGCCAAGCAGATTTTGGTTTTGGTCGGCAAAAGATTTTTAAGTCGCTTAAGAGACCCGTACGCGGCAAACACCTTCCTGCTTACCTCTGATACTTGGTGATTCCACAAGAGACAGTCATCAAACATAACGCCCAGGTTTTTGAGTTTGCGGCTGTAGGTAATTGGAGTTCCATCAAACATGATCTGGGGTAACAAGTCATGCTTAATCTGTGCAATGTACCAATGGCTACCAATTATGATGGTTTGTGTTTTGGCAGGATTTACTTCTAAGCCAAAGGAACGACTCCACTCAGCAATGCTAACGAGGTCTCTGTTTGTAGTCTCAATAGCGACTGAGAGATCAGAAAGTGGAGCTTGTGTATAAATTTGGAGATCGTCTGCATACAAATGATAGGAAGAAGTGAGAGGAAGAGTGATAGAATTTATGAAAATAGAAAACAGAATAGGTGACAGCACGCCACCCTGCGGAACGCCAGCAGAAGCAACACACCACGCAGAGAAGGTATCTTCAATACGTATGCGCTGTCGGCGCCCATACAGGTAACTATGAAACCAGTCAACCACCGTTGGAGATATGTTATGAGAACGCAAGATAGAGAGTAGAATATCAAAATCAACTGTGTTGAATGCGTTACTGAAATTAAGCAGCGTTAGCACTGTTAATTTCTGACTTTCCATCCCTAGTCGAATGTCATCGGAGATGTGTACCAACGCGGTAGTCGTGCTATGACCGGGACGGAAACCAGATTGAAAGGAGTTCAAAAGGTTGTTCGTGGAAAGGAAAGATGTAAGCTGTTGATGAACTAACCTTTCGAGGCCTTTGGAGAGGAAGGGTAGAATAGAGATGGGGCGGTAGTCAGGAGATTTAGGATTAGGTTTTTTAGGCAGTGGAATAATTTGTGCTTCCTTCCATACGGTTGGAAACACACCAGAGGATAAGGAGTTGTTAAGAATGCTGGCAATGACCGGAGAAAGGATATCAAGGAGAGGAGTAATCATTGCACGACTAACGCAGTCATTTCCAACGGCATTCGAGGAGATTGCATGTACATTCTTCATAACATCACAAGCAGTGATTGTGCGAAAGATAAATGCTGGAAAAGTTGGAGTTGGCAAAGAATTTAGATGATTTCAAGTATTTAGTTTAATGGAGCTGTCTATTTCAGCAGAAGAAGAGAAGTGATTGTTTAGAGAGTTAATATTAATATTACTATCAGAAACATGAGTACGCGATTTGCCAACTCCAAGTTTGTTGAGGAAGGGCCAGACTTTAGCTGGATCATCATTCTCAACAGATTTATGAATATGGCGTCGCTGTATGTCCCGTATCTTTGTATTGCAGCGATTCCTAATTTGCCGAAATTTATCCCTATTCTTGTCTGATGGATCGTTTTTGTACCTGGCTTTGGCACGAGTCTTTTTAGCCATATAGTCACGCATCTCATCATTAAGCCAGGGAGCTGGAAGGTGCTTAACGCGCACAGGGCGTACAGGAGCGTGACAATCGTACAGATCAGTGATGTTGGAGTTGAGCAATGTGACTTGATCATCGACAGACTTAAGTTTTTCAATTGCCGACCAATCGATTTTACTTGCATCCTCACGCAATTTCTCCACATTGATAGCAGAACCTACAAATTTATCTTAAATAATCCCGAAAACTTTGTCAGACGTGGTAGAACGACCTTTGTTTAGGTCGTTTACGCCCTGCCTACCCCATAAGGGATAAAGGCGTGATTATATGTATGTATGTATGTATTCAGTTATTATAGAGTCTAAATTTAAAAAACAGCCTTAAATATGTTTAGTTTAGTTTGCATCCTCTACAACTTCTACCTAACACATTAGAACTAAATAATTTGGATGTGAACTATCATTTAAATTTTTTTCAAAATCAGTTCATTCAAAATGTATCAAATGTATTGCTGATGACTGCTTAACAAAACTTAAACTAAATCAACAAGGCCTTCAAACCCACCGTTGGAGATATGTTATGAGAACGCAAGATAGAGAGTAGAATATCAAAATCAACTGTGTTGAATGCGTTACTGAAATTAAGCAGCGTTAGCACTGTTAATTTCTGACTTTCCATCCCTAGTCGAATGTCATCGGAGATGTGTACCAACGCGGTAGTCGTGCTATGACCGGGACGGAAACCAGATTGAAAGGAGTTCAAAAGGTTGTTCGTGGAAAGGAAAGATGTAAGCTGTTGATGAACTAACCTTTCGAGGCCTTTGGAGAGGAAGGGTAGAATAGAGATGGGGCGGTAGTCAGGAGATTTAGGATTAGGTTTTTTAGGCAGTGGAATAATTTGTGCTTCCTTCCATACGGTTGGAAACACACCAGAGGATAAGGAGTTGTTAAGAATGCTGGCAATGACCGGAGAAAGGATATCAAGGAGAGGAGTAATCATTGCACGACTAACGCAGTCATTTCCAACGGCATTCGAGGAGATTGCATGTACATTCTTCATAACATCACAAGCAGTGATTGTGCGAAAGATAAATGCTGGAAAAGTTGGAGTTGGCAAAGAATTTAGATGATTTCAAGTATTTAGTTTAATGGAGCTGTCTATTTCAGCAGAAGAAGAGAAGTGATTGTTTAGAGAGTTAATATTAATATTACTATCAGAAACATGAGTACGCGATTTGCCAACTCCAAGTTTGTTGAGGAAGGGCCAGACTTTAGCTGGATCATCATTCTCAACAGATTTATGAATATGGCGTCGCTGTATGTCCCGTATCTTTGTATTGCAGCGATTCCTAATTTGCCGAAATTTATCCCTATTCTTGTCTGATGGATCGTTTTTGTACCTGGCTTTGGCACGAGTCTTTTTAGCCATATAGTCACGCATCTCATCATTAAGCCAGGGAGCTGGAAGGTGCTTAACGCGCACAGGGCGTACAGGAGCGTGACAATCGTACAGATCAGTGATGTTGGAGTTGAGCAATGTGACTTGATCATCGACAGACTTAAGTTTTTCAATTGCCGACCAATCGATTTTACTTGCATCCTCACGCAATTTCTCCACATTGATAGCAGAACCTACAAATTTATCTTAAATAATCCCGAAAACTTTGTCAGACGTGGTAGAACGACCTTTGTTTAGGTCGTTTACGCCCTGCCTACCCCATAAGGGATAAAGGCGTGATTATATGTATGTATGTATGTATTCAGTTATTATAGAGTCTAAATTTAAAAAACAGCCTTAAATATGTTTAGTTTAGTTTGCATCCTCTACAACTTCTACCTAACACATTAGAACTAAATAATTTGGATGTGAACTATCATTTAAATTTTTTTCAAAATCAGTTCATTCAAAATGTATCAAATGTATTGCTGATGACTGCTTAACAAAACTTAAACTAAATCAACAAGGCCTTCAAACCCGAAGGAAGAACACCATAAATATTCCTTTAAGTGGAATCAATTCTATCAATTTAGTTAAGTTTCAGTGATGCCGGGCAATGGCAACACAGGCTTGCCTGTGAATAAGTCCAGCTGAACGGTCCCAACAAAGTGGTGGTAGATTCCGCAAGGGGCCGTCTGGCTCGCGACCACTCTCTCACCGGAGTCCGGCGCCAAACAGCTTGCTGTGTTCCGTCAGTGCATGAGATTGCCAGTGCCATAACAGGCATCTTCTGGGTATGCTTGCGCCATCGTTGACTCTGTCACGGTCATCCCTGGCCTTTGTGTTTAGTGTCAAGAGCAACCCCATTTCAAGTGAAAAATAAAAGATTTGTTACTTTTATTTGACATATTGAAAAGACGCACAAGATATTTTTATTGATTTGTGTGCTCTACTGATTTCACAATAGTGATTTACAGGGCTCAAATTGGTTAAATCGGAGACTAAGATTACTGCTCTGGAAAAGAGAAACTTTCTGAGAAAGGCCGCGTTTGTAGTGACTCCACTCAGAAGATGCCTGTGTAGTTCATTTGTTGAGATCATACATACATACATATAATCACGCCTTGATCCCTAATGGGGTAGGCAGAGCGAAAACAACCTAAACAAATGTCATTTCGCCACATCTGACAAAGTTTTGAGGGTTATTTAAGATATAATTATAGCTATACTGCTGCAGTGACAGGTTTGGATTTGTTGAGATCATTTATATCAAAATTGATTTACGTAAGAAGTCCTAGAATGAACTCAATTTCTTCTCATAAGCTTAATAGAATTGATGGTGTAGTGGATAGGGCAGCTGCCTCCTGAGCGGGAAGTCATGGTTCGAACACAACACGTACAAAAGGGGTATTTCGAATTTCATATTTTTTTGTGCTTCGAAAAGCACGTAAAGACCTTGGTCCCGGTGAATGTCGTTTAATACCGTAGATATTAGTCGTTAAGCCATGTCAGAGACCAGTGACTCTGACCTAATCTAGATTGGTTCTGGTTGCTCTTCTGAGTTGTGGAGGTCAGATGGCTGTCGCTTTGTGTAAAAACCAGTACCCTCGTACAATAATTTAGATTAGGTAGCGGACCCCAAAAGATACGGGATAAGGCTAGGTAGATGATGAAGCTTAATTGAATTGGGAGCAAGGATTTAGTGAAGCGAATCATAAACCACTGCTGATGCTAACAATAACCGAAACAATGGGAGCAACTAATACGCGGACGTTTCTCATCACGCAACGTTTACGGTCCAACAACTTGCTTGAACTTGGGAAGCGATGATTAGTTTGAAGTTGGGAGCCGATTTCGGGTGACAAACTGCGTGTTGAGTTGCTACGTTGTTTTGTAGTTTTCTGGGTGACAATAATGTTATTTAGAATTTTGTTTGGTCGAATTTTATTTTATCGAATTTTATTTATGCGATTTTTTTTTAATGAACTTACGGCCAGGAAGAAATAGGTGGTTTAAAAACTCTAACACCAGGATTCATAGGGTCGTTCATCGATTAACCTAAGAGAATGGAGACCAACAATTCAGTGAAACGAATCACACACCAGTGATGTTAACCATAACTGAAACAATGGAGCATTTAATACGAGGACATTTCTCATCACGCAACGTTCACAACTTGTGTGAACTTGGGAAGCGATGATTAGTTTCTGCGTAGAGATTGACTTAGGGCCGTTTTTGGGTGGTAAACTGCGTTACAACGCAACGTATATTAACGCAAAGTAGCTTGATCGTTGTTTTGTAGTTTTCTTTAATGTGTATTGTTTTCTTTCTACCGATTTTCATTTTACCGATATTCAATAGCTCTAAGTTGTTATGGTTTGATTTTATGTTTTAGTGATAATTACAGCCTTGTTAATAAAGTTACTTTACTTTGGTTTACGAGCAGTTTCAACCCATCACCAGATACGGCATCAGGCAGCTTTCTGCGGACCTTGACTGAGTAGTAAAAAATACAAAGGGCCTCTGGATTACTTTTTAAGTCTTCGACTCTGCCTCAATTTCCAAACTAAAATTTTATCTAGTACATACTATACGAAACAATCTCTAAATCATTGCAAATTCCGATATTAGGATATTCGTTAGCATTTTCGCCGTTTGGTAATATGAGGTTCGATTAAAAGTATTTCAAGATTGCGTAGAGAAGTTGCTGAGGCCGCTCAAGTTATGTGTCCCGATTTTCATTATAAGTTTCGGGTGTCATCGTAAGTGTTTGTGATTTATTTCCTTAAGGGTGTGAGATTTTGATACTTCTTTGTCCAACTTTATGGATGATTAAATAATAATAGGAGTATTATGTATAAATCATCTCCCTAACCTTATCCCGTATCTCTCGGGGTCGGCTACCTAACCTAGGTGATAGAACGAGGGTACAGAGCCCGATGGTGTAGTGGATAGGGCCGCTGTCTCCTGAGCAGGGAGGTCGTGGTTCGAATCCCACCACCAATGTGTTTTTCGTATATACGTTTATTCGGCGCTTTTTCCGTGCTTCGGAAGGCACGTTAAGCCGTTGGTTCCGGTTAATATCGTTAATACCGTAGATATTAGTCGTTAAGCCATGACAGAGGCCAGTGCTAAGCATTGGCGGCTTGAAAACTCTGACCTTATAAAAATATAGGTTGTATCGATTTCTCATTATGTTTAGAATTGCTTTCTAAAGCGAAAATAGTAAAGACTTTAAATGAGTTTCTTGGATGAAGAAAGATATTTTAAAGTTGTATCTTACCGAAAGTGATTTTGTAAAAATCATAATTTTTGATACAAATAAAACACCTTTCAAAGTCAAAGTCAAAGTCAAATCATTTATTTCCAAATAGATTCCTAAGAACACTTTTAGAAAGTCACAAGTGAGTCTATTACAAAGAAAATTATATCTGTGTCACAAAATAAAATAAAACTATATCACAATGAAGAAGAAGCATGAGAAACTCGCACTTTTCGCCCCTCCCTTCGTTTTATCTTATTCTTACTTTTGTCCTTCTTTTTGTTAAAAATAGGGTTTGTGACCGCAATGTGTGCCAATTTCTTAGGCTTCACTGAAATAACAGAGCTCCATACATCTTTGTCATTAGTATAGTCATCTAACTTATAATAATGCTTTCCGACATAATGTGTTTTAAATAGTATCTTTAAATTGATTTTCTGACAAATTTTATATATGGTCAGGTATTTTGTTATAGTATTGTATACTTAGACCTAAAAATGATTTTTTAACTTTAACTATAACTTTGATTAATATATTTATGATTTCAATTCTTTTCCTTAAATCTGTTCATGTCAAATGTTATTAATCCAAGTCATACAATTGTAACGTACTTACAAAACAAAAGACAGACATAATTACATCCACTTTTACAATATTAGTATGGTTAACTGCCTCCGTGGTCTAGCGGTCTTAGCAATAGGCTCTCGGTCTGGAGGTTCCGGGTTCGATTCCCGGCGGGGAACAATGACTTCGTGTTGCTGTTTCTAGTTTGATTAGAACATTGCAGGCTGATCACTTGATTTTCAGAAAAGTAAAATGATCCATGCTGTCGGATGGGCATGTAAATAGTCGGTCCTGCGCCTGATTTATCTCTGGTCGTGTCAGTCAATCAGAATAAGAGAAAGAAGGAATAGAGAGTGCATCTGTGTGTAGCGCACACACTTGGGCACTAAAAAGTAGTCATGCGCAGTTGGCCGATCTCTAGGAGATTGGCTGCCATCACCGAAAATCAGTGGAAGGACTTTTATTATGGTTACAAAAAAGAGACTGCAATGATTGTATTTGTAATATATCAATCACACATAAACCAATTACTCACACATAAGTGAGTGGTTCCGATTGTAAGGTTAATCCAATTGGTAATCGATATTAATTTAATTGAATTATTAATCCGATTAGGAAATAGCGCTGCGATTGAATCATTGCAAGAATACGATTATCTGGTACCAGTTAATTGAATTATCCAGGGTGTAAAAAAAAAATAACTGCGTTCCTTTAAAACACGTAATGTATTAGTGATACACAATACAATACACACATTTAATAAAAATATTTTACTTTATAGCTTTCGCCAGAAGATTGATGTGATAATCGCCTATATTTTTGAAAATTGTCAGTGTTAATAACGTTTTTCAAACATGAAAATATATACGTAGAAGCCAAAAATTACATTTGGTTGGTATTTAAACCTCTAACCAACTGAGCGATCAAAGTGAGTAATAAACGTGTTTATTTATGTTGTCAACAAATTATTTTATTGAGACCAATCAAAGAAAGAAGATAATTAATTAATTATTATGCTCCAATACTCTGATACGATACGCTCCAATTCAGTATAGACCATTTTGATTTGTACACACATACTCGTATAAGTCTTCCCACCGATTTTTGATGACGACGGCCAATCATTCGCGGGACTAGTTTTTAGTGCACATGTGTTTGCGCAACACACAAGTGCACTCTCTATTCCTTCAATCTCTTATTCTGATGGGACAGATTGACTGACACGACCAGAGAGAAATCAGGCGCAGGTTCGACTATTTACATGCCCATCCGACAGCATGGATCATCTTCCTTTTCGGACAATTAGGTGATCAGCCAGCAATGTCTTAACCAAACTTGAAACAACAGCACAGGGACCTCCGGGTCGTGAGCCCATGGCTCTGGCCACTGGACCACGGAGGCAGTTTTATTTACATTTCGTATAGACTTATTTCTAAACTAAATTTTATAGTGTAGTATTCTTCCTTTATCAAATTTGATATTAAAATTTGAGCCGATGCTTATAATTACGTAAACGACGACATGGTTTTTGTGTACACTAAAATCAATCCATAATGGGCTTGATTCTAGATACCACCGGTTAAAACTAAAATTAAAATCTATCTGTCCTAACAAAATAATAAAATTAAAAAGGACAGCCTATTAATTATACTCTATGGCCTATTTGTACTACTATTTGTTTCATTTAATTTTATTTTCCCTTGTGTCTTTTCTGTGCAATAAAGTATATTCTTATCTTATGGTTTTACACTTTCTCCGCTAGATTTTGACGCGCTTTTGCACGTTTCCCCAGTATTTCTGTAAATTTTGTCCGCCATATTATAAATGACGGCGGATAAATATGACAGATAACGCATAAAAGCACCGACTATAAATCAAAAGCCGGAGAGAAATAGAAAGTGACAAATAGATTTTAAGTTTAGTTTTAGCCGGCAAATCTAGAATCGAGCCCATTTTTTTTTTTTATCTGACCCATATCTGCGCACGTTTTTATCTGGAAAGCAAACCCATTGTCAACCATAATCCTTTCTCGTTCTGTTCCCGTATACAAAAATGAAAACCTCTCGATAATGGAATCGATTATCCGTAATCCGATTATGAATGGCTTGCGATCGAATCGGTCCGTCAATCAGCAACGGAACACGATATTGTGCTACGGGTTAATTTGAATGATGTGCTTGACAGGTGGGACATAGTGTCATGTAATTTGACGAAACAATAGTAACTTATTAGCAGATTAAATCCATTGGTATCGAAACGCTTTGGTAATTCATAAATATTACGAAATTGAAGTGGGAGTGGGCAGGACGGTGGACCAAGGCGGTAACAGACTGGCTGCCGTTATCATCAAAACGTCCAGTAGGCAGACCACCAGCCAGATGGACTGATGATATAGTGGCGATCGTGAGGAAACAGTTGATGCAAGAGGCACAGGACCGGTGAAGATGGCGAACAAAAGAAAGGGCCTATTCTCAGCAGTGGGTAAATGTAGGCTGCAATGATGATGATGATGATTATTTTGCGCCTGTCAATCCTCCTGCTAACTATACATTGTAAGTATTTACAGAAAAAAGCCTAAATCTAAATCAGCCAAAAAGGTCACTGCTAGGAAAGGGCCTCACTTAATTTGGGATAAATTAGGTGAGCAAAAAAAATTGAATTGACACAAAAAAAATCTAATACCATTTTGCAAACAACCTATTCTCTTTAGTACTAATATCCCTCAGTTGTCCTTTTTAGGACAATCCTGTAAAAATAAAACTTAATTTGAATAAGGAGACTGAATTTCTAAGTCACGCTGACTTAGTGCTGAAATAAATGCTAGCGATCCCTATCACCTGTGTGTAGCATTGTTTGCGATTCCTGCCTAACTCAAAATTATGCAGATTTGACATTTACGCCTGCGACAATTGACATTCAGACATGAACTGGTATTAAGTTTCCTTCACTAGTGACTGAATATCCATGAACAATGATATATCGCCCACCCACCAGTAGATAGATTTCGTGTCCAAGTGGTAGGTTTAGTTGGCAATTTGGTCCATGAATATCATGGTTATTAATAGGTGTTTTATTACGTTTAATACTTCCATGCTGGACTGGGAGAGATAGAAAAACATAGAATGTTCCAGCTGCCCTTCCTCCCGGGCATGCTGTTGAAGTCAGCAAAAGGGACTCGAGGGTTACAGTGTATTATAATTTAGGCGATGGGCTGACAACCTGTCACTATAGCAATACATATTACAATCTAAAATTGCTCTCAATTTTTGTCAGACGTGGCGAAAGCTCCTTTTTACGAGGCGTTAAACGCTCTGCCTACCCCGTAAGGGATAAAGGTGTGATTTATGCATGCATGCATGCTTGTTTTATTACGCTGATTTCCAACAACGGCGGTTGCAAAGACGAGGTAAAAAGACGTATGACGATAACTAGATCCACCATGAGCAGGATTCAAAAGGTTTTAAAAAATCGCAACACAACTCATGAGAGCATAATATATGTATTCCCCGTATTCCTCTATGCTGCTAAGACGCAGATTTTATGGGAAATTAAAAAGAAAATGATAGACGCACTGGAAATGTGGCACTGGAGATGAATGCTTGGAATATCATGGACAGAATTGCAGAATTCCTATTAAATTCCTGAATTTATGGGATAGCCTGACACCCTGTCACTACAGCAACATACCTACAAATCTATCTTAAATAACCCTCAAAACTTTGTCTGACGTGGCGAAACGACATTTGTTTTGGTCGTTTATATTTTTTCTGCCCCATTAGGGTTAAAGGCGTGATTATATGTATGTATGTTAAATTCCGCAACAAAAATTCCATTCCCAAAGAACTTGGCATCAAACAACGCCTCTCCTACATCATGCAAGCCCGCATCCTTACATTCTTTAAACACATCTCTCGACGCGGGGACGTGTCTATCGAGCGACTCGTGGTTCAGGGAACAGTCGAAGGTACGCGCCCTCGAGGAAGATCACCTATAAGATGGGCAGAACAGATTAAAGCCGTTGCACAAGAAGGATCCGTGACTTAGTGCACCAGAAAAGCAGTCCGTGACCACAGAATATATATTAGTACTACATACAGAACGCACATTTACCTCCCTTCCCCAGTCCGACATACGTCACACTCCGCGCCAGATTGTGGGCCACATTGAGCGTACGCTTAGCGGGTATGGCGCACGCTTGTTTCCCAGTGTAACGGAAATAATAAAGTTTTGCGTTCCAAAGATGGTTAGGTACTGTTCCGTGTACGGATATCTTTCTACCACAAGATGTGACTCCAATAGGAACTTTTTTAGATTCCACAGTGATGAGAGACGGTAAGTTAATTCGTACAAAATATGCAACCTCACCTATTTTAACTATTCAGCTACAGTGTACTACTTTAAAACGTTGGTTTAATCAAGAACCAGATTAATCAAGTGTGATTATGACCGGTGTAACAAAATTTGTCAACCCTTATAATACGCACACAAACGCATGCCAAGTGCAACATGCCGTCTGACGATGTGTGACCAAAATGACATTTTAGGTAGGAGTGTCTGAGCTGTGCCGTGACGCTGATGATAATGATGATGGGGACGGATTGTGAAGCGTGCCACCAACCCGGATTGACAACCACGACCGCTCTGTCAAGAGTATACCGGCAAAAAAGAAGAACAGATGTTTTGTTAATACAGAAGTAGTTCTTAAACTACATGGCTAGATATCGCTAACGTCGCTATGACGTGTGCATAAGAAAGAGTATAATAAATTCATCACTCCCGCTACCGTTTCTGTAGCTCAGTAAGTTCGGGTCCTGACAGAAACGAATTTATTATTTTCTTTCTTTCTTTTTATATAAAATTTAAAAAAAATTGCATTGTGAGTGCTGAAAATCCTCAAAATATGTTATACAGATGCGTTTCAAGCAAGTGACACTTCACCCTGGTAACGATTGCTATCAAATATGACGTAGATAGTTCATCATCATCATCTCCATAGCCTCATCCCTGATCTCACGGGGTCGGCCACTTAATCGAGGGGATTGAACGACGATACTGGTGTTTACACAAAGCGACTGCAATCTGACCTCCGTAAACTAGAATGGAAACCAGACCCAATACTAGATTTGGTTTTCTCCCAAGCATGCTGTTAAAACAAGGTAAGGGATCTGAGGGTTTCAGTATATTGTAATTTAGGCGATGGGCTGACAACCTGTCACTACAGCAATATACGTACAAATCTTTCTTGAATGGCCCTCATGACTTTGTTAGACGCGGCGGAACGGCCTTTGTTTAGGTCGTTTACACTCTGCCTACCCCATTAGGGATAATGGCGTGATTATATGTATGTATGTATGTTTTTCAGCATCTTTAGGACAGATTTGACGAGAAAAGCTGAAAGTCGCAAATTTTGATAAATGTGTAATTAAAAACTGTTGTACATCTACCTTCAATACATTACAAAAGTAAATACTTTATTCGAAAAGTTTGCAATTCAGTGATTTATCACTCAGTGGTTTATACATACTGGTTGACTGGTAGAGATTTCTTAATGGGATAAGTCCGCCTTTATGCCATTAAATTGTGTTATATTTAAGAATGCCCGTATTTTAGTCTTAAGAAGGTGCAATAAAGTTATTATATACATAACATAAGTTCAAAATCTACTTCCCGTATTTAAAATTAGAACAATATGTGGACGCAAATAAGCAATAACATGTCAACCCACACAGCTGTCATTTTGAGAAAAATGTCTTAAAATTCACAACAATTTTTAATTACTTTGAATGGAAATATTTTAATAAACGGTCATGTTTTTGATTATTTTAAACTTACATATACATACATAAATCACGCCTTTATCCCGTACGGGGTAGGCAGAGCGTTTAACGCCTCGTAAAAGGCGCTTTCGCCACGTCTGAAAATTGAGGGCAATTTTAGATTGTAATATGTATTGCTATAGTGATAGGTTGTCAGCCCATCGCCTAAATTACAATACACTGTAACCCTCGAGTCCCTTTTGCTGACTTCAACAGCATGCCCGTGAGGAAGGGCAGCTGGAACATTTTATGTTTTTCTATCTCTCCCAGTCCAGCATGGAAGTATTTTAAACTTATTTTAGTATTTTACAAATTGTCATTTAAATAATTACAAAATATTGATACAACTACGAAAAAAGCCCAGAAATTTAGTGTAACAGAATTTGAAATACCTAATTTGTTTTTTATAAAAGGTTTAAGTGATATAAATTGTTATTGCTGAATAGCAAATAAGTCACGGTAATTCTTTTGATAGTAGATTAAGTGCTTTAAAATAATATTGTAAAACGAGAAAATACGTAATTATGGTTTAGATTTTGCACACTATGACACTTAAAACATTATTGAATATTTTTAAATTGATGAATTAATTTCTTATTATTATTATTAGTAAAATACACTCATAATTTGTAGTAAAATCGTATCTTTTTCATATAAAATCAATTAAATTCGTGACGTGCACCGATAGATTAAAACTAAAACAATAGTGACAGCAGTTATGCAATAACGTGTTAAGCGTCTTGAGTTGCTATTGAAAAATAACAGATAGCGCTAAGTATCTAACAGTATAGTTCAAGGAACTTAACTTATTATGTCAAAAATATTTATCGTGCATAGCTCATTGACACAATCTAAAAATATCAAAAATCTCTATGAATTAGAAGTTGTATGACTGAAACCATTATTGTTAAATGTTCTTCAACCGATTACCAAACGAATGGTATATAGAGCTATATTTTTTCAAATTAGTGGGTTGACATGTTATTGCTTATTTGCGTCCATATATGAAAACTTACACTTGTGAGGAGTATAGTGTGGGTGTCATAGAAATTGTCATGCTGGACTGGGAGTGAGAGAAAAACATAGAATGTGCCAGCTGCATTTCCTCCCGAGCATGCTGTAAAAATCAACTAAGGGATCTGAGGGTTTCAATATATTGTAATTTAGGCGAAGGGCTGACAACCTGTCACTACAGCAATATAAATACATATAAATATATCTTAAATAACCCTCAAAACTTTGTCAGACCTTTGTTTAGGTCGTTTAAGCTCTGCCTTCCCCATTAGGGATAAAGGCGTGATTATAATATGTATGTATGTCCTAGAAATTACTAACGAATAGATCCGGAAATTTAGGAGGAGCGTTCCAGTTCCCTATGAAGTAAAATAATATTATTCTACTAGCGACTCCCCCTGGCTTCGCACGGAAATCATCAGTATTTCTGTACTATATTATGCATATATTATACATATAAACCTTCCTCTTGAAGCATTCTATCTATTAAAAGAAACCGCATTAAAATCCGTTGCGTAGTTTTAAAGATCTAAGCATACATAGGGATATAGGGACAGAGGAAGCGACTTTGTTTTATACTATGTAGTGATGTAGCCTTTTCTGACCCCAAAGGGCAAAGGCCTCCCCGCGGTCTTCCATTCATTACGGTCTTTTAAGGAATTTCAAAAGCTGCGATAGTGGCGCCATCAATTTTGAATAAATTGTGCCTGAAATACAAACGTGTTCATGAATATTTCATGATAGGCAACAATCGTTACAAATTGACCACTTTATTGTCCATATTATAATAATGCACACTAAGCATAAAAGCTATGTAGTGCACAAGTGCTAAAAGTGACCACTTCAATCATAAAATATTCATGAAAATGTTTGTATTCCCGACACAATAAATTTAAATGATGGCGCCACTGTTACAGCTCTCAAACCACCTTAAGTAGGCATCAAAATTATCACGCCATCGTTTTCAGAGTCTATCTCTCTGGCGATACCCATTTTGAGGTATCCCTTGATCAGTGATGATTTTTGCCCAAAGATCTGGGTGCATCCAACAATTAGGGCCGGGTCGGCCCTAATTGTTGGATGTTGTCCCATTTTAGCTTAGCAATTTTACGTCCTACGTCAGCTATGCCTGTTTTTGCTCTGAGGATAGTGTTGCACACTCTATCAGTTCGTTGGACAAGGACGCTGCGCTGCATAGCTCTTTGGCAAACCTTGAGCTTGGATTTTTGACTCTAAGTGGGCTTAATTCTAGATTCACCGGCTAAACCTTAAATTAAAATCTATAATATTCTTTATTGTTTAAAAATTAAAAATACAGTTCAACTTAAAAAATTAAACAACAGGCGAGCTTATCTCTATAAGAGATTTCTTCCAGCCAACCTAGTGGGGATAAAAGTTGGGAAATTTACTCTCTATCTATCTGTTACTTTCAGATTTAAAACATTAAAAAAGAACAGTAGATCTATTTTCTCCGGTTTTTATATTTATAGTCGGTGGTTTTATGCGTTATCTATCATTTTTATCAGCCGTCATATGATATGGCGGATAAAATGATGGTCTGCGCGGATTCTGTTTTTTTTTTAATTCCTTAGATACTATGAGTGTTTGTAAAGTCAGCTATCCATTTTTTTTTTAATTGACACAGTCACATTTAATGTATCTTTATTAGAATAAATTATGATGATCGTATTTTTTGTTGTTAATATTAAAATTCCTATTAAGTCTTAAATAAAATGTGTGGTAATTCTATGGATTATATATTTTGTAATACAGACTTAGTAAGTGGAATAACATCCTTCATGTTCATGGCTACATTTGAAATGTTCCGATACTCCATTCACCGTCGTCGATTCATATAAAACGACAATTTGTGCGTGAATAAAAATAAAAATGCTGGGACAAGTATATAGTCAATGTTATCAGTCTTTTATATTTCAAAACAATTTTTCTCGTAAGACATTGCCGCCAAAAATCCCAAAAATGTGTTTGCCATAAAGCTTGTATTACTTTAAAATATTTTTTAAGAAATAAATTTTGTTTTACCTACTGCACACCAAAGACCTTTATTTCTAGGAAAACGTCCGCTGGTCCTTTACAGAAATACTGAGAAAACGTGCAAAAGTATAAAATATTCGCCTGTTCTTTTTTAATTTTACTATTATTTTGAAAGTAACAGATAGATTTTAATTTTAGTTTTAGCCGGTGGTATCTAGAATCGAGCCCATTTTTTATTGTCCATGTATTTAAAATTAGAACAATAGTTACGAAAACTTACATGTGTGAAAACTTAAGTGTGGGAGTCATAGAAATTACTAATGAATTGTTCGATCCGGAGTTTTGGGAGTAGTGTATTCTAATTTTCTACGAAGTAAAATGAAAAATCACACTACTTGTATTTTGAAACTTCAGTTTGATCGTGATATAACCTAAAAAAATTAAAAGAAAACGAATACCTCCAATATTTCGTAGTCTATTGCTACGATTGCTACGCCGTCGAAAAATAAATTGTAAATTGTATAGCTCTAAATGGGCCTCATAAGAAGGCTCAAGGTCACTCAAAGGGCAATGGAAAGGGCTATGCTCGGAGTTTCCCTCCGCGATCGAATCCGAAACGAGGAGATCCGGAGGAGAACCAAGGTCACCGACATAGCTCGAAGAGTTGCTCAACTTAAGTGGCAGTGGGCGGGGCACATTGCTCGCAGGACCGACTCCCGCTGGGGTAGGAAAGTCCTGGAGTGGCTGCCTTGGCACGGTAGACGCAGCGTAGGCAGGCCTCCCACAAGGTGGACCGACGATCTGGTGAAGGTCGCGGGAAGCTGCTGGATGCAGAAGGCGCTAGACCGATCATCGTGGAGGTCCTTGGGGGAGGCCTATGTCCTGCAGTGGACGTCTATCGGCTGAGACGACGACGACGACGACGATAGCTCTAAATTAAAATATTTATTGTTACCTTTGGATATGGTTTGTGCTGAGATATCTTAAAGTGAGGATAGATATGCATGACTTTTTTAAGTTATTAATAAGACATTATGATCACCATTAAAAAACAAATGTGAAAGAATTTTCGCAAAATACTAATTAGATTATGACGCTTTAAAGTGATTGATCAAAAAGAGAGGTCCGAACTAGCATAAGACGTAAGATAACAGAAGCGCCATACTACTACCATTTCAAATGTTGATTTTAAGAAAGAGATAATCTAGCTTTATAATGGTATATGATTTCTTGATCAATTTTATTTCTGTTTTCACTGATACATACTTACATATAATCACGCCTCCATCCCCAATGGGGTAGGCAGTTCGCAAAGGATCCAAACAAAGGTCGTTCTGCCATATCTGACAATGTTCTGATAGATTTATAGGTATATTTCTATAGTGACAGGCTGCCAGCCCATCGCCTCAGCAGATCCCTTAGCTGATTTTTACAGCATGCTCGGGAGAAAATGCAGCTGGCACATTCTATGTTTTTTCTCACTCCCAGTCCAGCATGGAAACTCTTTTTATTTCGCTAAACCTGGAAACCTGTGAAACTTTTAGCTTTTTCAACCAATTAGCCTTGTAAACGAATGCCCAGCTGAAAATTATGCAAAAGTTGAAAACTTTCAGGTACAAAGACAGACAGAATACCAAAATAGGTAAGCATATTTAAATTTTAAATCGCGGTAGGCTTCGAAATAACGATAATATTGAAATAGGAATTTGTATTTGTTTTTTTTTTATTCCATGCTGGACTAATACTAAAAAATAAACACATTTTTTTTTAAATCACGCTCACGCCGATATCTCTTGCCAATATAATCACGCCTTGATCCCTAATGGGGAAGGCAGAGCGTAAACGACTTAAACAAAGATCGTTCCGCAACGTCTGACAAAGTTTTGAGAGTTATTTATGATAAAGTCACAAACACCTTTTAAAATGCAAACAGTCAGAATTTCCGAATAGTAGTAATAGAGAGAAAAACATAGAATGTGCCAGCTGCATTTCCTTCCGGGTATGCCGTAAAAACCAGCTAAGTGATCCGAGGGTTTCAGCGTATTGTAATTTAGGCGATGGGCTGTCAACCTGTCACTACACTATCCTACAAGTGTATCTTAAATAACCCAGAAAACTTTGTCAGACGTGGTCGAACGACCTTTGTTAAGGTCGTTTACCCTCTGCCTACCTCATTAGGGATAATGGCGTGATTATATGTATGTATGTAGGTAAGTAGAAGTACCACCTACATAATTCTGCGAACTCATCAAATCAGAGAAATCTCATTGTGCGACACTACAATATCACTAAAGCGCAATACCCATTGCTACTCTAGAACACACAATACTTGTCGCTTCAATGAAAGCCAGCAATGTAACCGAGATTCTAGACGAGCTATTGTTCAGTCGACAATAATACAGCGATATATCTGTTGCACCTCGTGTTGTTCTGAGAGAATTCGCGTTACGGTGTTGTGATTGGAACCATTGTGATACTGAGGCAAAACAACATCACCCCATTCTTCCTTTTTCTTCTTCCATGTCTTCTTCTCTCGCAGGTGAAATGACCCAATTAATCCTGATGATAGAGAGAGAACTTTTAAATCACCTAAGGCATACAAGTAAATAAACTTGCTTTGTCTTAGCCTAATTGGGTACAATCTTAATTCTTCTTCTTCAAGACAATCTTAATTAATAAACAACTCATGTCATCTAGATCCAAAGTACAAGGCTCACTAGATTCATTGTTCAGTCGGCAATAATACAACAATATATCTGTTGCACCTCGTCTCCTTTGTGTATTCTTAATACGGTTCGTGTGACACCAACAACACCACCGATCCTAAGATTGGTAATTTGCGTAAATGGAACTGGTGACCAAACTGAGGGCAGTCAGTGAAGGAAGACCTGATGATTCCATACAAGGCACAATATCTTTGAAAAACATCCTTAAATCAGACTGCCTTTGCGAACCTGCGGTGTAGTGTATCGTCTACGGTAAAGTTAAAAAACATGCAGTTTGGCAAACCGGCTACAGTACCGATAGGAATCTATGCTGAGCCATTGTCGTGTCGGCAAGTAGAAAAGCGTGCCATATTATTTCGTTGATTTTCATACATACGTATCTCTTCCACGATACCGTTGCCGTTACGCCCTTGCCGTTGCCATGGACGTGCCGCCGGCTACAGTGGAAAATCGCCCAATGGCCCATAAATACTCATGGCAGTTGAAACTCTTGCGATTAAAAGACTAGGCGTCTACGGTAAAGTTAAAAAAAACATGCAGTTTGGCTAACTGGCGACAATAAAGGTGGGATCTATGCTAAGCCTTTGTCGTGTCGGCAAGTAGAAAAACGTGCCATATATAGTATCTCTTCCACAATACCGTTGCCGCAACCATTCCCTTACCGTTGCCATGGACGTGCCGCCGCCTACAGTGGAAAATCGCCCAATAGCCCATAGATACTTGCCGCAGTTTAAACTCTTGCGATCAAAAGACGCCCATTTTTTAACGCGAATTTCACATTTCCAGGTTAAGAGTTTCAAATATGAAATCCTTACTAAGAATGCGGCCCAGTGCGACCACAGCTCGCAGCAATATTTCGCCCGGTTGCAGATTGCATTTCATGACGTTTCATACATCCATCCGCCGACGTTTCGTTCTGTAATTCGTGAACATTTCTGTTTCATTGAAAACTTGAAATGAGAGTAGACGCAAATTATGACTCATTTGTATAGAAAACTAGTAAAATCAAAGATTCTGTGCCACGGTAGTCCAGTGACTGATGGCTTTCAGTTGAACAATCTCTCGGTCACTTAGATTAATCATCGCGTAGATGGTTTTCATTTCTTGATGGAAGCTAATGGGCTAACATGAAAGAAATGTCTAAGGAGCTATCATACTATATCACACCAATATTATCAATGCGAAAGTTTCTTTGCAAGTCTGTATGTTTGCCACTCCTCAGGATAACACGGTTAAAATAATATGGGCCAAATTACCTAGGTGGGTATATAAATTAATATGATCTGTGATAACAAAATAACACATAGTATACTTTGAGCTACGGGTACAACCACGGGGCGAAAAACTAGTTATTTATAATATCCTTCGAACTGAAGTTGCGTCCTTGTCTATTCTATCTGCCGGATCGAATCAGCTTCGACGCCGTCCTATGCATATGCAATGTACTGAACACCGCTATATACTATTTAGATTACCAAATCGAAACGCATTTTGTTTCCTTATCGTGTATCGATTACAGCAGAGATTCAACGGCTGACTAAAAACCGCTGACAAATAGCTGAGGGTGGTTTCCGATAGGTATTTGTGCATTGCAGTGGTAAAAGGTGGCCGACCTGTCGCATTTTAAATACACCATAATCCTCAAATCAATTTATTGACTATAATTATTTATTACGTCCGGGAAGAAAAGCAGCTGGAAAATTCCATGTTCTTTTTATCAATTACAGTCCAGAAATTGCTTACGTCCTTGTCTATTCCATCTGCCGGATCGAATCAGCTTCGACGCCGTCCTATGCATATGCAATGTACTGAACACCGCTATATACTATTCGGATTACCGAATCGAAACGCATTTTGTTTCCTTATTGGATTCCAGTACAGAGTACGTTCTGTCCTTGGGCGAAGTACCGTCTTAGTATTACGATAGCCTGGAGGAAATAACATTTGAACAAAATAAGAGACAAGATAATATTTTTACTCAACAAGTTTAATATACAGGTAGGTGTAAGTCTTAAATAATTGTATTTATTATCATTTATTGGGCTGGGTTCTAGATGTGCCGGATAAAAATAAATTAAAATCTATTTGTCACTTTCAGACTAAACACATGAGTAAAGGACAGGAGATCTATTTTCTCCGGTTTTTGATTTATAGTCGGTTGTTTTATGCGTTATCTGTCAATTTTATCCGCCATATCATATAAAATTGACAGAAACACTGGGGAAATGAGCAAAAACGCGTCAAAATCTAGCGGACAAAGTGTAAAACCATATCTATCATATATTATATCGCATGTTCTTTTTCAATTTTATTATTTTAAAAGTGACAGATTGACTTTAATTTTAGCTTTAGCCAGTGGTATCTAGAATCAAAACCAGGTCATCCCTATACTCAAAATATCAACAATGAAAGCCAAATAAGAGTGAATACATGTTAATATCTTGAAAACTGGTACACTCTAGATGAAAAATTTGCGGGTCCACCACCTTTTTTGAAAATGATAAAATACACAACGTTTACATATACAGTAGAATTTTTAACGTTTTGTAGAACCCTTCTTCTTTTTTAAATGGGTTAAAAATCCGCAAATAAAAGTACCGCATGCATCAATAAAGACATAAATTTCACGCAACCATAAGAATTACCGTGGAAAACCCGTAATGGGTAATTAATTAACCACGTTTTAATAACCAGCTGCTTAAATCCTGAACTGATCACGTGAAAAACTCACCTTGACATTTACAAAAAACAAACAGTTTAGTACCTGCAGGTCATTCTTCTTCTTCTTCTTAAGAAGACCTGCACTTAAAAAATGTACTTGGTTGTATCAGCGACAAAATAAGATGGTAACTGGATGGCAAGGGTTTGGTCGTCAGGTCGCCTATTTATACTAGTAATTGTTTTGTTGTTTTATTTTCTTTTTTTTCTAGTGTCTTTTCTGTGCAATTCTTCTGTCGAGTGGGTATCGAGTCTATCGACTAGATGAACCCTGGTATTAGAGATTTTAAATTGCCTAGTAGCACAACTATCAGGCCTCTGACATGGTTTGAGTAACGACCACTATCAAAGACAGCGACCGGGACCGACGGCTTAACGTGCCCTCCGAAGCACGAAATCTTTTTCTTTTCGGACAATCAGGTGATTCAGCCCGCAATGTCCTAACCAAACTGGGGAAAAAATCACAAAGTGATAAATTCTAACTTCCATACTGGACTGGGAGAGAAAGAAAAACATAGAATGTTCCAGTTGCCCTTCCTCCCGGGCATGCTGTATAAGTCAGCAAAAGGGATTCGAGGGTTACAGTGTATTGTAATTTAGGCGATGGGCTGACAACCTGTCACTACAGCAATACACATTACAATCTAAAATTGCCCCCAATTTATGTCAGACGTGGCGAAAGCGCCTTTTAGGAGGCGTTTTACGCTCTGCCTACCCCGTAAGGGATAAAGGCGTGATTTTATGTATGTATGTATGTATAAATTCTCAAATATCAACTTTGTGTGTTCCCCCCTGAGAATCGACGCCACTAGACCACGGAGGCAGTTATGCAAATAAAAAATGTGCAATAAAGTATATTCTTATCTTCTTATCTTATCTTAGGTTTACTACAACCTATTCATTCGATAGAAGAAAAGACTAAACTTTAACATTAGGTACCCTTGTATAATTTGCATCATCAATAGATAATGTTTCCGGTATTATCCCTTTTTACGAACTAGCAGACGGCACACGATTGCATGCGTAGTGTTAGAATCTTATTAAGTTATTTTGATAAATAAAACCAGTTAATTACTTTTAAAAAAGTAGTTGTTTTATTAGACCCTTGTCACAGAATAATAAACAATGTATAACGGTACAGATACGGTACGATTTCTCACTCCCTGTAAATAAATAGGAGCAGACGAATGTGCGTTTATTGAGACGATCGTCGGCAACCGGCGTCGTAATCCTCAAATGTATCAAAAGTCTAAATTACCCTTGGACTTTGTCATTGTTTGGTCGCCTAAATTAAGTTGTAGGGTATGTTTTAGTTTTAATTTTGTTTTAATTTAGAATTCTTTGTAATTTGGTGCATGCCGTGGCAATCTTTAAGTAAGGCTCCACTAAGCATATTATTTAAGTTTGGTTTTTTATCATGAATTGTATGAGTGTGTGTCCTTGTTGATTGTCCTTAAATAAATAAAATAAAAAATAAAAATAGACGTAGCTGCAGCTGAGCGGCGCTGCGAGGCACTGCACGACAAATGATTCTTTGTATGAAAATGTATGAGATGTACCGCACTGAAGCAGCACTGGAGCTGTAGTGACGCAGTTTGTCAGTTTTTGTAGCGCAGTGTCGCGCCGCTGCAGCTATGTCATAGTGCGGTCTAACCTTAAATTCAAGATTTAGTCTTCCATGCTGGACTGGGAGCGAGACAAAAACATAGAATGTGCCAGCTGCATTTCCTCCCGGACATGCTGTAAAAATCAGTTAAGGGATGCGAGGGTTTCAGTATATTGCAATTTAGGCGATGGGCTGACAACCTGTCACTACAGCAATATACCTATAAATCTATCTTAAATAACCTTCAAAACTTTGTCAGACGTGGCGGAAAAACTTTTGTTTAGGTCGTTTACGCTCTGCCTACCCCATTAGGGATACAGGCGTGATTATATGTATGTATGTATGTATAGTTTTCACAAGATGATTTGAATCGCTTGGTGGCTCAGTGGTTATAGCGTCGGCACGATACGCCAAAGACAGTGGGTTCAAATCCCACCCAAGTGAAACTTATAGCTTCTTTATTTTTATGTTTTATAGGTACAGTGATGTATTATTTTCTTCTTTGAGCACTATGTTACGATTTTAGGCAGCTTGTACCAGTTACTACAAGTTAAAATAATGTTCAAGCTATAATCTTAGGTGTGAAGACTTATATAGAGAAGGTAAAGATTTCAATTTCTGATCTGAGAATTTTAAACCTCCATCTTATGGCGGAACGATTTCTTATGTAACAGAAGCCAGTGTCATAATCATAACGTAACCATGAAAAACGCGGCCAGTATAATAATACTATATAATTACCATTATTAAATTGCTAAAATGTAAAGAACAACAATTCTAATATTTCAACTACAGACAGGATTCGAACCTGCGTCTTTGGAATACCGTTCCAATGCATTAGCTTTTATACTACCGTGGCTTTTGCCCTGAGCGGTGAAATTAGTGATTGGTTGTTTCTCAGATCGTCATGGGTGGGGACGCTAGTGGATTGCATTTTAAATGCAAACAACACAATTAAAAATATTATGAAATTGTATGTGAAACCCTTGAAGGTAGAGGTCAGTGTTGATATTCTAATATATTTCTTTATGCAAAACCATCTAAGGCTCGTTGTCTACGCCGCGTCAACGCATCTTCGACTTTATAGTATTAAGATTAGGGTCAATTTGCACTGTGTCGAGTCATACACTAAACCTAGCAATTAAACATCCAATCACCGTTCAGAACGCTCACACGTCATACATAATTTCAACCAATATCAAAGCGCCAAATGGCCAGTGACTTCATACACATTCTCGCACGACACCAAACCAACCTAACCTAAGAAATTTTTGTAAAACTATTTAATTGCTTATTAAAGCATTTTAATACCAAAAAATCATCTTTCCTTTTGTTCCTGTAATGAACACTCGTATTTATAAAGCAATCTTAAGATTGAAAGCAATATTAAGGCTGGGGAAGGGATTTATTATCAGTACTTGAGAATGACAGCTAGTTTGAGTTCGAATCAGATATGTCATTTCAAAACAAAATGACCTGTCAAATCCATACTTAATATTGCTCTCAATCTTGAGATAGCTTTACAAATACGACCCAAAGTATGGATTTGATAGGCGACATTGTATTGAAATGACGTTTCTGATAAAGCAATCTTAAGATTGAAAGCAATATTAAGGCTGGGGAAGGGATTTATAATCAGTACTTGAGAATGACAGCTAGTTTGAGTTCGAATCAGATATGTCATTTCAAAACAAAATGACCTGTCAAATCCATACTTAATATTGCTCTCAATCTTGAGATAGCTTTACAAATACGACCCAAAGTATGGATTTGATAGGCGACATTGTATTGAAATGACGTTTCTGATACGAACTCAAACTAGCTGTCAGTCTCAAGTACTGTTTGTAATTACGGGCCTTAATCCTTTAAAATGAACCAAAGATTTACTTCACTTTCAATGTTTGCGTGCGTAACACGATCGCAATGCACTGACATTTGATTTATATATATATACATATATATATATATAAATCAAATGTCAGTGCATTATACATATATATATATATATAATCACGCCTTTATCCCTAATGGGGTAGGCAGAGCGTAAACGACGTAAACAAAGGTCATTACGCCACGTCTGACAAAGTTTTGAGGGTTACTTAAGATAGATTTGTAGGTATATTGCTGTAGTGACAGGTTGTCAGCCCATCGCCTAAATTGCAATATACTAAAACCCTCGGATCCCTTAGCTGGTTTTTACAGCATGCCCGGGAGGAAATGCAGCTGGCACATTCTATGTTTTTCTTTCGCTTCCAGTCCAGCATGGAAGAAATTTGATTTATAGCGATAGAGTATCAGGAAATAGCTGCATTATATGGGGTGTAAGGGACAGCGTCCCGCAAAGTGACAGGTATTGCTTAGTCAACAAAACTGAACAACTATCAGCAGATTATTCTAAACTGGAAATTAAAAAAAAATGCTGTTTCACACAAATTGTCTGATCAAGGTGCTCATATTGTATGGGAAGGTATTTTGTTATTTTCATCTCCTGAAAGAATTTCCAGTTGTTCAGATTCGTTGACTGAGCAACCCCTATCAATTTGCGGATCGCTGTCCCTTACACCCCGTTTAGTGCCTTGGTTATAAATATCAAAGTGTTACACCTATCGACCAAAGACTTTTATTATAAGCTTGACGATCTGTCAGATGAAGATTTCTTTCTGCTTGTACAATTTCTATGCCCAAAGGTTGCCTGGTAGAAATTGCTGCTTTAGCAATAAGGCCGCCTATATTGTACTGTCACGTTTGTTCCTTTTTATTTCTGTTGTATGCGTTTCTTTGTGCAATAAAGAATTTTGTATTGTATTGCAAGATAATCGATATTAAAAAACAAATAGCAACAACAGCAATATACCTACAAATCTATCTTAAATAACCCTCAAAACTTTATCAGAAGTGGTGGAACGACATTTGTTTTGGCCGTTTACGTTCTACCTACCCCATTAGGTATAAAAACGTGGTTTTTCTATTTATGTATGTATGATATTCAAAGGGACACCACAGGCTCATAAATAAAATAAGTAAATAAATGATATTCAAAAAATATATTAAGATTAATCGAGAACCTCCACCATCTTTTTCTTTACTCTTTTGGCAATATGTTAAGATTTAAAAGAAAAAAATATTTTACAGAGTTTGAATGTAATTTAAAAAGTAATAACCTAAACTGATTTTTCACCTAACGATCGATAAGCAATAATTTCTTGTTAAAAGCCCTCATTATTACCAAATGGGTAATTTAAGGTATCAAAATATTAATGAACCATTAAAAATCTAATTGTAGCTAAAATACCCATACTTAGTTCAACATTCTGTAGCTAATGATTCTGAAAATAAGAAAATGGTTTTTCCATCAATTTTAATACATAGTAAGTTCTACTATAAGTTAATTTGTATTTTTTATGACTATTTAAATATTAAAATCAATACTAACTTCAAAGAACTATAAAAAGTTTTAAAATGTTGGTATTCAAATGTATCAGAAACTCTTCCACATCATAAAATTATGAATAAAAATATACTGCACTTTCTTGTTTTTTTTGCTTTCCTGGGAGTGACTAAAAACATAAAAATGTGCCAGCTGCATTTCTTCTCGGCAATTCTATAAAAACCAGCTAAGGGATTCACGAAAATCATCTGTAATAACCCTCAAAGACGTGGCGAAATTACATTTGCTTAGGTCGTTTTTGCTCTGCCTACCTCTTTAGGAATAAAAGCGTGATTTTATATATGTATGTATTAGGTTCCATGCTGGCCTGGCAGTGAGAGAAAACCATAAAATGTGCCAACTGCATTTCCACCCATAATCATTCTCACTAATGGTTCATTTTATATGTGTATGTATGTATGTTTGTAATTAATAAATTTAAAAACTACTGGACTTGAGATTGACAGCCAGTTTGAGTTCGAATCAGAAAATTATTTTAAATACAAAATGGCTTGTCAAATCCATACTTAATCCATGCTTTCAATCTTGAGATGGCTTTACAAATACGAGCCTTAGCAGCGGGTGTCTCCGCACAGAAAGCTAGTTTATCATAAAATTTGCGACCCGCCCCGGCTTCGCACGGAAATTATCAGTGTTTCTCTACTATATTATGCATATATAATACATATAAATCTTCCTCTTAAATTACTCTATCCATTAAAAGAAACCGCAACAAAATCCGTTTCGTAGTTTTAAAGATATATGCATACATAGGGATATAGGGACAGAGAAAGCGACTTTGTTTTATACTATGTAGTGATTACTGTTTCTTTCTAGTTCTCATCGGCTTATCCTCGATAGCAGTGATCGTCATAGCAAACATAGCCTACCCTTTCAAAGACACCTTTCCCGACCCTTTTGACCACTCCTGCCAAGGTTGTCCAAGAGTATATGTCCCAATATGTGGCTCTGACAATCGTACTTATATCAATTACTGTCGCATGGCATGTAGGAACACATACCAAGGGCCGTGGACAGCCCGCGCCACCATGCAATAGTAAGTTTTTATATGTCCGAAAAGGAGAAGGATTCCGTGCTTCAGAGGGCACGTTAAGCTGTCGTTCCCGGTCGCTGTCTTTGATAGTGGTCGTTACTCAAGCCCGTGTCACCATGCAATAGTAAGTTTATATATGTCCGAAAAGGAAAAGGATTCCGTGCTTCAGAGGGCACGTTAAGCCGTCGTTCCCGGTCGCTGTCTTTGATAGTGGTCGTTACTCAAGCCCGTGTCACCATGCAAAAGTAAGTTTATATATGTCCGAAAAGGAAAAGGATTCCGTGCTTCAGAGGGCACGTTTAGCCGTAGGTGTCGGTCACTTTCTTTGATAGTGGTGTTTATCTAAGCCAGCGTCACCATGTAATAGTAAGTTTATATATGTCCGAAAAGGAAAAGGATTCCGTGCTTCAGAGGGCACGTTAAGCCGTCGTTCCCGGTCGCTGTCTTTGATAGTGGTCGTTACTCAAGCCCGTGTCACCATGCAATAGTAAGTTCATATATATCCGAAAAGGAAAAGGATTCCGTGCTTCAGAGAGCACGGTAAGCCGTAGGTCCCGGTCGCTTTCTTTGATAGTGGTCGTTACTCAAAACTATGTCAGAGGCCTAATCACTGTGCTACTATAGGCAGCACAAAAATTTTGACACCATTGTTCATAAGGTCGTTGTTCGACTCGAGATTTCACTCGCTTAGAAGAAGAAGAAAGTTTATACTTCAAATATACTACAACATGCGTTCTTCTGTCGTGTGGGTACTCGATAAACCTTGGTTTCATAATTTTTAAACCGCCTAATAGCACAGCTATGGTTTGTGTAACGACCACTATTAAAGACAGCGACCGGGACCGACGACTTAACTTGCCCTCCGAAACACGGATGTTTTCCTCTAGACAATCAGGTGATTCAGCCTGCATTGTCCTAACCAAACTGGGGAAAATCTCACGAAGTGATAAATTGTAATATCAACTTTGCGTCCCCCTCCCTGGGAATCGAACCCTCCGGATCGTGAGCCCAGGGCTATGACCAGTAGACCACGGAGGCAAGTAAGTGGAAGTATTAAAATCATCATGCATTGATTTTAATACTTCCACGCAAGATAGACATAATTTTGAAAGTGTAGTATTTCTTCCATGCTGGCCTGGGAGCTAGAGAAAAACATACAATGTGGCAGCTACATGTACGCCTGGGCATGCTATGATGGTAACAGTATATTGAACAGGAAACAGTATAACAGTACTCTGTTTCCTATTACCTGGTTGCCTGGAAGATATTGCTACATTAGCAATAAGGCCGCCAATTGTACTACTTTTCTTTTTAGCAATTTGTAATTTCTATGTTTTTGTGCAATAAAGTATATTGTATTGTATTGTATATTGCAATTTAGGCGATGGACTGACAACCTGTCGCTACAGCAATATACCTACAATTATATCTTAAATAACCCTTAAAACTTTGTCAGACGTGGCGGAATGACCTTTGTTTAGGTCGTTTACGCTCTGCCTACCTCTTTAGGGATGAAGGCGTATGTATGTTGTATTAAAAGTGTCTAAAAAGCATCTTATTCAACTCTTCTATCAGCTATGTCATATCATAAACTTAAGTTGGTGCCATCATAGGCCCGTATTTATAAACAGTTTTACTTAAGACTGACAGCTAGTTTAAGTTCGTATTAGAAATGTCAATTCCGTACAATGTTACCCGCCAAATCCGAAATTAATATTGCTCTCAATCTTACAAACATACATACATAAATCACGCCTTTATCCCTTACGGGGTAGGCAGAGCGTTTAACGCCTCGTAAAAAGCGCTTTCGCCACGTCTGACAAAAATTGAGGGAAATTTTATATTGTAATATGTATTGCTATAGTGACAGATTGTCAGCCCATCGCCTAAATTACAATACACTGTAACCCTCGAGTCCCTTTTGCTGACTTCAACAGCATGCCCGGGAGGAAGGGCAGCTGGAACATTCTATGTTTTTCTATCTCTCCCAGTCCAGCATGGAAGTCTCAATCTTGAGATCGCTTTAAAAATACGACCTATAGAGTTTTGTGTGGGATTTTGGTTACTGTTTTCTTGGAATGCTCCTTCATTTATTGATGACTATAGTAGGCCTTGTTTTCAGTGTGAAAAAGACAGAATAATGTGAACTGTTTAATTTTTAGGTACCTTTATATAAAGATGATTTGTTTTTTTTATGTTTTTACTTTGTTGTGTTAGTGACGTCATGAATAATAAATGTTTTTCTATTCTATTCTTCTGTTCTAACAAAGTCAATGTCTAAACAATATAGTTTTAGAAGAAATAACACATTTTATTAAATAAGAAAATGATATCTTCTACGCTGGACTGGGAGCAATAGAAAACAAAAATGTTCATGCTGCTCTTCCTTGGGCATGCTGTAAAATTCAGCAGAAGAGAATTGAGGGTTACAGTGTATTGTTATTTAGGCAATGTTGGGCTTACAACCTGTCACTACAGCAAATTACAAATCTATCTCAAACCACCTTCAAAACTTGTCAGACGTGGCCAACCTTTGTTTGGGTCGTTGACGCTCTGCCTGCTTCATAAGGGATACAGGCGTGATAGTATGTACGACGTACGTATGTATGTCTCTATTATTCTTACTTATATTACAGTGAAGGACCGTGCACGATGCTGGGAAGAATACCGAAAATATTAACTAAATATTTAGTAATACACGAGGCTAAAAAGAATACTGATATCACAGTTAAAAGAAAAGGGACTGGGGGGAAGGGTCCTGCTGCACTCGAAGAAAGTTCTGCAGAAACTCTGTATGAACAGCCTGATGATGATAAAAAAGGATTATTTGACGAACCACCCATAGTACCGCAAACCTAATCAAAATCAAAATTGACAATACACCAACTAATAAATTAACATTCAAATCAATACCCACATCCATATTTTAGGCCCTTATTTATTATCAGCTCTCGAGACTGACATCTAGTTTGAGTTTGCATCAGAAATGTATTTCAGTATAAAATGATCTGTCAAATCCAAACTTAATATTGCTTTCAATCTTGAGATCGCTTACGAGCCTCATTCTACTGCCAGCCTCCTGGGAACCCTGCTTTGATGTGACGTTTTGAATGAAATTTTCTATTTATCAAAAATGTGAATTGTAAAAACGATCCTTGTAATTGTCTTATAAAAAGTTTTAATATAATGTGCTTATCAATAGTAAATTAACAACCCAAACTAGCAAATATCTACAAATAAATCAATGTTAAAATCAACAAACATTTCCATAACTGAATCAACAATTCATCTACAACCTAATTAACTAACATAAATTGCTAAATTAAAGATGAATCACTTTCTAATCAACAAACATATCCTGTCCTATCCTATCCTATATGCAAACTTACTCTCTATCATTACCGTAGGTCAGTTGGAAGATATTTATTTTTAGAGATAAGCTGTACCTGTTGTGCTAAAAAATAAAGAAACATATCCAATCCATAATATGTCTAAATCACTACATAGTATAAAACAAAGTCGCTTTCTCTGTCCCTATATCCCTATGTAGGTATGCTTTGATCTTTAAAACTACGCAACGGATTTTAATGCGGTTTCTTTTAATGGTTAAAGTGATTAAAGAGGAAGGTTTATATGTATAAATCATACAGAATATAGTAGAAAGCACTGATGATTTCCGTGCGAAGCCGGGGTGGGTCGCTAGTAAACAATAAATTAACAACATAATCAACCACATCATCTCCGGTCGATTGAACGAGGGTACTGGTTTTTATACTGAGTGACTGCAATCCGACCTCCGCAACCCAGATAGGAAACTAGACCCAATCCTAGATAAGTTCCGAGTTTTTAAGCCGCCAATACTTAGCACTGGCCTCTGACATGGCTTAACGACTAATATCTACGGTAGTAATCGGGACCTACGGCTTAACGAAGCACGGAAAAGCGCCAAATGAACGTACATATGCAATTCGAAAACCGCAAAACACATTGGTACGTGGTGGAATTCGAACCACGAACTCCCGCCCAGGAGGCAGCGGCCCTATCCACTACACCATCACATCAACAACCAAATCAACCTCGAAATCAACAATCAAATCATCAACTAAATCAAGAGTCAAATCGTCAACCAAATCAACAGTCAAACCAACAACGAAATCAACGACTCATAAAGAAGTAGAAAATGGATCTTTCTTGGGTTATAAGATTTCATCTATATTAGATTCGAATCCAATTGGTATCATTAAAATATCTATATGAAACGTATATGGATGAGTGCACAAAATGTGCTTAGGGTATTTTATTTATGTGAAAATCTACTATTATAATATTATGTTCAAGTCAAATGACATCTGTATTTTATTCTCAAGACAGCTCTTTTTGGCCCGTATTAATAATCAGCACTTGAAACTGACAGCTAGTTTGAGTTCGTATCAGAAATGTCAATTTAGTACAATATGGCCTGTCAAATCCATATTTAAAATTCCTCAATCTTGAGATTGCTTTAAAAATCGAGCCTTTATATCGCATCTGAAGTCTAAACATAAAAAAATGTTTTATTTAAAAGTACCACCCTGTATACCATACGTTAATGAAACTACTTCCAACATTTTCTACGCGAGGGAAAAATAGTACAGGAGCCTAGTAAAATAAAATCAGACTTTTATTCTCCAAATAAAAAATGACAAGGCACAGTCAGTGTGACTGTGCTGTACCTTATGATTTTATTTTACTGTATTTTGTTTATTTCTATTATACTGGATGTAAGGGACAGCGTCCCGCTAACTGATAGGGGTTGCTCAGTCAATGACACTGAACAACTATCAGCAGATTTATTTTTCAGGAAGTGAAAAAATATATTTGATTTTCCATACAAATTGTCTGATAAAGGAGTTAATTTTGTATGGAGGGTTATTTTTTTTATCTCCTGAAAGTAATTCCTTGTGAATGTTGTTCAGGTTCTTAGACTGAGAAACTCCTATTAGTTTCCGGGCCGCTGTCCCTTACACCCGGAACCGTTTTTTTTATACCTGAACAATAAATAATTTGTTTATTTATATAGTTTTAAAGACATGGTGTTTTAAAATTTCTGTGGGTATTTGTATCCTATATATTCTCAACATTTCTAAGTAATAAAATATAAAAAATATTATGATGATTATGATTAATTATAAAACGCAAACTTAAAGTAACATTTTGTTTGCGATGTGATTATGCTGCGCTGATAGATAGATACTGTAAAAGCTCAAACGTTCCGGAATGAAGACACCAATTTCACCTGGCAACACTGGTTTGACCTGGAGACATTAGTTTTGGATCCACACCATCGGTGGGGCTGTAACGTTTTTTGACTGACAGTTCGTGTCTTGGCGGCAGAAGATTAACATTGCTGGTAGCACTGCTTAATTGGGTTTGTGAAATTGTTCCGTTATATAAATTCTACTTTTAAAATGTATTATTATAAGGCCCACGTGGCCCTGACAAAAAGTAAAGTTATCGAAGTCAACTGAAATATTCTATGTTATCTTCTAGTATTCCGGAATGTAACTTACATGATTAACTTTTTCGGTGTAAAATATTCGTTTTATTCAAATTAAAGTATTTTTAAATACATACATACATACATAAAATCACGCCTTTATCCCTTACGGGGTAGGCAGAGCGTTTAACGCCTCGTAAAAGGGGCTTCCGCCACGTCTGCCAAAAAATGAGGGCAATTTTAGATTGTAATATGTATTGCTTTAGTGACAGGTTGTCAGCCCTTCGCCTAAATTACAATACACTGTAACCCTCGAGTCCCTTTTGCTGACTTCAACAGAATGCCCGAGAGGAAATGCAGCTGGCACATTCTATGTTTTTCTTTCGCTCCCAGGCCAGCATGGAAGTATTTTTAAATGGCAGGCATTTACCTATTCTAAAACACTGTACAATAATTTTACATAAACAAAAACATGTAGCATTCTTACTCTGTAATTTATCTTTTCTTTATTATTTATCGTACACATTTAAGATAACAGAATATTTAATACATTGATGATTATATACCTCAAGATGTATAAAGGCGAGCTTAATTCAAACAAATACGGGGTGTAAGGGACTGCGTCCCGTTTACTGATAGGAGTTGCACAGTCAACGATACTGAACAACTTCCACCAGTTTTTTTTTGGAAGTGAATATAAATGGCTTTTCTGTACAAAATGTCAATTTGTGTGATATAAGCCAAATATATTCTATAGTTGTTCAGTATCGTTGACTCAGCAACCCCTTACACCCGGTATTAAGTTGTCTTCCAGGTAAGCATGTAATTTATCTTACCCATACTCCTGGACTATAAAAATCCATAACCCTCGTTCAATCCCCTAGAATAGGAAGCTGACCCCGTGTGATACGGGGTAAGGCTAGGGAGATGATGACTCCTGGACTATAAAGTTAGTATGCGACTCTCGCACTCCCACTAACAATGTTTTCCATTCTGCTCCAGGCCTTTACTGTCCGAATGTAAAAAAAAGTTTTTTTTTTTTTTACTTCCATGACCACGACATGCTACGCTTGAAAAGGCTGGCTGGAAAATGTTTTTAACAGTCTTTTATTTTTATTCGAAGAAAATTTCGCGAGTACTTTTACTTCTTTATTTATCGACCACGTAATAAAATATTTTTGAGGAAGAAATATATTTTGGAGTCTTGTTAATTTAAATAGGTATTTTTATTTTTTATTTACTGAATATAAAGTTCGTGATTATCACTTAGTTTTTACATACATACATACATACATAAATCACGCCTTTATCCCTTACGGGGTAGGCAGAGCGTTTAACGCCTCGTAAAAGGCGCTTTCGCCACGTCTGACAAAAATTGAGGGCAATTTTAGATTGTAATATGTATTGCTATAGTGACAGGTTGTCAGCCCATCGCCTAAATTACAATACACTGTAACCCTCGAGTCCCTTTTGCTGACTTCAACAGCATGCCCGGGAGGAAGGGCAGCTGGAACATTCTATGTTTTTCTATCTCTCCCAGTCCAGCATGGAAGAAACTTAGTTTTTAAAAACGCAATTATTCCCAATGGACAAAAGATACTAGGGATCGTATTTATAAAGTGAACTCAAGATTGAGAGCATTATAAAGTATGGATTTGACATGCCGTATTGTACTGAAATGACATTTCTGATACGTGTTCAAACTGTCAGTCTCAAGTGTTGTTTACCAATACGGGCCTTAGTTAAAAATGATAGTGAATAATATCGTACTTACTGCTAGAATGTTTTTAATGTTCTTACCATAATCAGAGATTTTTACTATAATGAGAGCCCGATGGTGTAGTGGATAGGGCCGCTACCTCTGAGCGGGAGGTCGTGATTCGAATCCCACGATTTTCGGTTTTCGAATTTCATATGTACGTTTCTTCGGCGCTTTTTCCGTGCTTCGGAAGGCACGTTAAGCCGTTTGTCCCGGTTAATATCGTTTAATACCGTAGATATTAGTCGTAAAGCCATTTCAGAGGCCAGTGCTAAACGTTGGCGGCTTGAAAACTCCGACCTAATCTAGGATTGGGTCTTTTTTCCGTTCTGGGTTGCGGAGGTCAGATGGCAGTCGCTCTGTGTAAAAACCAGTACTCTCGTTCAATCACCTAGATTAGGTAGCCGACCCCGTAAGGTACGGGATAAGGTCAGGGAGATGATGACTATAATCCTGGCAGGATATATATTGCTAGCTATACAACCTAACGAGGGAGTATATACTCAAAACGCAGGTGGATTAGCAAGCAAGTCCACATAGAATGCTGTTGTCCATACATACATACATATGATCACGCCTTATCCTAAATGGGGTACGCAGAGCGTAAACGACTTAAACAAAGGTCGTTCCGCCACGTCTGACAAAGTTATGCGGGTTATTTAAAATAGATTTGTGGGTATATTGCTGTAGTGACAGGTTGTCAGCCCATCGTCTAAATTGCAATATACTAAAACCCTCGGATCCTTTAGCTGATTTTTACAGCATGCCCAGGAGGAAATGCAGCTGGCACATTCTATGTTTTTCTCTCGCTCCCAGTCCAGCATGGAAGACTGTTCTCCATAGGTTACCCATTCTTTAGTATGGATAATTCCCTACTACTTTTTGAAAGCTGCGACAAGAGTTTGATGCCATTCTCAATGATATTTTAAGGAAGATACGTTACGTTCATACTGCACGCACATTTGAATTGTTCCGCGACACATATACATACATATTTATAACATTGCATATCTAAACAAACGCTGAGTGCGACACAAAATAGGCACAGCGTAAGAGTGAAACAGATAGCTATTTGAAATCAGTGCAGCCTTGAATATAATTTAACTTTTTTTTCTAACTTTGCAGCTCGCAGCTCGACTGCCTAAAATGGTCACAATCAGGACCATTTGACGGCACAAGTTTCGCGTGTTGGTAACGTATCCACCTATATATAATATCATCGAGCACACTGACTAAAAACACCTTATTTTCGCAACTAAAACCGGCCAGTCATTACCATTACATCCCAGAAACACTTCCCTAAATGCGCGTCATTCTCTTTACACTGTCGGACAAAAAATAATTGGAGCGCGCAAGCTTTCTTTCACGGAGGCCAATGGTCCGAAAAAATGACAGGTTTTATCACTAATGGGCCATACGCATTACGTTCATTAAGATTGAGGCGGCCCATTTTTTGTCCGTCAGTGGACGTGTAGTGAAATGAATGGAGGAACATAGCTTTTGAGATAAAAGGGAAATCGTTTTACTTCCTTGATGGGACAGGAAAAGACTGGGCCAGCTGCGGATTGTACTCAATACCGGGTGTAAGGGACAGCGTTAACGAAACTGAACTACTTTCACCGGGAAATCCTTTCAGGAGATGAAAAATTAAATTGACCGCTCGTACACACACACACACACACACACATACACACGCGCGCGCGCTCACACAAACACACCCTTTACACTTAGGCACAATCCTTTTTTATAAACACACAAAAGTAATACTAATAGTTTAAATTTAGTAAATAGTTTGATTACAGTACTAAATATTATTAGTTAAGAAAGAGCGGTGCCTCCCAACACAGGCAAATGTTTGCTTACTGGGAGACTTCATCCCTTAGTTTGTAAGTAAACTGTAATTTACTTAAATAAAGAATATGTATTTTGTATTATTGTACAAAATGTCCACATCGATCAGACAAATTGCAATTTTTTTTCACTTCCTGAGATAATATCCTGGTGGTAGTTTTTCAACCGTTTCGTTGACTGAGCAACCCCTATCAGTTAGCGGGACGCTGTCCCTTACACCCAGTATGAACTACTGTACATTTTGTGAGGGCCAGAGCCAGATGGTTATGAGGCAATGTATTATGAAATATCAAGAGCAGAATCACTACATAGTATAAAACAAAGTCGCTTTCTCTGTCCCTATATCCCTATGTATGCATAAATCTTTAAATATACGCAACGGATTTTGATGCGGTTTCTTTTAAATTCAAATTCAAAATATCTTTATTACTCACACACTTAAAACAAAAACATATTAAATAACAATCACAATAGTTCGGTTGGAGAGTAAAAGGTGAGGGTCTCAGTATTTAGTGGATAGAATGATTCAAGAAGAAGGTTTATATGTATAATACATGTATAATATAGTGGAGAAACACTGATAATTTCCGTGCGAAGCCGGGGCAGGTCGTTAGTTATTAATATAATAAAAAAATCATTTGCTTTCATTTTTGTGTGTGATGACCTTGACAATATGATGCAAGTAACTTAATTTCTGAGACGACGTACACCAAAGATCTGGATAATTTCCAAATTAATTTACATACTAGCTGCCAGCTAAGGGTTCCGAGGGTTTCAGTATATTGCAGTTTAGGCGATAGGCTGACAACCTGTCACTACAGCAACATACTTACAAATTTATCATAAACAACCCTAAAAAAACTTTGTCAGACGTGGCGAAACGACGTTTGTTATATGTATGTATGTATGTGTGTATTAACTTTTGACATAGACTCAATGGATTGTCATCGTGTTAGGTTTTTATTGCAGCCAGATGTGTGTGCTTGTAAATAATGTAAATATTTGACGAAAAATTTACTGATAAGTTTAATATTCGTCGTGTTATTTCGAGAGTTATGAATAATATTAACCTTTTGTTATCATCATCATCATCAGCCGTGAAACGTCCACTGCTGGACATAAGCCTCCATCAAGGTTCTCCACAGAGCACGGTTTTGGGCCGACAGCATCCACCCGCTGCCCGCAACCTTTACACGGTCATCGGTCCACCTGGTAGGATGTCGTCCTACGCTGCGCCTTCCGACACCTTTTGTTATAAAATGATCGAAATACAATGACACTCGCATGGATAAGTCGAATCGATTAACGTAAGAATCATTAAAATCGACCCACGCGTTTGATCTCTAGAGCGCCACAGCGGATCAAACATCGTGCATACGTGGGACACTCAGAAAGATTTGCGACACTAAAAAAAATTGTTCTACAAGTACATATATTTTTATTAAATCTTTTCAAAGTACTCTCCACCAGCCTCTATACAAAGATTCATGCGTCTGAACCAGTTTTCAAAACACTTTTTCCAGTCCGCCGTAGACACCTTGTTTACAGCCTGCTCGAACGCAGCCAGCGCATCTTCCAGCGACGAAAATTGTATCCCCTTGAGCTGATTTTTTATTTTTGGAAATAAAAAGAAGTCACACGGTGCTAGATCAGGGCTGTAAGGAGGGTGACCCAGGAGTTTGACTGGTGTGCTGTCCAGGAAGTCCCTCGTTTTGAGCGCGGTGTGTGCAGGCGCATTGTCGTGGTGGAGCAGTAGTCCGCGGAGCCCTGTGTTTGGTCGCTTGTTGCTCACAACAGAAAAAACTTCTGGTAAACATTTGGTAGTATACCATTCGGCGTTAATGCTTCTTTGATCTCGTAAGGGAATTGAGGCCAAGTGGCCAGTCAAATTAAAAAAGCTGGCGATCAAAATCTTCCCCCCGCTTCGAGATCGCTTCACTTTGGTAGGCGTTGGTTCATTTTGAAACACCCAAACTGTCGACTGGCGCTTGGTTTCTGGATCGTATTGATAAATCCAGGACTCATCACCTGTTACGATGTCGTAAACACGCCGAGACGAGCCTGCTTTAAATTTGTTCAGCATATCACGGCACCATTCCACCCGGGCCTGCTTCTGAGCATCGGTGAGGTAGTGCGGCACCCAACGCGATACTATCCTCCTCACGCGAAGATGCCCATGTAGAATCTCGTGAACGCTTCCCGATCCAATCTTTAATATGTGCTGAATCTCCTGATATGTAATTCCCCTATTATCTTGGATTAAATTTTTCACTGCTAGCACGTTTTCTTCCGTAATAGCCGTCAAAGGGCGACCGCTTCTTTCTTCATCCCCCAAGGTTGGTCGACCGCGCCTAAATTCGTTATACCAACGATACACGGTTGCCTTGGAGGGGCTTTCATCCATAAATGCCATTTGAAGTCTATCGAACGATTCATCCGGTTTCAGGAGACACCTGAAATCGTAAAAAATCATAGCTCTGAAATGTTCCCGGCGCAGATCCATTTTTCAGTAAGACACGATACTTTGAATTGGCTCGCAAAAAATGTGGAGGGAAATTTTGAAAATGGAACACACATATTTTTACTTACAAGTAATCATATTTTCAAAAAGGATTCTAACCGGCCAGTCTGCCATATATAAAAACTATTTATCGCAATACTTTCTGAGTGGCCTGGTACAATCATAAATAGATACATAGATAGGCTGGTAAACACATTAAAAACAAATTAACAGCTAATATTTGTAACTTTGACTACTTTGCGCTATTTAAACACTGGTATCTGATCTTATCTTATCTAGCCTACATAATCCCACTGCTGAGCAAAGACTTGGTATAAAATTTTGAAATAGTTATGTACCTAATACTTGCTATTTGGTAATTCACGTAATCACTAGATGGAATCACGCCTTTATCGATAATAGGGAAGGCAGAGCGCAAACGACCCAAACAAAAGTTGTTTCGCCTCGTCTGACAAAGTTTTGAGGGTTATTTAAGATAGATCTGTAGGTATGTTGTTGTAGTGACAGGTTGTCAGCCATCACTACATAGTATAAAACAAACTCGCTTTCTCTGTCCCTATGTCCCCATGTATGCATAAATCTTTAAAACTAAGCAACGGATTTTGATGCAGTTTCTTTTAATTGATAGTATGATTCAAGAGGAAGATTTATATGTATAATACATGCATAATATAGTAGAGAAACACTGATGATTTCCGTGCGAAGCCGGGGCGGGTCGATAGTTATAATCTAATTCAAGACTGAAAATTGATGTAATATTGTTATAATAAGTGTATATGGATGAAAGTCAAATTTATTTAATTATTACCCTCCTTTGCGTTGCACAGTTAAGTAAAAAAAGAAAAACACTAAGAAAATTCTGGCGCAAATCAGGGTAAAATTGGCCGGCTTCGTCAAACTTCACGGCACTGGGCAGGGCAGCATACAAATCGAGTTAGAAATATTTCAGGGCCTGAGCCAAGATTCCGTCGCATGCAGCATCTGATATCTAGTTCACCACATTTGATCAGTTTTCTCAAATGATAACCCTGACTTTCGAAAGAGATATACCTAAGGGACAGCGTACTACAAATTGATATATAATATACACACACTATATTGCATACATTATACATACATTACAAAAGAAATGTAATATAAAAACATAGTGTGCAAGGGCGAACTTATCTCTATGAAGAGATCTCTTCCAGTCAACCCAATGGTAGTAAGAGAAAGTGAATAATTTTGTCAACAAAACTTAAAAAAATCAAAAGAAAATTCTTTCAGAAAAAGAAATAGAATGGCTTTGCCATTTGCCATACAAATTGTTTGAAATAGGTGGTCCTAAACCAAAAAACTTTTACAACCTAAACAAAACCACCTTGTTTTGAATGGGAAAGTCTTCTTTTTATTACAGAACTTCCAGGTAAAAGTTGTTCAGTTTCGTTGACTGAGCATCCCCTATCCGTTTATTACGCGTTCACTTACATCCCGTATAAACAACAATACACAGTTTTCTCATTCTAAAAGTAACGTTCAGAACGTTTATTGACGGTTTGCCTACCTTTTAATGGTAATACAGGCTTGACTATGTGTTACTTCCATGCTAGACTGGGAGAATATAATAGGTACTTATAAAATAACCCTCAAAACTTGTCTTTGTTTAGGTTGTTTTTTCTGTGCCTACCCCATTAGGGATAAAGGCGTGATTTTACATATGTACGTTTAATGTATTAAATGCTGACCTATATGTTTTTATTAACACTCAGAACATAAATAATTATTATGAACAAGGCAATTCTAACAAGGGTTTCGTTAATTAAGCCATGATTAACAAACATTTAACAGTTCTATTAGCCCTTGATTAATCTGTTAACGTGATCATAACCTCCGTTACTGTCTGGTGATGTAACTGTTATTGGGTAACTGTTATTTTAATAGGAATAATATAATACACATATTTTTTCATGATGGAATGGGGAGCCACAAAAAACATTATGGTCCGTAATTATAATCAACTCACAAGAATGACAGCGGGTTTGAGTTTGTAACAGAAATGTCATTTCAGTACAAAACGGCCTCTCAAATTATAACTTAATATTGGCCTCAATCTTGAGATCGCTTGATAAATACGAGTCTATGATATTATGATGTACTTCTAAATCTTATCGAGTGGATTCTTCAAGGCAAAGTACGACCTAATGAAACCTGGTGTCAGAGTTTTAAACAACCTAATAGTTAATAAGGCTCTGACATGGTTTGTGTAACGACATCTATCATAGACTAGACAGCGACTGAGACTGACCTTTTAACGTGCCTTACGAAGTACGGAATCGTTTTATCTTACAGGCTATATAAATATAGCCGGCATTATTTAAACTATACATATAATCACGCCTTTATTCCTGATGGGGTATGCAGAGCGTAAACAACCTAAGCAAAGGTCGTTTCGCCACGTCTGACAAAGTTTTGAGGGTGAATTAAGATAAATTTGTAGGTATATTGACAGGTTGTCAGCCTATCGCCTTAATTGCAATACACCCTCGAATCCCTTAGCTGGTTTTTACAGGAGGGAGGAAATGCAGCTGGCACATTCTATGTTTTTCTCTCGCTCCCAGTCCAGCATGGAAGAACCAAACTAGGGAACATATCACAAAGTGATACATTGACAAATATCAACTTCACGACCACCGGATCAGGAGCCTATGGCTATACTACTAACCACCAGACCACGGAGGTAGTTGTTTATACCAGTGTGAAGTTACTTCTTACCATTTCAAACGTTCTACCTACAGCACAGGGCGTGCACTCCATACAAGCCGCCAATTTTCGTACTACATGCTTTTTTTAATTTAGTTCACAAGGGTGAGCTTATCTCTATAAAGAGATCTCTTCCAGCCAACCTGTAAAACTTAATATGAGATAACAATATATTTTTTAGCGTTAGCTAATATTATTTTCCTACAATATGAATACATATTGATGGGCGTTAGCTCATCACTACGTCCAAAAAACGCGCGTTGTTAAACTTGCAACGTTTAAATCATAATTAAAAACCAATTAGCCTGGCCGAAGCAGTTCTGCGAGGGATATTTACCGTACCCTTTGGGTAATGAAGCGATTTTTGGCCTCCATAATGATCTGCGAAGGAATTTTTTGTTTCCTTACAATGACCAGTGGAAAAAAATACCTGGTACGTTTAGCTTAAACGGATACGAGAAGCGTTATACATATATTTAGTATTTACTAGCGACCCGCCCCGGCTTCGCACGGAAATCATCAGTGTTTCTCTACTATATTATGCATGTTTTATATATTATACATATAAACCTTCCTCTTAAATCTTTCTATTCATTAACTGCCTCCGTGGTCTAGTGGCTATCCGGAGGTCCTGGGTTCGATTCCCAGGGGGGAAACACAAAGTTGATATTTGAGAATTTATCACTATGTGAATTTTTCCCCAGTTTGGTTAGGACATTGCAGGCTGAATCAGAAGAAGATTTCGTGCTTCGGAGGGCACTTTAAGCCGTCGGTCCCGGTCGCTGTCTTTGATAGTGGTCGTTACTCAAACCATGTCAGAGGCCTGATAGTTGTGCTACTAGGCGGTTTAAAAACTCTGACACCAGTTCATCGGGTCGATAGACTCGATACCCACTCGACAGAAGAAGACTCTATCCATTAAAAGAAACCGCATCAAAATCCGTTGCGTAGTTTTAAAGATCTGCATACAATCCCTAGATATAGGGGCAGAGAAAGCGACTTTGTTTTATACAATGTAGTGAAGCAATCAATGGGCTTGATTCTAGATTCCACCGGCTAAAACTAAGATCAATATTTATCTGTCACTTTCAAAATAATAAAACTAAAACAAGACAGGCGATTTATGGTCTATAGTTTTACACTTCGTCCGCTGTTTCTTCACAGCGCATGGCGCGACAGTACTAAATAGTTCTGTAGCAAACTGCTACGACTACTACGGCGTAGCTAAGGTCTACAGATCGACCGCGATTTTTGTTCACCTGTCAAGTCGCCATTATAGCTGTCATTGCTTCAATCGCTGTCAGTGTAACCGAGACAAAATTTAGTTTCTAATGGGCACGATTCTAGATAGTACCGGCTAAAACTAAAATTCAAATCTGTCTGTCACTTTCAAAATAATAAAATTGATAAAGGACTCCATGCTGGACTGGGAGAGATAGAAAAACATAGAATGTTCCAGCTGCCCTTCCTCCCGGGTATACTGTAGAAGTCAGCAAAAGGGATTCGAGGGTGTATTGTAATTTAGGCGATGGGCTGACAACCTGTCACTACAGCAATACAAATCATTACAATCTAAAATTTGCCCTCAATTTTTGTCAGACGTGGCGAAACCGCCTATTACGAGGCGTTTTACGCTCTGCCTAACCCTTAAGGGATAAAAGCGTGATTTTATGTATGTATGATAAAGGACTGGTGAATAACACTCTATGGTTTTACACTTTATCCGCTAGATTTAGACGCGCATTTGAACGTTACCCCAGTAATTTTAACATCCGCCATATCATATGACGGCGGATCGGTATGACAGACGCATGAAACCACCGACTATAATTCAAAATCCGGGGAAAAAAGATCTCCTGTCCTTTTCCAATGTTTTAGTCTGAAAGAGACAGATACATTTTCATTTTAGGTTTGGCCAGATGAAAATAGAACTTAGCCCAATATCGCTGCCTGAACGGTTACGGTGGTCGCAATGTACAAAGCTACGCATCTTGATAGTCCCTTAGCACTAATATCTTGTAAGTTCGGCGGCCATCGGTGTGTGAGAATGTCAGCTTGGTAAGAGCGTTCCATAGTCGACTCTAATCTCGGCCAGTCATCTAGACTAGAATCAATTGCAAAAACTGCCTATGGTCAGGTCATACGAGTAGATACTATAAATCATAACGAAGACTTCAATTATAGGAATGTCTTGCCCCGCCAGCCCATAATCTTGCACCAAAAAGACCTTTACAACGCCACTAATGTCACATTGCGTTTGGCAGAGTACAGGTCGAAATTAACTTCCATACGATAAGAAGAAGAATTATAGGAAATCTTTCTTCTTATAAAAACCACTAATAGTTACAATAGTTACTTCTATGCTGTAAAAACAAGCTAAGGGATCTGAGGGTTTCGGCTGACAACCCGTCACTACAGCAATATACAAACAAATCTATCTAAATAACCCTTAAAACATTGTCAGACGTGGCGGAACGTTTAGGTCATTTTACGCTCTGCCTACCCCGTTAGGGATAAAGGCGTAATTATATGTATGTAATAGTTACGAAAAACAGCTCATTTTTTGTAATATAAAGTTTACGTTCAGTGAATTTTCCACACAAATTGTGCGTTTAAAGTTGATGACCCGTTACTGGTTATGGTTTTTGGTAACTTCACGCCGCGTTGAATTTTGGCGGGAAAAAGTATTACTGCTACTTCCGGCACGTTTCGGACAAACGACCATTCTTATTTATACTTACATTACATACATACACTTACGTCTTTGTGTATAATGCGGTTGGCAGATTGTCAACAACCTAAACGAAGCCATTCTGGTTATAGGCGCTACCTAATATTATATGTTTTTTGTAATAGGCAAATAATAATTTTTACGCTGGACTGAGAATAACAAAAAACAGACTGTGTTACCTACTTTTTTTCGGTGTGTAGTTTAGGTACTAAGCTGTAAGTACGTGATCTTATCTAAATCGGTTCCATAATCTAATACAACAATGACTAAAAATTACGTATGTTTTACGAGAACCTACTTTAAATATTGATTTTATTAACACACACACATTCTCAACAAGTTGCAAACTTACAAATAATTCTAGAATGTAGAGTCCATGTTGCAAATGAATTGCATCTACCTACATTAAAAACCCACAAAAACACTCGGTCCGCAACGTCTCAAGTCCGACTCGAGACGAAGCAAGTGGCTCATTACTTTGACTCTTTTTCACAGAAACTGGCTTTGTGTTAAAACGTTTCACGTTTCTCATTATGACGCTACTGCTGGTGCACTTTTGCTGGGACTTAATTTGTGTAAAAACGGTCTCTTTTGGAATTTTTCTAGCCATTGCATTTAAAGTGACGTGGTCTGCTACAACTTCTTTTTTGAATTTGTTATTGCGGGCGTATTGGCACACGCAGTATAAAATAAAACACCATCACAAATAGTGCCGCTAAAATAACAAAACTTATTCGTCTGGCTGCTCATTTAAAATCCTGTAGATCGGTAAGGTACTTCTTAATGTACGTAAATTAAATTAAGGTAAGTATTTTAAGTTTCTTCCATGCTGGACTGGGAGCGAGAGAAAAATATTGAATGTGCGAGCTGCATTTTCTCCCGGGCATGCTGTAAAAATCAACAAAGGGATCCGAGGGATTCTGTATATTGCAATTTAGGCGATGGGCTGACAACCAGTCACTTCAACAATATACCTAAAAATATATCTGAAATTACCCTCAAAACTTGTCAAACGTGGCAGAACGACCGTTGTTCAGGTCATTTACGCTCTGCCTACCCCATTAGGAATAACGGATTAATTATATGTATGTATGTATTTTAAGTTGTCTAATTGTTATAACTTTTGTACCGAATAAATGCATTTTCTTTCTTTCTAGAAGGTTTATTTTGACTGCCTCTTTACAACATATATATTTTGTATGCATACGTACATACATATAGTCGGAGACTTCCTGATAGTTTAAGAACGCATGGATTTAAGATTTAATTTTCAATCAATACAAAGTTAAATGCCGGAATGTGTATACCGTCTCTTGAAACCTTTAAGAGCCGACTTAAAAAACATTACTTGGAAGAAATTACTATCTGATCATTATTTATCCTTCACTTTTATCCGGTGCTGTTGCTGTCATTTCCTTCGTCTAGATCTGGTTGTAGTTTGCATTATCCTATCTTCCATTAGTTTATGTATTAGTTTATTGTATATTATGTATTAGTTTACTTTACAATATCTATGTAGTAGCTTGTAACTAGTTTATGTATTATATGTAATGTATTTAGGATACATATTTTACTAGATTTGCAATATCCCGCTTACCGCTACGCATTTTTCTTTGACCCAAAGGTTGCCTGGAAGAAATTGCTACCTTAGCAATAAGGCCGCCTATGTTGTACTTGTTTTTTGTTGTTATCTGTTGTGTTGTATGATTTGTGTTCTTACGTGCAATAAAGTATTTTTATGTTATGTTATGTTATGTATCTAATGGAGTCATTACCCACCAATGACCAATTATTTTATTTATGATACATAGAATGTAATAAATGTTTTGACTTTTGGAAGCTACTAGTCAATTTTATTGGCTACAAGAACGGATGCAATCTCACGGGAGAAAAGGAAAGGCATAATCTCCTAACTCACTAGAAAGATCCGTAGAAAGGATTTGTATCGGATGTATGGTTGTACGTAGCGTATACGTAATTGAATCAATTTCGACGCTATTTTGTAAGACGAAATTGAAAAGGGATTGACGATTGTATATTACTTGAGTTTTTAAATGTAATTTCATAAATAATTACCAGCTTACGTTTCAAATGTGGTATTGCTCCATGGAGGTCAAAACTTCCTACCAGCTGTAAGGGACAGCGTTCCGTAAACTGATATGGGGTTGCTCAGTCAACGACACTTAACAACTATCAGCAGGATTTATTTTCAGGAAATGAAAAAAGAAAATGTATTCTCCATACAAAATTACTGAAAAAAAACCTGCTTGCAGTTGTTCAGTGTCGTTGACAGAGCAACCCCTATCTTACACCTGTTAAATATTGGTCAAGCTAAGAAGAAGTTTGTACAAGCAGAAAGCGGGATAGTGCATATTACTACATATAATACTCAGACAATATTTACACACTATTAAATAAATATTTCAACAAAATATACTCATATGTATCTTGTGATAAACTAATACATAATATATGCTTTATAAGACAAAGAAATTGGTAGATAAAATATCACTACATACATACATACATATAATCACGCCTTTATCCCTAATGGGGTAGGCAGAGCGTAAACGACCTAAACAGAGGTCGTTCCGCCACGTCTGACAAAGTTTTGAAAGTTATTTATGATAGATTTGTATGTATATTGCTGTAGTGACAGGTTGTCAGCCCATCGCCTAAAATGCAACATACTAAAACCCTCGGATCCCTTAGCTGGTTTTTACAGCATGCCCGGGAGGAAATGCAGCTGGCACATTCTATGTTTTTCTCTCGCTCCCAGTCCAGCATGGAAGATATCACTACATATACTTACTTAAACGATACTTATGAATCAGAAAAATTATTAGCTAAATAGAATTTTCTTGTTTGCTCCTTAAATGAGTCGATAGACGGAGCTCGTCGAACATTCTCGGGTAAGGAATTCCACAGTTTAATTACCTGTACCGTAAAAGATTTACCGTAGAAATCAGTCTTGTGGGAAGGTAGGTTTAAGGTGATATTGTTACTGGAACGCAGATTACGCGTCAGAGTAGAGGAGTGGAAAATGAAGCGGTCTTTAAAGTAAGGAGGAGAATAGGGATTGGAAAGGATGGAGTATAGAAGAGAAAAGATACGGCAGTCCCTCTTACGGGATATTGGCAGCCATTGAAGCTGGGATCTATATAGAGCATAGACGTGGTCCTACTTCCGCAGACCAAAGATAAAGCGGATACATAAATTCTGCAGATGTACAAAGATCATTATTTTTAATTAATCAAATTTTATATCCAGTTTCGTTACTTCTGATTAATTGTATTTACTAAGACGGTTCCTTGCTGTGTGTGGAAACCTCTTATATATTCTACTATCTACAATTATAACGATCGTAAACTTCATTTCTTCCATGCTGGACTGGGAGCAAGAGAAAAACATAGAATGTGCCTGCTGCAATTCCTCCTGGGCATGCTAAAAAAACAGCTACGGAATTCAAGGGTTTCAGTGTATTGTAATTTAGGCGATGCACTGACAACCTGTCACTACAGCAATATACCTACAAATCTATCATAAAAAACTCAAAACTTTGTCAGACGTGGCGGAACGACCTTTGTTTGGGTCGTTTACGCTCTGCCTACATAGATCGCCATACTGACAAATGGAAACCAAGGACGGCAACCAAATAAAAAAATAAGTTAAAAGAGTTACTGAAAGTCCTCCTCCGTAGTGATACGTCCCACTCTCCGTATCTATATTCTTTTTTCACAGTATCTTTATATATCTATTTATATATGTTTTACGTCCAACCCAACCCGATCCTGATTGTATTTTATGCGATATATAAAATAGAAATGCACTCCCGGGAAGCGACGGTTGGGCTAAAAGTTATTTATCTCTTTACCTATAGTCTAAGAGGCGGTGAGGCACGATCGGTACCGCCTTCTTCAAACAATTTTGATGAAAAGAGTACATGGCAGACGTCGCAATGGTAGCCCGAAGAAAACGTGTCTCTCGGACGTAAAAGAGTGGACAAGCATCCCCAAGATCAAAGCTCTTTTCCAGTAGGCGAGAGACAAAAAGTATGCTGATATGACGTCCAACCTTGAGTAATGGAAAGGCACCGCAAAACAATGAAGAGGCCGTGAAGTGAAAAGTTTCAAAATTATGCATTTTATTTTGAATTAACTTTAATCTTCTTCTTCTTCTTAGCGAGTGGATTCTCAAGTCGAATAACGATCCGAAGAATCCTGGTGTCAGAACTACACTTGAATGATACACTAATGTTAAAATTAATAACTTAATTTCCCTGGCCACTGCGTTCACCTTCAGTGATCATATTTCAAGTACAAACAAAGTAAAACAATATATTATAAATTACTTTAGAAATGGTTGTTACAACGAACATTTAAATTAATCTCTTCAGAAAATGGCGTTTTATATTTGCTTTTAATCACGGCTTTAGATACCTACTAGAAAACAAAACATAAAATACGCTTTCATAGTTATGTGTTATTAAATGATATAACTAATTATCAAAGTTATATCTAGATCAACACACATTAAGTAAACCAAAATTGACATTATAAAATTAGGTGATTTTCTTCTCCACCGCCTCTCAACCTATAACGTGTTTGCGACGAAGGCGACGACGTAAATGCAATTTCGTCGGTTTGCCCATTTTCCTTATAAGATATAAAGCGAGGGAAAGACGTGCGTATGCTATACTTTACAAAATTAAGTGCTAAATAAAAATAAAATATAATGTACAATCTAATAACAAGGGCTACAAAAAAAGGGTTCAGAGGGTGAATGCCGCAAGCACTAATAGCGCCAATTTTGTTTCGACGTTATTTGTTACAGGCTCTAGATTTAAAATAATTATTATTACTTTAGCCATTAAAAAAAAACTATCTTAAATAACATGCTGGCCTGGGAGCGAGAGAAAAACATAGAATGTGCCAGCTGCATTTCCTCCCGGGCATGCTGTAAAAACCAGCTAAGGGATCCGAGGGTTTCAGTATATTGTAATTTAGGCGATGGGCTGACAACCTGTCACTACAGCAATATACTTACAAATCTATCTTAAATAACCCTCAAAACTTTGTCAGACGTTTCGGAACGACCTTTGTTTGGGTTGTTTACGCTCTGCCTACTCCATTAGGGATAAAGGTGTGATTATATGTATGTACGTATGTATCTTAAATAACCCTCAAAATTTTGTCAGACGTGGCGGAGCGATATTTGTTAAGGTCGTTTACGGTCTGCATACCCCATTAGGGATAAAGGCATGATTATATGTAACGTATGTATTAAAAAAAAATTCGCTGTCTGAGGGATTTATCCTGTACACCAGCACATGGCAACTTGCTCTGTATGGTAAGTACCCAATTGGGTAAGGTTAAAAACTAACTGTTGAAAAGTAACTATCCAAAAGTGGTGTGACTAGCACGTTCAAAAAATTTAATATACCTAAGTTATTTATTTCGGACTACAAAATCCATAAGTGCTAATAAATAAGGTACTTACATAACTATGTTAGTAGTTATGATCAATGTCTTTGATTATATCGAATTGATCGTGTGTGGTAACCATCTCTAACTTTTACTTCGCCGTACTTTTTTTAGACAAATCATGAGATCCTGTAAAAAAAAACTTCTTTGCTGGCCTGGGAGTAAGAGAAAAACATAAAATGTGCCAGCTGCTTTTCCTCCGGGGCATGCTGTAAAAACCAGCTAAGGGATCCGAGGGTTTCAGTATATTGCAATTTAGGCGATGGGCTGACTACCTGTCACTACAACAATATGCATAAAAATTTAAATATCCCTCAAAATTTTTGTCAGATGTGGCGGAACGACCTTTGTTTAGGTCGTTAACGCTCTGCCTCCCCATGAGGAATAAAGGCGTGATTATGTGTATGTATGTAAAAAAAACTGTAGTCAATATTTTACCTATTTATAACTAAATTCACGTGCAATAACTATCTAAATCACATTATCAACTACAAAACTAATTGTAATGTATGCTCCATACGTAGTACTATTTCACATCGTGTGCTAAAACGCCATTTCGTACTAATGATACATTTGCCCGTGCTCTATGCATTTAGTATGGCAACACCGAATGGCAATCACAAATGTTGCCAGCTCGCTCGTTTAGTTAGGGAATTTCAGGCGTATTACCTTAGTTGGGATTAGTTTTTTTTTTATTTTTTACTTGAAATGGGTCTGCTCTTGACTCTTAATACTAAGGTCAGGGATGACCGTGACATAAGAGAAGATGCCTGTTATGGCATTGACAGTCTCACGCACCGATCGAACACAGCCAGTTGTTTGGCACCGGACTCCGGTGAAAAGGGGAGCCGCGATCCAGGCGGCCCCTTGCGGAGCCTACAACCGCTTTATTGGGATCCTTCAGCCGGACTCATTCGCAGGCAAGCCTGTGTTGCCGTTGATGATGAACAAAAGAAAAATAAGCTTAATATCTGGCATAAAAAATGATTTTTTCGATGATAGGGATAGCAAATCGGAATTGCAAATGACACAATTTTCTTGGAATATAAGTTCAATGCATACCTATAATTTTATATCATACAAGCAGGAAAAAGCTAAATAAAAATATTATTTTGAATGGGATTTCTGCCACGATTATATTAATTGTTACCTCGATATTTCATCGAAGTTTCACAGGACATGGTAGTAATCCCGTTCAAAATAAAAATCATTTTGTAATGAACGGCTGTTCATTACAAATTTGCAAAAGTCGCAAAACTTATAAAAAACATCGTCCATGCTAGACTAGGACTCAAAAATTGATAAAATGTGCCGGCCGCATCTCCTTCCGGGCCGGGCATGTTGTAAAAACTAGCTTAGGGATTCGGAGGCTTCAGTGTGGTGTAATTTAAGCGATGGGCTTTAGCAATATACAGATCTATCTGAAATAACCCTCAAAACTTTTCAGACGTGGCGGAACGATCTTTGTTTAGGTCGTTTTTGCTCTGTTTACCCTATTAGGGATAAAGGTAAGGTGACTTGTATGTGTGCGTATGGGTGCGTGAGTGTGTGTGTGTGTGTGTGCAGAAATGTAGTTTAAGAGAACATAAAGGGACGTCAACAGTTTACCGAATTATTCTCAGTATGAAATGTTTTTTAAATACTAATTTTCCTGCAGCCTTATTGTTTCATCTCACTACTACCGCTAAGTAATACTTGTGTCTCACTAGTTCAAACTTATGCCCACTAAAGCTACGAGTATGTGCATGGAGGTAAGGGCCGATTCAAAACGGAATGACAGCGGCCGGCAGCGGCGCGACGAGCACTTTCAGTGTTAAATAATATGTAACTTTGTCTACATACTTTTAAAGACTAGTATCGTTTAAAAAGTTCGAAGAGGACGCGTGGCTGCCAGCGACGCAGTCAGGCACCGCGTGGCGACGCGAGATGTCGCGCGATTGCACGCGCATTATCATTAAGACCAGACTATACAATCAGAAGGACGAGCGCGGCCGCTGGCAGCGACGCGAGTCTTCCGCGGTGGGCTCTTCCGGCCTTCTCGCGCCGCTGCCAGCCGCTCCTCTGCCGGCCGCGCCGCTGCCATTCCGGTGTTATTTGAGCCTAGAACACTTACAACTATGGCCAAGCGGCAGTAGTGACATAAAATATCTGTGCGGCTGTGTTGAGCTCCATTTTACTAAGCAGCGCGGTGAACTAATGACAGGCACGCGGCCAGTCGCAATAATGAGACGAATGGGAACTAATGGGTAGTGCCATTAGAACAAACGTGCATTGCAACATGATTCCATCCTGTCGGGCGCTTTTCCACTTTACGAGACGGCAACGGAACCGCACGATAACGATATCGGCTTGATACTGTGTCTCTGTTTTTCCACTAGGACGATGATATTATCGACGTTTTTAACACGCTTTTATTAGGTCGACCTGTATGTAACTATGTAATATAATCTAAGGTAACTAATCTAACTATCTTTCAAGGATCCTTGCGTCATGAAAATTGGCTGCTGTATGACGATTAATTTCTTAGTAGAAATAAGCTGTACCTGTTGTGTCGGTATTCCTTGTGTATTATCTTTCTTATGTTACTTGTGTACAATAAACAGTAAATAAGATTTGATGACAATAATATGGTGCTGTCGAACTGATCTGATGATGGAGCCGGAAGATATGAACTGGAACTTCATGATAGAACATCGTATCATAGCTGTGTTTGGACTTGTTAGAAAGTTCTTGTAATGAACTTTGACCACGATTAAGTTTCAAGGTCTGATGATGAAGCCGGAAGATAAGCACTTCCAATAAAAGTGTGTTGGTATAGTATTTTTTTAACTATTCATTTATTTACATTTGGTATTTTAATATGCAATATTTTTACGAACTCGGCAGTGGGTTGTTTGAAATTGCCAATCCTCGAAAGGACCCCGTTTTTCGGCCAATGAGCGATTTCAGGGATTGTGCGTAACATATATACTAATCTTCTATGCTGGACTAGCAGCTGTCTATCGACTCAGTGAACCCTGATGTCAGAGTTTTTAAACCGCCTAGTAGCACAACTATCAGGCCTCTGACATGGTTTGAGTAACGACCACTATCAAAGACAGCGACCGGGACCGACGGCTTAACGTGTCCTCCGAAGCAAGAAATATTATTCCTTTTCGGACAATCAGGTCATTCAGCCTGCAATGTCCTAACCAAACTGGGGAAAAATTCACAAAGTGATGAATTCTTAAATATCAAATTTGTGTTTCCGCCCTGGGAATAGAACCCAGGACCTCCAGATTAAAAGTCCATGGCACTAGCCACTAGACCACGGAGGCATAGAATGTGCCAGCTGCATTTCCTCCCGGGCATGCTGTAAAAACTAACTAAGGGATCCGAAGGTTTCAATAAATTGCAATTTAAGCGATGGACTGACGACTTGTCACTACAGCAATATACCTACACACTATCTTAAATAATCCTCCAAACTTTGTCACACGTGGCGGAACGATCTTTGTTTAGGTTGTTTACGCCCTGCCTACCCCATTAGGGATAAAGGTGTGATTATATGTATGTATGTATGTATACTGAAGCAGTATCTGTGGGAATCGATGACGTGCCGGCATATGCCGGAAAAGCGAGCTGCGAGAGTGATTTTCACACATCATCTTTTCCACGATATCGTCGACGATACCGTACTTTTGCCGTGGACGTGGGCAATTATACCCATTAGGAGGAGGTGCTTTGTCGTAATCTAGTCTTAGGAGAAAATTGGTAGACAGGTGCTCTAATGTTCATAGATATCTTATGATATGAATGAGAGTCGATTAGATACTTTCGTTTAAATTTTGATCCCTAATTTTGTATTATTTTGGTTTGTTTTAATAAAAGCTACTCGTTTTGCTTTACTGTGGTCAAAGAAAATAAAATATTAGCTAACGCTAAAGAAGAGACACTCCCACCCCTGATTTAAAATGTTACCTCACCTCGTCTCCCCCGCGCCAACGGGTACGCAAGCCGTTTCGACTAGGCTGTAGCACACACAAAAACCCACTTCAATCCTGTAGTACGAACACGTTATTACGCATGTAGTACGAAAATAAGCGGCTTGTACGGAGTGCCTGACCTGTGTCCCTTATAGTATAAAGCAGAGTGCCTTGCATCCGAAATTCTTGGTGTAAGGCTTATACAACACACATACATACATATAATCACGCCTTTATCGATGATGGGGTAGGCAGAGCGCAAATGACCTAAACAGTGGTCGTCCGCTACGCCTGACAAAGTTTTGAGGGTTACTTAAAATAGATTTGTAGGTATATTGCTGTAGTGACAGGTTGTCATCCCATCGCCTAAATTACAATATACTGAAACCCTCGGATCTTTTCAGGATTTTTTTTGCATGCTCGGGAGGAACTGCAGCTGGCATATTCTATGTTTTTCTCACTCCCAGTCCAGCATGGAAGATTATATTATTAAACAAGATTTTCGGATATCGTCACGTAGTTGTACAAAAAACGAGATTAAGGTAAAAATATTAAAAGACTGAAAAAAGGACGCAAAAAGTACGCCAAGGAAAGAATAAAACGAAGTTACTTTCTCTCAAACATAAAATAAATTTATGAATAAACATAACACCGTATTACTCGCGTTTCACCATAAAATTGCCACAGAAATGTAGCAAAACGGGAAAGTGGTGAAACGGGAACGACTGACGGATTCACGATATTACAATAACAGAAAATGAGATGGGGCGGTTCGTTAGATGAAGATAGATAGATAAAGCATTTTATTCATATTTCTACAAAACACATGTACATTTCGCAAATTTAAAAAGACACATATCATCAAACAAACAGATAAATCAAAGTAGATTACATAATTTGCACATGTGTGCTGCAGTGATGTGAAGGCCAAGGCTCAATGAATTTTACCGTAAGAGATTTTCCCAAAAGGCAACACTGATTTTCAGCCGTCACTCGTGATGATTGACAAGCAGTTAAAAAAAGTCCGAGTAAAACGAATTCTTCTTTTGTCGAGTGGGTATCGAGTCTATCGACCCGATGAACCCTGGTGTCAGAGTTTTTAAACCGCCTAGTAGCACAACTATCAGGCCTCTGACATGGTTTGAGTAACGACCACTATCAAAGACAGCGACCGGAACCGACGGCTTAACATGCCCTCCGAAGCACGAAATCTTTTTCTTTTCGGACAATCAGGTGATTCAGCCTGCAATGTCCTAACCAAACTGGGGAAAAATTCACAAAAAGTTTTTTTTAAATTTATTTTTTTATTTATTTTATCATATAAAAGTTGTACAATGCTATTATAAATATATTCTCCCAAACTTCGTAAAAGTTTAACGGGAGATCAGTTGCTCAGTTGATAAATTCTCAAATATCAGCTTTGTGTGTTCCCTCCTGGGAATCGAACCTAGGACCTACGGATCGGGAGTCCATGGCACTATCCACTAGGCCACGGAGGCAGTTGTAACGTATTATTTAAAACTATTTATAACTAGTGACCCGTCCCGGCTTCGCACGGAAATTATCAATGTTTCTCTACTATATTATGCATGTATTATACATATAAACCTTCCTCTTGAATCACTATCCAATAAAAGAAAGCGCATCAAAATCCGTTGCTTAGTTTTAAAGATTTATGCATACATAGGGATATAGGGACATAGAAAGCGACTTTGTTTTATACTATGTAATGATAGTGATATTAGGTACTACCAACATGTGAAAACAAATCGTTACAAGTATCATGATGTGCATTCACTTGAACAGCAGTGACTTGAAGACATAGTTTTAGAATGCATTAGTAGTAGAACGGGTTTCTGTATACTGATAAAAACGTGCACATACATACTTCTTCTTTTGTCGTGTGGATTTCGAGTCAATCGACCCGATGGATCCAGGTGACAGAGTTTTTAAACCGCCTAATAGTAAGCATGGAATCTTTTTTCTTACAATCAGGTGATTCAGCCTTCCTCGAGCTTCACTTTTAAGAAGAGACTGAAAGAGCATTTTATGACCTCTCTATGACGTATTTAATTATATTTTATTTTATCATTTATATATCATATAAATATATTTATATGTATTAGTTTATTATAGTATGTTAATATGTGTATTAGTATTATTATACATCAATTTGTAATTAAATTATACTAACTGTATCTGTTCCCGTGAATTTCCCATCTTTTATCCCCATTAGGTTGGCTGGAAGAGATCTCTTATAGAGATAAGCTCGCCTGTTGTTTAATTTTTTAAGTTGAACTGTATTTTTAATTTTTAAAACAATAAAGAATATAATTCAGCCTGCATTGTCCTAACCAAACTGAGGATAATCTCACAAAACCGATAAATTGTCAATTTTCAATTTTGTTCCTCCCCCCATTCCTTGGGAATGGAATCCAGGACCTCCGGGTCGTGAACCCATGGCTCCGACAATTAAGCGACGGAGGCAGTTATCAATACTAATATTATAAATGCGAAAGAAACTCTGTCTGTCGGTTTGTTTATTGCTCTTTCTCGCCTAAAAGGCTGAACACAGGCTACAACGAACAAAGGCTAAAAGTAGAGATGGACACAGGCTACTTTTTATCTCGGAAAAATACTTAATTCCCAAGGGAAAAACTATTTAACTTCGAAAAAAACCGCGGGGTTTCTCTTTTGCTCTTTCACGCCTAAACGGCTAAACGGATTTCAATTAAATTTTGCAGGAAGCCTATCTTCCTGGAGACGAACACAAGCTTCTTTTACCGCGGGACAATACTTCATTCCCACGGGAAAACTGGTTAACCGCGGTTGAAACCACGGGACGGAATGCTACTAAGCAATAAATTAAGAAATAAAAAAATTGAGGGCAATTGTTCGAATACCGTTTTATCACTCTACCGACTGAGTTACCGATAGTTCTAACATACATGCTACATATAATCACGCCTTTATTCCTAATGGGGTAACCAACCCGAACACGACAAAATTATTGATCCCGCATTATCTTAAAACAAAATATTTTAAATTTATTCTAAAAAATAGTAAGTGCTTACTCAAATAAATTTTGGTCGGTTTCTAAAACGTTTTCACTATCAAAAAGTAAAAATTGGCTATAAATTACTTAAATTACTTTTATCATCTTTGACCATAATCAACCGCACGCCCTTTTTGCCAAAGGTAATACCGCTATACATTTTAAATTAGAGAAATCTGAGATAAAAATAACAAGCTTTTTCCCATCGCAAATGCATTGTTTGAAATCTCTTTACTTCCCCTGTCCCTAAGGGTGGCTGTGATGCCCTTTCTGATTGGGATGTTGGGCCCGACCTCTGACAGAGTTATTAACATTATTATTGCGAAGGTTCTATGACGTGTACTTATCCTTTCCGTTAGCGAATGTTAAGCCTCATCAAGATGTTAACTGAATGGGTTACCGGAATTTATTTGACTCATGTGTTTTTCGTACGTAGGGTACGTTCATAGTTCTCTGATGTTAAAGCAAACATACATACATAAAATCACGCCTTTATCCCTTACGGGTTAGGCAGAGCGTAAAACGCCTCCTAAAAGGCGCTTTCGCCACGTCTGACATAAATTGAGGGCAATTTTAGATTGTAATGTGTATTGCTGTAGTGACAGGTTGTCAGCCCATCGCCTAAATTACAATACGTGGGACACTCAGAAAGTTTTGCGACTCTAAAAAAAATTGTTCTACAGGTACATATATTTTTATTAAATCTTTTCAAAGTACTCTCTACCAGACTCTATACAAAGATTCATGCGTCTGAACCAGTTTTCAAAACACTTTTTCCAGTCCGCCGTAGACACCTCGTTTACAGCCTGCTCGAACGCAGCCAGCGCATCTTCCGGCGACGAAAATTGTATCCCCTTGAGCTGATTTTTTATTTTTGGAAATAAAAAGAAGTCACACGGTGCTAGATCAGGGCTGTAAGGAGGGTGACCCAGGAGTTTGACTGGTGTGCTGTCCAGGAAGTCCCTCGTTTTGAGCGCGGTGTGTGCAGGCGCATTGTCGTGGTGGAGCAGTAGTCCGCGGAGCCCTGTGTTTGGTCGCTTGTTGCTCACAACAGAAAAAACTTCTGGTAAACATTTGGTAGTATACCATTCGGCGTTAATGCTTCTTTGATCTCGTAAGGGAATTGAGGCCAAGTGGCCAGTCAAATTAAAAAAGCTGGCGATCAAAATCTTCCCCCCGCTTCGAGATCGCTTCACTTTGGTAGGCGTTGGTTCATTTTGAAACACCCAAACTGTCGACTGGCGCTTGGTTTCTGGATCGTATTGATAAATCCAGGACTCATCACCTATTACGATGTCGTAAACACGCCGAGACGAGCCTGCTTCAAATTTGTTCAGCATATCACGGCACCATTCCACCCGGGCCTGCTTCTGAGCGTCGGTGAGGTAGTGCGGCACCCAGCGCGATACTATCCTCCTCACGCGAAGATGCCCATGTAGAATCTCGTGAACGCTTCCCGATCCAATCTTTAATATGTGCTGAATCTCCTGATATGTAATTCGCCTATTATCTTGGATTAAATTTTTCACTGCTAGCACGTTTTCTTCCGTAATAGCCGTCAAAGGGCGACCGCTTCTTTCTTCATCCCCCAAGGTTGGTCGACCGCGCCTAAATTCGTTATACCAACGATACACGGTTGCCTTGGAGGGGCTTTCATCCATAAATGCCATTTGAAGTCTATCCAACGATTCATCCGGTTTCAGGCGACACTTGAAATCGTAAAAAATCATAGCTCTAAAATGTTCCCGGCGCAGATCCATTTTTCAGTAAGACACGATACTTTGAATTGGCTCGCAAGAAATGTGGAGGGAAATTTTGAAAATGGAACACACATATTTTTACTTACAAGTAATCATATTTTCAAAAAAGATTCTAACCGGCCAGTCTGCCATATATAAAAACTATTTATCGCAATACTTTCTGAGTGGCCTGGTACACTGTAACCCTCGAATCCCGTTTGCTGCCTTTTACAGCATGCCCGGGAGGATGGGCAACTGGAACATTCTATGTTTTTCTTTCTCTCCCAGTCCAGTATGTTAAAGCAAACTAGTCATTTAATTGGTTTCTAGAAAATTACTACTAAATTCGTAGCTAATTTTCCGTCAGCAAAGGTCAATAGGCAAAAGTGGTCCAAGAGCCTACACTAATCAGATTTGTAGGAAATGAAAGGAAATACTTTTCATATGACTCATGACAAGTACTCGTATTATGAACATCCGTGCGGCATTTATTCTTAACTAGCGACCCGCCCCGGCTTCGCACGGAAATTATCATTCTCTACTATATTATGCATGTATTATACTTATAAACCTTCCTCTTGAATGATTCTATCCATTAAAAGAATTCGCATCAAAATCCGTTGCGTAGTTTTAAAGATGTATGCATTCATATGGATATAGGGACAGAGAAAGTGACTTTGTTTTATACTATGTAGTGACTATGGTCACTTTAACTTACCAAAAAAAATATGATTTTACGTTTAGCGCGGTACTTATTATGACACGGTCATATTAACATACATACATGCATACATGTAGTCACGCTTTTATCCCTATTGGGGTAGGCAGAGCGTAGGCGACCTAAAGGAAGGTCGTTCCGCCACATCTGACAAAGGTTTGAGGGTAATTAACAGAAATACATACATACAGTCACGCCTGTATCCCTAATGGGGTAGGCAGAGCGCAAACGACCCAAACAAAGTTCGCTCCGCCACGTGTGATAATGTTTTGAGGGTTATTCAAGATAGATTTGTAGGCATATTGCTGTAGTGACAGGTTGTCAGCCCATCGCCTAAATTGCAATACACTGTAACCCTCGGATCCCTTAGCTGATTTTTACAGCATGCCCGGGAGGAAATGCAGCTGGCCCATTCTAGGTTTTTCTCTTGATCCCAGTCCAGCATGGAAGATAACAGAAATATTTGTAGGTATATTGCTGTACTGAGAAGCTGTCGGCCCATCGCCTCAATTGCAATATACTGAAACCCTCGGATCCGTTAGCTATTTTTTACAGCATTCTCGAGAGGAAATGCAGCTGGCTCTATGTTTTTATTTCGCTCCGAGACCAGCATGGTGAACATAAATTATTTGTAGGAGAAGGATATCGCGCTGTTCCTCAAAGTTTTACCACATTTGCACTACGCATACAATCTAGGAAGGTGTTTATCTTCTAAATGCGCAGGTCGAAGTTTCATCAGTCATAAGAGCAAAATCACGAAACTGCATTGATGAATAAAGCTGTTGCTACATTGGGCTAAAAGTATGTCATAAAACATCTAGTTCTAGACTTACATACATAAAGTCACGCGTTTATACCTATTTTTTTTAAAAAATATATATATAGACGAGCATTTGTCCGCCATCTTACCTGGTGGAAAGTGACGATGCGGACTATGTTGAAGCATACTCACCTATGTAGTGCCTATTCACTCTCGCCTTGAAAAGGCCCAGGTTATATTGTTCCGGAAACAGATCCGCCGGCAGGGAGTTCCACTCCTTAGCCGTTCGCATTAAGAATGTGGAAGCGAACCGCTTCGTGCGAATTTGTGGTATATCCACGACATAAGGGTGGAACCCCTGTCCACGCCTCGTGGACCTAATGGGGAAGACAGAGCGAAAATGACCTAAACAAATTTCGTTCTTCCACGTCTGACAAGTTTTGAGAGTTATTGCAGAAGATTATGATGTATACCAGGAGTAAGGGACAGCGTCCCGCAAACTGTTAGTGGTTGCTCAGTCAACGAAACTGACAATTATCAGTAGCTTTTTTATCAGTTCTTGAAAAAAAAAGTAACAACATAAAAGTACTTTATTGCACGTAAGAATACAAATCATACAACACAACAGATATTCTTCCATGCTGGCCTGGGAGCGAGAGAAAAACATAGAATGTGCCAGCTGCATTTCCTCCCGGGTATGCTGTAAAAACCAGCTAAGGGATCCGAGGGTTTCAGTATATTGTAATTTAGTCGATGGGCTGACAACCTGTCACTACACCAATATACTTACAAATCTATCTTAAATAACCCTCAAAACTTTGTCAGACGTGGCGGAACGACCTTTGTTTGGGTCGTTTACGCTCTGCCTACCCCATTACGGATAAAGGCGTGATTATATGTATATGTATGTATAACAGATAACAACATAAGACAAGTACAACATAGGCGGCCTTATTGCTAAGGTAGCAATTTCTTCCAGGCAACCTTTGGGTAAAAGAAACACGCGTAGCGGTAATATAGTCTTCCCATACAAACAACAGGTTGTCAGCCCATCGCCATTAAGAAAAAATCTTTATTGCAACGAACTCAATAAAACAATGCTAAATAAACAAAAAAATAAATTGCAATGCACTACAACCATCGAATCCCTTAGCTGGTTTTCACAGCATGGCCGGGAGGAGATGCAGCTGGCACATTGTACAGCATGGAAAAAATCATCATCTAGTTGAGCTCACAAAAAACACGGCTGTACATACGAGGGGGGGTAAGCAGACCGTCGATGTGATAACAAAACAACTTTTAGCCAGATTTATAACCTGGAGGGACATTCAATTCAGATAGAAATTATGTACTAATTATATATTAGTGTATTATTATTATTATATTATTATTATATTAGTGTACTAAAAACAGTGTTATTATATAAACAATAATTCAATAGTCATGTGAGAGTGTTGGTGACAATATCTGCCTGAGGAAAAAATATAATTTCTTCAAAAACTATACAGTGCTAAAAAACTAAGATTGATGGATATTTAACCACATAAATACGATTATAAGCAACTTAATTTAACTGTGAACTAAATTATCTAAGTAGACTTAAGTGAATAAAGTGGAAAAGTGCTTAATTTTTAAAAATAAAACTCTAACGAACCTCTAATGAAAATAGCATTATCAGTGTGAACTGATCGCTTATTTCGCCGGTGACTTTAACCGCTCTGTGGCGCAGTGGTCTGCGCGTGTCAGTTTTTTGCACTCTACGGATCAGAAATCGCCGGGTCGAATCCTGGCCAGAAAAACTTTCTTTTTTTCTTTTTTTACATTAGAATTTTATTATTTTATGCGATTTGTTTTTTTTTTTTTTTTTTTATTATTTTCTTTTATTTTATAAGAATTCAGTTAATTGTGGTTTCACAAATCTTTATTAAGGCAAAATACTAGTAAACTGTTAGTGCACCGTCTTTAAGCAGAGAGTGCGCCATCTGTCGTGCAGGAACAAAATAACCAATTACAAAGAAAAATATTTCATGATGGCTTCAAAGTGCGCTGGGTGTCTGCAAACAATATCAAAGGAATACCTTACCTGTTCCCTTTGTGTCGAAAAATACGATTTAGAATGTGCAAATGTATCCATACAGCGTTTTTTTAAATACAATGACAAGGGAACACAAAGCAAATTGGAAATGTCAAGCCTGCCGTTCTAGAATGCCAAAACAGCTTAATATTAATACTCCAATAAGACCAAATCTTCAGAATGCTCCGTCTATTAAGGATATCGCTTCTACATCACAAGAAAACAGTTTTGATTTGCACTCAGATGATGAACAAAGTATTATGGGAGACACAATTTACATGGAGAAGACTACAAAGAGTAACACTCTATCTGGTTCTGTAACCTTAGATCAGATTGAGGCTTTGTTTGATAGAAAGCTGGAAGCTGTAAAGACATCCCTTCTACACGAACTACAATCGACTATAATTTCACTTACGAACAGCGAAATATCAAAATTTAAGGCAGAGGTAACTGAAAATACAAATCACATCCAGTTGCAACAAAGTTCATTAAAAGAAGATATAGAGAAAGTAAATAAAATAATAGCCGAACTCAGGACAGAAAATAACAAGTTAAAATGCGAGATGGAAATAATTAAAAGAAAATTGACAGATGGAGAACAAGCAGGTCCAAGAAATATCCAAAATGTCGAAAATAATGACAAAAAGTTTGTATTATATGGCCTGGTGGAAAGCAAGTACGAAAATGAAAACGAAGTCTATGAAAGAGTGATAAATGTATTTAGAGACATCTGTAACATCAACCTAACCGGCTATATCGAGGATATAAAGCGGTTAGGAAAACAAGCTCGCCGAAGACCTCTTATCATTGAATTGCTGAGCAAGAATTTGACTAAGCATATATTACAAAATCGACACTGCTTCAAACATTCAGGGCTGTCTGTTTCGCATATATTAACTTCGGAATCGCTACAAACTAGGAAAAAATTAGTTGACATTCTTATCGAAGCTCGCAAAAAAGGTCATCGTGCGAATATAGTTGATAACAAACTTTACATTAACGGAATAGAGTACAAAACAACGCAAGAATCTACCACAAATATACAAAACTCTAACTCTTCTACTCACAAACATAATATACCTCAGGATGATTTAAATGTAAGCAGCATCATACGTAGTACCACCAACGAACCATCACCACCACCTCAAACATATGCAAAAGCATGCTCCGAGAAGACAACAACAAAACCCAATAGTTCCTCCCAGTTTTTTCGAGTATGAGTTCAATGTATTGTACCAAAATATTTGTAGTTTAAACAGTAAACGGCATCTCCTAGAAGACATTACCGAAGATATCAAAATTCATGCTGTGTGCCTCTCAGAGACATTGATTACTGAAAATAAAATGGATCTCCTACGCTTAGATGATTATAAACTGGCAGCGTCATATTGTCGACCAAACCGTGAAGGAGGAGGAGTATGTATATTCCTAAAAGAAGATATAGATTATGACGAAATTGAAGACATTTCAAAAATGTCAGTAGAATTTATAGTAGAGTTTAGTGCAATAAAAGTTCCTAATTGTAATTTAATTATAGTTATAGTATATTGGCCTGATAGGAAAAGATGTCCCGATATATTTTTTAAAACCTTAGAGAAAGTTTTGCTTTACTTACAAAAGAAATTTAGTAAGAATGATATTTTGATTGGGGGCGATTTTAATGTAGATATTCTAGACAAATCCACCTGTACCTCTAACTTATTATATTTAATGAAAGGTTACAATTTTTATCAACATGTTAAAGAAGTTACAAGACTCACTGATAGTACTGCTTCAGGTATAGATTTACTTTTTACAAACTTTCAGATGAATAGAATAAAACACACGATTCAGGAATATGGATTTTCCGACCATAAAGGAGTCCTATGTAATATTGATACAAATAAAATAGAGTCATCAAATAGAGGGTTTATATACAAAAGAATATTCAGTGAGAAAAATATGTTTATATATGTTATATGTTTCCTAATTCCTGTTTAAAAACAAGTTTTTAAACAGGAATTAGGAAAAATAGATTTGTGTAATATTATTAGCCAATTTCATAATGCAAATGAAAATTATAATTTATTTATTAAGACAGTATTACAAATATTAAATTTATGCGTACCAAAAAATTTGAAAAGAATAAAGAAAAAACGTGGAAAAGCATGGTTAACTACTGGAATAAAAACTTCTTGCAAACACAAACGATTATTGAAAATATTTGCATCTCAATTAAATAATCCCATTCTTAATCAAAACTATAAAAAATATGAAAAAATGCTTAAAAAAACCGTAACAACTTAGAAAGAATCAGACAATAAGATTAAAACAGTTTGGCAAATAGTAAAGGAACACACAAACAAGCTCCCTAGACTAGATCAAAAGAACATAAAATTAAATATAGGAAATAAAATGACAGATGAACCGGTTTTAGTTTCAAACACATTTAACAAATATTTTTCAACAGTAGCGGATTGCCCAGATCTTTCACTAGCACCTCCAAAAGGTCAAGCAGTAGTAAATATTTCTGAAAATTCCATGTTCTTAAAACCTGTCACTGCTAAAGAAATATTTAACATAATCCGTAATCTCAAAAATAAAAGAAGTTTTGGTCATGACGAATTGCCTCCTGTGCTAATACGTCATTGCGCAGAAGAACTTGCTCCAGTACTATCATTATTAATTAATCAGTCGTTTCAGGAAGGTACCGTCCCAGATTCATTAAAAATTTCTATTATTAAACCTCTATTCAAAAAAGGCGACAAAACCGATTGTAATAATTACCGACCCATAGCACTTCTCCCTACTTTTGCCAAAATATACGAAACCGCTATGTCTAAAAGACTCTACTCGTTCTGTGAAAAATATAAATTATTCAGTGAACACCAATATGGTTTCAGGAAAAAAAGATCAACCTCATTAGCTGTATTTAAATTTATCTCGGAAACTCTAAATATAATAAATGATAGAAAATATGCAATAGGTATTATGCTTGATATGAGCAAAGCTTATGACAGAGTCTTATATAACATCCTTTTAAAAAAGATGCACGGTATTGGAGTAAGAGGTTGTGCCTATGAGTGGTTCGTTTCCTATCTCAATAACCGGAGCCAATACGTAGAAATAGAAAATTATAACAGTGATACAGGTTATAAAGAAAATGTCAGATCCAACAAAATAAACGTAACAAAATCTATACCTCAAGGAAGTGTTCTCGGCTGCCTGCTCTTCTTGATTTATATTAATGATTTACCCCTTGAAATAAATAACCCTTGTACTGCATTTGCAGACGATATCTCGATAGTAATATCTGCCAAAAATAATGCTGAAGTTAACCTTAAACTTAATAATATACTTACAAAAATAATGCACTGGCTAAACGAACATAATTTACAATTGAACTTCACAAAAACTAAACTAATCCAAATGAAACCTTACCAAAAACTTCCTTTAGATATACATTTTTCATACCAAAATAACACAATAGAATGCGTAAACTCATATCCATTACTAGGTATACATATTGATTCTAACGTTCACTGGAAAGAACACATTACAAAACTAACAACAAAACTATCGAGGTTTACGTATGCTTTATACGAACTAAAAAAAAATACTGATAAACAAACTGCTCTATGTACCTATTACGCATATGCACACTCCTGGCTTCAATACGGGATAGCGTTGTGGGGGAACGGAACTGATATTCAGCAATTATTTATACTACAAAAGAAGTGCGTAAGGATAATTATGAACATTAACAATTTGGTAAGCTGCAAGCCATATTTTAAAGAATTAGAAGTATTAACACTTACATCGATATACATACTAGAAGCGAGTTTATTAGTCAGAAATAATATGCATCTTTTTCAACAATATTGTAGACCACGAAACCTCAGACCACAAAATAGACTAGTATTTCCCTTTTCTACACTAGAAATGTACCATAGCGGACCCCATGCAATGTGTGTAAAAATGTATAACAATATTCCTGAAATAATAAAAAATGAATGTGTTGATATTAGATTCAAGAGAACATTAAAGAAATTTCTTACTGATAAATGTTATTACACTTTAGAAGAGTACTTTAGTGAAAAAACCTAATGTTAGTATTATTAATAACATTCAATTCTTAAATATATAGATATTATACGTATAAATAAGTAATATAATAAACGATATGATAATACTGTGATAAATAATGTTCATTAAAATAATAATGTTAATTATTTGTAGGTATATTAGTTAAGTATTACTGTATTTTGCTGTGCCCTAACCGGGTTCATGTTGAAGCCTTACCCTGTATTGTGAACAACTTTTGTACAACATGAATGCAATAAACATTTGATTTGATTTGATTTGATTTGATGTATTTAGTCACAGCTTCATGAGTCGATACCTACATTATTTCTGATAAAAAAGTTTTACATATAATCATGCCCTTATCCCTAATGGGGTAGGCAGAGCGTAAACGACCTAAACAATTAAAGGTCGTTCCGCCACGTATAACAAAATTTTGAGGGTTATTTAAGATAGATTTGTAGATATATTGATGTAGTGACAGGTTGTCAGCCCATCGTCTAAATTGCAATATACTGAAACCATCGGATCTCTTAGCTGGATTTTACAGCATGCCTGGTAGAAAATGCAGCTGGCACGTTCAAAACTTTGTAAGATATTTCGTAACGACCTTTGTTCAGGTCGTTTATGCTCTGCCTACCCCATTAGGGATAAATGCGTGATTATATGTATTTATGTATGAATAATACTAGCCTATGATGAACACAATATGAAACACGCTTTAAACACATAAATTCTCTTCTATATTCCAATTTCTGCTTCACACCTAATTCCTCTCCATCGGTGAACTTTTGGAAAGCTCGAAAGCTCCGTAGTTATGCATAATAGCGTAGAGGGAGGTACCTACTGCAACTTTATCTATCTACTTGATATTCATGTGCCAAGCTTCGATGCATGCTTTTGTGTGTGGTGCTTGTTTGCATTGGGACAGTTACTGGACCGAGCTGACACTGTACTAGCAAAAGCCAGTACTGAAGTCACATTTTCTTTTTCGTGATTGATCAAAAGCAAATTTTTCCGCTGTCAATATTTAGCGACGTCTACAGCGCTATCAGTCGCCTGATTCAGTTCTTCCCTGCTGCAATATTGGGCAACAAAGGTCATTTTATCAAATGTTCTATCGTTTGAGATGGGGCTGCACAATCGCAGTGTGTTTGGGTATTGTCGATGAAGCCCTATTTTGCCATATTCTCCTTACAGCGACCAAACTGGTAGGGAAAAGTTAAGGGATTTCCATATTGTTCATTGCAATTTATGTGGCAGATGTTCTGAGGGTGCAATAAACCCTGGTGGAGGCCAACGGGGATGCCAAAGTTGCTCTCGAGGTTGTGATGGGGCATTGTTTTTAGCCACTGTACTTTTTAAAAAGCTTTTTTGACTTTTGAGATGGGCGCAAGGCATGGGGGTGGCGATTGTCTTTTTCATGTTTAAGTTTCTGTACTTTACACACTACTTCTCTCCAGACATCAATTGACAGATATCAACTTTTTGTGCCCTCCTGGGTTTCAAACCCACAACCTTCTGATCCATGGCTCAGGCCACTAGACCACAGAATGAAGTTATTAGGGCCTGTTCTGTTTGTTATGTTATTTTTCGTTGTGTTTTTTATTTTTTGTAATGTGTTTTGTGGAAAAAAGTTATTGCTAGTTATTTATATGTGTTTGTATTAGTAAAGTAATGGTAAAGTATAGGTATAGTAATGTGAACGAGGCCCAACGCAACTCCACTGATTCCCAGGAGCGGCGGATGGTGTTCAGAACGTGTGCTCAGCTTATTTTATTGCATAGAAATAGAAATTTTATTTTTAATATTTCCTTTCCGCCGGCAAACGTCTTGAGAACACAGTATATGCTGCCAGTATTTAAGTTCCTTAGCGGTTTCTTTCGCCGTATTCTTTATATGAATGTGGAAAGCTCACGTTCGTACAAGCATGTTGTTTTGTTTTTATTGGGGTTTTAAAAATGGAAGGAAGAATATTGTAAGAGTTGTTACTTTTATGTGGGACTGTGGTGGTGTTTGATCTTTGTTACAAAGAAACGCAGCATCGAACTATTTTACGAAATGTCAGGTTTTTTTGGGTGAGCTACGCAGTGTTAATTTTTAATTAAAATAATCTTATAAATAAATATTAATAAAAATTAGTAACGGTTAAATAAATAATAGCCTAAGGAGACAGTTAATTCTTTGAGATTTTTATTTGCAACACTGCGTAGTCAATGCTGAAAATTTCGAATTTCAAATGTATAACGGAGGAACACTTATACGACTTGCCTTCAAGAAGGTCCGCCTCAGAATGTGGCGCTCCGCCCCGCCATCTTAACTTTTTGCAAAAACAATATGGCGATGGGCAGTAACCACGTGATCAAATCAAATATTTTTAATTACAACCATTTGAAAAACTTGATTAAATGTAAAGAAATTCATCCGTAAATTCATGAATTAATTTTAGAAGTCAAGTTTACACTCGAATTAACATACATACATATAATCACGCCTTTATCCCTAATGGGGTAGGCAGAGCGTTAACGACCTAAGCAAAGGTCGTTCCGTCACGTCTGAGAAGTTTTGAGAATTATTACAGACGATTATGACGTATATTGCTTTAGTGACAGGTTGTCAGCACATCGCCTAAAATTGCAGTATACTATAACCCTCAAATTCATTAGCTGGTTTTTACAGAATGCTCTGGAGGTGATGCAGCTGGCACATTCTATGTTTTTCCATCACTCCCAGTTCAGCATGGAAGAAACACTAAAAATAATTGTATTCTAAATTCGCAGATGAAACATACGGCCGGTAACAATCATGGCTAATGTTTCCTCTGGTAAACAGCATCAGTTGACATACTTGCAAAACTAATTAATCAGATTTTAAACAAAACATTTTTGATGTGAAGCCATTGAAAATAAAAACCTATTTTTCAGCTATTTACAAATCATCATAAGAATTTGGATGATTATTTAAACGATAATTTAACTTTTAAATCAAATCAATCTAAAACTAAGCTAATCACTACATAGCATAAAACAAAGTCGCTTTCTCTGTCCCTATATCCCTATGTATGCTTAGATCTTGAAAACTACGCAACGGATTTAGATGCGATTTCTTTAAATGAATAGAGTGATTCAAGAGAAAGGGGTATATGTATAATACAAGCATAATATAGGAGAGAAACACTGATGATTTCCGTGCAAAGCCGGGGCGGTTCGCTAGTTTATAATAAATACTGACGTCATGCGTCGACATGTATAATTAAAAATATTGCTTTTAATAATTCTCTGTCAAATATTAAATAATTATCAAAATATTTTACGCTCTGTAACAACATATATAGGTCAAACGGTAATATGATTATTTCCTTTAATTACACATCCTTTATTCCCGCTTGTTAAAGTCTACTTATTTATAATCCAAGTTTCCCTTTTTTAAGTAAAATATTACATTAGAATAAACAAAAGGAAAAATTAGGAAAAATCTAAAAGGCAATACATACATACATACATATAATCACGCCTTTATCCCTAATGGGGTAGGCAGAGCTTAAACGACCTAAACGAAGGTCGTTCCGCCACGTCTGACAAAGTTTCGAGGGTTAGATTTGTAGGTATATTGCTGTAGTGACAGGTTGTCAGCCTATCGCCTAAATTGCAATATACAGAAACCCTTGGATCCCTTAGCTGGTTTTTACAGCATGCCCGGGAGGAATTGCAGCTGGCACATTCTATGTTTTTCTCTCGCTCCCAGTCCAGCATGGAAAGGCAATTTAAGGTGCAATTCTATTTCTGCCTCGTAATTTGAATTAGGTGAGCACCTGGGTATTCTACTAACTCGTCAAACGTCATTTTCCTTATTTAAGGTGGCGATACTAGCCAAGTGGCGCCCCCATTAGCAAGGAAATCATAATTCACTAAAAACGTAGATAATCGAAAAGCCGGGCCAAAAGAATCAAGTATTAGTAATTAAGATAATTTAGAATCTTATAAATTAGCGATTTATAGCTCGTTGTAGTAACAGGAAGAATAATTGCCGCTGGTGGTTGTTATACGCAATTTTTCTTTAAACTTTAACTTGATTCTGTTGGTCCGGTTTGTCGATTCACTGCGTTTTTAGTGAATTATGTTTTTTTACTAATGCCAGTTAGTGCCTTGAGATAAAAAAAAAACAGTTCGGCGTTACACCCAGATGTTTTGGGTTTTTTGACTGTACGCAAGACTGTTACATTTTATATTACTACTTTCAACCAGACGTTATACCAGATTAGTACTTAGTCCTGCTGGACTGGGAGCGAAAGAAAAACATAGAATGTGCCAGCTGCATATCATCACGGGCATGCTGTAAAAACCAGCTAAGGGATCCGAGGAATTCAGTATATTGCAATTTAGGCGATGCGCTGACAACCTGTCACTATAGCAATATACCTACAAATCTATCTTAAATAACCCTCTAAACTTTGTCAGACGTGGCGGCGCGTCCTTTGTTTGGGTCGTTAACGCTCTGCCTAACCCAATAGGGATAGAGGCGTGACTATATGTATGTATGTATGAGTACTTAGTGATCTACGATTAGTAACTGAGTGGTACACTTTTACATACATATAATCACGCATTTGCTTCCATGCTGGACTGGGAGCGAGAGAAAAACATATAATGTGCCAGCTGCATTTCCTCCCGGGCATGCTGTAAAAACCAGCTAAGGGATCAGAGGGTTTCAGTATATTGCAATTTAGGCGATGGGCTGACAACCTGTCACTATAGCAATATACCTACAAATCTATCTTAAATAACCCTCAAAATTTTGTCACACGTGGCGGAATGACCTTTGTTTAAGTCGTTTACGCTCTGCCTACCCCTTTAGGGATAATGGCGTGATTACATGTATAATCCCGCATTTATCCCTAATATATTGCTGTACTGATATGTTGTCAGCTAATCTCCTAAATACCTCTCGAGATAATACTAGAATACATCAATACTAACATCGATATTTTTTTTCTCTTACTCGTAACTTAAATTACAAGTGTTCAAGTAGAATACAGCACATGCTCCATTATTTTCCGCTCCGACGCCCGCTCACCCAATCGCTTCCGAATGAATCAGGTTTTTAAATGGAAATCTGCTTCATTTCATTCGGAATATTGATTAGACTCCCCTTTTGTATGCTAAACACTTTATTGCCTAAATTACGTGTTTTGGAATTTGAACTGATTCTGCGTCTTGCTGAAAATGAACATCTCGGAAGGAAATTGAAGGTGTGCTTTTAATTTGATACTAAGTGACGATAAAATGAATTTTGAAAGGTTGTTTAAAGGTCAGAAAATAATAAAAGGTAAACAACACAAGAATCCAAAGGTCAATCTTATTTTTATATTATAATCTTCGTTATTTCTTTGGGCATATTTGTGCTAAATGTTTGCGATGACGAAGGAAATTTGTCTGGGTCTTTCATACAAACATCCATTGATTGACCGGGGTAAAACCATTCACGCTCAGGATGGGATTATTAGGTTTTATACCCGACTGCGCAACGGGAAGGAAAGTAATGTGTTTATCAGCCTATCTATGTATGTATGTATGTTTGATCCTTTGTGGCGCTCTGGAGACCAAATGCGTGGGCCGATTTGAATGATTCTTACGTCAATCGATTTGTCTTAACCGTGCACGTGGCATTGAAGCCATAACTTTGTCAAAAAACTATATGGCGACAATTAGACGCCATTTTGTGTAAATGTAAAAAATAACGACGTACTATGCAGAATGGTAATCATTGAATACATACATACATAAAATCACGCCTTTATCCCTAATGGGGTAAACAGAGCGTAAACGACCTGAACAGAGGTCGTTCCGCCACGTCTGACAAAGTTTTGAGGGTGATTTAAGATAGATTTGTGGATATATTGCTGTAGTGACAGGTTGTCAGCCCATCGCCTAAATTGCAATATACACAAACCCTCGGATCCCTTAACTGGTTTTTTCAGCATGCCCGGGAGGAAAGGCAGCTGGCATATTCTATGTTTTTCTTTCGCTCCCAGTCCAGCATGGAAGTAATCATTGAATAGGTATTTGAAAATCCAATCGAGTTTCCCTACATCATTTTTCGTTTAACGCTTTAAGACCTTCTACGCAGTTGGGTTTTTTGAACTTATGAAATAACTTGTACATAATTATTTTCTTCAAGGTGATCCATTAGCCAAACCAAGAAAACAGATACAAAAACGCTGATAAAAGCACCCTTCTTTCATTTTCAGCTGCTTTGTAAGAATTGTCTAGAACAAGATTAGATTCGACTGTCTCTCAATCACAATCATCTAATCCGATGCTCCCTGATCCCATTTTTTAAATAAGCTGACTCATACTTTCTTTGTGGAATTGTGGAGTATTTTTTTTAAAGGAAAGTTAAGATTTTGTTATAAGGGAAGACTACTTCCATGCAGGACTGGGAGAGATCGAAAAACATAGAATGTTCGAGATGCCCTTTCTCCTGGGCATGCTGTAGAAGTCAGCAAAAAGGATTCGAGGGTTACAGACTTAAATTGTAAGTATAGGAATTAAGGCGATGTGTTGACAACCTGTCACTACAGCAATGCACATTACAATCTAAAATTGCACAGTTTTTTTTTACAGACGTGGCGAAACCGCCTTTTACGAGGCGTTTGACGCTCAGCCTACTCCGTAAAAAGGCGTGATTTTATGTATTATTTATTATGAAAGACTAGTAATTGAATTTCAGTATAATCATATATTGTAATATTATAATTTAGTAAGATGCTATTATTATCCTGAATAAATAAAAATAATAAAACATGCCTGCCTGCGGTTAGCTAAATAAGGATATTTTTAATCACAAATGGGTATGCTCTTGATTCAAGTCTAGACTTGACTGACCTAGGTCAGGGATAAATAGATAACGAGTCGATACTAGAATGAGCTAACAAGAAAACACAATTTAAAATATCGAGTGCTCATCTCCCTAGCCTTATCCCGTATCTCACAGAGTCGGCTTCATAATCTAGAGGATTGAACGAGGGTACTGTTTTTTAAACAGAGCGACTGCCATCTGACCTCCGCAACCAAGAAGGGAAACCAGACCCAATCCTAGATTAGGTCAGAGTTTTCAAGCCGCTAATGCTTAGCACTGGCCTCTGATATGGCTTAACGACTAATATCTACGGTATTAAACGATATTAACCGGGACCAGCGGCTTAACGTGCCTTCCGAAGCACGGAAAAAGCACCGAATAAACGTACATATGAAATATGAAAAAAGAAAAACAGATTGTTACGTGGTGGAATTCGAACCACGACCTCTCGCTCAGGAGGCAGCGGCCCTATCCACTACAATCGGGCTCTCATTAAAATATCGAGTGCTTTTTTATTTATTTTCATTAAACGGCTGAAATACAACCCTCTATTGACCTGACCTATTGACTAGGGTCTGCCGGAGTAGTGAAACCCCATACAAATGTAACTGCCTCCGTGGTCTAGTGGCTAGTGCCATGGGCTCCCGATCCGGAGGTCCTGGGTTCGATTCCCAGGGGGGAAAACACAAAGTTGATATTTGAGAATTTATCACTTTGTGAATTTTTCCCCAGTTTGGGTAGGACATTGCAGGCTGAATCACCTGATTGTCCGAAAAGAAAAAGATTTCGTGCTTCGGAGGGCACGTTAAGCCGTCGGTCCCGGTCGCTGTCTTTGATAGTGGTCGTTACACAAAACCATGTCAGAGGCCTGATAGTTGTGCTACTAGGCGGTTTAAAAACTCTGACACCAGGGTTCATCGGGTCCATAGACTCGATACCCACTCGACAGAAGAAGAATGTAATTTCGCTTTTATTCCTAAACAGTAAAACCATACTTAACCAAATTTTGTACACATGACCAAATGCATCATATATATGCTTCTAATTAGGTTTGGTTTGAAAATATTACCAATTACAAAGCAAATATAATTTTAGGCATTTTTTTTACACAAATTCGTATTTTTGGTTGTATTTTGTTAATTCTTTATATTTTTAAACCAAACCTATTAAAAGCATATAAATATAATGCATTAGGTCATGTGTTCGAAATTTGGTTAAGTTTGGATTTACTGTTTAGGAATAAAAGCAGTACTATGTTTGTATGGGATTTCACTACTTCGACAGACCCTTAAGTACACAACACAGTACCTGCTCAACGTTTATTAATATCTGAGCAGCCCTAGAACTTAGTTAATAACTCTGCAACTATTGAGCTTCACTAAGCTAGCACCAAGCCAAGGTGTGGCTAGGATGACCACTTTATTAACGGAAATACTTTAGTGGACTCGATTCTAGATTTGCCGGCTAAATATAAAATCAAAATATATTTGTCACTTTCAGACTACAAAACATTGGAAAAAGACAGGAGAACTATTCTCTCCGGTTTTTGATTTATAATCAGTGGTTTCATGCGTTATCTGTCAGTTTAATCCGCCGTTATATGATATTGTCAGAAATACTGGGGAAACTTGCAAAAGCACGTCAAAATCTAACAGACAAAGTGTTAAACCATAGAGTATAAATCGGCTATCCTCTTTCATATTCATTATTTTGAAAGTGACAGATAGATTGGAGTTTTAGCCGGTGGTATCTAGAATCGAGCCCATTATCACTCTATTCGTTATACCAGGTGTCATGTTTACAGTTGTAAAGGTCTTTTTTCTTCTTCTTCTTCTTCTTCTTCTATCGTGTGAGTAGTCGATCGACCAGATGGGCCCTGGTGTTAAAGGTTTTTAAACCGCCTGATAGCACATCTATAGGCCTCTGGCATGATTTTTGTAACATACATTCATACATATCACGTCATAATCACGCCTTTATCCCTAATAGGGTAGGCAGAGCGCAAACGACCTAATCAAAGGTCGTTCCGCCACAACTGACAAAGTTTTGAGGATAATTTAAGACAAATTTGTAGGTATATTGCCGTAGTGACAGGTTGCAAAATACAGAAACCCTCGAATCCCTTACCTGGTTTCTACAGCATGCCCGGGAGGAAATGCAGCTGGCACATTCTGTGTTTTTCTTTCGCTCCCAGTCCAGTATGGAAGAAATTTTTGTAACGATCACTATTAAAGACTGCAACCGGGACCAACGGCTTAACATGCCCTCTAAAGCATAGAATCTTTTTTCTTTGAAACAATAAGGTTATTCAACCTGCACTGTCCTAACAAAACTGCGGAAAATCTCACTCAGTGATAAATTCACAAATATCAAATTTGTGTTCCCCCCTGGGAAAGGAACCCAAGACCTCCGGATCGAGAGCCCACGATAGACCACGGAGGTAGTTTAACAGTTCTATATACTGTAATTATAAAGAAGGGTCTGAATCCAAAGAAGAAAGATAGAAACAAAAAATATAGCATACAAATAACGTAATTTTTTATTGGTTTTGATTGTTGGAAGCATTTATTAATTTGTCCATCAAATAAATGAAACGTTTTGCCACAGCAGTAGCAAAGTTACTAATAACTTATAACTTCTACCGAAGATTTTCTTAGAAACAAAAATGAAACTGATTAATTAGATTTTATACCATTAAGATAGCTACCTTGATACAAAATTTACCAAAATACGAACGATTATCAACAGTATCTACGTATAATATAATCGTTGTAATACGAAGGTTTTGGGGTGGGATGGTTGAACCTTCTTGTGGTCCACTCGGGGCAAGGGCAACACAGGCTTGCCTGTGAATACATCCGGCTAAACGATCCTTACAAAGCGGTGGTAGGCTCCGCAAGGGGCCGCCTGGCTCGCAACCACCCGAACACTGGAGTCAAGCGCCAAACAGTTTGCTATGTTCCGTCGATGCGTGAGATTGCCAGCGCCAAAACTGGCATCTTCTGGATGAGCTCGCCCCATCGTCGACTCTGTCACTGTCATCCCTGACCTAGTGTCTAGAGTCAGGAGCAAACTCACTGATATTATTAAAAAAGTATAGATGAAGAGACATTTATTTGAGGTCGGCGCAGTACACAAAAAAAGAAAATATATAGCTATCGACGCAAAAGTGCGTCTTTTAGTGTGCGTTTGGTACGAGTGCAAGTTTGTGACGAGTGCGAATTAGGACAAGTGCAAGATTAGTGCGAGTTTGGTACGAGAGCGAGTTTTCTATGACATGTACATATCGAGTGGGTTTTTGAGTAGACCCGGGCATCAGTGTTTTTAAACCGCCGTTAGGTGATATTAATCATAGTAAGGCCTATAGCATGGTTTGTGTAACAATGATAATAGAGATCAACTGTTAAACCAGTCTTATCCTAATCCTAACCAAAATTTACAAGTAATACCTTTGTTTTCCCCCCATGGGAATCGAGCTTCCCAACTTTGGATCAGGGTCACCTGGCTCAGATCACTAAGCCACAAAGCTAGCTACTAAAGTCTAATAAAAAGCCGCCTTGAACATTCCATTCAATTTTCACGCCCTCATCAAAAAACGGAAATCCATCGTAAAAAACGACGCCATCTTTCCCAGCTCTTATTATTTACGAGAACAAATCCCATCAATTCATAAAACGCCATAAATCTTTATGGACTGCCAGTACGATATAAAAACAAAAGAAAAACTCGAAGGGAATTTTCTTTTACGACATTCTAACACAGCTGGTTATGGTAGGTTATTTCTTTTATTTATTACTACAAATTTATTTTAATACAAATGTTATGATTATGATCAGTGATCCGAGTAGGTAGATTCGTTTTACATACTCACGTCACATGAGTCAGCACATGGATTTGCCATATCTCCGGAACTGGTACCGGATGTTGTTCCGGAAAATTTCGTATTTAATATAATCAAATCAAAAACATACAAGTAAGCATTTTTTTTTTTTCGTTACAATAAAAAATAAAAATAATATAAATTTTTATTTGTACCAAGTTTTATTTGGTCAAATAAATTGGTACAAATTTAGTCCGTAGATAAAAGCCAAATTCGACGTTTCAAGTAGATTTCAGAAGTCAATACACAACCCAGGGTCAGATAACGATTCTCACAACACAGAAAGAAAGCGCACTCTACGAATCGAAGTAAGTAAGTGAGCTACCGGGGGGTCAACGCGCGCGCATTGTTCTTAAACAGTCAATGTGTCATGCAGCATAATACGTTCTGATTGGTCAGATGTGCATTAAGACAAATAGCAAAATAGATAAAGTGAAAAAGTACCATGCTTGCAGAGTTATTTATACTTTGGCTAGGTTTTTACTCCACCACCTTTGTTTTTAAGTATTATATAATATCAGTTTCCTAAACCACTAGCGGCACATAACTGAGTGTATTCATATTTTTTTTACTTTATACACATCTGAATTATGAAGTACCGGAAAAATAACAATACTTAATTTTATAATTCCGGAAAATCGGAGGCATATCCACGTTAACATATACGTTTGAGATCAATGACCTCAAATTAATCTACATACTCTGACCACTGATTATGATCGATGACATATAAAAAAACGAGGAAAAAACATTATAATTACTATTTTGTCATAAATTATCATTATCATAATATTGCGACCGCCATTACTGTTTAGACGGCGATATTAGAAACTAAACTTTGTCTAGTCTAGGTAAAAACTGACAGCGATTTAAACGATGACAGCTATTAGTGCCGACGTGACATGTGAACTGATTTCACGGTCGATTTATAGCATAAAACATGCAATGTTTGATTTTATTTGTGTTACCAAAATAATTGAAAGTAGTTGTTAAATAAATGAGTATTGAATTAGTAAGTGTGATAGTAGTTTTAGTGCTAATTCTAACAATGGTAGCCTTTATTTTACGCAGAATGTATTGTCCAAATTGTGCGGAAAATTCGCCATCGGAACCACAATTTTAAAACAATTGAAAGCAGAGAAAAAAAAGTACTTAATCATAAACAACGTCAATCCTTGCTGTCAATCTGTCAATGGCTTACGATCATGACAGAAAGGGGATCATGATCATTCATCATCATGGGATCATCGGTTTCATACTTTGGAAGGCCGCGTTGCTTTGAGGTTTCATAAGAACCAATCACAAAACTACGATAAAATACAGAAGAATTTCAAGATAGCGATGGAAGGTTGTGACAAGTTAAAATTTGTTTTTTTAAACAAACAACATTAGCAGCTCCGCTGGTGCCAATATCTAAATACATTGTTCCAGTTTAAATACTAGTATGATCTGTTTATGAAATCTAGATATTAAATAGTAGATATTATAAGAGCTGATTCAAACCGGAATGACAGTGGACGGTAGCGGAGTGACGAGCACTTTCAGTGTTAAATAATATTAAACTTTGCTCACATACTTCTAAAGACTAGTATCGTTTGAAAAGTTTGAATCGGATGCGTGACTGCTCGCTGTCATTCCGGTTTAAATCAGCCCTTATAATATCTACCATTTAATCTCTATATTGCAGATACAGATTATACTCGTATTTAAACATTAAGGCTCAATTCAAACCGGAATGCAGCCTTAGTGTTTAAGCCTTTCGTGCCTTGTACACATTAATTTATTATTTCGGGTGAAAGCATGGATTGATTTAGATATGAATTACAAAAGTCAGCTGGCGACCACGATTGATGGAATACAATCGAAACGTCACGCATAAGTATTTAAACATTTAATTACCTACCTAAATCAATCCGTGCTAAGACCCGAAAGAATAAAATAAATAGTACCTACATACCTACTTGAAATAAAGCAACATGAAAATTCAAAGTAATTGTTTGTTTTTTTTTGTTTCCGTGTTAATACCGTAATTAAAAACAAAAATATTTCGCATTCCAAAAACAAAATTAGGATTAGCAAGTACCTAGGTAAAGGCACAATAACAAGAACAAAGCCAGCAGAACATCTTCAAACTTGCCTCCTTCCTGATTTAGAAGCAGTCGAGCACACAGGAATAGGAAACAATAAAAATAAAGTTTTCCCTAACAACCTAACGACCAACTTTGGAGCATCTTTAGCTACGGTTTTATCAGGGCATGTTCCAAGTGTTTGGGGGCCTGCGATTGATAGGGCCATAGATAAGGCCCATGAGCTAAGATAAAGTTATCGATCAGCTTTTAAGCATCTTTAGTTACAGTTTTGCTGAGTCATGCATCAAGGCCTTAATATCGATAGAGCCACAGATAAGGTCCCTCGACCCTGCTAACAACTAACAACCTAACGACTAACTTTGGAGCATCTTTAGCTACGGTTTGACTGTGGCATGCATCAAGGCCTTAATATCGATAGAGCCACAGATAAGATCCAACGACCCTGCTAACAAATAATAACCTAACGACTAACTTTGGAGCATCTTTAGCTACGGTTTTGCTGAGGCATGCATCAAGGCCTTAATATCGATAGAGCCACAGATAAGATCCCTCGACCCTGCTAACAACTAACAACTAACTTTGGAGCATCTTTAGCTACGGTTTGACTGTGGCATGCATCAAGGCCTTAATATCGATAGAGCCACAGATAAGGTCCCTCGACCGTGCTAACAACTAACAACCTAACGACTAACTTTGGATCATCTTTAGCTACGGTTTGACTGTGGCATGCAACAAGGCCTTAATATCGATAGAGCCACAGATAAGGTCCCTCGACCCTGCTAACAACTAACAACCTAACGACTAACTTTGGAGCATCTTTAGCTACGGTTTTGCTGAGGAATCTGTCAAGGTCTTTCGATCAATAGGGCCATAGTAAGGTCCCTCGACCCTGCTAACAACTAACAACCTAACGACTTACTTTGAAACATCTTTAGCTACGGTTTTGCTGGGGAATTTGTAAAGGTCTTTCGATCAATAGGGCCATAGTAAGGTCCCTCGACCCTGCTAACAACTAACAACCAACTTTGGAGCATCTTTAGCTACGGTTTTGCTGGGGAATTTGTCAAGGTCTTTCAATCAATAGGGCCATAGTAAGGTCCCTCGACCCTGCTAACAACTAACAACCTAACGACCAACTTTGGAGTATCTTTAGCTACGGTTTTGCTGTGGAATTTGTCAAGTTCTTTCAGTCAATAATGTTATCAATGTGGCCCTCGACACTGCTAACGACTAACAACCTATCGATCAATAGGGAATTTATCACAAAGCACTTTATTTTTTTGGGGATTATGAAAATATCTTACTTAAATGGTGATATTTTCTTAAATAAAAAAACCCTGAATTGAAATCGGTTCAGCTGTTTTTAAAGAAAATGGAATGAAAATCTGTCAAGTGTCAGATACCTTAAATATAATACGTACATACATACATATAATCACGCCTTTATCCCTAATGGAATAGGCAGACCGTAAACGACCTAAACAAAGGTCGTTTTGCTACATCTGACAAAGCTTAATAGAGATAGAAAATAAACAGCTAACGTAATTGCCCATTAGACGACCGCACGTCCATAAACAACACATTATGATTTTTTGAAAAATACCTCATAACATTTGTGTTAACCTTGGCACTTGGGGCCCGGGGCCCTGGCCTAAACCCGGCCCTGTGCTACTACCGCCAGTTGTCCTGTAGCATCTGCTTGTAGTATTGTGTACGAATTTACATGTGAATGCGAGCCGGGGTAATTCCGGAGTCATGACACAAAAGGGGGCAAGGAGGAACTTTACACGAAACTTCTAGAAAACTCGCGCTTTGTTTGTGGAAAATAAAATCTCACCTCGTCTAAATTAGTCTAAACAAACGGGACGGAATAATTTTGGTGTAATCAAAGGTTTTCAAAACAAGGTGCAGGGTACGGAATGGACAAAGGTTTTAAATTCCCTAAAGGGGATCCCCGGTGCACGCCAGCGCCCTCATCAGTAAAAAAATCACTACTCACTGAAAACGCAATTAATCGGAAATCCGGTAGATCCAAGTAGATCAGATTGAAGTATAGGTACTGAAGTTTATTTTAAGCATCATAAATAAATAAATCAGTGTTCACTGCAATTGATAGCAAAAGTGCTAAAAGAGGCTGTTTTTCACAAATTTTCTATCTGTAACTACAACGAACTATAAGTTGCAACTTTATTAGGTTCTAAATGACTTTCATTGTTTTTACCATCATCTAATCTATAAAATTTTCGATTGATTGTGTTTTCAGTGAAATAAGATTTTTTTACTGATGACGGTGCCATTTAGCCTAAGGGAGCCCCTTACAGAATATTAATTTCACCGCTCATTGTTTTCTACGAGTAACTACGTACCTCCTCGGAGTCTGTGACAAAAGTATGTGTATATAAATAAGTCACAGACCGTCAGACTACGTCAAAAAAAAAATCCTCGACCTTACTGTCCAAGGCCCTAGTTTACGAGGCAGACCGAAGAAACATCCGCTTTTAGCGGATATGGAAGAAAATGATCTATCATCAGCGGATGCCGAAGACCGGGCAAAGCACAGGGCAGTTAAAAAAAAGCCGAAAAGCGGATCCCAGCATTAGGCCGGGAAACACTAGGCAGAAGAAGCAAAAAAAGCTTTTTTTCTACGAGTTGTACAGATACCAACGCAGGCATACTGAAAAGTCAAAGATGAATCCAAAGGTTTTGGTGTTTATTTTATTTTACTTGCAATAAAATAATAGATTGTTTTTGACTTTAGGTTTGATCAGTGATTAGACAGTGTCTAGTAGTATAGGTAGTTTTTCCCACCGCTGTTTTACCCAAATTTGTAATGATTTGTCTCAAGGAAAAGCTAGTCCTTTTCATATTCTGGTGAACCTTAGGCTCATATTTATAAAGCGATATCAAGACTGAAAGCAATATTTAGGGCCGTATTTATAATCAGCTCTCACGAGTGACTCACCTTGAGTTCGTATCAGAAATGTCGTTTCAGTACAAACTGGCCTGTCAAATCCATACTTAATATTGGTCTCAAGTTTGAGGTCGCTTCATAAATACGAGCCACATTGTACAGAAATGACATTTCTGATACAAACTCAAACTAGCTGTCAGTCTCAAGTGTTGTTTATCAATACGGGCCTAAGGTTTCCAACGATGAAAGGATTTCTAAATAATTTGAGAACAAACAAAAATACTTATCATCTTTTCTTTCATATAATTATATGCCTTCATCATCCCACTCCATATATAAGTATTCCATCTGCGGCACATCAAAGCTGTTCCACAAACATGGTTCATAATCAGTAGCAGGATCCAGTTTCACAACCCAATGGTTTTCGACATGTTCAGTCATGAATGAGGATAAGATCACGCTAGAATCTCAGCGCTTTGGTTCCGTCATGGTTCTTTTAACTGACCATTTTCCATGTAGCGCTAGGTTAGAATAGCATCACAAATAAATTAACCCATAGAAATCCAAAGAACGGGAAGTAAAAGTAATATATATTTGTGTTGATAAAATATTTAAATTGTGCACGTTTTATCTGCATAACGTTTTATGCTATCACACTTTTATTAGGTCTGCTGTAAGAATTTTCTTTGTAGAAATAAGCAGTGCCTGTTATGTCTTAATTCCTTATGTAAATGTTATGTTTATTTTTATGTGTACAATAAACTGTTAAATAAATAAACAAAACAGTCTTTAATTGCACTCACCAATCCGCCGATCGTGGCATTTGTTAGAGGATGGCTTTTAATAGAGAAGAACCAATCTCCATATTTAATATAAGTAAATAATAATGTTCTTTTTTATTAAAAAAAATTGTAAGTTTTTACTTTAAAAAAAAAATACATCCATACATAATGGGGTAGGCAGAGCGTAAACGACCTAAACAGAGGTCGTTCCGCCACGTATGATAAAGTTTTGAGGGTTATTTAAGATAGATTTGTAGGTATATTGCAGGTATATTGCAGCACCTGTCCCAGGTTGTCAGCCCATCGTCTAAATTGCAATATACTGAAACCATCGGATCCCTTAGCTGATTTTTAATGAAATTAATTATTATTATTATTATGTGTGTTCTACCATATCTCGGGACTATAGAGTCCCGGACTTATTATTATTATCAGCCTGAAATGTCCCTCTGCAGGGCAAAGGCTTAAAGAAATTCATTAAATAGGTAAAAATAACATATTTTTTTTAGGAAGTGTTTTTAAGGATCAAAATATAACTATGTCACTTTTATTAAAACTAAATTAATACAAGGGGGCTTATCGATACATCTAAGGATCCCCAAAAGAAAACGAACATGATCTTAGATGAGCACAAAGAAAAATCGTCAAAGAGGACTTCAAAGCAACGCAAAGTAACGAGATGTTGACTTTTTGTCACGCTATAGTCATGTTTCTTACGATATATAACAACGCATATTATTTTCCTTTACAAAGGTCTACAGAATTCAAAAATACAAATATACTTAACGAAGAGAACTTTTGATTCGGAATTAAGGTGAAGCGGCATACAATGCATACAGGCAGAAAAACAGAGTTGGCAAGATGTTAAGGGGATCCCCGGTGCACGCCAGCGCCCTCATCAATAAAAAAATCATTACTCACTGAATCCGGTAGTTTAGATTGAAGTATAGGTACTGAAGTTTATTTTAAACATTATAATTTAATACTTCTGTATTTGCTAGCAAAAGTGCTAGAAGTGGCGATTTATGGCAATTTTTCTATTACATATATACAACGAACTACAAGTTGTAACTTTATGAGGTTCTTAATGACCTTAATTGCTGTAACCTTAATCTGATCTACCGGATTTTCAATTAATTGTGATTACAGTGTTTTCCTTAAACAAGATTGCTTAGTTGACTAACCTGATTAACCGATAAAAAACTGAAAAGTGATTTTAAAATAAATTCTTTGTGCAAAAATTCTTTATTGCACAAAGAAACACATACAACAGAAATTAAAAGGAACAAACGTGACAGTACAATATTGGCGGCCTTATTGCTAAAGCAGCAATTTCTACAACATTTACACACTATTAAATAAATATTTCAATAAAATATACTGATACATATCTTATGATAAACTAATACATAATATATGCTACATAAGATAGGATACTCTATGTTATATATCAGAGAAATTGGTAAATAGAATATCTCTACATATACTTACTTAAATGATACGATGTATCAGGAATCGTAATAAGTTGCAAAATAAACTACGTGATAATCCTTTTAATGAAATAGATAAACTATCATATGTAAGATACAGAAACTTCTGTAATAAACTAATAAAAAAACTAAAACGAAAATATGAAAGAGAATCCATAACTAGTTCTATCAAAAACAATAAACGTCTTTGGAAAAATATAAAAAATATTACCTATACAAATGAAAACAAAAATGTAAACTTAGAATTAATAAACTTAAAATCTTCCCCTGTAGCATCAGCAAATGATATCAACGAATATTTTACTAACATTGGCCAGCAACTTGCCCTGCAATCTCAGCCTGTGACATCTGACTTAAACATGTATTTACAAAACATACCAGCACATTCTAATTCCTTTGTTCTTATACCGACTGACTGTGATGAAGTTCGCATTATTCTGATGAATCTGAAGTCAGACAGTGCTCCTGGTTGGGACAATATACCGACTTCCTTTCTCAAACTGGCAACATCTGAGGTTGTTCCTGTGATACATGCCGCAAACCTATGTTTGGATAAAGGTATCTTCCCTACCCCGCTAAAACAATCAATCATCACACCGGTTTATAAGAGTGGGGACAGAGAGAATGTAAATAACTATAGGCCAATTTCAGTGCTGCCAGAAATATCTAAAATTTTGGAAAAACTTCTCAATAAGAGACTGCTTAACTATTTAACTAAATACCAAATACTATCTCCAAACCAATTCGGTTTCCGCCAAGGAATGTCAACTGAGGATGAAGTTGCTACACTTACCTCAACTGTAATCGAAAATGTCGACAAAAATAAAAAATGTATATCAGTTTTTCTGGACTTAAAAAATACTTTCGATACCGTCTCTCTTCCCATCCTCATTCACAAGCTGGAGATGATTGGTCTAAGAGGGTCTTCTCTAAACTTGTTTAGTAGTTATTTGTCGGGCAGAAAACAATGCGTTAGGTTGGAAAACTGTACTAGTGAATATATGGATGTGTCATTCGGCGTGCCACAGGGCAGCGTTCTTGGTCCTACGCTTTTTCTGATTTATATTAATGATTTATGCAATAAAACGCTAAAATCCTTTCGTATGCTGATGATACAGCCATTGTGTTTGCTGGTGATACGTGGGATTCTGTACAGGCTGATGCTGAGCAGGGACTATTGCAAATAAAAAAATTGTTACAAAATAATTCATTAACACTTAATTCTTCCAAGACAAATTATATTAGCTTCAGTATATATAACACTTCACAACCTGATGAAAACTTTCAAATTCAACTACACTGTTGCAAAAAGAAAAATATCTCTGAGAATGAACTCTGTACCTGCCCTAAAATTGAAAAGGTATCACAGACGAAATATCTTGGAGTCCATTTGGACCGGAAACTTTCCTGGTATACACATCTTGAACATGTCATCTTAAGAATAAGAAAACTTACTTGGATTTTTAAAACGCTCAGACATGTGGTTCCAGGAAAGGCTGCTGGGTCAAGTAGAGATATTTTAAAAGACATATGTATAGCTCTTGTTCAGTCAATACTAATTTACTGTATTCCTATCTGGGGTGGTGCGGCCAAGACTAAATTTCTAGATCTAGAAAGAGCCCACCGTGGTCTGATCAAAGTCATGTATTTTAAGAAAAGATTATTTCCAACGGAAGAATTATACAGTCTGACTAATCTAATGTCAGTTAGGAAACTTTACATCACCCACGTTGTTCTCAAAAAACATGAAAGCATGCCGTATGACCCCACTATTAATAAGAAACGAAGAAAAGATATTGTTACCAAGTCTTCTAGAGTCAAAACCGTTTTTGCCGAAAGGCAATACGGCAAAAGATCAGTCCACCTATACAACAAACTTAATATAGAACTAGAAATTTATCCCATGAACCTCCATGAATGCAAGAACGCTGTATCCAAATGGAAAGAGTCTAAATCATACGACGAGTCTGAGCGTCTTTTAACTTAGTTTATCTCACACGCAAAGCCTCACTTACACTACACTTATATAGATACGGTACATGTCTCTCCCATCCATGCATACATATACTCCCACTCACACTACCACCCACACACTTACACACACACACACACGCACACACACAGATTTGGCACTACTTAGTATTCTTCTTCTTCTTATCGTGTCGGCACTACTTAGTATTTATTAATTAATTATAATTTTAATTGTTTTTTGTGTAAAATGTTTTAATTTTCAAATATTTCTTTTTATATTTTATTTTTAGTTTTAATTTAATATGTATCCATAATTATTTCATTACTTAAAATTGGAAGAGCGGTGCCTTCTAACACAGGCCCTTAAGCTTACTAGAAGGCACCGACCCTTAGATAAGTTTTATCTGTAATAGCTTCCAATAAAAACATATTTTATTTTATTTATTTTATACTAAAATAATGACTTTTCTTATAACAAAGCGTAAAAATTGCCTTGTTAGCAACTTTTTTCATTGCATGAAAATTGAAAGCGACAAACTGGCTTTTATTACATCACATGAAGAGACAACTCATGCATTATGTACGGAAACGACCCGGTTACAGTATAAGTAAGCGAAACAAAGCAGTATAACATCTTCAAGTAGTTCTTCATTTCAAACTACCCACTAAGGTCCGTAATTATAAACAGCACTTCAGACTTACAGACAGTTTGAGTCCGTATCAGAAATGTAATTTCAGTACAAAAGGACCTGCCAAAACCAAACTTAATATTACTCTCAATCTTGAGATTGTTTTATAAATTCGAGTCTTTGACCCCATTTTATTCAGCATCTGTATGCCTACATCAGTCTCGACTGCTTCGGCAGAGGTATAAGGGACAGCGTCCCGCAAATTGATAGGGGTTGCTCAGTCAACGAAACTGAACAACTATCACCAGCAAATTCTTTTAGAAAGTTAAAAATAATGCTTTTACACACAAACTGTCTTATCGATGTGGTCATATTGTACGGGAAAGTCATTGGTTCTCATCTCCTAAAAAAAATTCCTGGTAAATGTTGTTCAGTTTCGTTGACTGAGCAACCTCTGTCAGTTTGTAGGACGCTGTCCCTTACATCCGGCATAACACAGGTTGATAATAGCCACATAGATTTACAAAAGTTTGCTTCTGACCAATGTTTTGAGATTGCTTGCCACAAAGTAAAAGTCTACTCGGGGCTTTTTTATGTTACCATTACTTATAATTATGGCTTTCATACATACATACATACATTTAATCACGCCATTATCCCTAATGGGGTAGTCAGAGCGTAAAGAAACTAAACAAAGGCTGTTCCGCCACGTCTGACAAAGTTTTGAGGGTTATTTAAGATAGAGTTGTAGGTATATTGCTGTAGTGACAAGTTGTCAGCCCGTCGCCTAAATTGCAATATACTGTAACTATCGGATCCCTGAGCTGGTTTTTACAGCATGCCCGGGATGAAATGCAGCTGGCACATTCTATGTTTTTCTCTCGCTCCCAGGCCAGCATGGAAGATTATGGCTTTCGACTACAGTATATTAATACGTAACGGAGGTCTCAATAAGTGCTATGTTATGGTAGATAGCAACGTACTCTACGCTACGCATTATTAAAATTCTTGTCACGTCATCATGCATTGGTCATATTTTATTCAAATGCAGTGCTGAAATGTATGTTTTACTGCAATTAGTTGCCTCCGTGAGTTTTCGGGTTCGATTCCCGGCGGGGGACAACAACTTTGTGTTGTTGTTTCTAGTTTGGTTAGAACATTATAGGCTGATCACTTGATTGTCCGAAAAGTAAGATGATCCATGCTGTCGGATGGGCATGTAAAAAGTCAGTCCTGCGCCTGATTTCTCTCTGGCCGTGTCAGTTAATCTGTCCATTCCGAATTAGAGATTGAAGGAATAGAGAGTGCACTTGTGTGTTGCGCAAACCCTCGGGCACTAAAAACCAAATCCCGCACAGATGTCTGATCTCTGAGAGATTGGCCGCCGTCACCGAAAAACGGTTGGTAGGACTATTTACTGCATATTGTATCTACTGTGAATCGGCGTCAAATAACGCGTACAAATCATCTGAATTAGGGAACGTGCGAGTGGTGAGGAATTTATGACCTGGATAAGAGGTTCAACAAAGTGTACAAAGATAAAGCAATGCCTCAATTCCATTACGGTGTGGGTGGAGTTTAAAAGAAAAAAGAAAGAAAAGGTGCTTTTGACTGTGATCTGATCAGCTCGATCGGTTGGCTGCATTTCTATTGGAACTGTTTTGTGAAAAAATGAGTTTTGCCTGCGAAAAAATGAGATATTTTCCCGCGGAAAAAGTTACTTCCTATATAAGTATTTATACCTCCTACCTGAATTCAGTTTATTTTCAACTAGACTTGTACGCAGTTTCAACAGCGGCTTACTTAGTGAGTTTTCCCGTGGGAATAAGATATTTTCCCACCGTTAAAAGTGACATGTGTTATAATGATGACATATTTTTTTTAAATCGGTCCAGTATTTTTTAATTTATTCGTTACAAACATACACACAAATATAAAATACTTTCCTCTTTATTATATTCTTCTTCTTCTTCTTCTGTCGAGTGGGTATCTAGTCTATGAACCCGATGAACCCTGGTGTCAGGGTTTTGAAACCACCTAGTAGCACAACTATCAGGCCTGTGACATGGTTTGAGTAACGACCACTACCAAAGACAGCGACCGGGACCGACGGCTTAATTTATTTATTTAGTTAACAGTTTATTGTACACAGAAATATACACAGAACAATTACATAGGAATCAAGACACAACAGGTACTGCTTATTTCTAAAATGAAATGTCTTACAGCAGACCTAAGAAGTGAGATAGCATAAAACGTAAAGCGGATAAGACGCACACAATATGGATACAAATTAGGTACGTGAACAGTAAACGTGCCTTCCGAAGCACGAAATCTTTTTCTTTTTCTGACATCAGGTAATTCAGCCTGCAATGTCCTAACCAAACTGGGAAAAAAATCACAAAGTGATTAATTCTCAAATATCAACTTTGTGTTTACCCGCTGGGAATCGAACCCAGGACCTCCGGGTCGGGAGTCCGCGGCACTAGCCACTAGACCACGGAGGCAGTTATTTTATTATATTAGTATTATAGAATCAGCATAGATATAGAAGTATAGAAAGGGTTATATTAAAACATACATCCACTTTTGTAATTGATGCTAACAGTACGTGGGACACTCAGAAAGATTTGCGACACTAAAAAAAATTGTTCTACAGGTACATATATATTTATTAAATCTTTTCAATGTACTCTCCACCAGCCTCTATACAAAGATTCATGCGTCTGAACCAGTTTTCAAAACACTTTTTCCAGTCCGCCGTAGACACCTCGTTTACAGCCTGCTCGAACGCAGCCAGCGTATCTTCCGGCGACGAAAATTGTATCCCCTTGAGCTGATTTTTTATTTTTGGAAATAAAAAGAAGTCACACGGTGCTAGATCAGGGCTGTAAGGAGGGTGACCCAGGAGTTTGACTGGTGTGCTGTCCAGGAAGTCCCTCGTTTTGAGCGCGGTGTGTGCAGGCGCATTGTCGTGGTGGAGCAGTAGTCCGCGGAGCCCTGTCTTTGGTCGCTTGTTGCTCACAACAGAAAAAACTTCTGGTAAACATTTGGTAGTATACCATTCGGCGTTAATGCTTCTTTGATCTCGTAAGGAATTGAGGCCAAGTGGCCAGTCAAATTAAAAAAGCTGGCGATCAAAATCTGCCCCCCGCTTCGAGATCGCTTCACTTTGGTAGGCGTTGGTTCATTTTGAAACACCCAAACTGTCGACTGGCGCTTGGTTTCTGGATCGTATTGATAAATCCAGGACTCATCACCTGTTACGATGTCGTAAACACGCCGAGACGAGCCTGCTTCAAATTTGTTCAGCATATCACGGCACCATTCCACCCGGGCCTGCTTCTGAGCGTCGGTGAGGTAGTGCGGCACCCAGCGCGATACTATCCTCCTCACGCGAAGATGCCCTTGTAGAATCTCGTGAACGCTTCCCGATCCAATCTTTAATATGTGCTGAATCTCCTGATATGTTATTCGCCTATTATCTTGGATTAAATTTTTCACTGCTAGCACGTTTTCTTCCGTAATAGCCGTCAAAGGGGACCGCTTCTTTCTTCATCCCCCAAGGTTGGTCGACCGCGCCTAAATTCGTTATACCAACGATACACGGTTTCCTTGGAGGAGCTTTCATCCATAAATGCCATTTGAAGTCTATCGAACGATTCATCCGGTTTCAGGCGACACTTGAAATCGTAAAAAATCATAGCTCTAAAATGTTCCCGGCGCAGATCCATTTTTCAGTAAGACACGATACTTTGAATTGGCTCGCAAAAAATGTGGAGGGAAATTTTGAAAATGGAACACACATATTTTTACTTACAAGTAATCATATTTTCAAAAAAGATTCTAACCGGCCAGTCTGCCATATATAAAAACTATTTATCGCAATACTTTCTGAGTGGCCTGGTAGATGTGATTGTAGCTAATTATTACAATCACTTACCATTCCACCCCTAGTTTCAATGCTTTGTGCTAGATATCAATCCTTGTCCAGTGAACAATGTGAGGACCTTTAGACATCCGCCATCTTGAATACAAAGGCCTAGTTCTAGAGACAATGCATTGTATCACGATTGATGCATGCAGACAGCCTATGTGATGCCAAAATAGAACAGTATTGGTATTTATTCTTACGGGCAGAGTGGTATTGTATCAGAAAAGTAGATTGGGGGATAACTATAGGCATCCGCCATCTTGGATACATATGCCTGGTTCTATAGTATTTCCAAATCGGTTTTAGAGTAAAGGTAAACAAAGTGTCACGTCTTTTAATCGAAGATATTGTTTTACAATAAGTTTTGACTTTTAGATATGACAACGTAATGAAATAAAATTGTGAAACTGAATAATTAACTTTACGGAAAGTACCTTCGGAAAGCTGTATGTCCTAAACAGAGCACCTCAGTCCTTTTGCAGTGCGTATAGTGAGTGTACAATGTATCTAAAAACCATTTATCATTCAATTCTAAGATGATTTAGCCATTGGATCATACCCACGTAGTTTAAACATTGTAGCTACCAGACGAATCTACACTACAAGAGTCATATTTTTGAACCGCTCGTATCTGAATTCGCATACGAAAAAGCAACATTCGCATATGAAATCCCAAAATTATTATTTTTGAATACTTTTATACGTATGCGACTCTGCAACGAGTGCTATAAACCACTCGTTTTCTTTTCTACTACTCGAAACCAAAGTAGTCTATTAGATCATTTCCTTTTTCCCAATGGCTTCACATCTCTATATTTAGGAGAGACGTATTTCGCCATCTATGATCATGTCAGTGACACAGACAATCATTTGACAAGTGACACTTTAACTTTTTAATTTTCTTGAATTTACGTTCCGTTTCTCTGCGATTCATTTCCGGTTTTTCAAATCAACAATTTTTGTTAGTGGTAGTGGTGGTATAGAAGGAGTATTTCTGAGTAGAACGAAAACAATTCATGGGATTAGACTTTATTGGCAACACAGATTTCTACTGCTTCAAAAATACGTAAAATCGTGTGTGATAGAATTTGTCTTCGTACACGAATGATTTTCGTATGCGTATTTCAGTTTTCATACGAGCGGTTCAGAAATACGTCTCCAAACCAACACCATCCGATGCGCATAAGTAATCTACATGCTCCAAACGCGGAAGCAGTCATTTTCACGATGGTTTAGTCAACCCGTGTCCATCTCTTACTATAATACTTATTGTCGCCATTTTCCTTTCCACTTCCTTTTCTTTACACACACAAAACTTTGAATTTTCAACTTCGGAAGTGTACCAAATGCAAAGGGCCTATCTATCCGGAAGTCATACATACATACATACATATAACACGCCTTTATCCCTAATAGGATAAGCAGAGCGTAAACGACCTAAATAAACGTCTTTCCGCCACGTCTGACAAAGTTTTGAGGGTTATTTAAGAAGAAGTCATCAGTCAGTGAATGACGATTCGGACGAACCCGGGTAAATCCGGACCTACCCGGATATATCCGGATGCCTTCGGATGCCCGACAGACGTACATCCGGACGCCCAACAGACTATAGGATATAATTTATGACGAGTCGAGAGAATTTACTAAATATCAGTAATAAGAATGAGTTTATTTAGTCTAATATTCAAAGATTTTCTTCTCGTTTCCCATACAAAATGACTTCTTTGATCTGACAATTGGTATGAAAAACCAAAATTTTTGTTTTCACTTTCTGAAAAAAATATCCTGCTGATAGTTGTTCAGTTCCATTAACTGAGCAACCCCTATCAGTTTGCGGAACGCTGTCCCTTGCACCCCGTATTACAATGAAGCAAGAAATAAAGTCCTGTATTTGGATTCGGTTAAAAATAATTTCACTTTTACAGTCGAATAGAGTGTACAAAGCAAAGGGCCGTATATCCGGAAGTCATCAGTCAGCGGATCGCGACCCGGACGCGCTTAGGCAAATCCGGACATACCCGGATATTCCCGGATGCCCTCGGATGACTGACGGACGTACATCCGGACGCCCAACGGACTAGAGAATGTGATTTATGACGAGTCGAGTGAATGAACTAACTATTAATAATGAGAATGACTTTATTTAGTCTCATTTTCAAAGATTTTCTTCTAGAGTGTGTTTTTCAAGTCAACGAATCTCGAATATTTCATTCACAAAGGCAATAAACTTGCGCATTTACCTATATTAGAATGAAGCAAGAAACAAAATCGTATATTTGGACTCGGTTAAAAATAATCACCAGTCAGCGGCTGGGCAGATCCGGATATACCCAGACATACCCGGATATTCCCGGACTCCCGACGGACATACATCCGGACGAACGACGGACGTAAGGATGTGATTTATGACGCGTCGAGTGAATGAGCTAAACATCAGTAATGCGAATGAGTTTATTTAGTCTAAAATTTTAGTTTCTAATTTTTCAGGATGCTATTACTACTATTTGTTACTATACTGTTATTTGAGGTGACATCACTAGCAATTAAAAATATATGTATCCGAACGGTATAACCTAGCAGGAGTAAATGTTTTGTAGCATTTCAAATGATATTAATATGAGGAAACATTTTTTTAGTTTAGAGTTATGTAAATGTATATCTTTTGTTTGTAATTAAATAAGGAGATATGGTATTACTGAATTTTAATTAAAGAAAGATGACGACGTAACAAGATTATAGCGACCTGTGGTTGAGCTGTCATACGTAACTTTAGGATTCGGCTCTACTGTAACGGAATAAAGAAATCAAGAGCATGCTTTGATTTAATGCTTTAGTTAACCACAGTTTGACGTGCCATTTCTTCTATTTCTACAAATCTATCTTAAAAAAACCTCAAAACTTTGTCAAACGTGGCAGAACGACCTTTGTTTAGGTCGTGTACGCTTTGCCTACCACATTAGGGATAAATACATACATACATACATATAATCATGCCTTTATCCCTAATGGGGTAGGCAGAGCATAAACGACCTAAACAAAGGTCGTTCCGCCACGTCTGACAAAGTTTTGAGGGTTATTTAAGATAGATTTGTAGGTAAACTGCTATAGTGGCAGGTTGTCAGCCCATCGCCTAAAATTGCAATATACTGAAACCCTCGGATCCCTTAGCTGGTATCTACAGAATTCCCGGGAGGAAATGCAGCTGGCACATTCTTTGTTTTTCTGTCCCTCCCAGTCCAGCATGGAAGATAGCATCAGCATTAGGGATAAAGACGTGATTATACAGGGCGTCCCACGGCGATGCCACACGGAGGGAAAGTACCTTAAATATTAATGATAGGATATTTTACTGAAAGAAGACATCGTTTAATTTTTAATAATAAGTAGAACTGCATTCACAGTTTTTTTTTAAATCGCCTACCTCAACCGGGAATCGAACCCGCCAAATGTGACAGTAAAATTACATGTATTTTATAATAGCGTCTGAAAGGGCTACTCATAAGCATTATTTTTTCCTTAATAACCTAGCATATTAAATGAACCTAAAAACATAAAATTTTACATTTTATTTAAAAAAAAAAATATTCAAATGCTCAAAATGTGATCCGTTCTGTTGAATACAAATTCTCACTCTTTTAATAATTTCTCTCCCTGTCGATTTACTTATTTTTGCATGGTGGATGTTTAAAATAATACGTCTAAGTTCATTTTGTAACTCCTGCACACTGTTGTACCGGTTCCTGTAAACTAAATCTTTTACATAACCCCATAAAAAAATCAAGTGGGGTTAGATCTGGGGATCTCGGTGGCCATCTAATTTGACCAAAAGTGCCGATCCAGGAAGGAAAATGTTCATTAAGAAACTCGGCTGTTCTCCTACAGTTATGAGCCGGAGCCCCATCTTGCTGGGATATGAGATTTTGTCGATCTGCATCAGGAAGATTATTAATCTCATTTCTTAAAATCTAAAGTATTTCTAGATATCTTTCCGTGTTCAGAGTTCCTTCGTAAAAATGTATTAAGAGAACCCGGTTACTAACAATCCCACACCAACAGTTGAAAGAAAAACGCACTTGATCATTAGTCTCGCGGATTCGTAAGGGAATCTGTCTGGACCAAATGCGATTATTACGCCGGTTGTACATACCGTTGTTACTAAAGTTTGACTCGTCTGACCAAATAATGGTGTTCAAAAAATTTTGATCCTCAAGGATGAGTCTCTCGATATGTTGGCAGAAATTGAGTCGTCTTTCAACATCTCCCGGCCGTAATTTTTGCACTAATCGCCCTTCAACATAACTTTTATACTTATATTTTTTCAGCACGCGATGTATTCTACTCTTTGAAATTCCAATTTCTTCTTCACCTTCCCTCACTGAACTCTTCGGGTACGCTTCAAAGTAAATCAGAATGTTGAGTTCATCATCGCTGACGTTTATTATCTGCTGCTGTGGTTGCTGTAAGCGATGATCAAAACGTCCTAAATTTTTTATATTATCCACCAATCTTTTCAACAGAAATCGAGATGGTGTGTGTCTACCGGGATATCTTTCGCGGTACCACCGCAAAGCTAATTAAATGTCTTTGTGATTTAAAAAGTATGCTTCTATTAAATCCAAATTATTTTGGTACGCCATGGTAAGTAAATTAACACAAAAATTGCTAATAAACGAAAACGAAACTCACAATAAACAAAAGAACAGACGCTTGAAAATGTAAGTGTTCCATTTTCGAATTATTTATTTTTACTAATATCAGCCAGTTGCATGACGCTTGAAAATTTAAGTGTTCCATTTTCGAATTATTTATTTTTACTAATATCAGCCAGTTGCATGGTAATTGTGAGCTCATGAAGAAGTACCTACTACACTTTATGTATCACTTTATTATTATCATGTACTTATACCACGGAAATCTCGTATCTCAAGTGGGTAGATCTTTGAAATGATAATGTTAATTGTTGGAAGCATAGCCAAGTCAGAGAAAATATCTCTGAACAAAAATTTAATATGCTAGGTTATTAAGGAAAAAATAATGCTTATGAATACACAATAAACCAAGGCCTATCTTGGTTCGCTTCCGGGCCTTCAGTAAACGCAGTCTCGTGTGGGATAGCAAAACCAGCCTCAAGAGTTCGGGTGTCACCATATCTGAGTTCCTGACAAAATCACGTCACGACGTCTTTAAACGAGCTCGCGAACATTTTGGCGTCAAGCAGTGCTGGACCACAGAAGGCAGGGTCACTATTCTTCTCCCAGATAAATCTCGACGCAAGGTTGAAGGCCTGTCCGAGCTTGAGGCACTTATTGAGCGGTTCCCGACGCCACAACATAGTGCTGTTGCTCACGTTCCTGCGCAGATCGAGACGGATAAGGGCGTCCCAGCTTCTGGCGAGGCAGGCGGCAAGTCAGCACCGAGTCGAACCAGGTCGGGACTTCGAATGCAGCCATCGGCCAAAGCCAGCAACTCGAAGCAGAAATCCGCAACGCCAAAGTAAACAAACTGCCAACTGCCCTCCGTATTTGGTAGCTTTATACTTTTGTTTTCATATATATTTTCAACTCACGCATGTCTAAGGTAATTACAAAAAGTTATTTCCAAATTTATATTTTGCAAGGCAGTATATAGTAAATACTAGGTTATGTTGGTGTCATGTCATGCCTTGCCTGTCATTGTCATTATGACGTTTATTTGTTGCGTTTTGATACATATTAATTTTAATTTATTTCATATATTTTTATTTTACTTTTTTAATTACCATTTTTCCATTTAGATAGGCAAAGAGCGCAAGCCCTTGCAGCCTAGTCTTTGGTTTTTGTCTAGTGTTTTTTAATTTATTTATTTTTTCTATTTGAGACTGGCTACTAGCTTGCTGAGCTCTATTAAATGTGAGGGGATAAAATTAATTGTTATTTTTATACTTAAAAGCCGGGTATTATGGCCAAGGCCACTATTTAAGTACCTTTATCATAGTCAAGTAGGTTTATTTAATTTTTTTTTTTACAATTTTATTTTATATTTTTAAATTATTTATTTTATTTTATGCATGATGTTGACGACTCGTTTTTCTCCTGCTCTTCTTCTTGTGCGTCTGATAAGGACTATGCTAGCGCTTTCACTGATGACTCAGTTCTCCTGTGTGATCTATTACAATCCACACTGCAAAGTAAAGCTAGGAACTTTAACATCGTGCACATAAATGCGCAAAGTGTTCCGGCACACTACTCTGACCTTCTGTCCTCCTTTGATTGCGCTGTTGTGGACGCAGTTCTTATCTCAGAGACATTTCTAAAGCCCCCTCTCGCATCCACTCAGTATCCTTTACCGGGATATCGACTTCTACGCAATGACAGGACGGATAGGGGAGGAGGCGGTGTTGCTATTTATCTTCGAGCGGACATTCCCTGTAAAGTGGTCGATGCTTCCCCTAGTGTTTATTCACAGTCTGCTGAACACTTATTTCTAGAGGTTACCTTCCAGCATTCAAAGATTTTATTGGGTGTCTTCTATAGTCCTTCATCCCACATCGACTACTTTACTTCGTTGGAATGCAAACTTGAAATGCTTGCCCGCCTTTACGATCACACCATTATTTTAGGTGACTTTAACACATGTCTTCTTGGCCATACAACACAAGCCCAAATCCGTGCCGATAAATTCCGTTCCATAATCAGCTCCCTTAACATGCATATTCTCCCTTTATCTGCTACTCACCATGCCCCCCAATATCCAAATCCAACCTTGTTAGATCTAATCCTAGTCTCCAATTCCGATATGGTCGCTAATCATGGTCAGCTTAATGCTCCCTTTTCCTATCACGACCTTATCTATTTATCTTATAAAATCCGCCCTCCGAAACGCAAACCTAAATTCCTCCTCCTTCGCAGTTTTAGAGGTATCAATATGGAGCTTCTGTTATCCGATGCGTTAAGTGCTGATTGGTCCATAGTATTCACTCTTCGGTCGGTTGATGAGAAAGTGGCTGCTTTTGGTGAGACATTGACTGCTCTTTTTAATGTCCATGCTCCGATTAAAAGAGTGAAGGTAAGGCGACCGCCAGCACCGTGGCTGACCGATGAGGTGAAAAAAATGATGGCGAAACGGGATAAGGCAAAACGTATGTTTAAGCGGAATCCGTCTGAGGTGAACTTAGAATGTTACAAAAAGCTACGAAACCGCTGCAATCGTTTGTGTAGAGATGCCAAAAGACGCCACATTCACCACAATATTGAAAATTTACCAAACTTTCAGGTCTGGCGTTTCTTAAAAACTCTGGGTATCGGTAAGTCATCCCATGAATGTACTTTAGATATTGACCTCAATGCGCTTAACTTGCACTTTTCCTCTCCTCCAGTTATATTAGAAGACTCTGTCAAATCTAGTACTTTAGATCGTATTTTACAATTACCGATCCCAAAGTGTACATCTTTCTCTTTTTCACCTGCAGCTGAGAGTGACGTTAGGAGATCCCTTCGATCCATCTCCACCAAGGCGGTGGGTGACGATGGTATTCATCTTCAGATGATTCTGCCGTTGCTTGACGTATTGGTTCCTATAATTACCCACATCCTCAATTTCTCCTTAAAGACAGGCTCTTTTCCATCCATGTGGAAAAAAGCGCATGTCATTCCCTTGCCCAAAATATCCAATCCTACCTCTTTGTCACAATTTCGTCCTATATCTATACTCCCCATCCTTTCCAAAGTCCTGGAGAGCATCGTACAGAGACAGTTGTCCTCGTTTTTAAACCGGAATAATCTGTTGAGCCAATTTCAATCTGGTTTTCGTCCAGGCCACAGTACAGTTACGGCACTTCTAAAGGTCTCAGATGACATTCGCCAAGCTATGGACAATAAAGAGTTAACCATTTTAATTCTATTGGACTTCAGTAGCGCCTTCAACTCTGTCGATTTCGATGTTCTTCTAGGTATCCTTAAATCTCTTAACGTATCTCATGCTGCACACACTTGGTTTCACTCATATCTTCGGGGCCGCTCGCAGAGTGTCCGCCTTGATGATGCTTCATCGGATTGGTGTGATCTCTCTGCTGGTGTCCCTCAAGGTGGCGTTCTCTCTCCGCTCTTATTTTCGATTTTTATAAACGCTCTCACTACAGTTATTTCTTCTCAATATCATCTCTATGCAGACGATTTGCAGGTATACCGCCATTTCAAGGCAAGTGATGTGCAACAGGTAGTCTCAGAACTAAATGACGATCTTGCAAGGATCTGCGATTGGGCTAACTCGTTTGGATTACTAGTGAATCCATCGAAATCACAGGCTTTAATTATTGGTAGCTCTTATATGCTTAACTCACTTCAGGCACAGGATGTTTCACCAGTTGTTTATGATGGCACAGTTATTAATTACACACCCAAGGCTAAAAATCTAGGTGTAACGTTTGACTGCAGGTTGTCATGGGTCAGTCATATAAATGAGATAAGTAGGAAAGTGCATTATTCCTTTCAGTCCCTTAAGCGCTTACAAAGGTTCCTACCTCTTAAAACTAAAATTGTCCTCGCCCAATCCCTCCTTCTTCCTCTCCTTGACTATGCGGATGTCTGTTTCCTCGACGCCACGGAGGAGATGCTGAATAAGCTGGAGAGACTACAGAATCTGTGCATACGATACATCTATGGGCTACGCAAGTACGATCACATTTCGCAGTACAGATCTGAATTAAAATGGCTACCCATTCGTCGACGTCGCGATGTGCATGTTCTGTCGACTTTGTACCAAATACTGAACAACCCAGTCACTCCGCTTTACCTCCGTGAGCGCTTCCAGTATATGGTCCCTCGTGGGCAACCATGTCGGACCATTAGATCCCTCCTCCTGAAAATCCCTTCCCACTCCTCAACCTGTTATGGCAACTCGTTTTCGGTGCATTCTGTGCGTTTGTGGAACTCCTTGCCACATGAAATCCGTGCAAGCCCTTCTTTGGATGTTTTTAAGAGAAGAGTGAAGGAGCATTTCTTATCCTCATAAATGTATTCATATGTCGAATTATTTTTACTATATTTAAGTGTGTATAATATATATTTATTTATATACCACGTATTGTATGTACTAATATTATTTATATAATTATTTAGTTAGTATTTATACTTATGTATGTAAGGATATTTATATGTAGTTTATTATAGTTTTTGCGTACACTCTTGCCTGCTGTTATCTATATATATTTTTTCCTCTCACACGGTAAGCTGGAAGACAACTCAAATATTTTGAGTTAAGCTCGCCTTTGTACATAATGTATCTAGATTAAGTTAATTTTAAGAATATCTGTGTGTACAATAAAGAATTAAGAACATGAGTAGCCCTTTCAGACGCTTTTATAAAATACATGTAATTTTACTGTCACATTTGGCGGGTTCAATTCCCGGTAGAGGTAGGCGATTTTAAAAATATCTGTGAATGCAGTTCTACTTATTATTAAAAAATTAAACGATGTCTTCTTTCAGTAAAATATCCTATCATTAATATTTAAGGTACTTTCCCTCCATGTGGCATCGCCGTGGGACGCCGTGTATATATCTATGTATGTTTCTTTTATTGCAAAGAGAGGGTCCAGCTGAGAGCCCGATGGTGTATTGGATATGGCCGCTGGCTCCTGAGCGGGAGGTCGTGGTTCGAATCCCACACCGTACCAATGTGTTTTTCGGTTTTCGAATTTCATATGCACGTTTATTCGGCGCTTTTTCCGTGCTTTGGAAGGCACGTTTAACCGTTGGTCCCGGTTAATATCGTTTAATACCGTAGATATTAGTCGTTAAGCCATATCAGAGGCCAGTGCTAAGCATTGGCGGCTTGAAAACTCAGACCTAATCTAGGATTGGGTCTGGTTTCCCTTCTTGGTTGCGGAGGTCAGATGGCAGTCGCTCTGTGTAAAAACCAGTACCCTCGTTCAATCCCCTAGATTCGGTGGCCAACCCCGTGAGATACGGGATAAGGCTAGGAAGATAATGAGAGGGTCCAGCTGTAAAAGAACCTGAAAACCATCGGCAACCATTTTGATGACATTGTTTTTTAAAATTAAAATCCAAAACATGACTGCACAATTTGGCAAAATGAAATATGAGCTACAATCTTTGGTTTTTCCATACTGGACTAGGAGCGAGAGAAAAACATTGAATGTACCAGCTGCATTTCCTCCCGAACATGCTGTAAAAACCAGCTAAGGGATTCAAGGATTTCTATACCTACGTATATTGCAATATAGGCGATAGGCTGACAACCTGTCTCTAAAGCATTATACCTACAAATCTGTCTTACCCTCAAAACTTTGTCAGACAAGGCAGATTGACCTTTGTTTAGGTCGTTTACGCTCTGCCTACCCTGTTAGAGATGGCGGCGTGATTGTATGTGTGTATGTAACGCTGGCGTTTTACCTAGTACCTATAGGACTTATTAGGTACTCGCCCGGGGCATAACACAGCGTGCAAAAAGGAAAATATATATAAGATATTAAGTAAATAAAAAAGTGAGTGTAGAAAGAAATGAAAATCATAGATAAGTTATTTTGGTGATACTTTATTCAATGGAAGGTTTGAAAAGTTACAATTAAAATCACCTATTTGTTAATAAACTTAAAATTTAGTTATTAGACTACATACCAACTTAAACTATCTGTATACACGGAATTAGGAGGTTACTACATACATACATACATATAATCACGTCTTTATCCCTAATAGGGTAGATAGAGCGTACATGACCTAAACAAAGGTCGTTACGCCACGTCTGACAAAGTTTTGAGGGTTGTTTAAGATAGATTTGTAGGTATATTGCTGTAGTGACAGGTTGTTAGCCTGTCGCCTTAATTGCAATATACAGAAACCCTCGGATCTCTTAGCTGGTTTTTGTAGCATGCCCGGGAGGAAATGCAGCTGGCACATTCTACGTTTTTCTCTCGCTCCCAGTCCAGCATAGAAGTAAGTAGTAGGAGGTTAGACGGATACAAAAAACATTAGATCTAACACCAGTATGTAGATGTTGTAAGAAAAATATTCTAGCCCTATCGGAGTGCGGTAAAAATGAGTTTTAACTTCAGTCTGTTAATAAAATGGGAATAAAAAATAGGTAGAATACATATGCATCAATGATATGCCTAAAGTTTATACCCTAACAAGAATATACCACTTCACTTAAATATAGGAGTTAGGAATACCACACTGCGTTCCATAACTGGCATAACAGATGTCGGTCCTAAGACAGCTCAATTGAAATGGGACTGGGCCGGACAGCTCAGCCGTATGCACCCGAAGCAATGGCCAAATGTCGTCACCCAATGGGTCCCCCCTGACGGACAACGTCGACGGGGTAGACCTCGGAAAAGATGGCGAGATGACCTGGACGCATATCGCAAGAATTGGTGGGAGGTTGCCAAAGATCGAGAGAGGTGGAAGAAGGATTGGGAGGCCTTTGCCCAGCAGTGGGACAGCATAGGCTAATAATAATAATAATCATTTTATCTTTAGATCCCTGTTAACACTTGGCCCCGGCCCGTGTAAAAACTACCTCTTCGGAGAGATAAAATATAAATAATAATGAATATATAATATAATTATAAAAATTAAATATAAATTAGTTCCATTTAAAAACTGTGCCATTCCGGGTTAAGGATTAGTAGTAACTCGTATAACCTTACAGAAAGCTTATAATCAAAGCTTGGTACACACAAAATGCGCCACGTGCTTCATGCATACTAAGGGGCGCAGCCGCCAAGTTATTAGTTTAGTATTTGTTAGCCATTGTTACGTGGACGCCAAAATTGTCTCGAGGAAAGAAAAAAATTAAGAGTTTTCTTACCCATGCTGAAATGGTTAGAAAATAAGTGCTGCATAAGAAAATACGCCTAAGCCCTTTCAGTTTGGTTAGGGGAGAAAGTATGGAGTCTTGAGAGAAAATTCCTGACTAAAACATCTAACACGAAGAAAAACGAGGTTATGAAAAGAAGATGGAAACTTACCAAGTCTTACAAAATTGTGCACATAGCTAGCAAGCTTGCTCCCACCCGCCTATGAACATGTGCTTCTCCACGACCTGCTGGCGGCTATTCATCAGCCTCGTGGTTATGGTTAAGAAGATTCTTGTAAAAAAGCTGAAAGAAATACTTTACTTAGGGAAAAACGCAATGACAAGTTAACCTTTTGAAACCTCAGTAAACCACTGTGCTTACCACTTCTCTTGAACACGTGCATCGAGTTGGGAGCCCTAGCGCTCCGGTTCCGTTCAGGGTACCAGTTAAAGAGGCCGAGACAAGCACTGAGGGAGACAAGCTCGGGCCTCTAAGACCAGAATCCAGAATAGCAAAAAATAGGGCAGCAGTGTCAAACCAAAGTCCTACCAAAACTAAGTTGTCATGACGAAAACAAGAATTGAATGTTTATTCGAAGATACCTCTGAAAATTATAGTAACGTAATAGAACGTCCCATAAACGAAAGGTTACTGATACTGAATTAAAATATTGATCTAAAATGACAAAAACTATTTATATGCCCAATCCTGGCTTGGAATAAAAACTACCAATTTGGTAGAAACGTCCTTTGTTTGATATCACTTTGCTGGTCGTTTGTCTGCAACACACACTGGTGCAACAAGGGTCTGCAAGCGCGTAAGCGTAACCTGTGTAAAAGAGACAGAAAATGTTCGAAGGAAACGAAGATAGGTAGCTGAAGCGCGCGAAAACTAAATGGTTAAGTGGGCGCTTCAAATAAATAAAAAATCACAACGTGAGACATAAAACTATTTCCAACTTAAATTTAAAATAAAGGTAAACAAAGTAACATGACTTTTAATCAAAAATCTTGTGTCTAAAAAAGGTTTTAGATATAAGATGTGACAACATAATGAAATAGTAGTTTTAGTACATACATACATACATACATACATAAATCACGCCTTTATCCCTTGCGGGGTAGGCAGAGCGTTTAACGCCTCGTAAAAGGTGCTTTCGCCACGTCTGACAAAAATTGAGAGCAATTTTAGATTGTAATATGTATTGCTTTAGTGACAGGTTGTCAACCCATCGCTTAAATTTCAATACACTGTAACCCTCGAGTCCCTTTTGCTGACTTCAACAGCATGCCCGGGAGGAAGGGCAGCTGGAACATTCTATATTTTTCTATCTCTCCCAGTCCAGCATGGAAGAAAGGTAGTTTTAGTAATTTAACTAATTTGCCAACAACCATAATTTATTTTTGAAATGAGTTTTTGAATAAAATGACACGAAACTTTGTTTACCTTTGTTCTAAATCGGAGGTGGAAATAGTACTTATACGTATCTTTAGTTTTTATTTATTAAATTTCAGACTTGATAATTTTCCACTCTTATGTCGGTTTATGAGTTTTGTAGGAGCTTAAAAAAAGCACAATTTCACCTTAATGTATTATAATAAACCAAATAAAAACATAAAATATAAAATGTCTGGTAAAGTATGAAAATATTTTCAGTGGAGTGCACGTTGTATATCTAAATTATTTGTTATTTGTATTGTATTGTATTGTATTCTTCTTCTTCTTCTTCTTCTCGAGTCAATGGCTTTAAATCCTTGATGCCCAGAACGTGGCCACATCAACAGCCCTTTGTTGGCGTCAAACAGGTCCTACTGCGTGCAGGTCGCAGGAGAAATGGGGCACGTATTGTATTTATTTATTATTATTTAGCACGTATATTCTATGTTCCTTGGTTTCTACCTGAATATATTTAGTGATATTGGTAAACTACATTCCTTGGATGCCACTTTTATATGATTACCCATTTAATGCTCGGAAATAATAATAAAACAATAAAAATCTGTGTAATTCAAAACAAATACTTTGACAAACTATTTGACAAACCAAAGACAACAATAACAAACATAGACGATAATTTACACCACTGATTAGAGAAGTCGCTACCGCTCCCTAATAGATAGGCTGTCAAGTCCAACTTTGTTGAAAATCTATGAAAACCGCTGTCGCCAGTCGCACACATTCAAAGAAATACATTGTATTGTCAATACACAAAAATGCTCGATGCTATTGGTTGCAATCATTCAGTTGAATAATATATCTATTCCACATATTCTCAAGCGAAAGAAAAAGATATAAAAAAAGTTGCACACAATAAAATATTTTGCATTTTTCGGGCAAATTTTGATTAAACAAAGTTCCTAATTTTGCCCAAAAAAATATAAAGGTGCATTCACACCAGACCTTCGTGACGTAACTGACTTTTACTCATATTCATACCTATGCTGATGGCCAAAATCCATGTTAAGATACTTGTCTTACATGACGTCGCTGATGCAACCAAATACAATTGCTTAATTTGCGTTATCTTGCATACATACATACATATATACACGCCTTTATTCCTAATAGGGTAGGCAGAGCGTAAACGACCTAAATAAAGGTCGTTGCGCCACGTCTGACAAAGTTTCGAGGGTCACTTTAAGATCGATTTGCCAATAATTGATTTGTAATTTAGCCAATCGCCTAAATTACAATATACTGAAACCCTCGGATCCCTTAGCTGGTTTTTACAGCATGCCCAGAAAGAAATGCAGCTGGCACATTCTATATTTTTCTTTCACTCCCAGGCCAGCATGGAAGATGTTATCTTGCATCGTCTGATCTAATATTGCGTCAGTCGACATGGTCTGACGGTGGCGACGTTATCCATGCGGGTTAGATAGTCAGTGTGCGAGCGAGAAAGTATTCGAAACCGCGCGCCGCGGCGTGCTCATGCGTTGTTAAGTATTACTTGCTACCGTAGGTAGTTTTAGTCAAATGCTCCCAGTCTGCTGGGCACCATGTCTTGCGGGGTTGCACTGGATGGAAATTATAGTTGGTCTAACGGTTTATTTTGTTTTTGCCAGATTGTCATAATGCCACTAGAATGTTACTGTACCTACTAGATTCAGCTATAATAATAATATAAATTTCTGTACAAAAACGTTATTAAATACGTTTCTATAGTCAACTTCGAAAAACATAGCAATAAAAATCATGTCAAGTGTCAACTCTGATTGGAGTATTATATATTAAGCTATTATTTTTCATCATAACTTTCTATCATATTCATAAAATTATAACGTATTTTTTGATTTGGTGAAAACATCATAATTGAGGTCTGACGCTCTGACGCTCTGTCCTTTCTATATAATATCATATTCATCGTCATACTGTAAACATAATATCTGATTAAAAATATCATCATTTAGAAATTTATAAGATTTTGTTTGGCCATCGCAAGTTTTCTCCTAAAACGCACCATTTTTGATACATCAGCGGAAAACATAAAAGTGGGACCTAATTGTCCCGATATTAAATTTTTGCCAGTTTGGCATCACTCGGAATTAGGTTCAGCATATATACTACTAGAATTAATAATATGAGATGGACGCTTATTTAAGCTCTAAACCAATTCCTTAAGAAAGGCAAAACAACTAGCGGTCCTTCATACAATTTGTAGGAGGAACACAATTGTCCGCCACCGCCACCGCAAGTGTGCGAGAGGCTTTAAAGCATTTTTCAAATGTTTTTTAATTGAATTTGACAATCGAGACCAACTTGATTTGCGGCTAGTAAATATTTTTTTCTTTGAAACTTGGCAGAGGTTCAAATTTCGAAACAGCTGGTTATAACTTTGTTACAAACATATGGTTATTGACTCTTAATTTGAATTTCTTTTAAGCTGTAGAGAAAAAAATGTTTAAGGGCCGCAAAACACGTTGGTATCGTTTTGCGAATTTCATTGGCAACCCAGCCCAGGGTTGTGGTAAAATTCTGTAAGTTATCGATAAAAATCGTTCGTTTTACGTACAGAAAAGTTCAAAAGAATTTCATTAGACCTATATTTTTGGTGTTTAAAATTATTTTAGATGATTATTTTTGTATAGTTAGATACTCGTAGATAGAGGTATAGCATTAAAAATTGGTTGAGCCAGCAACGGAAGCAAAACAACTGAGAATGATTACATCCAACACAAGATATCTTCATTCGCATAAGATAATTTATCTAATTCGCAGTTGACATTTTGTTCAACATTCTGATTGTCTAAATATTTGATGTTTCATATTAATATACTGAGTAATATATCGACAATCGCTTATTTCGAGGTTATAAAAATCACATAGTATCTTTTTTTTTTCCAATGTTTCTTTTTTTGCCGCCTCATTTCATGCGACCTATACAATAATGGCCAGTTCTATATTTAAAATATATATTTTTTTTAATTCTAACACAATTTTATTACGTTTCGAAATTCATTCCTAGAATTTTACATTTGTCAATCCGCGAAATGACTCTTTTTTCCGGCCATTACACATATACCAATCGCGAAATTTTTTGTTGATTTTTGTTAGATGAACAATACTGTAGTACATAATTATTTCGTAAAAGATCAGTCAGCGTTTGCAATGTAAGCGTAATAAAAATGTGTTTATTAACACATGACATTAGAAACCTCTTAAATGATCAGTGTTTCACTACTATATTATGCATTTATTATACATGTAAACCTTCCTCTTGAATGGCTATATCCATACAAGAAAACCGCGTCAAAATCGGTTCCGTAGTTTTAAACATTTCTTCTGTCGAGGGGGTATTGAGTCTATCGACCCCATGAACATTAGATTAAAGCATACAGACAACGGGAATTGACTTTGTTTTATAATATTTAGTGGTTGGTGATTGGAATTAGTGATGAAAAGTGAAGTGATATACTATAGCTGGGTTGTGGCTTTTAGAGAAACAATGACTACTTACAGAGCATGAGATATGTAAAATTGTATTGTGTAGGTCCAGACCAAAATTTTATACATATCAGGAAGTCGCAAGCAAAGGTAAGTAGTAAGTAGTTAGTGTTTGATTTTTTAGAAATTGTTCACTTTCCGCTTAATGAATGTAAGACTTCCCGCTAAACGAATATCGATATCGACAAAATCAATAAAGTGATCATGGAGCAACACTAGTGATGTATCAAAATTATTTTGCGGTTTTTTCTACAATTTCTTGAAAAAGATAGTGTTTATGACTTTCCGGTGGTAAAAATTCCCTCTTTATTCAAGGTACTTCTTTTCTTATTTTCAGACAAGTCATTATTGCGCAAAATACCATTATTTTCAAAAAGTACCTACTACTAAGCGGCGAATTGTGCAAAAATTGGGCATAACTGAGGTAAGGTTTCAAGCGATTTGACAGATATAGGCGTGGAGCGCCTATTAGTGGCTCGCTTGTCAAACTCACATCGCCTTTCTATCGGGGAGCGCAAGCTTTTACTCTTCTGTGATTTACACAGACGGTCAATTCCTGCGACCTGGCCGCAAAGATTCGCGGATGCATAGTAGAATAAAAATTGAAACTGACAGGAACTTACATTTGCTTATGTTATCAAGAAGAACATCAGTTCGTTCACTTTATTTCTTGTTTATTTTACAAAAAAAAACATTATATTGTGGTTGCTTTAGTTTCTTTGGTAAGCCAATTTAGTAAACTGTACAAAATATAGTTTTTATTTAACTTCGCGATAAAACAACATTTCGGTAAATAACGTTTTTATGTAAAATGCCTATAAGGGGTGTAATGGACAGTGCCCGCAAACTGATAGGGGTTCCCAACTCAACTGATAGGGGTCTGTTCAGTCAACGACAGTAAACAACTTCCACCAGGATTTTTTTTAGGAACTGAAAAATAGTATTGGCTTTTCCATACAAATTAACTGATCGTGGTGGATAATTATTACGGAAAAGCCATTTTTTTTCACTTCCTGAAAAAGAAGCCTGGTGGAAGTTGTTCAGTGTCGGTACTTTTTCAGGAAGTGAAAAAAAGTGTTGGTTTTTCCGTATAAATTGTTTGATCGTGATGGACATTTTGTATGGAAGAGTCAATTGTTTTCATTTCCTGAAAGAAATTCCTGGTGGAATTTGTTCAGTATCGATAACTGAGCAACCCCTATCAGATTGCGGGACGCTGTCCCTTACACCCCTTTTTTTTAGATAAAATAAAATAGCATAAACGGATGTCGGATTGTCACCGGGTGTTTCTAAACTAAATTGACCCTGCTGACCGTGATTCTGGCTTATGACATTACAATTTCAAGAAAAAAGTTTGGAAAGGCATTGCTCAAAAACTATTAGACCTATGAAAGTAATATTAGTATTGAATAGTAGGAAATTGAATGTAGATTCATTTTGTTTTTGACAGTTTATTTCTAAAGCCGATATTTTGCGTAGAAAATAATTTTTCATATAAAAATTAAATTTTATTTTTAATTCTTAATATAATTATAGTTAGCGACACTGCCACCACCGGAGGCGCCAGGCACTCGGAGCCGGTCATAAGGTGAACTCATCATGAGAGTAGAGGGGAGTAGCAAAACGGGTTGGCATTGTTTGGCTTGTAAGGGAGTCACTATCCTGCATAGATACTGACTTTTGAGTCCCTTTTACTGCCTTTTACAGTATGCAGCTGGAACAGTTCAGCATGGAAGGAAATTGAATAAATAACATTATTTATTATTAATAAATTTCACCAAACAGAAATAGTTCGTGCGGGCGAACGCCGTAGTGTGCGTGCGTGCCGCACCGTAGGGATGCGTAACTAGTTTTTGTCGTACGAATTTAATGAAAATAAAAATTTTAATTATTTATTTTATTGAATGTGTGTATTATGTAATATATCACTAATACATTACGTGGTTTGGAGATAATACAATGTTTAGTTTCATTTTGTTGGGATTAACTTTGTGTGAATATGTACCTCACATCGGTAAATTACTGATTTGTTATTTCGTTTTTTTTTTCTTTTTTGGTGAATAAAAAGATAAGTCTTTCGTGAATAAATGGATAAGTCAATTATTAAATAAACTACAACTACTGTATTAATCAATTCATAAACATAACTTGATGAATAAAGTACAATTATCAGTACAAAAATCAATTTTATGATATAATTTTTTCGCGAATTACCAAAAAATTACAAAACTTAAAATTGCTGCCCTGTAAAACTAAAATTTTAGACTTACAAAAATCTTCACGCCAGGCACTATTTGATAGTAAATTTAATGTAGATCATTCTTCTACATATTTAAGTTATTGTTTTTAACGGATAATACTGTGTCGACAGACCTGTTTACAATGAAAAAGGAGGCGGAGGGGGATTAGTATGTTACCGGACGGAATCGTATTCAGCTGGGTGAAATTAGTCTAAACACACCCAGTGACAATCCATTACATTGCATGCCCTTTACAAGCAGGAGAAAAGGGTTTTTGAGATCTGATAGATATTTAGCTACCAGAATAAAGCTAAACGAACATTCACATCTTTTTATGCAAAAAACACATTTATAAAACAAATTATAAGTGTTGCAATACATATTACAATCTAAAATTGCTCTCAATTTTTGTCAGACGTGGCGAAAGCGCCTTTTAAGAGGCGTTAAACGCTCTGCCTACCCCGTAAGGTATAAAGGCGTGATTTATGTATGTATGTATGTATATTTGTTGGAAAATTTGTTAAATTGCCAAAACTATCCTTTTTATTGTGTTTTCATATCTTTGAGGAAAAACCCATTTTAGAAACATGATCGCCGATTAAAAGACAAAAAACTATGTTTTCTTTTATTCTTACAGATAAATCAACAACTACTCGCTTATTTGTTTAACGTTGAGACCTAACAACTCCGTGATAAAATACTTTTACTCTAGCAGTTATTTGGAAATATAAGGTTTTTATCGACTATTAAAATTGATGCCCACGTTATGACAATGTCATGTCTTTTTTAACGGATTTTTTATTGAAAAACATCATAGAAGATGTGTGACTCTCAAAAAGAACCCGATTTGGAGAACACCAGGTCAAAAGGCATCGCTGAAGATGAAACGGAAACTAAAATAGACACAGAGACAGATCCATGTGAATTAATAACATTGCCACCACCAAAGGAGACTTACCAAGAAGCTAAGCAAAATAGTGATGGTGGTATGACGAGGAACCGCAAGAAAAGGACTAAGCGTATTCCTCCGAAAAAGGAATGTCACGAAAAGAATAATTGGGTGTTAAGGAGTGAGTACATTTTCTTTCTATAATTCTCAAGGTTATCAACATTATATACTTCCATGCTGGCCTGGGAGCGAGAGAAAAACATATAATGTGCCAGCTGCATTTCCTTCTGGGCATGCTGTAAAAACCAGCTAAGGGATCCGAGGGTTTCAGTATATTGTAATTTAGGCGATGGGCTGACAACCTGTCACTACAGCAATATACCTGCAAATATATCTTAAATAACCCTCAAAACTATGTCAGACGTGGCGGAACGACCTTTGTTTAGGTCGTTTATGCTCTGCCTACCCCATAAGGGATAAAGGCGTGAATATATGTATGTATGTATGTAAGGAGTGAGTACATTTTCTTTCTATAATTCTCAAGGTTATCAACATTATACTCTCTAGCCTTATCCCGAATATCACGGGGTTGGCTACCTAATATAGGTGATTGAACAAGGGTACTGATTGTTACACAGAGCGACTGCCATCTGACCTCCGCAATCCATGAGGAAAACCAGACCCAATCCTAGACAGTCAGATTTTTATCATTCTAAGTTATTTGATTAAATGGTACGACGCTTTCGTGGTCTAGTGGTCTGAGCCATAGGATCCGAAAGTCGTGGATTCGACTCTCACGAGGGAATACGTTTGTAAAATCACTTTGCGAGTTTTTCCTATTTAAGTAAGGACAATACAGAACCTAATGGTTTAGTGGATAGTGTCACTGCCTCCTGAGCGAAACCCACCACGTACCAATGTGTTTTTCGGTTTTCAAATTTTATATGTACGTTTATAGGGCACTTTTTCTATGCTTTGAAAGGCACGTTAAGCCGTTGGTCCTGGTTAATATCGTTGAATACAGTAGATATTTGTCGTAAAGCCATGTCAGAGGCCAGTGCTAAGCATTGGCAGCTCGAAAACTTATTGTCTAGAATTGGGTCTGGTTTGCCTTCTGGGTTACGGAGGTCAGATGGCAGTCGCTCTCTGTAAAAACCTGAGTACCTTCGTAGAATCCTTTAGATTAGGTAGCCGTCCCCGTGATATACGGGGTAAGGCTAGGGAGATGATGGAAGATGTTGAGTTAGGACAATACAGGTCGAATCATCTGAATGTCTGCTTAGGTGGTTACATTTAGTCGTTGGTTCCGATCGCTGTCTTTATTTGTGGTCGTTACACAAACCATTTCGGAGACTTACTAGCTGTAGTAATATGACACAAGTGATCATCGGTTCGATCGGCTCGTAATTTACTCGACAGAAGAATATAATTAAGTGGTCGCAGAGTATAAGTGGCGCCTAATAGTAAAGTTCTTCCATGCTGGCCTGGGAGCGAGAGAAAAACATAGAATGTGCCAGCTGCATTTCCTCCCGGGCATGCTGTACAAACCAGCTAAGGGATCCGAGGGTTTCAGTATATTCTAATTTAGGCGATGGGCTGACAACCTGTCACTACAGCAATATACTTACAAATATATCTTAAATAACCCTCAAAACTTTGTCAGACGTGGCGGAACGACCTTTGTTTGGGTCGTTTACGCTCTGCCTACCCCATTAGGGATAAAGGCGTGATTATATGTATGTATGTATGTAATAGTAATAAATTGTGTCTAAAATACAAACAGTTTTATAAATATTTTACGATTGGCGACAATCGCAACTAATTCTCGATTTTATAATCCATTATATAATAAACTAGCGACCCGCCTCGGCTTCGCACGAAATTTCCAGTTTTTCTCTACTATATTATGCATGTATTATACAAATAAACCTTCCTTTTGAATCACTCTATCCATTAAAAGAAACCGCATCGAAATCCAAGGCTTACGTATACATAGGGATATAGGGACAGAGAAAGCGACTTTGTTTTATACTATGTAGTGATGACACTAAGCATAAAAGCTATGTATTGCAAATGTGCTCTTAGTGTATGTACAATACATAGCTTTTATTTCGATTATGAATTAGTTTTAACGTGATTTATGTATGTATGTATGTATGTTTAACCCGCGGTTTCGCTCACGCTTAGTTTTAGAGTCTACATAACAACTTCAATACCCTTCTTCTTCTTCTGTCGAGTGGGTATCGAGTCTATCGACCCGACGAACCCTGGTGTCAGAGTTTTTAAACCGCCTAGTATCACAGCTATCAGGCCTCTGACATGGTCGTCGTCGTGAGCTATCTGTCGAGAGCAGACGTGTTGTAATTTTTAATCCAAATTTATTTTAAAATTCGTCTAAAAAATTTGTGATTGGTGGATTTGTGTAAGATTCAATTCCTTGTTACTCATACGGGCCTTATATGTGACAACTCCGCCCACTGGGTGGTCCTGGAAAAGGATAAATATATCTTCGAGTGGATTTGAACCAGCGTCGTCTGCGTCGGAAGCAAGCGAGTTGCCGCTGAGCTGCCGAGCCACGCATCGGAGCAGTGAAATAACCGGTCTCCGTCGAGCGAACGTAGCGCACACTTGCTACGCGCCCACTACGCGTGTGACGTTGGCATACGCCGTTTGCTACGCTGCTACGCGCATGTTTATGTTGCTGCTTGCGGTATAGTTTTGCGCGCGGCTGATTACGCGCGGATGCTACAGATTCTACGTGAACGCTACTGGTTTAATATTTTATATTTGTAACAATTTGGAAGAATATAAGTAAGCACAATATGGCTGCGAGTTGTGCTGGCTGTACTAATGAGATTGATTTGAAAAGACCTATAATTTGTAGTAAATGTGAGCATGCTTATTGCTTGGCTTGTGCAAATATTTCCGAACAACGTTACTGCAATACTTTTACCAAAGAGCATAGAGAGCAATGGAAATGCCCCATTTGTATTTGCAAGCAGCCTAAAAAGCATAATACCAACACCCCAGTGAGAGTTCGTGATACTAATTTGAACGATACACTTTCCATTGAGAATGTTGGAACTAAGCGAGGAACTCAGACAAATATTCAAAACTCGCCACCCAAAAACTCTTATCTCGACGACACAATTCATTCGCTTGCGTTTCGTGAAGTAATACGAGAGGAATTCGAAAAATTATCTGATTCAATCAGCGAAAAAATAGCACAACGGTTTGAGGTGGTAATAAAAAACAACTTATCTGAATTGATCAATAAAATGACCACTTTAGAAACCAGATTAAAAGTTCTTGAAGAGTCTAAAATATGTAACAATATGTCAGAGAACGACGTCGAGCAAAAGTCCAGAGCCCCTAAGTACTACCCTCGACCTCGACATCAACAAATGGTACATCAGATGAACCTACGGCAATTCACGTTCCTACAACAGAAATAGCAAAGGTAACTAACAACAGGTCATTTGCTACAACATTAAAACGCTCATTTGTTAACACCCAGCCCCAGGCAACAGTAGATAAGGAAAAAAACAACTTAGTGCATGATACCACCAATAATAGCACCAACCGTGAAAATATTCCGACAGTTGAAGTTGACCTGACAAGTAACGAGACAGCATGGACTAAAGTTGAGCGCAAACATCTTCGTATTACTCGAGGTAACGCCATTTCAAGCGCGTCACAGCTAGAGGCATCTGCGAGAACTCGTTACCTGCATCTGTATTACGTAAAGACTGGTACGAAAGATGAGCAAATCCGAAACTATTTGAATTCTATATGTGGATCCAGTAACGTGATATCTGTGGAATCTCTGAAAGCTAGAGGCAATTATGCATCATTTAAACTTGGAATAACGCATGATTCATTCGAAAAAGCTATGATGCCTGAGAACTGGCCTCAGGGCATATGTATTAAGCCGTGGTCACAGCCCTTTCGTAAAACAAAATAATAATAGGGTAACCAAGCGATCAAATAAAAATACGTTTAAATTGGGAACCTACTATCAGAATGTTCGCTGGCTAAAGACTAAGCTCCTGAAATTCAGAACCAACTTGGCATTATTGGATGGAGTTGATCTAGTTGCCATAACAGAAACAAACTTGGACAACTATTCACGACGCTGAAGTATGTGGCTCCGGAGAGTGGTCATTGCTAAGAAGAGATCGAGCAGCTCGCGAAGGTGGAGGAGTTTTCTTGGCATACCGTTCGCCGATTCACCTGGAACGTATGTCATGCTACGAGACAGCGCACTGTGAGGACCTTTGGGCCAGGTTTTTAGTGAATGAACATTATATTTATATTAATGTCGTTTACATGCCACCTACAATTAATGAAGAACTTTACTTTGAGTGGTTTAATAGTGTGGAACAATTATGCACAAAAATTCCAAGTGAAAGGGTCATTATATTAGGAGATCTTAATTTGTACAGTGCCAGTGATAACGTAAATAGATATTTTCATTGTTTTATCAATATTTGTAATTTTGAACAGTACAATAACGTTAATAATACAAATGATAGGCTATTAGATGTGGTGCTGACAAGTACGGAGATGGCTGGCGCGGTACATTTACGGGAGGCTACTGCCCACGAATTGATCACCAAAATTGACCCACACCATCCTCCGTTAATAGTGAATTTTGAGTACTCATTTAGGAGCGAGAAATCAAAGACGGATCCAGCAAACGTAAATAGCCAGTTAGACTGGAACTTTGCAAAGGGAGATTTTTGCCAGCTCTATGCTTCGCTCCAAAATATTGATTGGAACTGTCTTTATAAACTTAAAGATTCGGATGTAGCAGTGCAATTTTTTACTGACACGCTCTATAATATATTTGACCATTGTATCCCAAAGAAATTGCGGAAAAAAGGTTTGTGTCGAATATATCCCGTATATTATACAGAAAATATTATCAGGAACATAGAGTTGAAGGTTAATTATCATCGAATGTGGAAAATTACTGGTGATACAACATTCTACGACAGTTTTTCAGAAATTCGTAGTATAATTAAAACGGATATATGTGCTGCATATACCAGCTATGTGCGCAATATTTCTGCTCGAATATTGTCGGATCCGAAGCAATTCTGGTCATTTGTAAGCTCTTTGCGGAGTAAAAGTGGTATTGAGGTCAAAGTTACTCGAGGTGGAAATGAATATCGTGGTGTAGAAACGGCTAAAACATTCGCAGAGCACTTTAGCTCGGTCTTCTTAAGTGAAGAACCCCTCTTACACTGGGAAAGTGCTGACACCAGTGCGAACTCCCATTCACGGCATGTGAATATACACCGCTTTGCAGAAGCTGACGTTGCTGCCTCTATTATGAAGCTTAAAGCTGACTCATCTCCCGGGCCAGATGGAATACCAGCCTTTGTAATAAAGGGGTGTATGGAGTTTTTGCAAAAGCCTATAACTTTTATATTTAATTTAGTGTTGGAAACGGGTTTGTATCCTAAGCCTTGGAAGAAGTCTCGTGTCACACCAATTCCAAAAACGGGATCTAAGACGGCAGTGGAGGAGTACCGCCCAATAGCAATATTGAGTGCGCTAGCCAAGACCTTCGAGAGCACGTTACATTCCTATATATTACCACAATGTACTCCATATATTACTGAAGCGCAACACGGATTTCTTCCAAAACGCTCCGTCTCATCCAACCTTGTACATCTAGTGGACTTTATATCTACTCAATTAGAAGAGAATAACCAAGTCGATGTTATTTACCTGGACTTCCAGAAAGCGTTCGATAGGGTGGATAATGACGTCTTATTATTTAAGTTGGGATTAATGGGTTTCTCATCAAAGTTACTAAAACTATTCGCTAGTTACTTGTCAGAAAGAGAACAATATGTCAAATACGGCTCATTTGTCTCAAGTCCTTATCGAACGCGTTCTGGAATCAGCCAAGGATCGAATCTCGGGCCGTTGCTATTTGTTCTGTTAATTAACGATCTCTCGGAAGTCGTACAGGATTCGTTAGTTTTGCTCTTCGCAGATGACGTCAAGCTGGTCAAAGCAGTAAAAATATCTGGGGACTCGGTAGCTCTGCAAAATGATTTGCAACGGGTGTACCAGTGGAGCTTGGATAACAAGCTTTACTTTAACCCTGCTAAATGTGAGATGATTACGTTTACGCGCTCTCTCACCCCTCTGTTATTTACGTATCAATTAGGCGGAGCTCCAGTGATACGAGTGGAGCAAGTCCGCGACCTTGGTATCTTATTTGATGGGAAGCTGACGTTCCGAGCCCACGCAGAGTTAGTTGCAGTGACAGCTTATCGCCGGCTTGGATTTGTCTTGCGTAATGCTTCTCATATGTCAGACCAAGCGGTTCGTGTACTCTACGTATCACTGGTCCGTAGTATTCTAGAAAATAATTCGGTGGTTTGGCAACCACATGAGAGTAAATACGCTCTAATCGTCGAGCGAGTTCAAAAACAGTTCCTACGGCACTTATATAAAAGGCGCTACGGATACTATCCATTCTTGTACCCAACACTGTTTCTTCAGGGGCAACTCGGCTTTGACTCACTCCAACTTCGAAGATATTTAGCTCTTGCGAAGTTTGTTTTAGGTGTAGTTAACGGTAGAGTGGACAGCTCGTACCTACTACAGCGCTTATTGCGTTTGTCGGTGCCCGACATTAATCGCGGCGGCGTCACGTTACGCCCGCGCCCGAGAGTATTTCTGGCGGAACCACCCTCGCGCACTCTTGCGCACTCGCAGACGCCCGTGCTGCGAGCTATCGCGCTCCTCAACTCCGTTCTTCAAACAGCACCACATTGTGATTTATTTACGAGCTCGTTAGCATGCCTCAAGAATGAATGTAAGAAGAATTTTGAAAGAATGATGCCTGTAAGCACTATTCCTATTTAAGCAATAATATACGTATATAATATTTGTTTGTAATGTTTGTTGATGAATTGTTCTATTCTATGTGTTTTTTTTTTTGTGTAACTTTGTAACGCTTTGGATTTACGTCTGTTATGTTACAATGTATACTTTTCAATAAATAAATAAATAAATGGTTTGAGTAACTACCACTATCAAAGACAGCGACCGGGACCGATGGCTTAACGTGTCCTCCGAAGCACGAAATCTTTTTCTTTTCGGACAATCAGGTGAATCAGCCTGCAATGTCCTAACCAAACTGGGGAAAAATTAACAAAGAGATAAATTCTCAAATATCAACTTTGCGATTCTCCTGGGAATCGAACCCAAGACCTCGGGATCGGGAGTCCATGGCACTAGCCACTAGACCACGGAGGCAGTTAAAATTTCAATACCCTGTTTCAATTACATCTATCTACAGGTTGAATTTGGTTAAAAATCCCTCGAGTCCTTGTTGTTGATTCTTCCATGCTGGCCTGGGAGCAAAAGAAAAACATAGAATGTGCCAGCTGTATTTCCTCCCGGGCATGCTGTAAAAACCAGCTTAGGGATCTGAGGGTTTCAGTATATTGTAATTTAGGCGATGGGCTGACAACCTGTCACTACAGCAATATACCCACAAATTTATATTAAATAATCCTCCAAACTTTGTCAGACGTGGCGGAAAGATCTTTGTTTAGGTCGTTTACGCTCTGCCTACCCCATTAGGGATAAAGGCGTGAATGTATGTATGTATGTCCTTGTTGTCCCCACGTCTGTCTCGTCTGTCGTAGTTCTTTCCTCCTGTATATCTAAACCTCGTTTCCTTCTCGTGTTTTTCCTTTTACGAGGCGTTTAACGCTCTGCCTACCCCGAAAGGGATAAAGGCGTGATTTTATGTATGTATATATGTTTTTTAACAAATGAAAGTGTTTGTATTTCAGGCACAATTCATTTAAAACTGATGGCGCCACTGTCACAGCTTTTGAACCTCCTTAATGTTACTACCATGCTGGACTGGGAGTGAGAGAAAAACATAGAATGTGCCAGCTGCATTTCCTCCCGAGCATGCTGTAAAAACCAGCCAAGGGATCAGAGGGTTTCAGTATATTGTAATTTAGGCGATGGGCTGACAACCTGTCACTACAGCAATATACGTACAAATCCATTTTAAATAACCTTCAAAACTTTGTCAGACGTAGCGGACCTTTGTTTGGGTCGTTTGCGCTCTGCCTACCCCATTAGGGATAAAGGCGTGATTATATGTATGTATGTTAATATCACTACCATTCACTTTCAGATCGCCAGGAAACGAAATCCAATAAATTTCAAGGATTCGGCTATCCTCCGAAATCTGTATACATGGCTGAGGCCCCCCCTCCTCCACCCCCTCCCATACCATATGGATACGCCGCGCCTATGCCCTATCCGATGGTCTATGGCCCACCACCCCCTCCACCACCCCCTCCACCACAGGAACAGGAGGACGATCGTAAGTATTTGGTTTAAGGGGCTACCCTGGGCTAAGTGGCGCCCTCATCAGTCAAAAAAACATAATTAACTGAAAACACAATCAATCGAAAATCTGGTAGATCAGTTTGAGGTAAAAGCAATAAAGATCATTTGGAACCTCATAAAGTTGCAACTTATAGTTCGTTGTAGTTACAGATAGGAAATTTGCGAAAAACGGCCACTTTTAGCACTTTTGCTATCTGTAACTGCAGTGAACACAGAATTATTAATTTATAATGCTTAAAAAAAACTTCAGTACCTGTGCTTCAATCTGATCTGCCGGATTTTCGATTAATTGCGTTTTCGGTGAGCAATGATATTTTGACTGATGAGGGCGCTGGACTGCTCCGGGGATCCCCTTAAAGTATTAAATTTGTCAGAAAATCAATTTAAAGATACTATTAAAAACACATTATGTCGGAAAGCCTATTATGGAGCTCTGATATTTCAGTGAAGCCTAAGAAATTGGCACACATTGCGGTCACAAACCCTATTTTGAACAAAAAGAAGGACAAAAGTAAGAATAAGATAAAAACGAAGGGAGGGGCGCAAAGTGCGAGTTTCTAATGCTTCTTCTTCATTGTGATATAGTTTTATTTTATTTTGTGACATAGATATAATTTAATTTTCTTTGTAATAGACTCGCTTGTGACTTTCTAAAAGTGTTCTTAGGAATCTATTTGGAAATAAATGATTTGACTTTGACTTTCACTTTAGTATTTATATACATACCATGCTGCAGTGGGAGCGAAAGAAAAACATAGATTTACCAGCTGCATTTCGTGACGTGGCAGAACGACCTTTGTTTAGGTCGTTTATGCTCTGCCTACCGCATTAGGGATAAAGGCGTGATTATATGTATGTATTTGTATATACATACAATCACGCCTCTATGCCTTATGGCGTAGTCTGAGCGTCAACGACGCAAACAATTGTCGTTCTGCCACGTCTGACAAGCTTTGAGGATCATTTGCCAATAGATTTTCGCCCATTTTTGTCCTGCGGTTTGGGGCTGCGGGTGCAATTAAGAGAGTTTTCCCGTGGAAATGTCTTTTATCAACATGTATTTGCCCTAAAGTCTAAAATCATTTCTAAGTGGGAGATTTCTTTATAAAAGAAATATACTGTCCCATATTTCTAGCTGTGGTAGTACTTTAGACTTTTAGCTCATCACTTAAATTGCAACCTACAAATCGCTTAGCTGGTTATTACAGCATGCTCTGGAGGAGATGCAGCTATACCACATTCTACTTTTTCTTACACTTCCAGTCCAGCATACAAAGAAAGTGAACTAAAGAAAGAAATGTAAAAATATTAACCTCATTTCATCACAAAACTGACTAAGATAGGCAGGTAACATTAAGGTGGTTCCAGAGCAAAAGTGGCGCCCTCAATACATCATACATTCACGCCTTTATCCGTTATGGGGTAGGTAGAGCATAAACAACCTAACCAAAAAACGTCGTTCCGCCACGTCTGACAAAGTGTTGAGGGTTATTTAAGATGTAGGTATATTGTTGTAGTGACAGGTTGTCAGCCCATCGCCTATATTACAATATACTGAAACCCTCGGATCCCTTAGCTGGTTTTTACAGCGTGCCCGGGAGGAAATGCAGCTGACACATTCTATGTTTTTCTCTCGCTCCCAGGCCAGCATGGAAGCCCTCAATAGGTATACATTAATTGTGTCAAACAGCTTCATGAATATTTTACGACTGGCGACAATCGCAATTAATTCTCCATTTTATAATCCACTAGATTTTACCCGCGACTTCGCCTGCCAAGTTTTTTTTTTCACCTTCGTCCACCCGCGATTATCTGCAGCGTATTGTGGATCTGGTCCGAAAACGTGACGATGGTGGCGGTGAAAGTAGGGTCAGACCCCTGCTCCCGTCATCGTTCCTCACGTACCTACCACACGTTCCCCCTTGTCCATTCCCGTCACACGCGTCCCTAAACAGTCATTATTTCTGTCCAGTCCTCCCAGAAATTCCTCCCGACCATGAGTTGCTCCAGTCGCTTCTGTTCCCTTTCCTCCCGTCCATCCTGAAACTTATGTCGCTCTGGTGCACGTGTATAAAAAAATCATAGATTATTAATACACAACACACATTATAAACTGCCAAAATTGTAACAACTTAGCGTGATGAACTTCATAGCACACTTAATTTTAGCTGCCTGCCCCCTCCCAAGTAAAGAAGCGTGATGAAATGTTATCTATGTTAGTGCCGGTAACAAAGAATTAAACAAAAACAGTTTACGTCATAATCGGTTCAAAAACTTTTTTATATTTGTTCCCTGCCTACCCCCTATGTTAGGTAGAGATTTTAATATCATAAATCGAGGTAACACTGAGTAAACTGAAAAATGTCCTAAAATACAATAAAATCAGTTAATATACAAACTCAATTCAGATCCCAGCCTACTGCCGACCCCCTAAGTAAGGTGGCGTTATTATTTATATCTTTAGTTAGTGTCGTGGTAACACTGAGTTAAATAAAAAAACTCCCCTAGAAATTGATTAAAAACACTAACTTAATTCAGTTCTCTGCTACTGCCTACCCCTTAAGTAGGGTGGGGTGATTATTTATATATTTAGTTTGTGTCTTGGTAGCACTTAGTTGAATAAAAGAAGTCCCATTAAAATCGGGTAAAAACACTGACTTAATACAGTTCCCTGCCTGGTTCCTACCCCCTAAGTACGGTGGCGTGATTACATATAGTCTTTGTTAATTTTTAGGTTATCACCTATAGACATACCAAATTGCATTAAAATCCGTTCGGCCGTTTAGGCATGAAAGACATCACTTACTAAATTCAGTTCCATGTTTACTACCTACCCCCTAAGTACGCCGCGCCGGCGTGATTATATATAGCCTATGTCCGTCTCCGGGTTACCATCTATCACCATACTAAATGTCATCAAAATCCGTTCAGCCGTTTAGGCGTGAAAGAGCAACAAACAGACAGACAGACAGACAGACAGACAGATAAACAGACACACAGACAGACAGACAGACACACAGACAGACAGACAGACAGACTTACTTTCGCATTTATAATATTATATAGTATGGATTATAAAATAATTCACACTAAGCATGAAAACTATGTTAAAACTGGTCACTTTTAGCGTATGTGCAAATTGTGCAATACATTGCTTATACTCCATTAGATAATATTTCACCATTAGCCATGAAAGCTATGTATTGCAAATGTGCTTAAAGTGCTTAATTGCTACCTTAGCAATAAGGCCGCCTATGTTGTACTAGTTTGTTGTTATCTGTTGTGTTGTATGATTTGTATTCTTATGTGCAATAAAGTATTTTTATGTAGTATATATATTCTTTAATGCGAACAAAAAAAATATAATAAATAAACAATTTTAAATTTCGTTCACAAAGGTGAGCTTATCTCTATAAAGAGATCTGTTCCAGCCAACCTGTAAAACTGAATATGAGATAACAATATATACGGGGACAAGACTGTACACGCAATAGACTTTTACATATAACCTAGAACCTACATAAACATACATATATATTACTTAAATAAACATCTATAATAAATAATAATACATACATATAATAAATACAAATACCTACGTACATAAATACTAATTTTGTTGCGATAGGAAGTGCTCCTTCACTCTTTTTTTGAAAGAGGATATAGATATGTTTTGTTATGTTGAAGTGGTCACTTTAAGCGAATATGCAAATTGTGCAATACATTGCTTATACTCCATTAGATAATATTTCACAATAAGGATAAAAGCTATGTTTTGCAAATGTGCTAAAACTGGTCACTTTTAGCGTACGTGCATATTGTGCAATACATAGCTTATAATCTATCAGATAATTTTTCACAATAAGAATAAAAGCTATGTATTGCGAATGTGCTAAAAATGGCCTCTTTTAGCGTATGTACCTGCCTACCCCATTAGGGATAAAGGCGTAATTGTATGTATGTATGTACTTAGGGGGTCGGCAGTAGGCAGGTAACTGAATTTAGTTAGTGTTTTTAACCGATTTTGATGGGACTTTTTTTATTCAATAGATTTTTACCAAAACACAAACTAAGGATAAGGGGGTAGGCAGGGATCTGAATTGAGTTTTTATTTCAACTGATTTTGACAGTATTTTTATCAGTTTACTCAGAGTTACCTCGATTTACGATATCACCATTCTACCTAACGTAGGCGGTAGGCAGGAAACAAAAAATATAGTGTTTGAACTGATTATGACGTTACCTTTTTTATTTAATTCTGTGTTACCTGGGCTAACTTAATATACTTTTCATCACGTTTCTTTACTTGAGGGGGCAGGCAGCTAATATGAAGAGTGCTATGAAGTGCACCACGCTATGTTGTTAAAATGTTGGCAGCAATTCAATTCATGATGTGTGTTGTGTATTAATGATCTGTAAAACATTTACACACGTACACTGGAGCGACATAAGTTTCAGGATGGACGGAGGAAAGGGAACAAAAGCGACTGCAGCGAGTCATGAACGGGAGAAATGGATTGGAGGACTGAACAGACATAATGACTGTTTAGGGACGCGTGTGACGTGTAGTACAGAAGGGGTTTGAGCCTACTTTTATCGGTTACATATTACAATGACAGAAAACATAATGCCTTTACTTAAAATGCATGAACCCAAAATACCCGAAATCTAAACACTATATATTCAAAATGACAAGTATGTATAATACCAATGATCTAAAGTACCTTACGGTCGAATAACCGAAACCCAAAAATTAAATGTACTAAATACTTAACCCTAAAATATTTAACCATAAAAGACTAAACCCAAAAAATAAGGGTAAAATAAAAAAGGCAATCAATCTTTACATTCATTCATTTATTAATCATCTTTACTTGTATTAGTAGGCTTTGGAATAATCTTTTGTTGACTAATAGTTTTTTGACATAAAGTTGAAATAGCTGTTTATTGCAGAAAATGAAACTCAGTTTTTTTGTTATAAGTATAAGTATATTTTCATGCAAAAAATATTGTTTTCTATTAATTATTAATTTTATCATTTTTTAACACTTGTACGTTCAAAATTAATAATAATTCTGTTTTTTTTTTTTTTTTTAAATGGAATTATGGGGTTTTTATATGATTTCATGTTTGTTATGTTTGGTACTCTTTCATTTTAAGTGTAAATTGGTAGCAATTGCTTGTAATAAATCAAGTTTTGATGGATATTCATTTTTTTGGTGGATAATTTTTTCCAGGCGATCATGTTTGTCTGTGTATTTCTTCTTTTTTGCTGGTGTTGGTGATGTCCCTTTTTGAAGTTAGGGGGGGCTCGGGGGGCGCAGCCCCCCGCAATAAAAAATAAAAACATTCTACTCAGATCCGACTCAGTAGGTTAGGTTAGGTTAGAGTAGTGACCCTTTGGAGCGAACGAAGTGAGCGACCGAGCCGCAGGGTGTGAGATCGTTCATAATATCAACTATGACATTGACACATCATGTATTATTATTTTTTTCTTTTTGGTTTTGTAATTTAAGGATAATTGAAAATTTGATAAATTACACATTCGGAATTTTGAAAACTGAGATAATAATTATTAGTATTTAAAATTTCGGAATTGTACAGTAAGATGTACTGGATTAAGGTATTATGAATAATACGGTATTTAGATTTCGGGTATTTTAGGCTCATGCATTTTAAGTAAAGGCATTATGTTTTCTGACATTGTAATATGTAACCCTTTTATCGCCACCATCGTAAAGTTTTTGGACCACACCCACAATAAACTGTGCCTGTTGTGTCTTTGTTTTATATGTATATGTTCTTTGTATTTTATTGTGTACAATAAACTGTTAAATAAATAAATAGACGCTGCAGATAATCACGGGTGGACGAAGGAGAAAAATCTTCGCAGACGAAGTCGCGGGTAAAAGCTAGTGCTATAGTACATAGTAGTGTCAGACTGACATCTAAGCTAGTGCTATAGTACATAGTAGTGTCAGACATGATGTATACAAATGATTTAGTACTTATTTGTAACTTAGGCCATAGGCTGACAACTTATCACCAAATTTTTATATTTAAATAAATTATTATTATAAAGCAATATACAATACATTTATATCTGAAATAACCCTCATAACTTATCAGACGATGTGGAATGACCTTTGTTTGGATTGTTGACGCTCTGTCTACCCCATCAGGGATAGAGCAGTGATTATGAATTATAATTTCAGACTCGACAGGAGATATTGGCTACCCATTTAACGATGAGGATGCGGCACTTTTCGTGTATAGAAGTTATTCTGTCCTTATTCCGATGTTGGCTGCTACATTTGCTAGCGTTTACTTCCTAGGTGGATCGTAAGTTTTTTTGTCGAGTGGTTTTCGATATCGAGTCGACCGACCCGTCGAACCCTGGTGTCAGAGTTTTGAAAGTTCATTAAGTTTTTTTTTTCAAGCCGCTTAATAGCTAACAGGCCTCTACCAGGGTTTGAAATATTTTGTATGGGAAGGTATTTTTTTTTATGCCTATCAGTTTGCGGGACACTGTCTCTTACCGGGTATAAGTACGTACATATAATTATTTTATTTACAGAAAGTCGCTTCCAGGCGATGAAGTTGGTGAAAGTTTTGACCCGACTGTCAAGGAAGGACGTATTTGCACTGCTATGCGTATTTGCTGCTGCTGTATTCGGTTCGTATCCATGACAAAAACATGTATTACGGATATGGATGAGTAAACAAAATGTCATACATTTAGGAAGGCCAAATCTGATACAAACCGAATACAGAGCAGTGCAAAAGCGCCCTTCCTTGACAGTCGGGTCAAAACTTTCACCGTCTTCATCGCCTGGAAGCGACTTTCTGCGCGCATCTTGTATGTATGCATACGTATGTACATTGTACGTATGTCTGTATGTATGTACGTTTTCATATTACTTTATTAGATTATCTTTTGATTGGTCTCAATCACCTGAATGCTCTTAAATTACTGAAATTTATTAAAAAATAATATGGCCATTTTGCGCCGGAAAATCGTACCTAAGTATTAAAAAAACGACTAAACATATCGAGTAGGGTATCAAATTAAATTAATTAACAGGAGATTACAAAAAAATATAAAAGTTATACGTTAAAACTCAATTTATAGTACTCAGTTTTAGAAAAAAAGGTAAACAAGGTTTCATATCTTTTTAAACAAAAACACAATTATACATGTTGGAAGATAAGTTAAATAACTAAAACTACTGTTTCATTATGTTGTAATATCATATAGCTAAAACCTTTTTTAGAAACAAGATCTTCTATTAAAAGAGATAAAACTTTGTTTACCTTTATTCTTAAATTAAGTTGAAAATGATATAGAACAAAAAACTTGCAATGAATGCTTGCATTGAAACATTTTTTTTTGCAACAGTCGGGTATTTTTTACTATTTTTTATAAATATTTTTTTCCCTTTTTTTTCTTGTTTTGGAATATATGATTGAATATTGTAAAATAAAGCCTTCTTTTTTTCAGAAACGGCTTTATAGAATTTGAAGCAACGATTGGAGGATTAATAACGGCAATAATTATGGCGTAAGTTTTTTTTAAAGAAAAACAAAATGTGCCATCCGCATTTTCTCCTGGGCATGTTGTAAAAACCAGCTAAGGAATCCAGGGGTTTCAGTATATTGCAATTTAGGCGATGAGCTGACAACCTATCACTACCTATTTAACTACAAATCTATCTTAAATAACCCTCAAATCTTTATCAGACGTGGCGAAACGACCTTTGTTTATGTCGTTTACGCTCTACCTACCCCATCATCTCCCTAGCCTTATCCCGTATGTTACGGGGTCGGCTACCTAATCTAGGGGATTGAACGAGGGTACTGGTTTTTACACAGAGCGACTGCCATCTGACCTCCGCAACCCAGAAGGGAAACCAGACCCAATCCTAGATTAGGTCAGAGTTTTCAAGCCGCCAATGCTTAGAACTGGCCTCTGATATGGCTTAACGACTAATATCTACGGTATTAAACGATATTAACCGGGACCAACGGCTTAACGTGCCTTCCGAAACACGGAAAAAGCGCCGAATAAACGTACATATGAAATTCGAAAACCGAAAAACACATTGGTACGTGGTGGGGTTCGAACCACAACCTCCCGCTCAGGAGGCAGCGGCCCTATCCACTACACCATCGGGCTCTACCTACCCCATTAGTGACAAAGGCGTGACTATATGTATGTATGTATGCGTAAGTTTTTTTTTCGAAAACAAAGCAGTCGTAAGGTCCGCAAGTGGCCGCCTGACTCGCGACCACCCTCTCACCGGAATCCGGCGCCAAACAGCTTGCTGTGATCCGTCGGTGCGTGAGATTACCAGTGCCATAACAGGCATCTTCTGGTTGAGCTCGCTCCATCGTCGACTCTGTTACGGTCATCCCTGACCTAGAGTCAAGAACAAACCCATTTTCTAATAAAAAAATATTAATCCTCTTAACTGATTTTAGTGATAGCGGTCAATCTTACAGAGATAAGCCATCTGCGCGGGCTAGATTTTAGTTCAAGTTCAGTTCAGCCCAAGTGTTTGCTCAACTAACACACAAGTGCATTATTCTGATTCTGAATCTCTTCTTCTTAGCGAGTGGATTCTTAAGTTGAACAACGACCCGAAGAACCCTGGTGTTAAAGTTTTCAAACCGCCTAGTAGCACAGCTATTACATGGTTTGAATAACGGCTACTATCAAATACAGCGACCGGGACCGACGGCTTAACGTGCCCTCCGAAGCACGGAATCCTTTTACTCCTCGGACAATCTGGTGATCCAGCCTGCAATGTCTTAACCAAACTGGAGAAAACCTAACAAAGTGATAAATTGACAACTATTAACTTTGTTCCCCCCTGGGAATCTAACCCAGGACCTCCGGATCGTAAATCCGTGACCACGAATAATATGCTGTATTTCTTTTGCAGTGTAGCAATAATAGTTATTGTTGTCATCTGGTTGATAAAAAGACCATTTCAGGATAATTGCCCTTATTCTGCTATATTTAATGTTGTCGGGGTATGAATTTACTTTTTTGTGTCATTTATGATCAAGAGCGAATGTCAAATAGTATTCGTTGGAGAAAGAATGGATATGACCAATCCGTTTTGCTATTCAAATAACAAAATGTTAAATAATTTAAAAATTTATTCGTATTAATTTAATCTCTTCCATGCTGGACTGGGAGCGAAAGAAAAACATAGAATGTGCCAGCTGCATCTCCTCCCGGGCATGCTGTGAAAACCAGCTAAGGGATCGGAGGGTATCAGTATATTGCAATTTAGGCGATGGGCTGACAACCTGTCACTACAGCAATAAATCTACAAATCTATCCTGAATGGCCCTCCAAACTTTGTCAGACGTGGCGTAACGATCTTTGTTTGGGTCGTGTGCGCTCTGCCTACCCCATTAGGGATGGAGGCGTGACTGTATGTATGTATGTACGTATATATTAATTTAATTGTGTGCCAAAGTTTAAGATGTTTTCCAACAATGATATGATGACTACATAAAAAAATATTCCAAAAATCGTTCTTAATAAAATCTATTAACTTTTCGAAACAAAACTACTATTACAGTCAGACAATTCGTATGAAGATCTGTTAATTAATTAGTGTTTTTTGTTAAAAAAATGTGAGTGCTCCTTTATTGTTACCGAAATATCACCCTATGTTATTTATAAGACACCATTCAATTAAAATTGTATATATTTTTCATTTTATCATATATTTTTTAATCTGTAACAAAATGGATTGGTCATTTACATACTTTTCGAATAATAGGTTCTTCAGATTTGCTACTAATGGTAATAATAAGTTATTATATTGCCATTATTGTTTTTTTGTTTCCTGAAAGACTTTCCTCACAAAAGATGTTCAGTAACTGTTGACTGACCATGCGAACATCCCCTATCTTCCATCCTATTTACGGAAAGCTATCCCTTTCTTCCATGCTGGCCTGGGAGCGAGAGCAAAACATAGAATGTGTCTGCAGCTGCATTTCCTCCCGTGCATACTGTAAAAACCAGCTAAGGGATCCGAGGGTGTATGTGTATTGCAACTGCTGACAGCCTATCACTACAGCAATATACCTACAAATCTATCTTAAATAACCCTCATAATAAACCTGCTAAGGAAGCCGAGGGTTACAGTATATTTTTATTTAGGCGATTGGCTGACAACCTATCACTACCACAGAATAGTAAAAGCTTGCGCTCCCCGATAGAAAGGCGATGCGAGTTTGACAAGCGAGCCACTATTAGGCGCTCCACGCCTATATCAGTCAAATCGCTTGAGTTATGCCCAATTTTTGCACAATTCGCCGCTTAGTAATACTTTTTGAAAAAATGCCGTTTTGCGCAGTAATAACTTGTCTGAAAAATAAGAAAAGAAGTACCTTGAATAAAGAGGGAATTTCTTACCATCGGAAAGTCATAAACACTATCTTTTTCAAGTAATTGTAGAAATAAACGCAAAATAATTTTGATACATCACTAGTGTTGCTCCATGATTACTTTATTGAATTTGTCGATATCGATATTCGTTTAGCGGGAAGTCTTACATTCATTAAGCGAAAAGTGCACTAATTCTAAAAAAAACAATCATTTTTGTACTAACCGTTGCCTGCGACTTCCTGATATGTATAAAACTTTGGTCTGGACTATAAGTACCTACACAATACAATTTTACGTATCTCATGCTCTGTAAGTGGTCATTGTTTCTCTAAAAGCCGTGGCTGGGTTGTCCCAGCTATGGTATATCACTTCCCTAATCATCACTTATCCCAATCCCAACCACTAAATATTATAAAAGGTGGCGCTGCGATGTAAACATTGCTCTACGTCGATCAGTATATTAAAATTATTAAATACTAATCTCGGTGGATAAAAACTGTAAAAAACTGTGAAGCCTAATCGAAATCGTGTGTATTAGTGTTTGTGAACATTTTGATCTACCAATTTCCTAAATATCTTCATTTAAAGTGAGACGATCAATTAACAGTGATAATCAGAGGTCGGAAATTCGGGTGCAAAAAAAGTAAAAACCCACTGTTGGAGCTACTGAAAGTTGCTACAACCACCTTTTTCAAGATGTTTAGGGCCCCAGTTTATTTTTCTTTATTAAATTGTTTTAGTAATGCCATTGTGTTCTTTGCGTCAATATAAGTCGAAAGTGTTTGCAATTTTTTTTTATATTTGTTTTAATTTGAAAGATATAAGTAGAAATGTGTTTTCAATGTACTGAAAAATATTAAAAATATAAAAATATCATTTGATTGTTTGATATTTTTATTGAATACCATTTAGAAATGATTTCTACGATGCTTTTATTATTTTTACACAAAAATTTGAATGGGGCCCTCGGGGGCCCAAAAGCGTTTTATTTCTTTAAAAAAAATTGCGGAGTAAATTAAAATTAAAATTCGTAATTGGCAAGGTTAAGACAAGATAAACGCTTTTTACTCTTGTAATTTTTTCTCTACGATTGATAGTTTCAGGGTAAATTGATGTTGAAGTTAGTAGGACACAATTGTTCAATACCACGCCAAGTAGTTGTTTTTATGGTGAAATCAGCTAGGTTAAGAAGAGATAGGCACTTCTCTTTCAAGAAAGATTTTTTTCTCTACGGTTGACAGTTTCACAGTGAATTGATGTTAAAATTCCCTGGACACAATTTTTGGGCCTGGAGGCCCCAAAGCGTTTTACTGCTTAAACATTACTTTACTTTTTTCTTTCGTTGTGAAACTATTAAGGTTCATTGTAAGCACCTAAATCCTTAAAATAAGACCAGTCAAGCACTCGCATATATATATAAAAAGAATTTTACCGGATTCGTCTTAATTTTATATTTTACAAATAAGTACATACATACATATAATCACGCCTTTATCTCTAATGGGGTAGGAAGAGCGTAAACGATCTAAACAAAGGTCGTTTCGCCACGTCTGACAAATTTTGAGGGTCATTCCAGGTGGATCTGTATATTGCTATAGTGACAGGTTGTCAGCCCATTGTTGAAAATACAATACTGAAACCCTCCCTGGGTTAGCCGGTTTCCAATAAGTATATCAGAGAAAATACTTGATACTAGGTTACTTGTAATACACTTTTGATTTTGTGTACTTGCCATAATTTACAAACCAAAAATTAAGACAATACATCCTAAACGCACTTAGACAGATACAGTCAATATGCTGACCTTGTCGCACATACTCAAAGAGAGAGATAGACAGGGACAAGGAGAGAGAGAGACAAAGATATTTGGCCAGCGTGTAGGTGTCCTTGAAATGAATATTTCTAGGAAGTTGATAGCTCCAACCTTTTTTTAACAGGTAGTTTTTTGTCACACGCAAAACGTTCAAAATAATAATTTCACCACTTTCTTGCTTCGGCTCGAAGAGTGCGCTTGAGTTGGTTGGTGTTCGGGAGTGATTGTTGATTGTGATAGACTATTCATATTTTTTGACCTCGGCTTTTGTATTCTGGACATCGATTCATCCTGACGATTTTGACTTTGATATTAAAAACGGATTCAGACTGAATTATTTGTGTTTTGGTAAGTTAAAATTCTTAGTAATAATTCTACTTTATTAAATTATGATATAATTTTTTTTATCAATCAATGTTCTTGAAGACACCTTATAATAATTTATTTCAAATTATTAACTTATTTCCACGTTTTTATCAACAAAATTGCAATTACAATTTTTACAAGTCTATTTCAATATTTTTAAATCCCTATAAAATCGCATTTTTTTAAGTGCTTATGTATTTTTTTTTAGGAAACCTGGAGATTTGATTTTTACCTCTGCTTCATACTGGATAAATTATTTCTCATTCATAACTCGATGACTTTGGCCTAAAGGAAATATTATACGAACCCATATTTTATTATAAAAAAATCTTTTTGTATCAGAAAATATTTTAACTGTTGTTTTTATTATTGTGATTAAATAGATTGTGTCCTCTTGGCAAACTAAATAATGTAATTTTGCCGTCCACGATACTGGCGTCGCCTAGTGTGGTTGTCATAGTTATTTAATAATGCATTGTAATGGACCTGTTCAATAAAAAAAATTATTTTATTTTTATTTATTTCATATTCAATATTAGTGTCTTGGTAAGTCAAAGTATCAAATTGTTGTTTTCATTTATTTTATTTTACATACTTTGATTTAATGGCAAATTAAAAAAATTACAACTATATTTTTTTGTACAGAAACTTCATGAAAGTACGATTTTTGAAACATTTTGTTTTTTTAGGTGACTGACTAGTAATTACTCTGACTTCTGCTTGTTTAGCGGCAACTTGGATTTTGTTAGACAACGACTTGTGCTTGTTATTATACGGAACCAGATAAAGCGATTTTTGTCTTGGTTAGTGAAAATAATATAAAATTTTCTTTATCAATTAATGAAATGTTCTAATTTTAGTCAACTTCTAGAATTTTCCTATCTATTATTATTATAATATATATAATGCGATACAAGCATGCATTGCACCAGATACTAAGCTGGCACAGTAGCCTATAGCATACACGTAACAGAAAAGTTATCTTAACCCTCTTCATCGTTTATTCACGCATTGGTGTTTATATTTGAATATAAATATGTCCTTAGGAATCGTTTTTTTTATATAGTATTGTTGTACTTTCAGGAAGCCTGCACTGATTGCTAAACAGTTTATTCAATATGGCAGATCAAGTAAGACCGGATCTAGTAGCTAGCTGGATAGTGAATCACTCAGAACTGATACACGATCCAGCCAGTGGAATTATATTTTGCACTAAGTGTGAAACACAAATAACTTGTCTAAGGAAAAGTTGCGTTGATCGACACGTTAACTCAGCTAACCATCAAGGTAGGGCTCAAACATCTGACACAGAATTTTATTTTGATCTTATAGAATTTTTGATACTGTGTAATATACCGTGGTCTCAAATGAATAATGCCGCATTCCAAATGTTTTTCAATAAATATATGTGTCACAAATGTTGCTGCGTTTGTACTAACAGGGAAATACCATCAGAATCCTTACTAAGAAAAATTTACATGGGCAAATATTTTCCGAACAAATTAAAATCCGCATATATAGCTATCGGGAATAACAAAATTTGGGTTTCTCTTGATGAAACCACGGACTTTTTAGGCAGGTATGTGGTACATTTACTGGTCATGCCACTTATTAGAAATGCACCAACACGGCCCTATTTAATAGCATGTCAAATGTTAGAGGTAGTGACTGGAGTAACAATCTCAAATTTTGTAACAGGAACCCTAAGAAACATGTGGGGGAATACTTTTGAAAATAATGTAAATAATGTTTTCATGTTAAGTAGTGATAGTGTAGCACATGTTGAGAGCTGGAAGACTGCTAAAAATTGACTTTCCAAACTTGATTCACGTTACATGCTTTGCTCACGCGCTTAACCGTCTCGCAGAACAAGTCCGGGCTCAAAATGAAAATATTGATAATTTGATTGCAAATATTAAAAAAATCTTCCTAAAGGCTCCGAGTAGAGTTAAAATTTTGAAGGCCATATATCCTGACATGCCATTGCCCCCACAGCCAGTAATTACAAGGTGGGGAACTTGGTTAAAAACAGTGGCATATTTAAGGAAATATTACCAACAAATTTTCAATGTTCTACAGCGTTTTAATAGTAACGAAGCGCTAAGTATTAGAAAAGCCAAAGAAATTTTGCGAAATGAAAATACTTTTAACGAATTAGTTTATATAGATGACAATTTCAATATTATACAAAATGCAATAATAAAAATTCAAAAAAATAATTTGTCGTTACCCGAGACGTTTGAAATTTTTGACTCTGTGCGATTAGCTTTAGATTGGGCGGGCAACGAAATAATGATTTCTAAAATTGAAAAACTAATGGACCGCAATCCAGACTTTGACCAGATCAGAAACATCAGTGAGAATTTAGAAAGAGGAATTGAAATAGGTGACCAAATCCACTATAAATATGCACCCCTAACATCGGTTGATGTCGAAAGATCCTTTTCGATATACAAATGGATTTTGAGCGTTAAAAGAAGTAGTTTAAAAGCAGAAAACTTAGAAAAAATAATAGTCATCTATTTCAATTCCACACTTACCTCAGATCGTTTGAATGATGCCGATGATGATGAATGATACAAAAAAAGCACAGTTTTAATTTTGCATTTAAAAACATATTTTCCCAGTTATCAGTTTGATGTATATATTTAATAAAAGTACTTTTGTAATTTGTTTCTCGTGATCTATTTTTGTGTATTTCTTCTGTTCTCCTATTTAAAAATTATATATTTAAAATACACCTTAATTTTTTTATTTTATTTTTATAGTATTTTTCATGTTATTTTTAAATATTTAAATTAATTATAAAATATTAAATTAAATTTATTTTTCAATTATTTACTTACATTCTCTTTATTAAAAATTGTTATAAAAATATAATTTGATTATTTTCTTAATTCTTTTTAGTCACATTTTGTTTGTTTGTTTTAATTTTATTTAGTTGTACATTGTTTATTTTATAAATAACTATTGCATATTTTGTTTTTGTTGATTTGTGTGGAAATATAAATATAACTTACATATTTACGTCGTTTTATTGTGCATAACTATACTTAAATAACATCAATATACTCTTTTATTTGACTATTGAATGATGCACTTAAAGTTATTTAAATTTCATTAAACAAGGCAGAGTTGCGAGCTGTAATTTTTTAATATTTATTTATTAAACTGTAATTAATTTCTCTTAAACTGCCGGAACTACGGAGCGAGGACTTGCTTGAAACTATGTAGTAGACATGTGCGATGATCGGCGATGTTTTCATCGGCGTAATCGGAGTCAACATTCAAATGCTTGATAGATTAAATTACGTGCAATCATTCAACAAAAATAGCATTTAAACACCTGTATTGACAATATTGACTCAATTTGAATCCAAAGTGGTCATCTTTAAGTATTTTTTGGTATAGCTGCAGGTGCCGCCTGCCTCTTTTACTATGGTTGAGTAGTCTTTTGCACATACTGGGATAAACGGTCGAAGTGATAAATTTCCTAGAAATATTTATTTGAAAAACACATACATGCTGATCCAATATTCTCTCTCTCTCTCAGTATATGCGACAAGGTCAGCGTATAGAGCTGCATCTGTTTCAATTTGTGAAATGTTGAAAGTACACAATATTATGGTCAAATTTTATAAAGAAAGCCAAAAGTATTTCATGTAACTTAGTAACAAGCATTTAATTGTTAATTTACTATGAAACTATCAACCGTAGAGAAAAAATTACAGAAGCTAAAACGTTTATCTTGTCCTAACCTAGCCAAATAAGAATTTTAATTTTGTTTTTTTCCGTAATTTCTTTGCTTAAGAAGTAAAATGCTTTGGGCCCCCAGGCCCAAAAATTGTCCTAACAACTTTAACATCAATTCACTGTGAAACTGTTAACCGTAGAGAAAAAATAACAAGAAAGAGAAGTGCCTTGCCTATCTCTTCTTAACCTACACGATTTCACCATAAAAACCACTACTTTGCTTGGTTTTGAACGATTGTGTCCTGCTTACTTCAACATCAATTTATCCTGAAACTATCAACCGTATAGAAAAAATTACAAGAGTAAAAAGCGTTTATCTTGTCTTAACCTTGCCAAATACGAATTTTAATTTTAATTTTCTCCGCAAATTTTTTTAAAGAAATAAAACGCTTTTGGGCCCCCGAGGGCCCCATTCAAATTTTTGTGTAATAATAATAAAAGCATTGTAGAAATCATTTATAAACGGTATTCAATAAAAATATCAAACAATCAAACGATATTTTTATATTTTTAATATTTTTTAGTACATTGAAAACTCATTTCTACTTTTATCTTTCCAATTAAAACAAATTTAAAAAAAAAATGCAAACAGTTTCGTCTTATATTGACGCAAAGAACACGTTGGCATTACTAAAACAATTTAATAAAGAAAAATAAACTGGGGCCCTAAAAATCTTGAAAAAGGTGGTTGTAGCAACTCTTAGTAGCTCCAACAGTGGGTTTTTACTTTTTTTGCACCCGAATTTCCGACCTCTGGTGATAATAAACAATAAACATTAAACAAAAGTGTAAAACATATACTGTGTGAACTAAATATGAAAACTATAATAAAACATTTTAAGTTTTAACAGTGTTAAAGTGTTAAATTTTAAATATTAGATTGTAACGACATGTTGTGAAGTGACGCTACAAACAAGTACAATAACTAGATGTCAGTGGATGTCTAAACAAAATTCTGTATAACAAGATCATTAAGTTCGACCACTTATTCAGTGACAGATTTGGCCTAGTGGTCTGGTCACTGACTCCTGCGCAGAACGTTCCGGATCGCGCCTGGACACTCTCAGAAAGTTTTTTTTTTTTTTTTTTTTTATTTTTTTTTTTTTTTTTTTTTTTTGCATCAATTCATTATATTGGCCATTTTTGCTATTTATTTATCAGAAAATAGTGTATTTTAATAACGAAACAAGAAGAAATGAAAAGTATCTTTTTGCTAAAACACCTTGATGGTACTTCTACAGAACCAATATAAAAATAGCGCCTGGAGAAACACATAAAGCAATATCACAGAAGTGCCTTTATTTTATGAAAGAGCAAATCACTCCACCACTTGTGGCACGTTAACCATCACAGGTGCTACCGATTAATGATTAAAATTGATGAATTCTATTGTTTTTAACCTACCAATAAAATGGCATCAACAACAATCTGCACCAAATGTAAACAACAATTGAAAAAGTCAGACCATTGCCTTACTTGCTGCAAATGTAACAAGTCATTCGACTTGGAGTGCGCTGAGGTTTCAGCGAAGCGCTATGACCTTATGCGAAGCGACAAAGACAGGGATCGCCGCCTCACATGGAGCTGCTCCAAATGCTGCAGAAACTACACCAGCAAGCCAAATTCTACGCGCGGTACGCCAAAACCGACGATTCAAGGTAGTCCGGTAACTTTAAGCCCACCAAACCCGGTTATACCACAGATTCAACAAAATTTGGATAAAGATAATAATAACCAAATTTTAATATCTTCTATAAACCGTGAAGAGGAGCAAGCAGTGAGTCTACTACCTGAAAACAATAAATCAACAGATAATATAACCCTGAGACAGAAAGCCACTCAAGTGAACGTCGAGACACACAATTCCTTCGACTCGCTGGATATTGAGGGCGACATAGATGTTTCAGCCGTATCACCACTCCCCAGTACAGATAACAAATTGTCGCGGAGCGTGAATTACTCAATAAATCACAACTGGACTGTACAAGAACTGAAGGAATCAGAAGATTTACTCAAAGCTGAACTTTTATCAACCCAAGAAGAACTAGAAAACACAATTCTAGAAAATAATTCTCTCCACAAACAGGTCGATAAGCTCACAAAAGAAGTAGATTTTCTCAAAATTTTGTGTAAAGCCCCTACAAAGAATCAGGATCGAGACCAAGTAAACGGCAGCCTCAAGAAGAAAAAGAGATCCTCAATGCTACCCCTTTATGGTAACCGGCCCACGACATCCTCCCCCAATACTTCTCTAAAATGCACTACAGAATTTGACGCTACGAGGGAAGGAATGCAAACGGCAATTAATCTACTACAACAGGAGCTCAACTTAGCGAACCAGGAAATTAAAAAACTAAACGAACAGCTTTTAGCCTTAAATAAATTTGAAATAGAAGACACCCCTGAAGTCTTAGTCTCTACTGTACCTAATGTGAAAATCTGCACTAATATGTCTAATCATCACACTCAAACCAACAGACGAAGAACAATGATTTACGGTTCGCAACAATGTACAGGTATCGCTTCTGCTTTGGAATACTCTAGAACCAACACCAAGTATGAGAATTACGATATATTCGCAGAAATCAAACCAGGTGCTCATTGCGATGAAATACTGAAGAATTGTAAAAACGCTAAACTTTCACCAGATGACAAACTGGTGATATGTATTGGAGAAAACGACCGAAATCCCTCGCTACTAGGCTCAGAACTAAAAACAATCATAGAGTCAAATGAAAGAACAACCGTCATTATATTGAAAATATTTAAAAATAGGTATCTAAACGAAAAAAAGCTGAATAGTTTAATTAAAAATATCTGTGATCAGTATAATAATTGTCATTTTCTAGTTTGCAAAAATACATTAGAAGATATGTGTAAATCAATAAACTACATTATTGACTGTGCTGATTATGACAGCAAATATTTAAATGTGACCGAACTAAGGAAATTAATTAATCGCAATAATACAAGACAAAATGTTAAACTAAATGTGTATAAAAAAGGAACCATTCCTTATTACTTCTCTAAACCTAATACTAATAACCATAATATTTTAAAAGAGATTAACGGTTCTCCTACTTCTTGTAAATTTAATGTAAAAAATGATATTGAATACAAAAAAGGAACTATTCCCTTTTATTTTAGAAAAATGACAGAAAATACCTTTTTTCGTGAATCTAAATAAGACAAATGACAACCAGTACAAATACAAGTCTTGTGTAGCAAATGATATGACTAATAGTTTTAAAAACAGGTTTTGTGTCTTGCACCAGAATGAAGGCGGCTTACTCTCCAAAAAAGACCAATTATTATTAGCAATCTCCGAACTAGAAAGTAACAATCAAGCTTCGATCGATGCAGTGTGTATCACGGAGCATTTTGTGCCCAGAGGTGAAGAAAACAACTTGTCACTCGACGGTTACTTGTTAGCAGACTATTTCTCTAGAGAGAAAATAAGTAAAAAAAGATCCATAAATAATCGTGGCGGAACTTGTATTTTCCTAAAAAAACACTTTGACTTTGTACGATTAGATCTGAAATCGTTGGCAACAAAAAATGTATTCGAGTGTTGTGGGATCCATTTGCCTAGCGAGAATATAATATTAATATGCCTCTATCGCATTCCTGATAAAGACAATGTTTGTTTATTTTTTGATAAACTAAATGCTCTTTTATCAAAACTAAGAAATAAATACAAGTCTAAAATAATAATATGTGGAGACTATAATATAGATATATTAACAGTAAAACAAAATTTGAAGTATATAGCAGCTGAATTTAAACATATAGTTAGTAGTTATAACTTTTATCTTCACATCAACAATTATACAAGAGTCACAGATACAACAAAATCCTGTATAGACAATTTTATCTGTAATTTCAAAAAAGTAATTAAAGCTGAAATACATACAAATTTAACATCCTCGGACCATACAGCACAGTCCCTGACGATAAAAGTTAACACAAAGAAACTTCCAAAATATTGGTTCATATTTAAACGAGACTATTCTGATGGTAACATTAAGAAGTTCATCAACAGCATTAAGCAAATCTCATTCTCTACAGTATTCTCACAAACAAATGTTGACAGAGCTTATGAAGAGTTTTTTGAACTGTACAAATTGTTTTATGACTTATGCTTCCCCGTCATTAAAATTAAGGTGAAACGTAACTCTGTTAGGCATAAATGGATATCTAAAGGTTTAAAAGTATCTAGTAAAATAAAGAGAAATTTATTTGTCCAATTTAAACTTAAAGGAAACAAATCAAAACAAAATACGTATGAAAACTATAACACTATCCTAAAACGGTGTACTCGTACGGCTATCAAAATCGCAAATCAAAAAACGATATCTAAATCTGACAACAAATGTAAAGGAGCATGGCAAATTATTAAAGACTGTTCAGGTTTATCAAATGGTCTCCCGCATACTATAACCAATATAATGGTGAACGGTGTAGAATTGACCGACCCTAAGCTAATTGCGAACCACTTTAATAATCACTTTATCGATTCTCTACCAAATACAAATAAAATTGAATGTAAAGAAGCATGTAGACATATAACACCAAGTTGCCATACTTTCTATGCGACGCCAGTAACGGAAAAAGAACTGATGACTGTGATTTCCCAGCTCAAAAATTCAAATGCGGTAGGATATGATGAACTGAGCAGTCACATCATTAAACTGTCTCGGTTATTTATTATTAGCCCACTAAAACACATAATTAATTTGTCATTTGAGACAGGCGTCTATCCTGAAAAACTGAAGATGTCCATTGTTAAACCAATATATAAAAACAAAGGTCAAACAACAGATATGGCTACCTACAGGCCAATAACTCTTATTCCAATCTTTGCTAAGGTATTTGAGCGGGCTATGTATAATAGACTTATTGGTTTTACTGAAAAGTATAATCTAATTGCCAAGGAACAAAACGGATTTCGCAAGGGGAGATCTACTAACACCGCAGTCTATCAGCTAATGGAAACCATTCATAATTGTATTGATAAACGCGTTAATGTGTCAGCTATTCTCACTGATATGTCAAAAGCATTTGATTGTGTAGAGCATAGTATTCTTCTAGCCAAAATCGAAAAATATGGTGTAAGAGGAAACATATTAAACTGGTTTCGTTCGTATCTCTGTGGAAGATTGCAGTGTGTGGAGGTCAATGCCCTTTGTAGTATAAATCAAGCCTATTTGTCAAACAAATCAGATTATAGAGTAAATTGTAGAGGTGTTCCCCAGGGAACTATTTTAGGGCCTCTATTATTTTTATTTTATATTAATGACCTTCCTAGAGCCACCCAAACCAAAATGGTCTTATTTGCTGATGACAGCACTGCGGTTATAGAGTCATGCTCCTTGGAAGGTTACGAAAGCAAAATTGTTAGTACTCTAGACGATATAACGATATGGATGAAATCTAACGGATTGAGTATGAATACAGCTAAGACAAACATTATGCAATTCCATTCCTATTTTAGACAACCTCTTGAATTAAATGTAAAATGTGAAGGCTGCTTGTTGGATCAGGTTTCCACGGCAAAATTCCTTGGCCTTATATTAGACTCCCACTGTAACTGGAAATTTCATGTTGAGAGTGTGTGCAATAGGATATCAAAATTTGTGTACCCTCTAAGGCGTATTGCCTATAGCACATCGATAGAGGCAGCCTTGATGGCCTACTTTGGCTATGTCCAATCAGTGCTGGTTTATGGCCTAATTTTTTGGGGTAACTCTACCGATGCCTCGCAGGCATTTATTGCACAAAAGCGCTGTGTGAGGGCCCTGGAAGGACTGGCACAGATTGATTCATGCAAACCATTGTTTGGAAAATATAAAATACTACCACTTCCGTGTCTCTATGTTAAGGAAGTTGTAATGTTTGTAAAGAAAAATATGGCACTTTATGAATCTAAACGGAAACTTAACCGTAACTTGAGAGGAAATAACAACCTTCTTCATTCTGGTACAAATTTATCAGATTTTTATCATAGGAGTATATTTTACATGGCTGTAACAATTTATAATTCTATTCCAGACGAATTTAAAGAGCTAGATGAAAATAAACTCAAACAAAAATTAACTGCTTGGTTACAAACTAGATTATTTTATAGTGTGACTGATTTTTTGGAGAACCGTGGTAGATTAGTATAGAGTATTTTATTAGGAAACATGTAATAGACATTTTTAACCATTGAATGACATTGTATTTATAATTAATAATTTATATAACTGACATTTTATAGGTATTTTTAAGTTTTTGCGTTATTTTACTGACATTTTTTTATTTTTAATATATAAACAAGCCTTTTGGTGTAACATTAATTATAATTTTTCAACAATGGACAATTATGTTATTTATTAGTCTTCATGAATTTATAATAATTATGACTTGCTGCTTGTATTTGGCTAAAATTAATAACATTTAAAATGAAATAATTTGCAATTATTGTAACCAATACTACATTATCATAATCATATTGTACACCTAACCAGGTAGCTGTAATGGACCTATTATTTAATTATGCCACCTTGTGAAACTTATGGCTAAGCAATAAATTATTTGAATTTGAATTTGAATTTGAAAACAAAACCGATTCCCGCTGTCTGTATGCTTTAATCATTTAAAAAATGTTTTATTTTATCCACAATAACATACAAGAACAAAAACATCACATACAGTAATTTGGGTAATACATGTTATATGTGGAGACTGGAGCCTAAACTAGGATACCCTGTCATATAGGTCACCAGGCCTCCACCGCCGGACTGTTACAGAACAATAGATTGAAGTAAAATATAAAGTAAATAAAAAATAAGTATTCACAAATAAAATAGAAATTAATACTATGCCAATCCGCGAAATTATTATTATTATTATTATTCTTGAGCAGACAGGCAGTCGATATACAACTGATAATGCCTGTATCCAGTTGATTTAGTCAGCTTTCTTTTTTACTTTTAATTACAAGATAATATGAGTATGTATGAAAGTCTGTGTGTGTGTGTGTGTGACGATGCCCATGTGTGTAGTGTGTGGGCAATAGACTTAGATAAAAATTGAGTGTATACGAAAATAAGTATGAGTATATAATGGGCACAGCCCTACGCCGAAAAGTAGGTACCGATATTATTTGTTGTCAGCCACACAAAAAGGTCCTCAGTTTCGTTGTACTGTAGCTTAATTTTAGAAGCCAATTTTTTACAGACCTTTTACAGATTGATTTAGTTTGAGGGTATATGAGTAGTTTTTTGTTGCATGCGTTGTATAAGTAGCCGCCAATGAAATCAATTTTTTTGAAGATAAATGCGGTATTAAAAAATATGTCGTTAACACAGACAGCATAATGACGCCTTTTATTTCATGCATGGTCTGGATCATATGGAGTCAAACAGTGTTTTTTTAAGTTAGTGTAAAGAACGAATAACTTTCTTACCGACTGACACTTGCCAATGGTCAAATAATTCGTTCGTAAGGAAAAAATAAGATCGAAAAGTGGCAACCTTCACAACAGCTCTTTCAGACACTAGAACAGTTTTAGCTGCACCGCCCCATGACGTGATGCAGTAGACAAGAATAAATTGGCAGACGGCAAAGAAGACCATTTTGATTATATCAAAATCGACAATGTGTCGTAGACATTTAAAAACGTACATCAATTTACGAACACGACCAGACAGGAGGCTTATATGCGATTTGAAATTTAAGTGTTGGTCAAGATTTATACCTAGATATTTAATGGTACTTACTCTCTGTAAACGTAGGCACGAACAAAGAATTTAGCAATGATGGTGTCAGGCAGCTATGTGCAATCTTTAAAACTACGTAACCGATTTTGATGTGGTTTTCTTTAATGGGTGAAGCTATTCAATAGGAAGGTTTACATGTATAATAATTGCATAATATAGTAGTGAAACACTGATTATTTAAGAAGTTTCTAATGTCATGTGGTAAATAAACACATTTTTATTACGCTTACATTGCAAACGCTGGCTTATCCTTTACGAAATAATGATGTACTACAGTATTGTTCATCTTACAAAAGTAAACATAACTGTTTTGCGATTTGTATATGTGTAATGGCCGAAAAAGAGAGTCATTTCGCGGATTGGCAAATGCAAAATTCTAGGAACGAATTTCGAAACGTTCCCACTTTTACGTTTTCCGCTGATATGTGCGTTTTAGGAGAAAACTTGCGATGGCCAAAAAAAATCTTATAAATTTCTGTACAAAAACGTGGTACGTAAATAAATGATATTTTTTAATCAGATATTATTTTTACAGTTTAATGAGGAATAAAGAACACAAACCCATACATATAATTACATACCTGAAGGGAAGGACAGAGCTTCAATTGTCTTAATTATGATGGCTTTCGCCAAATCAAAAAATATTTTTTTTTATTTTATGATGAAAAATAATAGCTTAATATATAATACTCCAATCAGAGTTGACACTTGCCATGTTGTCTACTGCTATGTTTTTCGAAGTTGACCATACAAACGCATTTAATAACTTTTTTGTAAAGAAATTTATATTATTATTATAACTGAATCTAGTACAGTTACATTCTAGTGGCATTATGACAATCTGGCAAAAAGAAAATAAACTGCTAGACTAACTATATTTTTCATCCAGTGCATCCCCGCGAGACATGGTGCCCAGCAGACTGGCAGCATTTAACTAAAACTACCTACTGTAGCAAGTAATACTTAACAACGCATGAGCATGCCGCGGCGCGCGGTGTCGAACACTTTCTCGCTCGCACACTGACTATCTATCCCGCATGTATGACGTCGCCAACGTCAGCTCACGTCGACTGACGCAATATTATATAAGACGATGCAAGATAACGCAAATCAAGCATTTGTATTTGCTTGCATCAGCGACGTCATGTAAAAAAGTATCTAAACATGGATTTTGGCCATTAGCATACGTATGAATATGAATATGAGTAAGTCACTTACGTCACGTAGGTCGAATGTGAATGCAATTTTATATTTTTTTGGGCAAAATTAGGAACTTTGTTCAATCAAAATTTGCCCGCAAAATGCAAAATATTTTATTGCATGCAACTTTATTTTTATATATTTTTCTATCGCTTGAGAATACGTGGAATATAAATATATTATTCAACTGAATAATTGCAACCAATAGCATCGAGCATTTTTGTGTACTGAAAATACAACGTATTTCTTTGAATGTGTGCGACTGGCGACAGCGGTTTTCATAGATATTTATACAAAGTTGGACTTGACAGCCTATCTATTAGGGAGCGGTAGCAACTTCTCAAATCAGTGATCACTACAGAAATATACCCACAATTCTATCTTGCATAACCCTCAAAACTTTATCAGACGTGGCGGAACGACCTTTGTTTAGGTCGTTTACGCTCTGCCTACCCCATTCGGGATGAAGGCGTGATTATATGTATGTATGTATTACTAGCAGCGTCATAGGGTTGTAATGAAATTGGGGTTTTGATCCAGAAATAAGGAATTTCATCATAACCCAGACTTGACAAAATACTAGCCAGAATCCAGAGATAAGTCTAGGACTTTGTCAAAGTCCTGAGAAATCCAGTGTTTTGATTTAAAAAAACTAGTATGCTGTCAAAGTCCGGGTTTTTATCAATTGGTTTTTGGTTTTATGATAAAAATAAAATAAATGAACAAACTTTAAGTTTACAAAGGTGGCCATATAGAAAATTATAACAAAAGAAATATTATCTCATGCCTCTATTGTTTTGATCAAAAATAAAATAGCAACTGATATTGATTTTACCGTATAACCAAAAACCAATTGATCAAAACCCGGACTTTGACAAAATAGTAGTTTTTTATCAGAAAACTGGATTTCCCAGGTCTTTGCAAAAATCCTTGACTTTTCTCTGTATTCTGTCAAAGTCCGGGTTTTGATCAAATTCCTAGTTTTTTTATCAAAAACCGATGTCATCATAATCCTACGAAAGATATAAATAACAATATTATTTTTTTCAGACCATCTGCGCTATCTTTGTATATACGTTCATAGCTGCAAGATTTGCATTTTATATTGTTTGCGGAATGTTGGGATCAATGTTTCTCGTTGTTCTTATTTCGATGATCCTCTCCGCGACAACGGTAAGTTTAAAATGACCTCGAAAAAGGATCCCGCACAAACTGTTCTAATAGTTTATTGCATAAACACAAAAGAAATGTAATTTACAAATATAGTGTGCAAGGGCGAACTTATCTCTATGAAGAGATCTCTTCCAGCCAATCCAATGGTAGTAGTGGTAATGGTCTAATCGGTTGATTTGCCTGAAGTTTTGAGAAATAATGCCTTTAATCATTCATGAAGGGAGCGGATCTAAAGTAGCTGTTGTTGTAAAAGTATGGAAATGGCTGCTTTTGTTACTTGAGTAACAAAATTTTGATTAATTACGCCTTTTCAAGGTGACCTGAATAGTTTCAAAAGCTCCATCAGTTGGCTCTAGCTGTACACATGAACTGTCAACATTTTGGGTACGTTCACACGATCGCCATGCATTATGAATATTTTTTACGTTAAATTTATAAATATTTATGGCATAACTAGCTTAGGCTAGCAAAGGAAAGAACAGTTTATTGTTTTGTTTTACGTTTTTTCCCAGAATCTTTCAAAATTATACGGTGAAAATTTTATACTGAGCCGTCTGAACGCAGCCCTGATTGAACAGAAATAGCCATGATATTGACAGCTCATCTTTTAAAAATCCTTCTATCGGTAATAAAGAGAATCTTATCACTTATGTCAATCTGAAAAGACTTAATTGAAATATATTATGGGCGTTAATTTAATTGCGTGCTATAGCTTAAAAGGTCTTTTAAAGACGATTGGAGCGTAAAAAAAATATTTCGGAAAATCGTTCCTGAAAAAACAGTTAACTTTCCAAATACAAACAAAACTACTATTTCAGGCAGCCTATTTGTATAAAGCTTTTTTTAAATTAATTTGTGTCTATTTCGTTCAAAATTTTCTATGTGCCCAAATGTAATTATTGTTACAGAAACGTCTCATAGGCTATGAGACGCAATTTAATTGTACATCATATTATTATATAATTTTAATTTTCTCTGTTTTTTGTTACTTGAGTAACAAAATATACTAGCCATATCTATACTTTTCCAATAATAGCCACTTTAAGATGATAACAAGTGTAAAATGCCAACCTGAACTTCATTTAGTTTTTGAGATAAGTATAAGTGGTAGTTGTAATTAAACCAAAAACTAATAGTTGTGTGTATTTGAAGCCAAAATTTGAACGTTGGCTATGTTCCCCTCACGTATTATATATTAAAGTGAAAATATTATTTATATTTAAGGGTCAATAATATGACCTACAGATGTTCCTATCCAACTAATGACAGAATGCACGCCTTGTTCTTTCCTAAAACGGTTCTCTCAATGCACACGGCACACGCAATGTATTGAAAAAAAAGGGGTGCAACATTTTTGTACGGAGCCTGGCATACTGTGAATGGCCGCCCTTAGATTTTTAAAAACATCGCGGCGCACATCAATCCTATTCCATTCCATTTTACATACTAATATAAATCAAAATACTTTAAAAAGACTTTTGGCTTAAGCTTTACGTTACGGAGATATTTTAAATCAAAGATATAGGAATATGAAAAATCTATTTTAAAGTGAAAATATCTTAGTAATGTGACGTTTTAGACGAAAATTAGCAAGTACATATTTTTAACATTTTTACGAGGGGTGGCTGATAAGTAATCTACCTAACTATGAAAGAAAAGACTTTGATGGCTAGTTTTTTTTCTTCTATTTAATCTCCTGCAAATGAAATACACTTATGACATTTGCAAATAAGTGACATCATGCCGTTATAATAGTAATTTTTATTTTGCTCGTCAAAATGGTCAGTCACAGCCTCTTTCATTTCTTCGTCCGTCGAAAATCTGCGACCCCTCAATTTTTTCTTTAAATCTTTGAATAAGAAATAGTCACAGGGAGCCAGATCTGGACTATAAGGTGGATGGTTAATTTCTGTGAAGCCGTTTTTGTTCAGGGCTGACCTCGCCGTTAAGGCTGTGTGTACAGGAGCATTGTCTTGTAAAATCAGAACACCTTTGCTGAGTTTGCCTCTCCGCTTTTCTTTGATTTGTTCACGAAGCTGGTCAAGCAAGTTTGCATAATATTCAGCATTCATTGTTGTATTTTTAGGCAAATAATCTATCATCAAAATCCCTTCGACATCCCAAAATACGGTGGCCATTAGTTTTCCAGCCGACGGCCGAACCTTGAACTTCCTTGGCGGCTTTTCTCCTTTAAATTTCCATTGCATTGACTCTTGTTTGCTTTCCGGATCCCACTGGCGAATCCAAGTTTCATCACAGGTCACAATTCGAGAGATAGTCTCTTCTTCTTTACCTTTGACCAGGTCTAGAAATGCCTGACAACATTCTACTCGCCTTTGTTTGTCAAAGGGGGTCAACATTCTAGTGACCCAACGCGCGCTCACCTTGGACATGCCCAAATGTTGGTGAATAATTTCATGAACTCGTTCCTTGCTAATGCCCACATCTCTGGCTATCTCCCACTGCTTGAATCGCCGATCTGCAAGAATCAGGTTCTTCACCTTTTCAACATTATCTGCGGTAACAGCAGAAATTGGCCTTCCACTACGTGTGTCGTCTTCCAGGCTCTCACGGCCATGTTTAAATTGCTTCGACCAAAACTTTATGACGAATTCAGAAGGACTTGAATCACCAAACACCTTTAATATGCGCTCTCTGATCTGCGTAGGCGTATTTCCCTCTTTACTTAGGAATTTAATCACTGCTCGATGCTCAAATTTCATCATTTTGCAATTTTCTTTCGACATGGTGAAATCAAAGCCGCGCCAAAAAAATAAAAATAAGCGTCATAATTTTGAAAAAGGAATAAATATAGAATATGATTTTGCAATGGCCAGTTCGATTTTCAAAACTTTCTTTAACAAAGTAGATTTTATATCAGCCGCCCCTCGTATTTACGTGTGGAATTGAATAGTTTAGGTCTAATAAAATATATTTTTTTTAAATATAAGGCTCGCCATTCACACTATGGCAATAAAGTTATATTTCCTTAACAAGGTGTTCTTTTTAATTTAATTTTACGGTTCATTTATACCTTTTTTTGTAGTATTTTACGTAGTATTATAGTTACTCTGTGGTAGTATTATAGAAATGTCAAAATCTTCATTGAAACGCGATTTTTCGATAATATAGCCTCAATAATATTGGTTGTAAATGTTGTAATATTGGTATTATCTTCCATGGTGGACTGGGAACGAAAGAAAAACATAGAATGTGCCAGCTGCATTTCCTCTCGGGCATGCTGTAAAAATCAGTAAGGGATCCGAGGGTTCAGTATATTGAAATGTAGGCGATGGGCTGATAACCTGTCACTTCAGCAATATATTTACAAATCTATCTTAAATAACCTATCAGTTTGCGGGGATACTGTCCCTTATACCTCGTATGTATGTCTGTATGTAGGTTTTCTTTAATATGTTACTTTCTGTTTCAGTTTGTATTTAATTCAATGACATATACCATAATTTGCGGAGTCCTTGGAATTGTGTCTTCAGTAACACCAATCGCAGTATTACACTTAGTTTTTAAAGTGGAATTAAGCTACATTGAAATGGGAATCTGGGTCGCCATGTCAGTCATTACCTGTATGGTGAGTTTGATTTAAGGGACAAACAGCCGCGACGGTGGCGCCATCAGTTACAATTGTGCCTTAAATTATAAACATTTTCATAAAATGTTTTACGTTTGGTGAGATTTGCAAGTAATTCTCCATTATTGGATAATTACTTGTGATTCGCGCCAAACGAAAAATATTCATGAAAAAAATTGTATTTCAGGCACAGTTATTGAAATTGATGGCGCCACCGCTGCAGTTCTGTTTCCTCTTTAAGAGCGTTTATAGTGAGCGGTGGCGCCCTCTGTCATAAAAAAACAATTCGCAAAATATATTATTTTTTAACTTTGTTCTACCAGTTCCTCAGAATTAGATCTAATAACTTTTTAAAAGTAATAAATTGAGGAGTAAATGGTACACCGCAGTTACTTTTGAAAAATGATGTAAGATTATTAGCATATTCTGAATAGCTTCCCTTTTACAAAACAAAGTACTGCACACAATTAGAACTAAACTATTCGATTCTACACGTAAATACAAACCTAAAATATATTTGATGACTTTCTTTTGTGTGTGGAAGGTACCTTAGGTTGTTTATGTTCTCCTTTATCGTTAAAATTAACATAGCACCCTGATCCATGAAAATGTTTATTGCCAAGACATACAATTAATTTATTGCCAAAAAAAAGTGGCGCCACCTCTGCTCTGTTGCCTCCTTGAAATCCCATACAAACGTAGTTTCACTTTTATTCCTAAACAGTAAAACCAAACATAACCAAACTTCGTACCCATGCATCGTATCTATCACAGAGAAAATATAGAAGATGTTGTAAGCAACTTAGTCCATCTTACTTTGCCCTGACGTCACACGGTCTATAGATAGATAGTCTATAGTTCAGTTACTCAACGCGGGAGGCGCTGTCGTCAGTGCGCGCCAGATTTTGTCGCGGAGTGTCGCGTCGCTGTAGTGTCGTGTCGCGCCGCGCCGCTCCGCTCCGCTGCAGCTACGCCATAGTGGTCTAACCTTTAGTTTTTTGGAATAATATTTTTTTATGCAAAGTGAAGTGTTGCTTTTTCTTTTTCGGACAATCAGGTGATTCAGCCTGCAATGTCCTAACCAAACTGGGGAAAAATTCACAGTACTAATTCTTATTTAAATTTCATGTTCATTCTAGAACATTCGATGTTGTTGGAGGCGCCATCTAGTGTCATTTAGAAATACTTATTAGATGGCGCTATACGTACTAATGACGGGTATATAATTAATGCGGGTCATGTTTCTTTAGTCACATTTTTTTTTTAATCGGCTTACGTACGAGTTGGATTCCGGCACGAAGGGTTCCGTACTATTATCTATACAAAAACGGCAATGAAGCACGTTTGATGTATGGGAGTCCTAATTAAATATTTATTATATTCAGCTTGTTTGTATTTGTTGATACAGAGGCAACATAAATGTATCATTTGCGAACATTTCAACTGTCTAGCTATCACAGTACGGTCTGGTGATACAGACGGACGGATGGACGGAAGGACCACAAAGTATGAGGACGGAAAACAGGGTCCCGTTTTACCCTTTGGGTACATACATACATACATATAATCACGCCTTTATCTCTAATGGGGTAGGCAGAGCGTAAACGACCCAAACAAAGGTCGTTCCGCCATGTCTGACAAAGTTTTGAGGGTTATTTAAGATAGATTCGTAAGTATATTACTGTAGTGACAGGTTGTCAGCCCATCGCCTAAATTACAATATACTGAAACCGTCGGATCCCTTAGCTGGTTTTTACAGCATACCCGGGAGGAAATGCAGCTGGCACATTCTATGTTTTTCTCTCGCTCCCAGGCCAGCATGGAAGGTCCTTTGGGTACGGAACTCAAAAAAATAATTTTGGTGTCATCATTTGGTCAAATAACAATCATTATTACCCAAAAAATCTGTAGTAAATTATATTTTTGCTATTGAAATTCATCCCGATAAAAGTTTTTTTTTTATTATTTCCTAATAACATTTTATTAAAACAACAGTGGGTTCAATCAATTTACCCAGCAGATATGTAGTATGTAGTATGTAGCAGATATGTAAGTATGTTATCTATATATATATATATATATATATATATATATATATATATATATATATATAGATAACATACTTTACTATATTTTGTTTGCGTACAATCTGCTGGGTAAATTGATTGAACCCACTGTTGTTTTAATAAAATTATTATATTATTGTTGTTTTATAATTATATATATATATATATAAACACAAAGTTTTTTTTAATAAAACTAATTGAAGGCACTTGCCTTAAACTTCCAACACAAGAACAGTTAACTTAAATTAGTTATTGGAGCATTGAAACTATATTTTTTCTATTATCCAGGAATAGTACCAACATTTAAAAATTGGATTCTATCTGAGTGGTGGTATTGTAGGGTTTCATATATCTAAAATGGTCCATGCTGCTTACCTACATCCTGGTAGCATTAACGGTAGGTATCGACATCGGTAAATCAACTGCCGAAATCATAATTCAGAAGTATTGACGTTTCTGATTTCGGGTAGGATTTTCACATACGCGCTTAGATGCAATGTAAATAACTAATGAACCATAATAAAAACTGATTTATATTATTTCAATACACCTTATTTCGTCGCTGCCTGCCAGTTTTATACATTGCGTAGTTAAAAGTCTTCCGGGTATCATACTGGCAAACGATCTACGCAATTCAAATTCTGTTATAACTGAGTAGCATAATTTAACATAAAAGTAATTTTCTAGGAAACTAGATGGCAGAGGCGTCGCAGCACTCTGTACGTTTGCGTCTTTAGCCCTGATTAGTGTCTTCAAGTCATTTTATAGAGAAATCGAAACACGGCAATAAGTATTCTATTAAAAATTCTGTTAAGTATTCTAGTGAAACCAGAAAAAACTCCCAACGAAGTCACAAGCTAGAGGCCTATTTCCCTTCTCTCTGTAACATATAAGCTTTTGGAAAGAATAGTCACAACACAATACAACAGAATATACGCAACAGTAGGCCCTGCTATACCGCCAGAGCAAGCCGGCTTCAGGGGAAACAGTAGTTGTGCCGACCAAGTTCTTGCTCTTACCTCCTTTATCGAGGCTGGTTATCAACGTGGCTTAAAATCCTCAAAAGCCCTTTGTTTGACCTGCTATGATGATCGAAACAAGGCAGCTCTACTAGTCATTAGTTTGTGTTATCTATGCTTCTAATTAGGTTTGGTTTGAAAATATTAACCAAACACAAAATTAGAAAGCAAATTTTATCTTAGGCTATTTTTATACAAAATCGTATTTTCAGTCATATTTCAGTTTGTTTCTGCTTAATATTTTCAAACCAAAACTAATTAAAAGCATAGATATGATGATGCATTTGGCCATGTGCACGAAGTTTGGTTAAGTCTGTTTTTTTCTGTTCAGGAATATAAGCGAAACTACATTTGTATGGAATTTCACGTGAGCATCAGAATGGCTGTACAAAGTTACAGTTCGCGATCAAAATACTGCAAGTATTTAGTTCCTTTTTGGTACTATTTAATACCTATGCTGAACAAAATAATACCTAAGTAATAGAAACGATATTTCAATAATAATAGTTCCAGCCACACTGGCTACATGTCTTATTTTTATCATATGACTTTACATTACTTTTATCTGTGTCTTATTTAGTACCTAATCATAAATGTTTTTTTACATTTTTAATATTATCATCATAACATTGTTTTTTTTTTAAACAATCAAGTATTTTTTAAGGTACAGCTCCCAAAATACTACCAGAAAGTTAAGTAATAGAAAAGGTACTGCGATGGTAAAAGTGCCACCCATTCTGATGTAACTGCCTCCGTGGTCTAGTGGCTAGTGCCATGGACTCCTGATCCCGAGGTCCTGGGTTCGATTTCCAGGGGGGAAACACAAAGTTAATATTTGAGAATTTATCACTTTGTGAATTGTTCCCCAGTTTGGTTAGGACATTGCAGGCTGAATCACCTGATTAACCGAAAAAGAAAAAGATTTCGTGCTTCGGAGGGCACGTTAAGCCGTCGGTCCCGGTCCCTGTCTTTGATAGTGGTCGTTACTCAAACCATGTCAGAGGCCTGATAGTTGTGCTACTAGGGGGTTTAAAAACTCTGACACCAGGTTTCATCGGGTCGATAGACACGATACCCACTCGACAGAAGAAGAAGAAGAAGTATAAATGGCTGGCCACTTTAGTAATTTCCTCATATGGGCTCTTTAGTTTATTTTTATCTGTGTTTTACTTAGTGTATTTAGTACCTAAACATTTACTTTTTTCTAGATTTTTAAAGCATACAGAACGTTTTTCAATTAGTCGTTACCTTTCTGTACATGCCCCCCTCAATCCCCCGGTCTCGATGTCTAAATGCGATCGCTACTTTCAACCGCTTGTTACTTTTCTGTTTCTGTGAGAGGAGCAAGCCCCTCTAAAATCCCCAGACTTGATGTCTGAATGCAGTCGCTTCTTCCAATTGGTCGTTAGTTTTCTATTTCTGTGAGGGAGGCAAGACTCCCCAACTCCCCCGTCTCGCTGTCTGAATCCGGTCGATGCATTTAACCGGTCGTTACTTTTCTATTTCTGTGAGGGGACAAGCCCCCCTCATCCCCCCGGTCTCGATGTCTAAATGCGGTCGCTACTTCTAACCGGTCGTTACTTTTCTTTTTCTGTGAGGGGGGCAAGCCCTCAAAGGTCTGAATGCTTTATTTTATTCCCAGAATTATAATTCATTATTCTAAGATATATATATGGTCATAGCTCCAAGAATCAGGATCATAGTTTCAAGTTTTTTATTCTTTATTATTATCATTTCATTACAAGCTTACATCATACACCAAAACTTTAGAGTTTACATAATAGCTTATCTTCATTTAACATTATTGACGTACGATACATTCGAAAAGAAATATTTTATAACCACAGGCAGACAAAAGAAGTACAGAAATGCATATGGCGAGGGAAGTAAACGCAAAAAATACATTCTATATAGGCAAAATCTTGAAATTGGTATGGAGAGCGAAGCGAGCGAAAAATAGAATATTTCCAGTAGACTTGACTCTAACGCGCATCGCGAGCGAACGTAGTTTGATATTTTACCAAGGATACATTTAGGCTAACTGTTTTCTGAGGCTAATTGTTTGGTTCCGGTGGGTCCCGCTACCTAACTGACGACCTAAGCTAATACTTGCGTGGGCCCCCCTGTCCCACCTACCATATGGTTTTGGGGGGCTCGTGCAGCTTTAGGTCCGGCTAGCAATCCCTACCATACATGGTCATTGGCCAGTCCGCCGACCGTGATTTTAGAAAATGTTTTCTTTTATTGAGTAAATGCAAACAAAGCCCCTGGTAAAGGTGGGTAAAATTATATCGATAACGTATTTAGATATTATTTTATCTAAATAGGTACTAAATAATACAAAGATAAAAGAACACTAAAGCGGAAATTACCAAATGAAGCCAGCCTTTTAGACATCAGAATGGCTGGCACTTTAATTACTGAAATATCTTTTCTATTACTTAGGTAGTAATTTCTTCAGCATAGGTACTATTTTTATTAGGTTTGCTGTAAGAAACTTCTTTGTAGAAATAAACTGTGCCTGTTGTATCTTAATTCCTTATGTAATTGTTCTATGTTTGTGGACAACTAACTGTTAAATTAAATTACTAAATAGCACCAAATAGGTACTAAACACTTGTAGTATTTTTATCACGATCTATAACTTTATACAGCATTTATTCTTTATACAGCATTCTGGTGCTCACGGATATCACTACTCCGGCCTTTGATAAACAATAAACTGACTAGATGCACAATCTCACTCATAAAGTGAAAGTGAGTGTCCACGGCAAAAATCTGCCCATCACGTCAATCGGGGAGAATTTTCATTCGGTATCTATCACCTTGCTCGCTCGCGGCTTTTGACGTGCCACAATAACGTAGTGCTCAGTCAATATGATAGTATGTGCGAATGATTTTGATATTGTACCCTTTCTTTGACGCCTTAAGGTCCAAATTAGAATGAGTATTTTTATGTTATAAATATAACAATAACTATACGTATGTGCAGTGTGGCTCGGACATTTTTTGGTCGGGGTTTCTTCGAGATTGTTCATCTAGTTTGTTTATTGTTTATCAAAGACTTTAATGTGTAATCCAAAAAAAAAAACAATAAACATTTTAGTAGTGGGTCTGGCACAAGGTGTGTGTTTTTATTTCGATTTTCAGTATTACCAAAATTCTGGCATAAATCTCAGATGGCTTTTGTTTACGAACGGTTGATTGCTTAAATGTGTTTTTTTTTTCAGTTGCTTACTTGTAACGTTAAATGGATGTTCAATGGCAAAACCGTATTCGTCAGCGAGAATCAATTTCTGTTTTCTAGTTACATTCTCTACTTTTCAAATTTTACCTGGATTATAGCAGTATTGCACATATATGGATGCTATTTTGGCTACCCAGAAGATGAGTAAAGATGCAGTGGGTTAGCAACCTTTTAAATGTTACATACATACATACATACATATCATCACGCCCTTATCCCTAATGGGTTAGGCAGAGCGTAAACTACCTAAACAAAGATCGTTCCGCCACGTCTGACAAAGTTTTGAGGGTTATTTAAGATTGATTTTGTAGGTATAGTGCTGTAGTGATAGGTTGTCAGCCCGTCGCCTAAGCTACAATGTACTGAAACCCTGGGGTCCCTTAGCTGGTTTTTACAGCCTGACCGGGAGGAAATACAGCTGGCACATTCTATGTTTTTCTCTCGCTTCCAGGCCACTATAGATGGCATTTTAAATGTTTCGGGCTTTATATGTCATTTATGAAGATCTAGTGCAGGGGTGGACAATGGGATTTATACGGGGTGTAAGGGACAGCGTCCCGCAAGCTGATAGTTGTTGCTCAGTCAACGTAACTGAACAACTTTCACCAGGAAATTATTTGAGGAAATGAATAAAAAAAAATCACGCTCCCATACAAAATTACCACCTCAGACAATTTGTATGGAAAACCAAAATTTATTTTTCAATTGCTGAAAAAAAGTCATGGTGATAGTTGTTCAGTATAGTTGACTGAGCAACCCTTATCAGTTTGCGGCTTACACCCCGTAAGTAATTTATGAAAATCTAGTGTAGGGGTGGACAACCTTTTAAATGCTACATACATACGTACATATAATCACGCCCTTATCCCTAATAGGGTAGGCAGAGCGTAAATGACCTAAACAAAGATCGTTTCGCCACGTCTTACAAAGTTTTGAGGGTAGTTTAAGGTAGGTTTGTAGGTATATGGCTGTAGTGACAGGTTGTCAGCCCATCCCCTAAATTACAATATACTGAAACCCTCGGATCCTTTAGCAGATTTTTACAGCATGCCCGGGAGGAAATGCAGCTATTTATTTATTTTTGATTATGTATATAAACGCAGGTATTTATTTATATCTTGTTTATATTTATGTAATACATTTGCATTATATAAGTTTTTTACAGTAGTATTATTTTAATAGTAGGTATAAAAAAATTGTGCAAGTTTTATCCGCGTATCATTAAAAAAATCACTTCTGTAGGTCTGCTGTAAGAAATTTCTTTTTAGAAATAAGCAGTGCCTGTTGTGTCTTTGTTTTGTATGTCCTGTTTTTATGATGTTTTTGTGTACAATAAATTGTTAAATATATAAATAAAGAAATAATACAGCAATATACCCGCAAATCTATCTTAAATAACCCTAAAATCTTTGTCAGACGTGGCGGAACGACCTATGTTTAGGTAGTCTACTTTCTGCATTAGGGATAAAGGCGTGATTATATGTATGTATGTATTGTAGGGGTGGACAATCTTTTAAATGCTTCGGGCTTTATATATCATTTATGAATATGTAGTGCAGGGGTAGACAACCTTTTAAATGTGGTGGGCTAGATATGCCATTAATGATGTTATGAGATGCCACAAAATATATAATAGTACTACATACAGAATGGACATTCACCTCCCTTCCCCTGTCCGACATACGTCACACTCCGCGCCGGATTGTGGGCCACATTGAGCTTACGCTTAGCGGGCATGGCGCGCGCATGTGTCCCAGTGTAACGGAAGTAATAAAGTTTTGTGTTCCAAAGATGGTTAGGTACTGTTCCGTGTACGGATGTCTTTCTACCACAAAATATTATGACTCCAATAGAAACTTTTTTAGATTCCACAGTGATGACAGACGGTAAGTAAATTCATACAAAATACGCAACCTAATCTTTTCTAACTATTCAGTTACAGTGAACTACTTTAAAACGTTGGTTTAATCAAGAATCAGATTAATCTGGTGATGATTATGACCGGTATAACAAAATTTGTCAACCCTTATAACATGCACACAAACGCATGCCAAGTGCAACATGCCGTCAGTCGATGTGTGACCAAAATTACAGGAGTGTCAGAGCTGTGATGCATGAAAATGACGAAATGCTGTTGACACCCGGGAATTCAAAGGAGAAGGTACCCCTGAATTGTTCAGTATAAATAATTGAAGGGGTTATTAACTAAACAATGGTGACTTTTATCTTGTCAAATTACCGAGATATTTTCATTCTGAGATAGTTTTTTTTTTAATTCCGTTACTTTGTTTTCAAATATACGGTAAGGAACTGAACTATTAGCAGGACTTTTTTCAGGAAGTGAAAAAAAATATTGCTTTTTCATACAAATTGTCTGCTCGAAGTGGTCATTTTGTATGGGAAAGTCAATTACACCCGTAAATAAGGTAATTTTAAATCAACTGCCAATATTTAATGCGTTGATCAAATAAATTCCAAGAAACTATTAAGCGAGTTTTTTAATTTATTTATTCGCTAGTATTCAACATAACATAGATTCTTAAATAAAAAACTAAACAAAACACGCACACTACGTGATTGGCTGTAGATTGAACGTTGTGTGCGTGTAGTGTAATTACGTAAGGCCTGCATCCTAGTGACGTAGTGGGGGTTATTCAAAGCGTGTGCACAAAAAATATTCTTTTGTTAGGTAAATTTAAAATTAAACTACTGCACATTTTAAATTTTCATGTTGGGCTGGGAGCGAGAGAAAAACATAGAATGTGCCAGCTGCAGTTCCTCCGGGGTATGCTGTAAAAACCAGCTAAGGGATCCGAGGGATTCAGTATATTGCAATTTAGGCGATGGGCTGACAACCTGTCACTACAGCAATATACCTACAAATATATCTTAAATAACCCTCTAAACTTTGTCAGACGTGGCGGAACCACCTTTGTTTTGGTCGTTTACGATCTGCCTACCCCATTAGGGATAAAGGCGTGATTATATGTATGTATGTATTTACATTTTAAATTTAAAATGCGTGAATTCTATTTCTTCCACATAAATATATATACCCTTAAAATATTTGCAGTTGATTTAAAATTACCTTGTATACGTAATACGTATATTTCTGATGCGCAAACGTCGTCAATAACAACTGTAATGTATGTTTGTTTACGCTCTGCCTACCCCATTACGGATAAAGGCGTGATTATATGTATGTATGTAATGTAATGTCCTTCTTCTTAGCCACTGGGTTTTCGAGTCGAACAACGAACCGATGAACCCTGGTGACAGAATTTTGAAAACGCCTAGAAGCACAGCTATTAGGCCTCTGACATGGTTTGCGTAACGGACACTATCAAAGACAGCGACCGGGACCGACGGCTTAACGTGCCCTCCGAATCATAGAATTCTTTTCGAACTATCAGGTGATTCAGCCTACAATGTCCTAACCAAACTGGGGAAAATCTCACAAAGTGATAATTTACCAAATATTAACTTTGTTCCCCGCTGGGAATCAAACTCGGGAGCTCCGGATCTTGACTACTAGACCACGGAGACAGTATTATAATAAGGTTATCCAAAGAAGTAAAAGAAGTTTTTATTCTGAGAAGTTATCATATCTACTATGATGGCAGCATTTAACAAATGAAAACTTCTTTCGTAGTAAAATAATCAAATCAAAAATAGAAAAAGACATTGGCAGAGACATTATTAAAAAGAGCATCAGTTTATTCTAAAGTTTGTTATTATTTTTATGGGAATAATAATATTTAAAAAGTGCGGTTGCTTTAGTTTTTTGGTAAGGCAGTGTTTTTTAATTTGAATAATCTATAATTTTGATATAAGACCATATTTATCGTAATAACAAATCGTAATGACCATATTGACGTAATAATATTTCGGTAGTAGGATTTTTAGTTTCTACGATATCACTTTTATTTATCTATTCATAGCTAGCTGTCCACCCGCAAAATCATCCGCATTAAATTAGATTTTCCGTGAAAATTTACGTTTTCCCGCGGTAAAACTTACTGTCCTATTTTACGACCTAACCTTAATGTGTGCAAAGAATGTATAATAGTGTTTCATCCCGATCCGTCTGGTAGTTGAAACCTGATTTAGTGACTAACATCAAACCTTTCGCATTTATAATATTACTAGCTTTTTTGCGTCGTAGTTTTGACCTGCAGTTTCAAGAGTTTTCCCATAGGAATCAGGTATTTTTCTATGTTAGAATGTAATATAATGTTAGTCAGGGTAAATGTGGCTTTCTAGTGGTGAAAGATTTTTTTAAATTACTCTAGTTATTTCTTACTTATTTTTTGTTTATTCTTTACAAACATACACACAAAAATATAATTCTTTCCTCTTTATAACAATTACTGTAGATTAGTAGGATATTTAGCTAGATTAATAACATTTATTATCAACGTTACGTTAAATATTTCAGTATTTTTATGGAAAAATACAAAAGGCTAGAAGATGAGTGAGTCACCACGCAACCAAAAGGAACCCGATTTGGAGGAAGCAAGTTCAAAAATTGTTGCTGAAGATGAAACACCAGATAAAATACAATCTACAAATCCACGTACAGATCTGTGTGAGATAACAACAGATTTATGTGAGATAACAACAGATTTATGTGAGATAACAACAGATTCATGTGAGATAACAACAGATTTATGTGAGATAACAATATTGCCACCGCCAAATGAGAGTCGCGAAGAGACTAAGCAAGATATACCGAGGAACAACAAGAAAAGATCTAGACCTATTCCTCCAAAAAAAGGATGTCAAACAAAAAATAATTGGGTGTTTTGGCGTGAGTAATAAAGGCCTATATATAGCTTTGTATAACGAATAAATGCAGTAGAAATGAGAGCGTTAAGAGGTATGATTGGTGTAAAACTGAGTGACAGATTAAGAAATAGCGTGATAAGAGAACGTTGTGGTGTGAAAGAGGATAGAAAAAGGAAGGTATAGACAAAGGAATGCTTAGGTGGTTCGGTCATGTTGAGAGGATGGATAAAAGCTGATTAAGATAACAGATATATATGGCGAGTGTGAGTGGGAACGTTGGAAAAGGAAGACCTATACGAACGTACCGCGACCAAATCAGGGACGTTCTAGAGAAAGGTCAGGTCAGGAGTACCCTAAACCGACAAGCGTGCATGAAAAGATTGATGAATGTAGATAAGGCGAAAGAAGTTTGCAAGGACCGTAGCAAGTGGAGGGTTGTGATCTCTGCCTACCCCTTCGGGAAAGAGGCATGACGTTATGTATGTATGTATATATGTATGTATAACGACCACTAGTTACGGGAATGACAGCTTAACGTGCCCTTCGAAGCACAGAATCTGTTTTCTTCCAGACCATCAGCCTGCTTTGTCCTATCCAAACTGCAAATCTCACAAAGTACTAAATTGACAAATATCAACTTTGTGTTCCCCCCCTGGTAATCGAACCCAGGACCTCCAGATCGTGAACCCATGTGTCTGACCATTAAACCAAGGAAGCAGTTTATAAAACTGTGCAACTTTCCTCAAAGGTCGAAATTTGATACAAAAAGGCTCTTCTACTAGGCAGTTAATAACACTGGAACGATGTGACTATTAGTGCTGGCACAATTTTTTGGATACATACATACATATAATCACGCCTTTATCCCTTATGGGGTAGGCAGAGCGTAAACGATCCAAACAAAGGGCGTTCCGCCACGTCGGACAAAGTTTTGAGGGTTATTTAAGATAGATTTGTAAGTATATTGCTGTAGTGACAGGTTGACAGACAATTTTTTGGATATACTACCTTAAGAAAAGATAAGATAAAAATAATTTACTGGACATAAAAAAAATATTCATACAACACAACAGATAACACAGCGATAAATACAACATAGGCCTTATGGCTAAGGTAGCAATTTATTTCGGGCAACCTTAGGGTGAAAGAAATGCGTATTAGAAACCTTGTTCATACTTTAGTAGTTTATGACTTTCAGAAATGCAAATGAAGTGAACTAAGTCCCACACTGTAAATTTTGTAAAAAAAAAATATTCATACAACACAACAGATAACACAGCGATAATTACAACATAGGCCTTATGGCTAAGGTAGCAATTTATTTCAGGCAACCTTAGGGTGAAAGAAATGCGTATTAGAAACCTTGTTCATACTTTAGTAGTTTATGAGTTTCAGAAATGCAAATGAAGTGAACTAAGTCCTACAAATCTATCTTGAACAACCCTCAAAACATTGTCAGACGTGACGGAACGATCGTTTACGCTCTGCCTTCCCCATTAGGGATAAAAGCGTGATTATTGTGTGTATTTAATTAAGCGTTTTACATTCTGCCTGCATTAGTAATAAAGGCGTGGCTATATCAGTCCCTTATTTTTAATTCGCTTCACTATCATTGCACTTCCAGGTTGCCAGGAAAAGAAGACCTCCAGTCAATTTGAAGGGTTTGGGCATCAACCGACAACAGTTTACATGGCCAATGCCCCCCCTCCCGCACCCTACTATCCCTATCCTTACGGCTATGGCCCCCCACAACCCTACCCCCCACCACCGCCACCCCCCCCTCCACCACCTTACTATGCACCTCCACCAGAACCAGTTCCAGCACCACCACCAGAGAGTGGTAAGTATTTACATTATTCAATCAAATATTTATTTGCAGAAACGGGTACAATTTAAAGGTGTCACAAAAATACAGTGCGCCGAGTGTTGCTTACAGTGAGCCCACAAACAGGAGTCGTTTTTTTGAACCGCTCGTATCCGAATTCGCATACGAAAATGCAACATTCGCATACGAAATCTCAAAATCACTAATTTTGAATACTCATACGTATGCGATTCTGCAACGAGTGGTCCAAACCACTCGTTTTATTTTCAATTACTCGGAACCTAAGTAGTCTATGATCATGACAGTGACACAGACAATAATTTGACAAGTGACAGTTTAACTTTGTAATTTACTTGAATTTACTTTTTTTAAATCAACGATTTTTGTAAGTGGTAGTGGTGGTATAGTAGGTGTGTTTCTGCGTAGAACGAAATCAATGTATGGGATAAGACTTTATTGGCAACACAGATTTCTACTGCTTTAAAAATACGTAAAATCGTGTGTGATTGAATTTGATTTCGTACACGAATGATTTTCATATGCGTGTTTCAGTTTTCAAACGAGCGGTTCAGAAATACGACTCCAGTTACCGTGCATATTTAACAAAAACTTAAGGTCATATTGAATTACAAATAGAATAACAAATTGCAGTAAAAAAAATATTAAATTAGATGAAGACTCATGAAAAAAAATCTATGTCAACATATACTTAATTAATAACATACACAAATCCATTATAAATATATGTATTCTTCTTCTGTCGTGTGGGTATCGATTCAATCAAACCAATGAACCCTGGTGTTTGCGTTTTTAAACCGCCTAATAGCACAGCTAATAGGCCTCTGACATGGTTTGTGTAACGACCACTATCAAAGACAGCGACCGGGACCGACGGCTTAACGTGCCCTCCGAAGCACGAAATCTTTTTTCTTCCAGACAATCAGGTGATTCGGCCTGAATTGTCCTAACCAAACTGGGGAAAATTTAACAAAGTGATAAATTGACAAATATCAACTTTGTGTCCAATCAATCATACCAATCGATACAAAAACTGCTTTTTCTTTACAACTTAAAGTGGTTTGTTGAGCTCAGTGCTGCCCCCAAAAGAAATATATTAATTGTGTCTCAAATACAACATTTTTCACCATTATTTTGTAATACAACTTACGCTTAATATCCAAGCTTCGAATGTCGATCTTGCCAAAAGTAGCCACTTTTAGTTAGATTGACATTCAAAACTTGCTGGATTACAAAATGCAAAAGCCTGATGGATTACCAAATGAGGAATTACTTCTGATTTTCGCAAAATATAAAATATTCATGAAAATGTTTGTATTTGAGACTGCCACTGATCTCATCGAACTGCCTCAAAAGGATTTCATTTTAGAATCGACAAAAATATGTAAGTGATAAAGACAGCTATCAACAGGAATATTTTTTCTCGCCTCATCCCGTATCTCAAGGAGTCGGCTACACAATCTAGGGGATTGGACGACAGTGCTAGCTTTTACACAGAGCGACTACCATATGACCTCCGTAACCCAGAAGGAAAACCAGACCCAATCCTAGATTAGGTCAGTTTTCAAGCCGCCAATGCTTAGCACTGACCTCTGACATGGCTTAACGACTAATATCTACGGTATTAAATAATACTAACCGGGACCATCGGCTTCAAGTGCCTTCCGAAACACGGAAAAAGCGCCGAATAAACGTACATATGAAATTCGAAAACCGGAAAACACAGGTACGTGGTGGGTTTCGAACCACGACCTCCCCGCTCAGGACGCAGCGTCCCTATCCGCTACACCATCGGGTTCTCGTGGTTTTAAAACATTTATTTTTATTTATAATTTCAGTTGATGAAGAGGAGGGTGATTACCCATTTTCTGATGACGAAACATCACTTTTCGTGTACAGATGTTATTCTTTCCTTGCCGTGATGTTGGCACTTACAATTTCATTTGTTTACTTCGTAGGTCTTACGTAAGTAATCTTCTTCTTATCAAAAAATTTACATCATCATCCTAGCTTTATCCCGTATCTCACGGGGTCGGCTACCTAATCTAGGGGATTGAACGAGGGTACTGGTTTTTACACAGAGCGACTGCCATCTTACCTCCGCAACCCAGAAAGGACACCAGACGCAATCCTAGATTAGTTCAGAGTTTTTAAGCCCCCAATGCTTAGCACTGGCCTCTGACATGGCTTAACAAATAATATCTTACGGGACTAACGGCTTAACGTGCTTTCCGAATCACGGAAAAAGTACATATGAAATTCGAAAACCGAAAAATACATTGGTACGTGGTGGGATTCGAACCACGACCTCCCCGCTCAGGAGGCAGCGGCCCTATCCACTACACCATCGGGCTCTCCCTATCCACTACACCATCAGGATTTTCATCAAAAAATATACATACATATTATCACGCATTGAAATAGGCAGAGCGTAAACGACTTAAACAAAGGTCAGACAAAGTTTTGAGGGTTATTTAAGATAGATTTTTGATATTGTGCTGTAGTGATAGGTTGTCAGCCTAACGCCTAAATTGCAATAAACAGAAACCCTCGTGTCCCTTAGCTGGTTTTTCCAGTATTCCCGGGAGGAAATGCAGCTGGCATATTTTATGTTTTTCTTTCGCTCCCAGTCCAGCATGAAAGAAAGTCAGAGTTTTTGAACCTCCTGATAGCTTATTTATCTTCTAGAAATTCGTTGAGATTATAATAACCTTAGATCAAAATAGTTATAGATCCACGGTCCTGATACACTTCATAGCACTCTTAATTCTGTCTGCCTACCCCCAAAAGTAAAGAAGCGTGATGAAATGTATTCTAAGTTAGTCCAAGTAACACAGAATTTTATAAAAAAAAATCCGTCATAATCGGTTTAAACAATATTTTTTTTGGTCCCTGCCTACTTTTTAGGTAGCCAACCTCCTACCTTAGGTAGCGTGATTATATCGTAAATCGAGGCAACACTGAGTTAACTGAAAAAAGTCCTATCAAAATCGGTTAAAATACAAACTTAATTCAGATCCCTGCCTACCCCCTATGTACAGTGGCGTGATTATATTTATCCTTAGTGTGTGCATAGGTAAAACTCAGTTGAATAAAAAAAGTCCCATCAATATCGGTTAAAAACACTAACTAAATTCAGTTCTCTGCTACTATATGTTGTTAAAATGTTGATGCAGCAATAAAATTCATAATATGTTTGTGTATTAACAATCTGTGAAACTTTTGGACATGTGCACTGGAGCATTATAAGTTTCAGGATGGACGGAAGGAAAGAGAACAGAAGCGACTGGAGCTAAAGCAGGCACCAAGCTTAAATAGCTTTAAATCACGGCTTAAGCGTTGGCTTGTCGAACAGGCATTCTATAGTTATAATGATTTTATTAATTTTAATGATAATAAAAGCAATACAATTTAAATGATTATTAATGTGATATACTTAAGTGCTTATAATTTCTTGACTTGTAATTTACAATTATTAATAAATGTATCTCTATCTCTCTATCTCTCTCTCTAGCCATGGACAAGAGCAATGAATGGGAGGACTGGACAGACATGATGAATGTTCAGGGACGGGTTTAACTGCTGCCGTGGTCTAGTGGTCCTGGGTTCGATTCCCAGGGGGTAAACACAAAGTTGATATTTGTGATTTTTTTCCTAGTTTGGTTAGGACATTGCAGGCTGAATCACCTGATTGTCCGAAAAGAAAAAGATTCCATGCTTCGGAGGGCACGTTAAGCCATCGGTCCCGGTTGCTGTCTTTGATAGTGGTCGTTACTCAAACCATGTCAGAGGCCTGATAGTTGTTCTACTGGGCGGTTTAAAAACTCTCACCAGGGTTCATCGGGTCCATAGACTCGATACCCACTCGACAGAAGAAGGGACGCGTGTGACAGGTAGGTCAGGGGGAACGTGTGGCAGGGTAGGTACGTGAGAAACGATGGGAGAAGGGGTTTGCCCCATCTATCACCACCACCATCGTCACGTTTTCGGACCAGACCCACAAGACGCTGCAGATAATACATACATACATATAATCACGCCTTTATCCCTAATGGGGTAGGCCAAACGTAAACGACCTAAATAAAGGTCGTTCCGCCACGTCTGACAAAGTTTTGAGGGTTATTTAAGATAGATTTGTATGTATATTGCTCTAGTGACAGGTTGTCAGCCCATCGCCTAAATTGCAATATACTGAAACCCTCAGATCCCTTAGCTGGTTTTTACAGCATGCCCGGGAGGATACGCAGCTGGCACATTCTATGTTTTTCTCTCGCTCCCAGGCCAACATAAAAGAAAATCTGCAGATAATCACGGGTGGACAAAGGAGAAAAAAAAAAGTTCGCAGACGAAGTCTAGTAACTATATTTGATCTAAGATTGTAACACTTTTTAATGATAAAACTTTATAGCTACATAATAGCGCATTCGCTAACAATTCCCGTTTAAAATCCCATCTCCCATCTCCCTAGCCTTGTCCCGTATCTCACGGGGTCGGCTTCCTAATCTAGGGGATTAAACGAGGGTACTGGTTTTTACACAGAGCGAGTGATTCCCGTTTAAAATTTTAAGTTTTAAATAATAATTAAAGCTTTTTATTTATTTTCAGAGACGATTTTATCGAATTTTCAGAAACAGTTGGAGGATTAATACTTGCAGTAATATTTTTGTAAGTTTCTAAAAGTTGTACCTATAAAGGTGGGGTAAATTAGTCAATCCCATCGATTCGTGGAGAACAAGACTTTTTTATATCGGTGTAGTAGTTTTGGAAAAGGATATTTTCCTGTAGTAATAAGTATTCTTATTATTCATCATCTCCTTAGCCTTATCCCGTATCTCACGGGGTCGGCTACCTAATCTAGGGGATTGAACGAGGCTACTGGTTTTTACACAGAGCGACTGCCATCTGACCTCCGCAACCCAGAAGGGAAACCAGACCCAATCCTAGATTAGGTCAGAGTTTTCAATCCGCCAATGCTTAGCATTGACCTCTGTCATGGCTTAACGACTAATATCTACGCTATTAAACGATATTAACCGGGACCAACGGCTTAACGTGCCTTCCGAAGCACGGAAAAAGCACCGAAAAAACGTACACATGAAATTCGAAAACCGAAAAAACACATTGGTACGTGGTGGGATTCGAACCACGACCTCCCGCTCAGTAGGCAGCGGCCCTTCCCATCCCTATTGGGGTAGGCAGAGCATAATCGACCTATGACGATCAAAGGTCGTTGCGCCACGTCTGACAAAGTTTTGAGGGTAATTTTAAGATAGATTTGTAGGTATATTGCTGTGCACAACACAAGCTATGAATAACATAAAGAAAAACATAATGCATACAAAACTTCCACCTCGAGCAGACAATTTGTATGGAATAGCCTTTTTTTTCACTTCTTGATTATTTTTTTTCTGGTGGAAGTTATTCAGTGTTGGTGACTGAGCAACCCCTATCATTTTGCGGAATTGCTGTCCCTTACACCCGGTGTCCCTTACACTCGGTAGTATTTTGATCTCACTACTGCCGCTCAACCATATTTGTTTGTGCGTACAGACACATGCTCATGTTTGTGTAAATAGAGGTTTGCTGTGGCGAACTCACGCACACTAGGGACGTTTGTGTAATGCTCCGTGTTCTGTTCGTATCCAATTCGTATTCGAATTGACCTTGCTAGTAGATGAATGAAAGCTTGTCCATATCCGTTATATATGGAATTTTCACTGATACGAATCGGATATGAACTGAATGCGCAGCAGAGCGATACCGCCCTAAGAAAATGCGCGCGTAGTTTACACATTCCCGGCAAACCGGCAGAGGTGAGATAAAAATACTATATAAGAATAAGGCTCGTATTCATAAATAGCACTTGAGACTGACAGCTAGTTTGAGTTCGTATCAGAAATATAATTTCAGACAATGTGACTTGCCAATCCAAACTTAATATTGCTCTCAATCTTGAGATTGCTTTATAAATACGAGCCTAAGTTTGACTAAGTTAACGTTCCTTTTTTTTCTTTTGCAGTATAGGATTAATAGCACTTACTGTCTTTTGGCTGTATAAAACACCGTGGCACAAAAAATTACCTTGGACTTTACTATTTAATCTTCTTGGGGTATGTTTTTACGTTATTTTGTGAATTTACATTGGATACTTTATTTTTTCATATCGGGTCGAAGCGCTATACAGGGTCTAAAACGCTAAACGTCCACGTGTTTTAGTGATATACAATACAAACCACACATTATTAAAAATAAACATTTTTTTTTTTTTTAATTAAATTCGTAGAACAGAAAAAAGTAAGCCAACCGTAGTCATGCACTGCGGCCGTATGAGCGCGGGGCGTGGCGCCTGGCGGTGTGTGTGTGTGTGTGCGTACACTACAGCGTTCGGTCACGCGACTACGGTTGGCTTCTATGCTACTCGTTTACGAATTTAATCAAAGGAAATTGATTGGGCGAAAGTGCTCTGTCTAAATACTGCCCCGAGTTGAGACTACTTCCAACGTGTTCCTGGCATCATACAAAAAATCAACAAAATCGCTTTTTTTTAAATGAGTGCGTGTACTGAGGTATGTACGCAAAAGTGACAAGTTATACTTCTTTTTTTGCAGATTCCTTCATTCCTTATTTAAACCCGTTAGGGGTGTAGCAAAAAACAAAATTAGAAGATCCTGTACATTGACGGAATTTCCATAAAAAAAAATATCGACCATTTAATCCCTTTAGGGATAGAAAATCCAAAAACACTGACACACGATGTGTCTATTAACTTTTAGTCACTAGCCTTAACACAAAATTGGTAGATCCTCACGTTAAAATTGGCTGATTTTCCATACAAACATCCACCGCCTTTTACACCAAATCAATTCAATTCAATACTTTATTTATAAAATAATAATATTACACGTCACATAATGCATTATACACCCCAAGGACAACCGTTTTTATAAGTTTAGATTAAAGGGGTATTTATTTATTTTTGTTCTGAAACCTATCGTGTGGGGTATCTAATGGAAGGGCGTTTTGAGCTTATGCTAAAAATATACTACACAGTAACAAAACAGCTAGCTATTTCGTAAAAAAAAGTGATGTTGTATCAATCATTGTAAAAACACACCTAGTTTAGGATCTTTCTGATAGGACACGACTGGATGTTGAATTCAAATATCTAAGAGATTGCTGGGAGTGATATTAAGAGAGTAGTTAAGCTGCACCTTACAAAATACAAAAGGCGATAATGGTTTCCACCACGTAAACATAGCCCGTATTCTTAATAACTAGGTTTTATAAATATGACCTCTTTTTCATTCCTATACAAATATTGCGGAGGTCATAACTGTTTATAAATGTAATATGTCTAAAAAATTTAAACGTAAAAAGTTTTTAAATATATTTACATGATTTCCAAAAATTATAAATGAGATACATATTTACGGGGTGAAAACGAGGAGTGTTTATCATAGGATATGTCGGAGTAGTGAGACGTAGTTTCACTTTTTTCCTTAACAAAACCAAACTTAACCAAACTCCGTGTACGTAAATCGACGCCTTTGAGTCTACACGCAGATAAGAACTCGACACTAAGGGAGATGAAATAAAGGCCAGACCACCAGCGGCTTTAATTTATAATTTTAGCGGCGGCGTACTCACGTGCCCGAAGTGCTCAAGAACCTTTAAGGCTAAAATTGGCTACAGCAGCCACATGCGAGCACACGACCGCGCGGAGCAGCGAAACGTCGAGCCGAAATCGGCTTGGAATCATTATTATTACATGACCAAATGCATCTTATCCATGCTTCTAATTAGGTTAGATTTGAAAATATTAACTTATTACAAAATTAAAAAAGAAATTTAAATTTAGGATATATTGATACAAAATTATATTGAAATGAAACCAAACCTATTTAGAAACATAGATATGATGCATTTGATCATGTGTACGAAGATTGATTAAGTTTGGTTTTACTGTTTAGGAATAAATGTGAAACTCCGTTTGTATGGAATTTTACTACTCCGGCAGACCCTTAATTTGACAATATTATTTTCAGACGTGCTTGTCCATCTATCTATATGCATTCCTAGCTGCAAAATGGCTACCTTATGTTATTTTAGGAATGTTGGGATCAGTGTTTCTCGTCGTTATCATTTCGATAATTCTCTCCGCGACATCGGTAAGTTTAAGGCTGCCATGGATTGAATACCTTACAAACTGTAGTTAATAAAACTTTTGATAAGGGGCACTCACTTTGGAATATAAGTCGCGTACTTCACGACATGTTTCAGGACATTCGGAGTCCCTTCATCAGGTTGAATGCGTAGGTTGCGGAGTTGAGTGCCTATTATATTTTTTTTACTATTATATTTATTCACTTATGTTTGAGTAGTTTAAACTGTAGTTACCTAATAATGTTTAAAAATCAAATGCAATCAAAATATTAACCAAATACAAAATAAGAGACCACATTAAATTGTAGGCCATTTTCACGAAAAATCATATATCCGCCATTATTTTGTTCGTGGTTGATATTTTCCAACGAAACCTAATTATAGACATAGATCTGTTGAATGTGATGGCGAATACAAAGTTTCTTGAAGTTCGGTCTTACCGTTCACAAATGAGAACGGAACAATTTTTGTATGGGGTTTCGTGCCTCCGGGAGACTCTTAAGAGGATTTTCACATCTTTTCGGTTACACCGTGTATAGAACAGATTTTGCTTGTTGTAACTACGAAGAGATACAGAAAAAAAAATTGCTGTTGTTAGCGCTTTAAGAGAATAAAATAAAACAGGGCTAGAAGGTAATGATGCCGAATCTGTAATGTAGGCACAACCACAACTTAATAAGTTTGGTCCTGTCACCTTTGATCATTTGAAGGAAATAGAGACGGCAACACAACAGCTGGTCATAATCCCGTCAAAGTGACGTAAAACGCCTAACATGATCTGATAAATGTTTTGTTTTTATATTTGGATATTTTCAGAGAATTTCGTAATATGACACCAACACGGTTGCGTTAAAAATGGTGGCAGCTTACCATTATAATTAATCTCAAAAATTAAAAGTAACCCAGTGAAAGATATCTTCACAGGAACCGGGAAATCAGCAGGAATCAAACAAACGTAGTTATCGGTCAACGATTTATTTCCGACTGGCAAATCTCATGCCACCCGCAATAGTCGACATAATACGTATACACTACAGTTTTCAAATGTCAATTAGTATGGCACGTTGATTTCATTGTTTTAAGACAAGTCCAAGATTTTTTCAATCTGCACAAGAAACGAAAGGTATGTTTTATAGGGACTGCATCGGTGTACATTTATTTAAATTATAATAATAGGTCTTTATTTATGAAATTGTCGTTCTGCAATACAGGTCATTTCAAATCAAATTCTGATTTCAAATTATTTTATTTTAAAAACATGGAATTGTTTATTGATTAGTGTAACATTTTTATCGCATTTCAATCTTTTTCGTCATTATTTATTATTATCGTTCGGCCATTTTAATACATTACAATTTCAAATTAAGATTCAGTAGCCAGTCTACAGCCGCCGGGGTAAGTTTATTGAGCTCCTCCAAGCCTCCAGGAAACCGTGTGCACGGGCACTCCTCCACAATGTGTGCGATGGTCTGCAATGCCGCTCCACAATCGCACTCTGGCGATTCTTTTAGGCCCCACTTGTGCAGGTGATAATTGCATCGGGCTACTCCAGTCCGGATTCGGTTTAGCGTAGTCCAGTTGCGCCGGTTGGCCTTAAAACCTGGTAATTGTACGCTTGGGTCTTGCACTGAAGTATCCCTCGCCCACTCCAGGGATTGCCACTCCGCTAGCCACGCTGAGCGGATGTCAGGACGCTGTCGAATATCAGTATCCGACCAGATAGGTTTGCGTGATTTTAGACGCTCGGGTATGACAGAATCTAGTGTCTTTCTGATCGGCATTTTGTGAGGGAGCTGGTTGTTTTCAGCCTTCGCCCATTCGACAGCTGCTGTTTGTGAGCGTCTTAGGTGTGGTGGGGCAATATGCGCGAGTACGGGTAACCACGATGTGGGGGTCGGTCGCAGAGCACCCGTGATGATGCGCATGGCTCGGTTAAGTTGCACGTCTACTTTGGAGGTGTGTGCACTCTGGTACCAGACCGGAGCACAGTACTCCGCAGTAGAGTATACTAAAGACAGTGCAGATGTCCTCAGCACATCAGCTCGGGCGCCCCACGTGGTGCCCGCTAAACGTCCAATCAGGTTAACGCGTGACTTGGTCTTTTGGGCGGTGTTCTCTAGATGGTTCCGGTAGGTTAGTGATCTATCGAGAGTTACTCCGAGGTATTTAGGAGTGCAATTGTGTTTCACTTTTTCACCATCAAAGAACACTTCTAGCTCTCTCCGAGCTAAACTATTTGACAGATGAAACGCTGTCACTTCTGTCTTCGAGGGGTTGGGACACAAGCGCCACCGTCTATTGTACTCGCCGAGAACCTTGAGGTCCTTGGAGAGAGCAGTTTCACCCTCGTGAAAATGTTTCCCTTGGAAGGTCAGCGCCAAGTCATCAGCGTATGCAAATTTCTCAGATCGAGTTGCGGGCATATCGCTAATATATACGTTGAACAGAAGTGGCGCCAGCACGGAACCCTGCGGTAGTCCATTTTTTATTGGTTTATAGCCGCTTTCTCTTGTGCCAAGCGTAACCTTTATGTGGCGTGGGCCTAACATGTTTTTAAGGAGGGAGAGAACTCGCTTGCAAGGAGCAATTTCGATCAGCTTGTGTAGCAGACCGTCCACCCACACAGTGTCATAGGCCGCCTTGAGGTCAACGAAGGCGGCAAAAGATTTGAGTCCCTTCTGAAAACCGGCTTCTATGTGAGATGTTAAAGCCAGGACCTGATCTGCACAACATCGGTTTCCTCTGAAACCCGCTTGTTCTGCAGGGATACTGGGATTGACAACGGGGTACAGTCGGTTGTACAGCAAGCGTTCCAGCAGTTTGTACGGCACGCTCAGGAGCGAAATGGGACGGTAACTTGCAGCATCGTCAGCAGGCTTGCCGGGTTTTAGGATGGCTATTACCTTGGCCTTCCTGAAGATTGGCGGGAGGATACCAGTTTCTAAGATACTGTTATAAAAATTAGTAAGCCATCTTTTGGCTCGATTTCCAAGGTGGGCCAGAAATTCTGGGTATATGCCATCCAACCCTGCCGCTTTGCCGCACTTGCAAGATTTTAATGCAATTTCTAACTCATCAGGTGTAAAAGGAGTACCTAAGGTGTTGTTGATTGGCAGTGATCGAATTTTTTCCCCACACCTGCGACGGGTATCTTTCGCAAAGTGTTTGTCGAGTGAGCCACTCTTCGTAAGAAGCTGGAGACGTTGTGCTATCTCGTCAGGCTGGACACCCGATTCAGCGGGTATCGGTGCAGCGGCACCGCCCATCTTGCGGAGTAACGTCCAGCTTCTTCGGCTGGAGTGCGTGAAGTCCATTTTCTCCACCTGGTCCACCCACTTCTGTCGCCTGGACTCATCCAGAGCAGCAATAAGTTTGTCAGCTGCGTCTGAGTTTCCGGAAACCAAGAACTCCTCATAGGCCTCTTCGGCCGTTACATTCCAACCCGGGGTATATTCCCTACGACATCCTCTCGGGACATGGTGGTTAGCAGCGCTAAGCAGAACCCTACAGAAACGGTCATAGTTTTCTGCAGTTGGCTTCAACCACCGGACGGTAGAATCTACCCTCCCCTCGTATGATTTCCAGGAAGCTTTCGAGAAATTCCAACGAGCTTTCGGCACCGACTTAACTAGTGGCACTTCTAGTCCTAGCTTAATGAAAGCCGGCCGGTGTTGGCTTCTTGGAAAACTGTCCAAGATAACACGAGTGGCGGGCAGAGGTGTTCCACGCTGGCTCTCTGAGGTGAAACAGAGATCGGGATTTGTATCTCGTTGCCATCGGGCTGAATGGAAGGACCCTTTGCCCTTAGGGTCAAAAACGAGATGTAGCCTTTCTTGTTCTGCCCAGTCCGCTAAAGTGATCCCATTCACATCATTAGTGGAGTAACCCCAAGAGGTGTGGTGGCTATTAAAGTCACCGACATAGATGGAAGGGTGCGGATGGATGCAGAGTGGAGGGGTGGCAAAGGTGTTACCGGGCGGTTTGTAGACTGATACTAAAGTTATGTCTTCAAGTTTAATAGTTATTATTTCTAAATTGTTATCGTTGCTATTACCAATGACAAAAACATTATCAAGATTAGATTTTGAATACACTGCCGACCCATAGATAGGTGACAGCGTAAATGCCAAAAGGTTGTAACCAGGTATGTGAGCCCGGGTGTCAAGGCTACTAATATTGTCAATGTGGTGCTCTTGCAGAACAATCACATCGACACTCAAATCTTTTGCCAATCTGGCTAAATAGTCACACTTAGATCTAGAGGATCCCTCTATATTAAGCTGAAGAATGTGGACAGAAGGTCCAAGATTCTTTGTCAGAGAGCCCTTAGAAGGGCCTTTTGAAGACATTTCTTGGTTTAGGTTCGCAAATAACGCTGGGAGTCTCTTAAGGAGCAGATCCAGCAGGCCGATGAGAGTCAGAATCTTTAGCCGTTTTCACGTGCACGGAACTCGTGAAGACGTTGCCCGGGGTGGACCACTGGGAGGTAGATTCCGACTAATTTCCACCCCATCATCATGGATACGTTTAAAATTCGAGTAATTATGGAATATGAGTACCGTCGTGGCAGCAACGCGGCACAACCGGCACGCAACTCAACGACGTTTACGGAGCTAACACTACAAACCACCTGTTATTGGTTTGCTCGCTTCCGTTCTGGAAATTCGATTTGAAAAATGAACCTGGCGGTCGTCCTAAGACTTTGGTCAACAATGACGAATAAAAGGCGATCGTGGAAGCTGTGAATATACAATCTACGGCTAAATTAGCAGCAGATTTCGACGTTAGCGTCAAAATAATATTGGTCCATTTGCGTCAAATTGGCAAGGTAAAAAAGCTTGACAAATGGATGCCCCACGAACTCAATGATCGCCAGCGCGAAGTACACGACGAGACGTGCCTTGCACTGCTCAACAGACAAACAAATGAAGAAATTTTGAACCGCATTGTTACTTGCGATGAAAAATCGATTCTGTTTGATAACCGCAAGCGCTCAGCAAGTTGGTTGGATCCTGGTTCAGCACCTAAACAGTGCCCTAAACGAAATCTTACCCATAGAATAGTGATGGTTACTGTTTGGTGGTCTAGCGCCGGTGTGATTCATCACAGTTTCTTATCTAACGGGGTGAGCATTACTGCAGATGTGTACTGTAAAGAACTGAACACAATGATGGAGAAGCTGTTGCGTCAATCGCTCGTCTCCGCTGCTCCTGCACGAGAACGCGCGACCTCATACTGCACAGCAGACGGTCTCCAAGTTGCAAAAACTGGGGATGGAAGCTCTCCGTCATCCGCCCTACTCAACAGACCTTGCGCCTACATACTACTACTTTTTCCAGAATTTGGATAACTTCTTGGATCTCTTCTTAACAATACCCGAGAGGCAGTACAAAATGCCTTTGAAGAATTTGTTGCCTCCCGTCTAGCTGATTTATTTAAGAAGGACATCAATAAACTGCCACTGCGTTGGCATTGACTGCTTGGGTGATGTCTGCGATTAATACAAATAAAAAATACATAAAAATATCGATAAATACAAATAAAAAATACATAAAAATATCGTTTATTTTTTTTTCATACAAAACGGCCACGTCTGACAGTTTTGAGGGTTGTTTAAGATAAATTTGTATGTATGTTGCTGTAGTGACATGTTGTCAGCCCATCGCCTAAATTACAATATACTGAAACCCTCAGATCCCTTAGATCGTTTACGCTCTGCCTACCCCATTAGGGATAAAGGCGTGATTATATGTATGTATGTAAAACGGCAATTCCATATGTAAAGACCTGATATTAAAATATTGGCTGATCAAAAATCGAAAACTCTGAAATTATTTGTTTAAAATTACATAATGATACTTTTTCATTTTGACTAGGCCAATTACAATCAGCTGTTGTGTTGCTCTCTTTTGTTTTCAAATTATAGAAAGTAACAAGACCTAACTAAAATAAGTTATGTGGTTCGATGAGCTCAGTGACGCCTCCACAAGTAATACATTTATTGTGTCTCAAATACAAATATTACCATAATTGTTTTAGGGTTTACGAAAATCGGAAGTAATTCTTCATTTTGTAATCCATCAGGCTTTTTCATTTTGTAATTCAGCAAGCTTTGAATGTGGATCTTGCTGAAAGTGGCCACTTTTACAAAATTGTCATTCAAAGATTAAATGTTAAGTGTAAAATTGTAAATTGTTACCTTACGGATCACAAAATGAAGAATTACTTCCGATTTTCGCAAAACGTAAAGTATTCATGAAAATGTTGGTATTTGAGACATAATAAGTTTATTTCTTGTGGGGGCAACACTGAGCTCAACAAATCACCTTAAGTTGTGTCCACAACAGAATCAACAACAAAATTTTATTTTTTAAATTTATACTGTGTGTTTTTGTTTCAGTTTCAATTCAATGATTGTTGTTATTGTTGCGTAGTCACAGTAATTTCCGGTCTTACTTCAGTGATTGCAATAGCAGTACTTTTGATACAATTTGAAGTTGAAGAATTGGATTGGGTACAATCCCTACTTATGATAATATTATCAGTCTTTAGCTGTAAGGTGAGTTTGATTTAAGGCACTATTCCAGGTTGGACTGCACACTGCAACTGCCGATTGCCATCTTCTTGGAAATCTGGACTCTCTCCCTCCTTGCTTTAAAAACCTTTGGGTTCTAGACCTTCAAATCCCAGGAGAGGCCACGTATATCCGGATTGCAGATTTCTAGTCCTGTCGTGGTCGCCACCTTCTATGTTGGAGCCTAGAGTGTCCTACGTCAAATATTTGAAATGAAATATTTATTTAAAGATATTGAAGAGAAAGAGACTGTTTGATCTTTAATTTTGATTCGATTCAAGGCAAAATTATGCACTTTTGACGTCTGAATAAATTTTCTAATTATAAACCATCTTGCGGGGCGGGGGTTCAGACGGGGGGAAGCTTTTGACTCGGACTTGACGCTTGAACAGTAACCAATGTTTATTTCAGACTTTAGCCACCATTCTTTTGGTAAATCCTAGGATTTATTTCAGAAGATACGAAAACTTTATATAAACATTTCACAACGTGTTTGGCAAGCCGTCTCGTAGTCGTAAGTGGTCGTAGAGAATCTATATTTCCCTACTGCACTTTCCAACATCGGATTGTTCGGGTTTGGTTGTGGTTTTAATATCAGAAAGTAAAAAACCGGTCAAGTGAGAGTCGGGCTCGCTCACCGAGGCTTCCGTACCAATTTAGGGGTATTTAAAGCGAATATAAAGACCCCAGTTTTGTTGCCCCGGAAGGATAACTACTTTTAAAACAAGACCACATTTTCTGTTTTAGTGAGGGGGCTTGCCCCTCTCAACCCCCTCACTCTATCTTGGGGTCTAAATACGCTGGTTACTTCCAAAACGTGACGCTATTTTATTTCTTTGTGTGGACGGCAAGCCATCCTCAACCCTCCAGTCTTGAGTCTGAATGCGGTCGCTACTTCCAAAGCGTGATGTTACTTTTATTTTTCTCAGTCAAAGTCAAAGTCAAAGCATTTATTTCCAAATAGATTCCTAAGAACACTTTAAGAAAGTCACAAGCGAGTCTATTACAAAGAAAATTATATCTATGTCACAAAATAAAGTAAAACTATATCTGAACCAGAGTCTTGGGGTCTGAATGCGGGCGCTACTTCCGGAGCGTGATGGTACTTTACTTTTTCTGGAAGGGGGCAAGCCCCCATAAACGCACCAGTCAATTTTTTGTGGTATTATGTTGGTTATTCCACAACGACCAAGCTCGATTCGTCCTCGAGCACCAAATTTTATGTTTGTAAACACAAAAAAATGGAACTGGACTAAAGGACAAACTTAACTTTGTTGTTGTTCCCATACTAGCTATAGGGAGAGGACTGCAAAAAATAATAATAATTATAAAATACCTTTTTATCATGATGTATGAACAAATTTACAGTTTTCGGATATTTCCCCTTACTTGTGCTATTAGATATTGCTTCATTCTAAATTTCATGATTGTAAGTCAGCGAGAAGCACCCTATATAGGTTTGACCTCTTCAAGATTCAAGAACCTATAGAGTGCTACCCGATGACCTAGGACCTTGAAATTTGGCAAGATGCAATGTTTTATAGCACAACTAAGGGAAAAAAACAAAAACTATTTTTGTCCTTGGATCACAAAAAAGTATACTTTTAAAAACCCTTGAAAATATTCAAACTGACATTTATATCTTTTGATTGCGAGGATATAGAAGTATGATTCTTTTACAGCTCCAATGGAACGTAGACTTGAGTATTCAGTATAAATATCACTTTGATACCTGCACGCATTCCTAAGTAAAAGGGTCTTGACAGACAGACAGATAGACAGACGAACAACCGAGTGATCCTATAAGGGTTTTTTTTTATTTTGAGGAACCCAAAAAAACCACAACATCGTGGTTTTTGCAGCGTAACCCTATTATTGTAAACACCTTTTTTAATTATATAACGTTTAGCGGAGTGCTATAAGCTGTCTACGGCTACGAGATGGCTTGCCAACTACGTTACATACATACATATATTCACGCCTTTATCCCTAATGTGGTAGGCAGAGTGTAAACAACCTAAAAAAAGGTCGTTTCGCCACGTCTGACAAAGTTTTGATAATTATTTAAGATAGATTTGTAGGTATATTGCTGTAGTGACAGGTTGCCAGCCCATCGCCTAAATTCTAATATACTAAAACCCTCGGATCCCTTAGCTGGTTTTTACAGCATGTTGTCTATGTCTATGTTTTTCTCTCGCTTCCAGGCCAGTATGGAAGACTACGTTACAAAATGTTTATTTCAACATTTATCAAGTGAATGGTGGTAAATGTCCGAAATTCGGCGTTTTACCGACAGGGGCTGCTAAATCCATGTTGTCTAGGTCTATGTTTTTCTCTCGCTCCCAGGCCAGCATGGAAGACTACGTTACAAAATGTTTATTTCAACATTTATCAAGTGAATGGTGGTAAATGTCCGAAATTCGGCGTTTTACCGACAGGGGCTGCTAAATCCATGTTGTCTAGGTCTATGTTTTTCTCTCGCTCCCAGGCCAGCATGGAAGACTACGTTACAAAATGTTTATTTCAACATTTATCAAGTGAACGGTGCTAAATGTCCGAAATTCAGCGTTTTACCGACAGGGGCTGGTAAATCTTAGTTTCTACCGGTAAATTCTAGGATTTACCGCAGTTCGGGCTTTTACAGAAACATATACATACGGATCGGATACGGAAAAGTGCATAAATGCCCCTGGTGTCAACTTTTACAAATGTATTGGCAGCTTAGAATTGGCATGTGTTTTATGTTCTTTAAAAATGTTTTTATTTTCTTTTCAGATGCTTGCATGTAATGTCAAAAATATGGTCAAAGGCAAAACTGTGCTTGTCGATGAGTATCAGTTCGTGTTTGCAAGTTTCATTCTTTACCTTTCAAATTTTACCTGGCTGATAGCAGTATTGCAATTATATGGATGTTATGTCGGTAAAAAGGTAGAAGACGAAGAAGAGTCTTAAAGTTTTTTTTTTGCTTTGACGACTTTGAATGGCATTAAATGTTAGGCGCTGTCCTATTGCGGCCGTACGATAAAATGACATTAGCATGCGACAAGCCAATAATGTCAAAACAAGCATGATAATTGACGACCCTATAAGGTAGGTACATGAATTATTGGCTGTGCATTCCATGACTTTTTTTGCAATACCTATATTTTTATGCGTATGTGCGTGAACCTACCCATAACACTGAACAACATTCCTCAAAAAAATTTTATCGCAATATTTAAAATATGGCCTTCCCATACAATGATTTTTATGTTTGTAAGTAAATATATAATAATTATTATGTATCTTTAATATTCACTTTTGAGTTTCCGGTATTTATTTTCATTTTATAGTTATGTTTTTAATTTTATATTATTTGAGCACGCCTAATCTGCCTTTCTTGCAATAAAATAAATTTCTTTGTAGAAATAAGTTTTAACTGTTTCGTCGTCATACTTTTTGTATTTTAATTTTCATGTAACTTGTGCACAATAAACAATAAATAATAAATGGTGTCAGCGGCTCGATTCATTTTGTAACAGGAGGTACATTTTTTCTTGGAAAGTTTGTAAGCTTTACTTTAATATGACAATGACAGGGATACGTATTTTTGACTGTTAATGAAATCTATGATACGACCAATAATGGTAATAGGTCGAATATCACGTTATAACATGGTGCATGTCGGGGCTGCAGCGCAATCCGTAGGAATTTAAAAAAATAAGGGAATTGCGCAAATCTGGGGGATATATGACCATATATGTTTTGTCCCTTTTGTAATTGCGACGATAGGCCCTTAGGATTTTAATGGGATTTTTAAGTGACATCACAGCTCGGCTTATAGAGGCAACTGGTGATCCGAGACCTTGCAGTTATTTCGCTCAACGTGTTAGTCTCGCAGTGCAGCGAGGAAATGCTGCCAGCCTACTGGAAATCCTGCCTAAATGTGGTGCGTGGAAAAATATTTTTCATATGTTCTTTTATTGTAATATTATTTTGTCATTTTAAATAAACACTATTTACGACACAACAGTTACAGCTTATTTCTACAAATATAAATTATAGAAAATTCTTCCAGCTGACCTACGGAAGTGAGACTATTGCCTGAAAGGTATATTAGGCGTGCACAAATAATATAAATTAAAAAGCATAACTATAAAATTAAGATACTAATAAATCTAAATCGTACAGATTGGAAAAACTTAAAAATAACAGTGTGCGCAAAGGCGGTCTTATCGCTTCAAGCGATCTCTTCCAGACAACCCTGCATTATATAAAGAAAAAATACACATATCAAGTAGCTGCGGCAACATCAAAAACACAAATAACACTTAAACAACCATCAACACTTAAGATCTACATAATAGTACATTTTAAATACTAATATACATAGATAAACAAAAATACCGAATATTAATAAATAATTATTTATAATAAATAAATTAAATTAAACATGCATATCACATATAAAAATACACATACTTACATTCATATATACCTACGTACATATATAAATAGATAAACATATATATTAAACATATAGGATATAATAAGATTAATTGCAACCTGATGCAGTAAGAAGATGACTATGTAATCCAGATTTAAAAATGGTAAAAGATTCTGAGTAACGAATATCACGTGATAGCTCATTCCACAAGTGCGTAGCCCTTACAGCGAAAGATTCTCTAGAGTAGCCAGATTTAGAGAGATCAGGAGGAGCGTTAAGTATATTATCACTCTTCGAGCGAATGTTCCGGCTATGCTCTTCACCCAAGTAATGAAAACGTTACTTCAGGTAAGGAGGGGAACGAGGATCGTATAGGATTTTGTGAAGGAGAAGAAGGACGTGTTCATTACGGCGCTGTCTAATGGGTAGCCATTTAAGCAGCTTCCTATATTTCGACACATGATCTAACTTGCGCAGTCCGTAGATGAATCGTATGCAGATGTTCTGTAGACGTTGCAGTTTATTGAGGAGATCCTCATTGATGTCAAGATAGCAGACATCTGCATAGTCAAGTATAGGAACTAAAAGTGACTGCGCAAGTTCAATCTTGGTCTTTATAGGCAGCAAATTCTTCCGCCTTTTTAGTGCCCCCAAGGCAGCAAAAAGTTTCTGACTAATCTGTGATACATGTTGTGACCATGATAGGGTAGTATCAAAAAAAAACACCCAAATTTTTAACTATTTTGCTGTGGGGCAGAACGACACCATCGAAGGTTAGGGGTGGAGCGTTGTCAGAATTTAGTTTGATCACTTGTCTCGGACCGCCTATAAAAATGACCTGCGACTTGTTGGGATTAACCATAAGGCCGTGCAATTGACTCCACTGAAGGACAGTTGCAAGATCATGGTTAAGAGCAGTAATGGCTGAGTCAAGTTCGTTAATAGATGCTTGGGTATAGATTTGAAGGTCATCCGCATATAAATGAAAAGAACAGGAAAGAAGAGGAGTAAGGGAATTGATAAAAATGGAGAAAAGGAGAGGGGAGAGTACTCCACCCTGAGGCACACCCGCAGTTATATTGGCGAATCCAGATACTTTACTATCAACGCGAATACATTGCTGCCTTCCAACAAGATAACCGTAGAACCAGTCAATCACCCCATCCGAGATGTGCAGCGAGCGCAACATGGCAAGAAGAATATCGAAATCAACCGTGTTAAAGACATTACTAAAATCAAGTAAAGCTAAAACCGTGACCTGTTGAATTGACATACCTATGCGCACATCATCGGATACTTTGGTGAGTGCGGTTACTGTTCCGTGACCAGGGCGGAAACCGGACTGGAAAGGACTGAGAAAATTGTGGGAATAAATGAAGTGATTCAGCTGTTGATGAACAAGACGTTCAATACTTTTGAAAGGAAGGGCAAAAAAGATATAGGACGGTAATGTGACATACTGGATGGGTTATTAATTTTGGGGATAGGAATAACTGCAGCTTGGCGCCAACAATTAGGGAAACTGCCAGAGCTATGAAAATGTGGCTGAGGATAGGTAGAATCACAGTGAGACTCTGTAAAATCATCCTGCGACTGATACCATCAAGGCCTTCAGCGTTAGATTTAATAGCCATAATATGTTTTTCAAATTCTCGCATAGTAACAGTTTTGAAAGAAAGAGGAGAGTAAGAAGGAGATATAGTAGAATAAAGTAAATCAATGGAGGCTCGTTTAGTGGAAGGAGGAATTGAAGAACAAGACGTGAAGTGAGAATTAAGGGAGTTTAGGTCAAGATTAGGAGACAAGGAAGGTTTGAATGTAGGTATTTCAAAAATAATTGAAGTCATCGAATGCGCAGCCAATAATTCATGTACCTACTTTTATAGAGTCGTCAAATAGCATAGCTGTACATTATTGGCTTGTTGTATGCTAATGTCATTTTGTCGTACGACAGTTGAAATATAGCGGCAGTAGGACAGCGCCTTACGGTTTGTCACTGGCTGTTTTAGACTGCAATAGGGCACAAACATGTCATTTTTATATTTTTTAGGAAATTAATCCAGTTTCCGAAAATATTTTATATGCATGTATATTCTGACAAATAATAATGATAATATCACTACGGAATGCCCCGTTTTAAACAAAAACTATAAATCCCGAATTTGTAAACAGCACTTGAGATTGACAGCTAGTTTGAATTCGTATCAGAAATGTAATTTTAGTACAATGTGGCCTGTCAAATCCATACTTAATATTGCTCTCAATCTTGAGATCGCTTTATAAATACGAGCCTTTGATCAAATCAAATATATTAGCACTCAATATCTAGTCTATAAAACACCCGGTGTAAAACCTTTACATTTTATGCCGTCTAGACTCAGTAGGAGGAGGCTTTTTAGATTTTTAGTTTATAATATGTTAATTGTAAAAATTTGGGCGGCAAAATTCATTATTAACTTTTGATGAGTCCAGAGTGTACCTTTATACCGAGTACTTTAAACTGCACCATCCTCCACAACCGTACTCTACCACTGGTGACACCCCTCCCCCACTTAAAAAGGTCCTGTTTGACAGAAAATTGCAATTTCCAGGAAAACCTTGCAAGCTAGAACAAAATGTTCAAAAAATAAAGTATTGACTATTAAATTCTCTAAACGTAGATACTAACATTAATTTTCTGCAAATTGTAGTTTTCAAGATATGGCTCGTCAAACTTGATTAAATATCTGCGGATATATTGTTTATTATTTTTTAATTACATATTAGTCTAAACTTCAAAATTAACGGACTTTCAAAAACAAATCCACTTTATTTAATGAATCAGTTTTGTTTGGCGCAGATATTTAGTCCACTTTGACGCACTATATATTGAATATAACATCTAATGGTGGTATCTACGTGTAGGTAATGTAATAGTCAATACTTCATTTTTTAACCTTATATCCTTGCTTGCATGGTTTTCCTGGAAATTGCGATTTTCTGTCAAATGGGATCTTTTTAAGGAACGGAGGGGTGACACCGGTACGGTTATGGAGGGGGTGGTGCAGTTTAAAGCACACTCGTGCATCATCAAAAGTTAAAAGTGAATTTAGCCGTCCCTTCCATACATTGAAATTTAGAATGAGCATGTCGAGAAGTAGAGGATAGAGCCGATAGCCGCATTACGCCGCAAATCCCACCAAGTACAAATGTTTTTTTTATTCTTTTATATACTGGGTATAAGGGACAAACATTCAACAAGAAATTCATGATTATGTTCCCCTTTGGCCGCTATTTTTAATGTTTCGCATATGAGCCAAAAATCGGCTGGGCAACGTTCAGAATCAGATTCAGCAGGCTTTTGGACTTAGGAAAACGCATGTTACCTAAATGGCTTAAAATCTGCTGTTTAGACAGAGAAGATCGTTTCTGAAGCCTTCTATATGGGAGGTGGTCAAAATACTGCCCCAAGTCGAGACAACTTTAAAGTATTCCTGGCATCATTATGCATCATAGATAAAAGAAAAAATCAAAATCGATGCTTTAAGGTGATATGGCTTAATGACCCCCCATCAGAGAATAAATCATAACTCACTTAAAACGCAGTGAATCTAAAAACCGGTCCAACAGCCTCAAGGTATAGTAGTTAAGATAATTTAGTACCTTATAAATTAGCGATTCATAGTTCGTTGTAGTAACAGGTAGAGAAGTTGCGAATAACGGCCACCAACGGCAATTTTTGTTCCTGTTACTACAACGAACTATGAATCACTTTTGTAGTTTGAGTCTTTGTTATATTCCTATAACGTCTTACTCATAAAGAATAATTAAACCGAACACTTTCCAATTTCTTGAGTGTGTGGAAGGTATTGTTACCTTGACGACCCGTGCAGCCTAGTTGGCAGTGTACCTGCCTGCTACGCAGAGGGTCCCGTATTCGATTCCCGGTCGGAGCAGACATTAAGGATGATGAATTTAAATGTCTGTTTCTGGGTCTGGGTGTTCATTCTGAGTGTTTCTGTGTTTGTTTATGGCACCCCGGTACAGGGAATCCTAGTAGGGGCTATGTGTGTGATCATGTTTTTTTTACCTCTTAGTCCTTTCTCCTACTACTAACAACAATGTAAACTTGTAGGTATTTTTTGATTTTAAGATGTGTCTATTTAGTACAAAGATTTTATAATTAGAATCTTCTTGCAAATCCTAGGAGTATTGCTGAAACATGAATGATAAGTTAATGATAAAAACATTATCTAACCTTACTAAAATTGATAGGTTCTTTGCAAAACACTAATAGTTTTAGTAACATTTGATATCCTTAAGTCTGATTTGCTACAATTCCGCTTACAAATTTAATCCTATTTTGTTTGGTTAAATAGCATGCATTAATCATTGTCGTTTAAAACGTCAACCAATCAGAGGAGATCTTTTGCGAAACCAAGGTTTCGCAAACCGTCCAATCAACGTTCTTATTTCAGTTAAAGATATCAAATGTTACTATAACGAATAGTTTTTTCACAAAGGACCTATTTTTTTCTAGTAAGGTAGGACAATGTTTTCGCCAATATCTAATTATCCGTTTCGCAATATCCCTTTGACTTTTGCGAAGATTCGGATTATCAATCTTCCTACAACATCTATAAAACAGACGCAACAGGCTCATAAAAATAGTCAATTATGTAATTCGTGCTTTTTAACTTTTTAATTATTTAGTTTTAACTATGTATTTACAATTAGTTTTATTTTTCGATATGTAAATGTATAAACCTTGTAATTTGAGATTATTTATTTTAAGAGATTTATGTAATGCGTGTAAAATATAAAATTAAATGCATTTATAACACTTGTATTTTGGGTTTATCTTGGTAGTTGGTTTTTAGGTATACATGTTCTTCCATTCAAAATAATCTCGAGGAGATTCTTACTGATAACTACCTCCGTGGTATAGTGGTCAGAGCCATGCGCATACGATCCGGAGTTCCTGGGTTCGATTCCCCGGGGGGACACAAAGTTGAGGTGAGGTTTTCGCCAATTTGGTTACAATTTACAATTTGGACAAGCCGTCGGTCCCGGTCGCTGTCTTTGTGGTCGTTTCTCAAACCATAAACGAAGGTAGGGAAGAAAAATAGGCTCTTAATCCTAGCGATACTAAATTATTATCTATATCTATCGATACCTACTATAAAATGAACATCCAGGACCCCTAGTACCCCTGACTTGTTCCCCCAGGGGTACAACTGGGGTAATTGTGCCCCTCTAGTACCCCTAGGTGTACATTTGGTACATACTATGTCCCAGAAGTACCACTTAATGTTTTTGTACGTATGTCCTTATGTTCGTATCATTCTTATAAGATAAACCAACCTCCTTCCTTACATTTTAAAGTACCAGTAACTACTTCATTTATTATAGACGGCTTCAATGTCAACATGACAACATTTCAATTGTTTTGTTTTGTGTTTGGAAAGGAACATTTGTATCATGGACGCCCAGATGCAAATAGTAGAAGGCACTATGAGTGTACCCCTTTTTCTACAAACTAAGATGATTCCTTTTTTTTTCTAATATCCTTTATTAATAAATGTTTTCATACTATAATTTTTTTATTTATAAAGAGCATCGAACATTTTTGTATGAAGCCTGGTATACCTAAAGTATTTTTTTTTTATCGTAAAAAAATCAAATTTTAGCCGCAAATAACGAGACATATGTCATTCGATAGGGAATAAAAATACAAACAACAAATGCTCTTGAGTAAATTGTCGAAAGTGATATACTTTCGGAGATATGTGAAATTGTATTTTCAAAAAATAAAAAATTGTCAAGTGACAATTTCTCACTTAACAGTCCATATTATTATTAATACCACGAGTGTTCATTAAAAATAGATATTCTAGAATGTTTTTTTGTTAAACATTACATTAAATTCTTTTTTTTGCTGTGATAGGCAAGCTAGCCGACATATGTCATTCGATAGGGAATACTAAAACTTGACAATTTTTTATTTTTTCGAAAATTCAATTTCAAATATCTCCGAAAGTATATCACTTTCGACAATTTAGGTACTCAAGAGCATTTGTTTGTATTTTTATTCCCTATCGAATGACATATGTCTCGTTATTTGCGGCTAAAATTTGATTCTTTGACGATTTAAAAAAAAATAGTTAAGGTATACCAGTAATGTTTGATGCTCTTTGACGATATTTATTTAAAAATAAACCCTCCGGACCGATCGGTCAGGCAAAACCAGGGGAAAACATATTTATTCAAAAATAAATACAGGCAAAACCAGAGGAAAACATATCTGTTGAAACAGGGGTACTAAAGGGGCACAATTACCCCAGTTGTACCCCTGGGGGAACAAGTCAGGGGTACTAGGGGTCCTGGATGAAAATGAACACTACGATATTCTAATAAGCCTTTATTTCCCGTGGTGCCCTTTGTTCCCGTTGAGTCACACCATTTTGAGTTACACTGTTATCCATTGGTAAAAAAATCCCCTGTTCCACTCTAATCCACTGGCCAAATCCATTAATGGATTAGATTACGCTTTTAAGTACACTCTAATCCACTCCTATAGACTGACTTGGGACTGGATTAGAGTGGAATACCAAACGTCTTAAACGTGTTACCCATTGGTAAAAAAATTCCCGATTAGTAACACTGTTACTCAATGCCACACTTTTTGTTCCCTTTGAGTGACAGGGGTAACTCAACGAAACACTGTGTTCCCGTTGAGTAACACCTACTTTTCTAAAATCATTATTCAAATAGGTTCATCTTGACTTATAAAAATAATATACCACAATAACGAGTATCTCTCAAATCAACTAAATGTTTGATCGTAAACAATAGTGCATGACGGCCGATTGGCGCAGTTGGTAGTGACCCTGCCTCCGACGCCGAAGGTCCCGGGTTCGAGTCCCGGTAGGGGCAAACATTTGTATGATGAATATGGAGCAATAAGGCCGCCTATGTTGTACTTGTTTTTTGTTGTTATCTGTTGTGTTGTATGATTTGTATTCTTACGTGCAATAAAGTATTTTTATGTTATGTTTATGATGTTTGTTCCCGAGTCATGGTTGTTTATATATTTATCTATGTATTTATATACCGTTCCTTAGTACCCACAACACAAGACCTTGGGGATCTTAGTGTGGGAATAGGTGGATGTGTTGTAAGTGTCCAAACATTATATATTAAATTGTATATTATATTAGTTACTGTAATTTAGATGCATTGCTATGATTTCAACGTAAACAAGTTACTACTATAAGAATCTGAAACAACTGCGGAACCACAACCATCCAGGCTCAGTAGGGTTACCTACTTATCGGAAACAAATTGTGCCATTGAAATAGAAAATAATTTTAATTATAGCTGAAAACACATATACATAAGTCATTGCAAATACTCGTCATAGTTAAATTTAAACCTGTACGTAACCTATTTTCGTAAATTAACAATATGAAAAATATTTATGTCGGATTAGACCAGTAATTTAAAAATACCACAAATAAATCTTAATCAAAATATTAATTCCAAGAGAATTCTGTCCTACCCGGTAATCAACATAATCAACCTTAAATCATATATTAATATTTTTCAATGCCGCAAAATCTCTAGAACGTGGCCAACTGTCACGGAACCATCTATTAATTCGAGCTGTGCCTCTTGTATAAACTCATCATTGAGTACAGTCTTCCGAGCCCGTTTTCTTTTTGATGCTACATTATTTTTCTTTTGAATATTACGCACAGTATAAAGAGAGGAATCTTCTTTAAGGACGTACTATTGCTATAGTAGGTGGTACGATGAGTATCTCCATATACACACCACACTTTTATAAAATCATCGTAACCATTGTTTCTCCATGTATTTGATGAATTTATAGATCTGTATATCATCTTCGCCAATACCATATCTCTTATAAATGTAAGCCCACCCCTCCAAAAAAATTCTTCGGGCAACAATGGTAAAACAGCAGAGCCCTACAAGCTGCATTTTAATGGATTTAGTCGGTCCATCTCCTTGAGTTTCTTAAAATTGCTTTATTATATTCATATTTATTTATTGCATTTACATACTTCATTTAATTAACAGTTCAAATATTTAAGTTAGTAGGTAGTATATGACCCTGGTAGGGTATCGCAATGTTTACATAAAATCAACATGTTTATTATATTACGCATGCATTACATTATATGTTAATTATCACATTCATTAAACAGTAATTGATCCTACAAATTAAGGTAATACAGATTCGATAATTTTATGTCCTAATAAATTGATTTTACAAAAGATGTCATATAAAATTTCTCATTATAAATGGTAATGTCAGTTAAAAATAAAAATATACAAAATAAGTCAATAAAATAATAAAAAATCATGCGGGTTCAATTTAACAATGTCATCAATAAAAAAAAAAAAAACATCTATATATTATAAATTATTATTATTAATTCGTTTATTTATTTAATTTGCCCTTTTTAATATCATTCAAAAATTCGTCTACTTCATAAAAACATTTTTTTATTAGATAATCTTTTAAATATCTGTGGAATTGTCTGTATTCTATTTGGGATTTTATTATTTCCGGTATCGCATTGTATATTTTTATTGCTGAAAAATAGGGACCTTTTCTATACATTTCGAGATTCCATGTAGGCGGTTCAATGTCGTTTATTGCTCTGGGTCGTAAATTGCGTATTGGTGGAATATCTTTTCGAAATGTAAACAATTTTGAGTTCTTTCTAACAAATGAAGCTGTTTCTAATATGTAAAGGGAGGGGAGGGTCAGAATTTTCAGTTCAATAAAGTGTGGGCGGCAGCTATCCGTTTGCTTAATGTTGACAAGCACACGAATGCATTTTTTCTGCATGACAAACAGGTCTTGAGCGTCTGTGCTGTCGGCCCAGAGGACAGTTGCATATCGGAGCCACGCTTCCGCATACGCGTAATAAGCAATCAACGCGGTCTCTAAATTCGTGTTTCGTTTTAGAATATTTAGTGCGTATAAGAATCCAGAAAGTTTTGTTTTAATGTTAGAAACATGTGCTTTCCAGTTCAGGTTGTTATCTATGGATAAGCCTAGTAAGGTGTGTTCCAGTACTTCTTCTAGTTTTACGCCACCTATTTCTATGTGTATGTCGAGCGGCAGTCTTTGTTTGGTAAGGGCGAAATTGAATTAATTTAGTTTTTAACAAATTTATCTCTAAATTACGCTCATTTAGCCAATGCATTATTAAGCCAAGTGTGTCGTAAATTTTTCTGTTATGATTTTCGTTTTTCTCGATTTTAAAAATTAATGATATGTCGTCAGCAAACAAAACGCTCTCTATGTCTAGTATTTTAGGTAAGTTATTAATATATATCAGAAACATAGTACTCCCGATCACACTGCCTTGAGGAATTGACCCTTTAACCTCTTGAACTTTCGATGATACCGTATGAAGTTCATTTGTTTTCTCATTGAAATATTCGACCTGTACGATTTGTTTACGCTTTTCCAGATATGACGACATCCATGCATAGGGTAAACCTCTTATACCTACTTTGTATAGATCTGATAACAAAATTTTATGTGAAACGCGATCATATGCTTTGCTGAGATGTAATAACAAGCCAACAACGTTATAGTTTTCATCAATAAGGTCTAATGCTTTTTGTATGTAGGTATAAACCGCATCCGTGGTCGATCTGTTTTTTCTAAATCATTGCTTGTCATCTAATATTTTGTATTTTTCGAAGAAGTTAGACAGTCTATTGCACATTGCTTTTTCGAATATTTTTGAAAATGATGGTAACAATGCTATTGGACGATAATTGCTAGGTTCATGTTCATTTCCTTTTTTGAAAATTGGCTTTATGATCGCGGTTTTTAGGAGTTCTGGAAATCGGCCTTCTTCGAATGATTGATTGACTAGCATAGTTAGTGTAGGAGTTAAGCTAATGGCGCATGTTTTTATAAGAGACGTAGGTATTTCATCCGTTCCGCAACTATTTTTGTTCTTTAGATTTCGGATTATGCAATGGATTTCTTTCTCGCTCATTGGTCTAAGGTACATTGAGTTGTCGCAGGTTTGCTCGAGTAGCGGGTGCGGCGGAGGGGCGCGGGGGATAGGCATGGTTAATTGATTATTTGATATATTTATAAAAAAATTATTAAATATGTTAGCTACTTGATTAGATTCCTCCGTGATTTCATTTTGATTTATTTTTAATGCAACTATTTTTTTCTTTTTAGGTTTTGGTTTTTGTTGATTTACTTGATTAATTATTTTCCACACAGTTTTAGTTTTATTGTTCGAACATGAGATTTCCTTTGAGTAATTTATTCTTTTGGACGTGATGACGCATTTCTTTAAGATTTTTACAAATAATTTAAAATGATTTTTTAGGGTTTTGTTTTTAGGGGCTTCGTTTATAATTTTTTTTAGTAATCTTTTATGTAGGCTAGACTTTTTTAGACCTTTAGTTATCCATGTTTTTCTTTTTAATGCTTTTATTTTTATTCGTTTTTTGGGTATTGTCCTGTTTAGAGTATTTGTGAGAGTTGTAATAAATATTTCATAGTTTTTATTTATATCTTTTGTATATACAAGTATGTTATTCCAATTTATTTTTTCTAGCTGTTTTTTAAATTTCTGTATATTCGACTCGCTGTAGCATCTTTTTTCTACGAACCATGTTTTATTTAAATTTATTTTTTTATTTATATTGAAGGTATATATCACAGTGCTATGGTCAGATATCCCGTTGTGTACTATCATTGAATTACTGTCTTTATTATTTGTGTAATTATATATTTTGTGTGTAGGTCAATACATGTTGCAGTTTAGTTTGTAATACGAGTTGGTTCTCTAATATTATTATGAAGATTACATGTTAACATTAGGTCATCTAGTTTTTTTTTGATCTCTAATTTTTTTCAGATCTATGTTAAAATCACCGCCTATAATTATATGTTTATTCGTTTTGTTTTCGAATTTTTGCAAGATTTTTTCTAACATTTTAAAGAAAATTTCTATTTCGCGGTCAGGTCTGTAAATACATACAATTATAACATTATTCTTTGTTAGTTCAATACAACAACATTTTGAATAAAACTCTTTCGATAGGTCTGTTATATAGGTAGGCGTTCTGAATATTCGATGCCCTCTCGTACTAGTATAGCCATTCCACCGTGTATTCGCACCCGTCGGTGAAACACATTCGCGTATTCATAACCTTGTATTTTTAGTACTTCTGCATTTATTTGTGTTATCCATGTCTCTGTCAAACATAGCACATCATGGTGTTCATCGTCTAAGTAGCATTCTAGAGTATCTGCTTTGCTGTTTAGACCTTGCATATTTTGAAACATGATACTAAAGGTTTTTTCGAAAGGAATCGGAGTTCAAATCTCTTGTATCACAGCTGGTAAGGTTTTTATTTTTTTCTGGTATATTTTCACTCTGAGTAGGTTGTAAATCCTGTCTGTATAGTCTTCCTTCTATGTATAATCTATTCTCTCTTATGACCGCATGTCTTCCTTTCTTTCTTTCCTCGCGTAGCACCTCTTGTAGTTTCTTTCTCTCTTGCATTTGTTGTTCGTTTAGTTGTTCTGATAATGCTATTCCTGTGTTTTTGAAACATTGTTTATGTTCCAACAAATATCTACTCATTCTTTGACTAATAAGTTCTACTAATAGTGGTCTTTTGTGTCCTCTTTTTCCTAACCTATTAACATTCTCTATGTATCCTGTTAGATTTACATTGTAAAGTTCTTGAAATAAGTTTATCACTCTGTCATGTAAATCGTTTTCTTCTTCTTGGTGGTATTCTTCCAAGCCATAGATTACAAACTTTTTAGCTTTTTCATAATCGCCGGTCATTTGTTGGTTTGTGTGGTTGTTTGTTATTTTGTATTGTAGGTTATTTATTTATTGTTCCAATTGTGCTCTGTCTTCTTCCAATTTTGTGATCTTCTCTTGTAATTTTTCTGTCTCTATTTTTAAAATTTGCTGTTCCTTTGTTATTTTGTCATATTGTGTTTTAACTTGCTGGTTTATTATGGATTTTATAGCTGCTTCTAATTTATTTTCTATAGTCGATTTCAAAGTTGCCATGTCTCTGAGGATATAATTGGTGTTGTCTTGTAACTTTTCATCAAGTAGTTTGCTAATCGAATCAAGTGTGAGCTCTTTTGGTTGGTTTTTCCTATTTATCGGGTCTCTGATTTGGGTATTTAGAATTTGGCTTTTTTCCTCCACAAAGGTGTTTTCCTCAAAGCTAATGTTGTGTTGCATAAGTTCATCTATAGACATATTAGTGTCTTCGAGATTTTGTGGACTTTGTTTTCTTATTTGTATGGGGGTATTATCGTTCCGTGTTAGTCGGGTAAGTCTTGTGCAGTCCGGACATGATACGTAACTTTGAATCATATTCGCCTTTTGATATTCCCATACATTCATAATGGTATGACGATTTACACTTGCTGCATTTTAGTAATTCACTGATTCCTATGTGTCTGTTGCAAGCGGAGCAGAGTCTTACATTGAGCTTACTTACGCACGCGTTAAGGTTCATTTTAGCTTCCACTACAATGACAGCACTCGTTCAATGACTCACTTGTACCGGTCAGCTGGGTTGATGTGTTGAGCGATCCCTTTGTATCGTATTATTTCGTTGATTTCACTATTTTTTATTATTATTTATTGACACGGTCACTATTGTATAACATTTTGTTTAGCACTAAATTTGACACTTGTATTGTTCATTTACTATATCTTTCCAATTATTTACTTGGAGAGCCACAGATTTTCGTGTTTGACATTGCGCGGGGCGCGGGGGGGCCATCTCATATAGTCAAAATCTCCATCATATAGTGGAAATAACATCCTTTTATAGTGGACGAAGGAAAAACTAAAGCAATAGTACGTCCTTAAAGAAGATTCCTCTCTTTATACTGTGCGTAATATTCAAAAGAAAAATAATATAGCATCAAAAAGAAAACGGGCTCGGAAGACTGTACTCAATGATGAGTTTATACAAGAGGCACAGCTCGAATTAATAGATGGTTCCGTGACAGTTGGCCACGTTCTAGAGATTTTGCGGCTTTGAAAAATATTAATATATGATTTAAGGTTGATTATGTTGATTACCGGGTAGGACTGAATTCTCTTGGAATTAATATTTCGATTAAGATTTATTTGTGGTATTTTTAAATTACTGGTCTAATCCGACATAAATATTTTTCATATTGTTAATTTACGAAAATAGGTTACGTACAGGTTTAAATTTAACTATGACGAGTATTTGCAATGACTTATGTATATGTGTTTTCAGCTATAATTAAAATTATTTTCTATTTCAATGGCACAATTTGTTTCCGATAAGTAGGTAACCCTACTGAGCCTGGATGGTTGTGGTTCCGCAGTTGTTTCAGATTCTTATAGTAGTAACTTGTTTACGTTGAAATCATAGCAATGCATCTAAATTACAGTAACTAATATAATATACAATTTAATATATAATGTTTGGACACTTACAACACATCCACCTATTCCCACACTAAGATCCCCAAGGTCTTGTGTTGTGGGTACTAAGGAACGGTATATAAATACATAGATAAATATATAAACAACCATGACTCGGGAACAAACATCATAAACATAACATAAAAATACTTTATTGCACGTAAGAATACAAATCATACAACACAATAGATAACAACAAAAAACAAGTACAACATAGGCGGCCTTATTGCTCCATATTCATCATACAAATGTTTGCCCCTACCGGGACTCGAACCCGGGACCTTCGGCGTCGGAGGCAGGGTCACTACCAACTGCGCCAATCGGCCGTCATGCACTATTGTTTACGATCAAACATTTATTATTGATTTGAGAGATACTCGTTATTGTGGTATATTATTTTTATAAGTCAAGATGTACCTATTTGAATAATGATTTTAGAAAAGTAGGTGTTACTCAACGGGAACACAGCGTTTCGTTGAGTTACCCCTGTCACTCAAAGGGAACAAAAAGTGTGGCATTGAGTAACAGTGTTACTAATCGGGAATTTTTTTACCAATGGGTAACAGTGTAACTCAAAATGGTGTGACTCAACGGGAACAAAGGCGTGGTGCTACTGGTACCACACCACGGGAAATAAAGGATAATAAGCCATAGTCCAGTAGGTCCACGGGCCCAGAGGGAAAAAATCCCCACCTTAACACTGGTGTGAAGGCTTAGTGTGAAGATGGGGCATTTTGTACTCGCACTAACCCTGGTTTCTTCCATGCTGGACTGGGAGAGATAGAAAAACATAGAATGTTCCAGCTGCCCTTCCTCCCGGGCATGCTGTTAAAGTCAGCAAAAGGGACTCGAGGGTTACATTGTATTGTAATTTAGGCGATGGGCTGACAACCTGTCACTAAAACAATACATATTACAATCTAAAATAGTCCCCTTAATTTTTGTCAGACGTGGCGAAAGCGCCTTTTACGAAGCGTTAAACGCTCTGCCTACCCCGTAAGGGATAAAGGCGTGATTTATGTATGTATGTATGTACTAACCGTGGTGGTACGGGTGGGACCATACCCACATGTTTTTACATCGCTCCCAGTTTAGCATGGAAGTAAAGCATAAATAAATGACCCTGTCCCAGGAACAGGTAGGTCAACCCGGATATTACGTAATGAACGGTAGGTGTGACTTCCGCATTCCGGCTCGATTCTCGGATGAAAAACCGTTCCAAAATCGATTCTATTTGCACTCCGAATTTGAGCAAACAACTTAAAGTTCCCAAATGTCTCACCTTCAAACTGAGCCTTCACACCAGTATTAAGGTGAGGAATTGACTGCCTCCGTTGTCTAGCGGTCTGAGCCATAGGAGGTCCCGGGTGCCTTTGTGTTGTTAACATAAGCCATAAATCAATACCACAACGCCATCTATTGGCATTCTGCTAATACTTTACTAGCGCCACCTATCATCTATTCTGGACATTCCTGCATACAGTTGTTTCTAGTTTGGTTAGCACATTGCAGGCTGATCACCTGATTATCCAAAAAGTAAGATGATCCCATGCTGTCGAATGAGCAGGAGTTAAAAAGACCCGTCATAGTGAAAAAACAGAGAAAGAATAAGAGGGACTTATGTACTTCCTATAAACCTTTCTCTATGGTACTTACCTCTATGACAGGTTTTTTTTTTAATTCGTGGCCTGATTTCTCTCCGGTCGTGTCAATCAATCTGTCCCATCTGAATGAGATTGAATTTGAATATTTTTTTTACAAGTTCGAGTCGACTTACGATCTGTTTGCAATTTCGTATTACTCTCCATGGTTATTATTAATCAAAAAAATGATAAACCTACTATTATAACAATATTTCAGATGCGAAAAGAACTCGTCTATCTGTTACACTGTCACGCCTATGCGGCTAAACGGATTTTGATGAAATTTGGGATAAGATATACGATATACGAGTAAGTAGCAGCCCAGAAACAGAAACAAACATAGACTACTTTACCGCAGAAAAATACAAAAAAAATAAACTTGACAATATTCAATTTACATTTATTTCACACATACATAATAATTATGCTAATTATTAGCCCAATGTATTATTTTGTTACAAACTTATCTTCATCCACATGACAGAATTATACAGGGTTTAAGGGACAGGAGCGTAACAGAAACTGATAGAAGTTGCTTTAGGAAAGTTGTCTATAGAAAAGTCGAAAAAAAATAGCTTCCTGAAAGGATTTCTTAGTGAAAGTTGTTCAGTTTCGTTGACTGAGAGACCCCTTTCAGTATCTGGTACGCTGTATTATTACAATACCGGATAATGATGGTGATAACTGAAAGATGTACCGGGTGTAAGTAATACTGATTGCTCAGTCAACGACACTGAACATACTGAACAACTCCCATCAGGAAATTCTTTCAGGAAGTAAAAAAAAATGGTTTGTCCATCTCGTTTAGATAATGTGTATTTTTTTTTGTTGTTCTTCCTGAAAGAATTTCCTGGTGAAAGTTGTTCAGTGTCGTTGACTGAGCGACCCCTATCTGTATGCGGGACGCTGTCCCTTACACCCCGTGTATCTTTCAGTCACCTTCACCAGAGGCAGCTCCCCCGAGTCCCAAACATTTTATAAACAGAAATATAATTGATTCATAAACTAAGAAAGCGGCATATGTATACTCGTTTTCACCTAATTCAACTGATTTTCCGCCCAAAATCATTTGGAATTCGATGACCAACATCTAAAAAAAATACAAATATATCAGATAAATGGACATCAACTGCCTCCGTGGTATAGTGGCTTACGATCCGAAAGGTCCTGGGTTCGATGCCCAGGGGGGGAACACATGTTTGTCAATTTGTCACTTTGTGAGGTTTTCCCTAGTTTGGTAAGAACATTGCAGGCTGCACCACCTGATTGTCCGAAAAGAAAATGGATCCGTGCTTCGGAGGGTACGTTAAGCCGTCGGTCCCGGTCGCTGTATTTGATAGTGGTCGTTACTCAAACCATGTCAAGGGCCTAATAGCTGTGCTGCTAGGCGGCTTAATAACTCTGACACAACGGTTCATCGTTCAACTCGGGAGTCCACTGACTAAGAAGGAAAAAGGGCATTTAAAATTACATATCTATCATTAAAGGGGTAGACAGAGCGTCAACGACCCAAACAATGGCTGTTTCGCCACGTCTGAAAAGCTTTAAAGGCCATTTCAGATAGATTGAATATGTATATTACCATAGTTTTAACTATGTATTTACAATTAGTTTTATTTTTCGATATATAAATGTATAAACCTTGTAATTTCAGATTATTTATTTTAAGAGATTTATGTAATGCGTGTAAAATATAAAATTAAATGCATTTATAACACTTGTATTTTGGGTTTATCTTGGTAGTTGGTTTTTAGGTATACATGTTCTTCCATTCAAAATAATCTCGAGGAGATTCTTACTGATAACTACCTCCGTGGTATAGTGGTCAGAGCCATGCGCATACGATCCGGAGTTCCTGGGTTCGATTCCCCGGGGGGACACAAAGTTGAGGTGAGGTTTTCGCCAATTTGGTTACAATTTACAATTTGGACAAGCCGTCGATCCCGGTCGCTCTTTAATAGTGGTCGTTTCTCAAACCATAAACGAAGGTAGGGAAGAAAAATAGGCTCCTAGCGATACTAAATTATTATCTATATCTATCGATACCTACTATAAAATGAACACTACGATATTCTAATAAGCCTTACCCGTGGTGCCCTTTGTTCCCGTTGAGTCACACCATTTTGAGTTACACTGTTACCCATTGGTAAAAAAAATCCCGTCCCTTTGAGTGACAGGGGTAACTCAACGAAACGCTGTGTTCCCGTTGAGTAACACCTACTTTTCTAAAATCATTATTCAAATAGGTACATCTTAACTTATAAAAATAATATACCACAATAACGAGTATCTCTCAAATCAACTAAATGTTTGATCGTAAACAATAGTGCATGACGGCCGATTGGCGCAGTTGGTAGTGACCCTGCCTCCGACGCCGAAGGTCCGGGGTTCGAGTCCCGGTAGGGGCAAACATTTGTATGATGAATATGGAGCAATAAGGCCGCCTATGTTGTACTTGTTTTTTGTTGTTATCTGTTGTGTTGTATGATTTGTATTCTTACGTGCAATAACGTATTTTTATGTTATGTTTATGATGTTTGTTCCCGAGTCATGGTTGTTTATATATTTATCTATGTATTTATATACCGTTCCTTAGAACCCACAACACAAGACCTTGGGGATCTTAATGTAAAGAAGATTCCTCTCTTTATACTGTGCGTAATATTCAAAAGAAAAATAATATAGCATCAAAAAGAAAACGGGCTCGGAAGACTGTATTCAATGATGAGTTTATACAAGAGGCACAGCTCGAATTAATAGATGGTTCCGTGACAGTTGGCCACGTTCTAGAGATTTTGCGGCATTGAAAAATATTAATATATGATTCAAGGTTGATTATGTTGATTACCGGGTAGGACAGAATTCTCTTGGAATTAATATTTCGATTAAAATTATTTTCGATTTCAATGGCACGATTTGTTTCCGATAAGTAGGTAACCCTACTGAGCCTGGATGGTTGTGGTTCCGCAGTTGTTTCAGATTCTTATAGTAGTAACTTGTTTACGTTGAAATCATAGCAATGCATCTAAATTACACTAACTAATATAATATACAATTTAATATATAATGTTTGGACACTTACAACACATCTACCTATTCCCACACTAAGATCCCCAAGGTCTTGTGTTGTGGGTTCTAAGGAACGGTATATAAATACATAGATAAATATATAAACAACCATGACTCGGGAACAAACATCATAAACATAACATAAAAATACTTTATTGCACGTAAGAATACAAATCATACAACACAACAGATAACAACAAAAAACAAGTACAACATAGGCGGCCTTATTGCTCCATATTCATCATACAAATGTTTGCCCCTACCGGGACTCGAACCCGGGACCTTCGGCGTCGGAGGCAGGGTCACTACCAACTGCGCCAATCGGCCGTCATGCACTATTGTTTACGATCAAACATTTAGTTGATTTGAGAGATACTCGTTATTGTGGTATATTATTTTTATAAGTCAAGATGTACCTATTTATATTTAATGATTTTAGAAAAGTAGGTGTTACTCAACGGGAACACAGCGTTTCGTTGAGTTACCCCTGTCACTCAAAGGGAACAAAAAGTGTGGCATTGAGTAACAGTGTTACTAATCGGGATTTTTTTTACCAATGGGTAACAGTGTAACTCAAAATGGTGTGACTCAACGGGAACAAAGGCGTGGTGCTACTGGTAGCACACCACGGGAAATAAAGGATAATAAGCCATAGTCCAGTAGGTCCACGGGCCCAGAGGGAAAAAATCCCCACCTTAACACTGGTGTGAAGGCTTAGTGTGAAGATGGGGCATTTTGTACTCGCACTAACCCTGGTTTCTTCCATGCTGGACTGGGAGAGATAGAAAAACATAGAATGTTCCAGCTGCCCTTCCTCCCGGGCATGCTGTTAAAGTCAGCAAAAGGGACTCGAGGGTTACATTGTATTGTAATTTAGGCGATGGGCTGACAACCTGTCACTAAAACAATACATATTACAATCTAAAATAGTCCCCTTAATTTTTGTCAGACGTGGCGAAAGCGCCTTTTACGAAGCGTTAAACGCTCTGCCTACCCCGTAAGGGATAAAGGCGTGATTTATGTATGTATGTATGTACTAACCGTGGTGGTACGGGTGGGACCATACCCACATGTTTTTACATCGCTCCCAGTTTAGCATGGAAGTAAAGCATAAATAAATGACCCTGTCCCAGGAACAGGTAGGTCAACCCGGATATTACGTAATGAACGGTAGGTGTGACTTCCGCATTCCGGCTCGATTCTCGGATGAAAAACCGTTCCAAAATCGATTCTATTTGCACTCCGAATTTGAGCAAACAACTTAAAGTTCCCAAATGTCTCACCTTCAAACTGAGCCTTCACACCAGTATTAAGGTGAGGAATTGACTGCCTCCGTTGTCTAGCGGTCTGAGCCATAGGAGGTCCCGGGTGCCTTTGTGTTGTTAACATAAGCCATAAATCAATACCACAACGCCATCTATTGGCATTCTGCTAATACTTTACTAGCGCCACCTATCATCTATTCTGGACATTCCTGCATACAGTTGTTTCTAGTTTGGTTAGCACATTGCAGGCTGATCACCTGATTATCCAAAAAGTAAGATGATCCCATGCTGTCGAATGAGCAGGAGTTAAAAAGACCCGTCATAGTGAAAAAACAGAGAAAGAATAAGAGGGACTTATGTACTTCCTATAAACCTTTCTCTATGGTACTTACCTCTATGACAGGTTTTTTTTTTTAATTCGTGGCCTGATTTCTCTCCGGTCGTGTCAATCAATCTGTCCCATCTGAATGAGATTGAATTTGAATATTTTTTTTACAAGTTCGAGTCGACTTACGATCTGTTTGCAATTTCGTATTACTCTCCATGGTTATTATTAATCAAAAAAATGATAAACCTACTATTATAACAATATTTCAGATGCGAAAAGAACTCGTCTATCTGTTACACTGTCACGCCTATGCGGCTAAACGGATTTTGATGAAATTTGGGATAAGATATACGATATACGAGTAAGTAGCAGCCCAGAAACAGAAACAAACATAGACTACTTTACCGCAGAAAAATACAAAAAAAATAAACTTGACAATATTCAATTTACATTTATTTCACACATACATAATAATTATGCTAATTATTAGCCCAATGTATTATTTTGTTACAAACTTATCTTCATCCACATGACAGAATTATACAGGGTTTAAGGGACAGGAGCGTAACAGAAACTGATAGAAGTTGCTTTAGGAAAGTTGTCTATAGAAAAGTCGAAAAAAAATAGCTTCCTGAAAGGATTTCTTAGTGAAAGTTGTTCAGTTTCGTTGACTGAGAGACCCCTTTCAGTATCTGGTACGCTGTATTATTACAATACCGGATAATGATGGTGATAACTGAAAGATGTACCGGGTGTAAGTGATACTGATTGCTCAGTCAACGACACTGAACATACTGAACAACTCCCATCAGGAAATTCTTTCAGGAAGTAAAAAAAAATGGTTTGTCCATCTCGTTTAGATAATGTGTATTTGTTTTTGTTGTTCTTCCTGAAAGAATTTCCTGGTGAAAGTTGTTCAGTGTCGTTGACTGAGCGACCCCTATCTGTATGCGGGACGCTGTCCCTTACACCCCGTGTATCTTTCAGTCACCTTCACCAGAGGCAGCTCCCCCGAGTCCCAAACATTTTATAAACAGAAATATAATTGATTCATAAACTAAGAAAGCGGCATATGTATACTCGTTTTCACCTAATTCAACTGATTTTCCGCCCAAAATCATTTGGAATTCGATGACCAACATCTAAAAAAAATACAAATATATCAGATAAATGGACATCAACTGCCTCCGTGGTATAGTGGCTTACGATCCGAAAGGTCCTGGGTTCGATGCCCAGGGGGGGAACACATGTTTGTCAATTTGTCACTTTGTGAGGTTTTCCCTAGTTTGGTAAGAACATTGCAGGCTGCACCACCTGATTGTCCGAAAAGAAAATGGATCCGTGCTTCGGAGGGTACGTTAAGCCGTCGGTCCCGGTCGCTGTATTTGATAGTGGTCGTTACTCAAACCATGTCAAGGGCCTAATAGCTGTGCTGCTAGGCGGCTTAATAACTCTGACACAACGGTTCATCGTTCAACTCGGGAGTCCACTGACTAAGAAGGAAAAAGGGCATTTAAAATTACATATCTATCATTAAAGGGGTAGACAGAGCGTCAACGACCCAAACAATGGCTGTTTCGCCACGTCTGAAAAGCTTTAAAGGCCATTTCAGATAGATTGAATATGTATATTACCATAGTGACAGGTCGTCAGCCCATCGCCTTAATTAAAATGTACTGTAACTGTGAATCCCTTCCCTGGTTTTTGCAGCATGCAGTTGGCACATTCTATGTTTTTCTTTCATTCCCAGTCCAGCAAGAAACATTTACAACTACAACATTTATTTAAATAAATAAATAGATCATTATTTCAGGCTTCTACGGGGCCCATATAAAATACTGATTTCTCCAAGCCATATCATAACATCAGTCATATTTAATACAAACATACATTTAATCACGCCTTTATCCCTAATGGGGTAGGTAGAGCGTAAACGACCTAAACAAAGGTCGATCCGCCACGTCTGACAAAGTTTTGAGGGTTATTTAAGGTAGATTGGTAGGTGTATTACTACTCCTTCTTCTTAGCGAGTGGATTCTCGAGTCAAACGATCCGATAAACCTTGGTGTCAGAGTTTTCAAACAACCTAGTAGTGCGAAGCCGGGGCGGGTCGCTAGTAATAATAATAAAAAATAACTTACCACACTGCACAATACAGAGCTTATTACAAGTAATACTATCCGAGCCAAGGTCATTTCAACACCGAGAGCCATCGTCATTACGGAGACCAGGATTGCTGAGAAAAAACAAGCGAACATGCCCACCATCACAAGCAACATGAACTTTGTGAAGTCAAACTGAAAAAGAACATATAAATACATTAACTCACGCCCTTACGGGGTAGGCAGAGCGTAGAACGCTTAGTGAAAGCTTTTTCGCCACGTCTGACAAATATTGAGGGCAATTTTATATCGTAATGTGTATCGCTATAGAGACAGGTTGTCAGCCCTTCGCCTAAATTACAATACACTGCGACCCTCGAATCTATATTGCTGACTTCTACAGCATGCCTGAAAGGAAAGGCAGTTTGAACATTCTATGTTTTTCAGCGTTTACTTCCATGCTGGACTGGGAGCGATAGAAAAACATACACACATATAATCACGCCTTTATCCCTAATGGGGTAGACAGAGCGTAAACGACCTAAGCAAAGGTCGTTTCGCCACGTTTTGACAACATTTTGAGGGTAATTTTAAGAAAGATTTGTAGGTACATTACTGTAGTGACAGGATGTCAGCCCATCGCCTAAATAACAATACACTGAAACCCTCGGATCCCTTTACAGCATGCCTGGGAGGAAATGCAGCTGGCACATTCTGTGTTTTATCTCGCTCCAAGTCCAGCATGGAAGAATCTCGCCAAATGATATTTTAGAAAAAGTTTCATTATGCCAGTAAAGTTATGCGAAATTCATTATGCTATTGTTAATTAGGAATGAAAATTTATGCCACTAAATTATTCTTCCATGCCGGACTGGGAGCTAGAGAAAAACATAGAATGTGCCAGCTGCATTGACTCCCGGGCATGCTGTAAAAACCAGCTAAGAGGTCCGAGGGTTTCTGTATATTACAATTTAGGCGATAGGCTGACAACCTCTCACTACACCAATATACCTACTAACCTATCTTAAATGACCCGCAAAACTTTGTCAAACGTGGCGGAACGATTTTTGTATAGATCGCTACGTGCTTACGCTTTGCCTACCCCATTAGGGATAAAGGCGTGGTTATATGTATGTATGTAAAATATCACCCGACGAAATTTGGAGCATTCGCCAATCGCTACGGCGGACCGAACCGAACGCGCGGCGAGCATGCGCGGGGCGCGGGCGACAGGGCGGCACAACAGTATATTGTTTGAATAAACACCTTAACATTCTTCCATGCTGGACTGGGAGCGACAGAAAAACAAAGAATGTGCCAGCTGCATTCCTCCCGGTCATGCTGTAAAAACCAGCTAAGGGATCCGAGGGTTTCAGTATATTGTAATTTAGGCGATGGGCTGACTACCTGTCACTACAGCAATGTACCTACAAATGGATCTTTAATAACCCTCGAAACTTTGTCAGACGAGTCTTTGTCTAGGTCATTTACGCTCTATCTACCCCATTAGGGATAAAGTCGTGGTTATATGTATGTATGTATGTAACATTAACGACAGAAAGAGAAAGATTGAACTTTATCTCAATCAGTTTTTAATAATTAACGTGTGTAATTAATAGAACGGATTGAGAATCGGGTCAAACTGAAAATCAGAGCCAAAGCTCCGGCTGTGGCAATATATTGAGTTTGGCCCGTTTCAGTAAGGATATTAAAAAAACTGAATTTTCTGTGTATTCTGTATAATTTCAAATTGTGTATTCTGTATTATTTTAAATTCTGTTTGTTAATCAATTATTTTTAATTTTGTTTCTTATTTTCATATCATAGTTTTCTACCTACAATTAAGTTTGATGTTATCTTGCATGTGTTATTTTATATTATTTTACTCACGATTTTCTCTATTGAATAAATATTTTTTCTTTTTTTATTCTTTCAGTTATAGCTAGAGTTAAGAGTTAGTCAGTCCTTTTCTTCTCCGATCGCACGTATTGAACCATCTATGGCCCTATGAATGACAACCATGTCAGAGGGTGTAAAGACTTACGCTTGTAAACGCCAAGCCAAGGCAGAACAGAGTAACAGCTAAAGTAGTAGCAGCTGCTCCTATTACCACTATGGGAGCATATTTCACCGCCATATATGCTCCAATGTAACTAAAGCAAATAGTCTGAAAAAAAAAACAAATATGGTGATGGTGTAGTGGATAGAGTCGATGCCTCCTGAGCGGGAGGTCGTGGTTCGAATCCCACCACGTACCAATGTGTTTTTCGGTTTTCGAATTTCATATGTACGTTCATTCGGCGCGTTTTCCGTGCTTTGGAAGGCGCGTTAAGTCGTAGGTCCCGGTTAATATCGTTTAGTATCGTAGATATTAGTTGTTAAGCCATATCAGAGGCCAGTGCCAAGCATTGGCGGCTTGAAAACTCTGACCTAATCTAGGATTGGGTCTGGTTTCCCTTCTGGGTTGCAGAGGTCAGATGGCAGTCGCTATGTGTAAAAACCAGTACCCTCTTCCAATCCCCTAGATAAGGTAGCCAACCCTGGGATACGGCTAAGGCTAGGGAGATGATGATGTACGGCGATTATGGGTCAAAATCAGGACAAAGCTTGCAAACTTCTTCTGTCGAGTGGGTATCGAGTCTATTGACCCGATGGAACCTGGTGTCAGAGTTTTTAAACCGCCTAGTAGCACAACTATTAGGCCTCTAACATGGTTCGAGTAACGACCACAATCAAAGACAGCGACCGGGACCGACGGTTTAACGTGCCCTCCGAAGCACGAAATCTTTTTCTTTTCCGACAATCAGGTGATTCAGCCTGCAATGTCCTAACCAAACTGGGGAAAAATTAACAAAGTGATAAATTCTCAAATATCAACTTTGTGTTTCCCCCTGGGAATCGAACCCAGGACCTCCGGATCGGGAGTCCAAGGCACTTGCCACTAGACCACGGAGGCAGTGTGAACTAGCTTGATGGGTTGAATTGATCTCTTAACTGGTAGTAATAGTAGGTAGTGCTCAAATCTCACTTCCCCATCTGAATGAAATATTGCATTTTTCTCTCTCTTATAGCATATTATATTAGTTTATTATTATACAATTGTACTTATGTATTAGTCTATTGTACATACATACATACATACATAAAATCACGCCTTTATCCCTTACGGGGTAGGCAGAGTGATAAACGCCTCGTAAAAGGCGGTTTCGCCACGTCTGACAAAAATTTAGGGCAATTTTAGATTGAAAAGTGTATTACTATAGTGACAGGTTGTCAGCCCATCGCCTAAATTACGATACACTGTAACCCTCGAGACCCTTTTGCTAACTTCTACAGCATGCCCGGGAAGAAGGGCAGCTGGAACATTCTATGTTTTTCTATCTCTCCCAGTCCAGCATGGAAGGTCTATTGTACCTATTCGTATTTATATAACTAGTAAGAACATTGTCTATGTATTATATTTAAATTAATAACAATAGTAACTGTACTATCCCGCATAATATTACTAAACTAGTCCTTTACCCAATAAAGAATTTTGTATTGTATTGTATATTTACCGCAACAGTATTCAAAATAAAGTTAATGGGAACCTTTCGTGCGCAATCGCCAAGCAAACAGTAAGTATATGCCACAGCAATATAGCCAATACTGCAAAGTAGAAGAAAAAACTCAAATTATAAACAATCCGTACAGATTGAGGCCTCCGTGGTCTAGTGGTCTGAGCCATGGGCTCCTGATCCGGAGGTCCTGGGGTTCGATTCCTAGGGGGAAGACTCCATGTACATATTTGTCACTTTTTGACAATTTCTCCAGTCTTCTTCTTCTTCTTCTGTCGGGTGGGTATCGAGTCCTTCGACCCGATAAACCCTGGTGTCAGAGTTTTTAAACCGCCTAGTAGCACAACTATCAGGCCTCTGACATGGTTTTAAGTAACGACCACTATCAAAGACAGCGACCGGGATCGACGGCTTAACGTGCCCTCCGAAGCACGAAATCTTTTCCTTTTCGGACAATCAGGTGATTCCGCCTGCAATGTCCTAACCAAACTAGGGAAACATTCACAAAGTAATAAGGAGTGGAGATTCTCAAATAACAACTTTGTTTTTTTTCCCCCCTGGGAATAGAACCCAGGACCTCCGGATCGGGAGTCCATGGCACTAGCCACTAGACCACGGAGGCAGTTTGCTCAGGCCAATGCAGGCGGAATCGCCTGACTGTGTCAAAGAAAAAAAAACGTGATTCGGAGGGCGCGTTAAGCTGTATGTCGGTCCCGGTCGTTGTCTTTGATAGCAATCGTTATACACACCATGTCAGAGGCCTATTTGCTGTGTTATTAGGTGGTTATAAAACTCTGACTCCGGGGTTCATCGGGTTGATCGACTCGATACCCACATGACAGAGGAACACGAAGATAGATGGAGGAAAAATATACAAGAATATTGCCTCCATCTATCTGCTTCTTCTTCCGGATGAACCCCGGAGTCAGAGTTTTTGTAGCGCTAAATAAGCGTTAGCGCTACGTGGGCGGGGAATTTTCTCGACTTTTCTTTGGATTATTCTCGGGTTTTGATCAAAATCTGTGTCAAAATCCTAGTATTTTGACCAAAAAACTAATTTGATTTTAATCCTGCGACATTACGTATACATACATGTTAATACTTACAATGCTACAATAAAGAGAGCTAATGAAATCAGTGATTCACTTAAAAAAACTTTAACATCCTCCCTGAAAAAGAAATAAGTCGTTTTATTAAATTATCTATTTTCCTCCAATGCTAGACCGGAAGCGAGAGGAAAACATAGAATGTGCCAGCTGCATTTCCTCCCGGGCATGCTGTAAAAACTAGCTAAGGGATCCGAGTGTTTCAGTATATTGCAATATAGGCGAAGGGCTGACAACCTGTCACTACAGCAATATAAGTATAAATCTATCTTAAATAACACTCGTGGCGGAACGACCCTTGTTTAGGTCGTTTACGCTCTGCCTACCCCATTAGGGATAAAGGCGTGATTATATGTGTGTATGCCACCAACTCTTTGGATAAGCTTTCTACTATATAAAATCTTAGTGGCTTCTTGATCTTTACCAAGGAGTTGTAAATATTTTCATCATACTCGGATCAACTAGACGCCATTTCTTTGAAGCATTCGAACACATTTGTATAATTGGGTAGCCATTAGGGATACAGGCGTGATTATATGTATGTATGTTTGTGTATGTCATTATCATCTCCCTAGCCTTATCCTGTATCTCACGGGGTCGGCTTCCTAATCTAGGGGATTGAACGAGGGTACTGGTTTTTACACAGAGCGACTGCCATCTGACCTCCGCAACCCAGAAGGGAAACCAGACCCAATCGTAGATTAGGTCAGAGTTTTTTCAAGCCGCCAATGCTTAGCACTGGCCTCTGATAGGGCTTAACGACTAATATCTACGGTATTAAACGATATTAACCGGGACCAACGGCTTAACGTGCCTTCCGAAGCACGGAAAAAGCACCAATTAAACGTACATATGAAATTCGAAAACCGAAAAACACATTGGTACGTGGTGGGATTCGAACCACGACCTCCCGCTCAGGAGGCAGCGGCCCTATCCACTACACCATCGGGCTCTCATGTTTGTGTATGTATGTATGTGAATTATACTTACGTTATGTAGCAGACGGTAATGAAAGCAACTGTAAAAGCCAACATTACTGCGACTATAGCAAATACATTTCGTACAAAAACACTACGACTACCTCCATTATCTTCGTAAGAAACATCTGAATCCCTTTGTTGGTTCCCTGAAATAAAAGCAGTTTGCATACTTAGTTAGTTTTTAACTGCCTCCGTGGTCTAGTGGCTAGTGCCATGGACTCCTGATCTGGAGGTTCTGGGTTCGATTCCCAGGGGGGAAACACAAAGTTGATATTTGAGAATTTATCACTTTGTGAATTAATCCCCAGTTTGGTTAGGACATTGCAGGCTGAATCACCTGATTGTCCGAAAAGAAAAAGTTTTAATTAATTTATTAAAATGTTTGTTGCACTGACCCACGTCAATTTCTTTTACTCCTCTGTTTCCTATTGCCTGGTTGCCTGGAAGATTTTGCTACATTAGCAATAAGGCCGCCAATTGTACTACTTTTCTTTTTAGCAATTTTTAAGTTTCTGTGTTTTTGTGCAATAAAGTATATTGTATTGTATTGCTAATTCAGTTAAGATACTGCATTATTGCCAGGAAAGTTTTGGGGATGGAACATTTTTTTTTCAATACTAGTAGTTTTTGCAATGTTGAATCCGAATCTGAAAGTTGCCAACAAAAATTCGTGACGGAACATCATCTCCCTAGCCTTACCCCGTAACTCACGGGGTCGGCTGCCTAATCTAGGGGATTGAACGAGGGTACTGGTTTTTACACAGAGCGACTGCCATCTGACCTCCGCAACCCAGAAGGGAAACCAGACCCCAATCCTAGATTAGGTCAGAGTTTTCAAGCCGCCAATGCTTAGCATTGGCCTCTGTCATGGCTTAGGCACTAATATCTATGGTATTATGATGTTATATATTTTTAGAATCAGCTTAAAACGCCATTTCATTAGATACCACACACGATAAGTTTCAGAACATTAAAAAAAAATACAAAGCTAAAACTTTTTATATGAATGTTCCGTCACGAATTTGAGAGCCCGATGGTGTAGTGGATAGGGCCGCTGCCTCCTGAGCGGGAGGTCGTGGTTCGAATCCCACCACGTACCAATGTGTTTTTCGGTTTTTGTGCGGTTTTTTGATCGGCGCCTTATTCCGTGCTTCGGAGGGCACATTAAGCCGTCGGTCCCGGTCACTGTTTCTAATAGTGGCCGATACAGGTCGATGTTGCTCCACATCCGTAGGAACTACCTTAAAAATCCTACACGTGACCCCGGGCGGTGCTAAGAGTGCAATATTACCGGCTGCTGCACTGTCCTCTGAACCTCGTAGCAAAGAAATGCCATAAATAAAATAATGGGCCCCAAACGATAAATTAAATAATAGGTCCCAGAACATGGGCCCAGTAGGAATTGGTCGACTTCACACATAACCTGTAAATTTCTCGTAGATGTTTATAGGTTTCCTTATTCTTCTTCTTCTGTCGAGTGGGTATCAAGTCTATCGACCCGATGGACCATGGAGTTTTAAAACCGCCTAGTAGCACAACTATCAGGCCTCTGACATGGTTTGAGTAACGACCACTATCAAAGATAGCGACCGGGACCGACGGCTTAACGTGCCCGTGTCCGAAGCACGAAATCTTTTTCTTATCGGACAATCAGGTGATTCAGCCTGCAATGTCCTAACCAAACTGGTGAAAAAATCACAAAGTGATAAATTCTCAAATATCAACTTTGTTTCCCCCCTGGGAATCGAACCCGGGACCTCTGGATCGGGAGTCCATGGCACTAGCCACTAGACCACGGAGGCAGTTATGTGGTTTCCTTATGATCATGGTGTATTCCTTCACCAGAAAAAAACAATGCAGCCTATCCACTACATCATCAAGGTTGTAAAGTTCGTTATTTGGTGTTGAGTTATCTCCCATGCTGGACTCGGAGCGACAGTAAAACATAGAATGTGCCAACTGCATTTCCTCCCGCGCATGCTGTGAAAACCAGCTAAGGGATCCGAGGGTTTCTGTATATTGCAATTTAGGCGATAGGCTGAACCTGTCACTACAGCAATGTACCTATAAATTTATCTTTAATATCCCTCAAAACTTAGGCAGATGTGGCGGAATGACATTTGTTTAGGTCATTTACGCTCTGCTTACCTCATTAGGGATAAAGGCTTGATTATATGTATTTACGAGTTATTGATACTAACGTGTTTCCGCAGCCCGTAATTATTTTATTTTTAATATATATAGGCGAGCATTTGTCCGCCATCTCACCTGGTGGAAAGTGACGATGCGGACTATGTTGAAGCATACTCACCTATGTAGTGCCTATTCACTCTCGCCTTGAAAAGGCCCAGGTTATATTGTTCCGGAAACAGATCCGCCGGCAGGGAGTTCCACTCCTTAGCCGTTCGTATTAAGAATGTGGAATAGCATTTTATTAGCATCTTGGCAGAGTTAAAGTTTCGAAAGAGCAGATTATTGATTATTATTGTGCCGTTCCTAAATTTAAATTTCTTTTAATTTGGTACGAAAAATCAGTTTATGGGCCGCAAAACACGTTGGCATCAATAACTCAAAGTAAAATAAACCCTCTCACCGGAGTCCGGACCCAAACAGCTTTTTGTGTTCCGTTGGTGCGTGAGTGTGCCAAGTCATAACAGGCATCTTCTGGGTGAGCTCACTCCATAGTCGACTCTGTCACGGTGATCCCTGAACTACAGTCTAAAACTGAACACTTATCTGCTTGACTCACCATATGGTTGTCCGTAACCAGGAGGTGGATATTGAGGAGGGGGATATTGAGGAGGGGGGTATTGCGGAGGGGGGTATTGCGGAGGGGGGTATTGCTGAGGAGGGTATTGTGGAGGGGGGTATTGAGGAGGGGGGTAAGGCTGTTGATCTGTGGACAAATTCATTTATTAATATCAGCATCATTTATTTTAGAGCTAGTTTTTGTCGGTTGAGTACAATGAAGTGAACGCCAACTCTCCCTGCATTCCGCTATCTCCTTTACTTTCTGTTAAAGTTGACCTTATTACACGTTTTTTTTATTATGATACAAATAATTAATATACTTCCATGCTGGCCTGGGAGCGAGAGAAAAACATAGAATGTGCCAGCTGCTTTTCCTCCCGGGCATGCTGTATAAAACCAGCTAAGGGATCCGAGGGTTTCAGTATATTGGAATTAAGGCGATGGGCTGACAACCTGTCACTATAGCAATATACCTACAAATTTAAATATCCCTCAAAACTTTGTCAGATGTGGCGGAACGACCTTTGTTTAGGTCGTTTACGCTCTGCCTACCCCATTAGGGATAAAAGCGTGATTATGTGTATGTGTGTGTAATTAATATACTTCTCCATGCAAAATGCCTGATCAAAGAGATTATTTTGTATTCGGTACTAAGTATTCTGTTTCCATTTCTGGATTAAGATGCATTGTGTAAGTGGTGAATATGGTTTACTAAGCAACTCCTATCAGTTTTTCAGTTACAATATGCCCTTATAAATAAAATGAAAATAAATCAAGAATATATAAGTTTAAATAATATAGTAAATACGTACACATAAACACCCATTCTTCTAATTGTTTTCTTACAGTTATAGGTCCAGGCTTGTTTTTGTCTGAAACATCTGCTCCTATGTTTTTATTTTGAAGTTCTTTCTCGGCTGGATTCATAACTGTTTCTTCATCATCTTCAATATTTATTTTAACTGTTTTATTTGTTGTATTGTGCTCCTTTGTTAGTATTTTTTTGTCTGGTTCCATATCTTTAGGTATATCATTTTCATGATCTACTATACAAATTTCTTCATTTTCTACTTTTTGTTCAAGTGTCTCATCATACTGTGTTGTATTTTGGTTAGTATTTGTTTGTACTTGATTGTTTTGAGCAGGGCTTTCATTAACAATATACCTTTGTTTATTGATATCAATTTCTGAAGAGCTACTCATTTTTATATGTATATAGAACTTGTAGTAAATTATATCTTCAATATTACTATAGTTTAGTTACTGCTTGTGGGAAATAAATTATTTATTCATTAGATATCAAAACTTTTAATAATAATAATAAATATTATCATTATCACAGACATAAAACTTTCACATTTGGCAGAATTTCTTTCAAAGGTACGCTGGCATTCAGGAGTTTAGACATCTTATTCAGAGTCAGAGATAAAAAACTTCTAACCAAGAATAATAACTCCTTGGTAATTTTGATACAAATGCGGAAACATAATGTGGTATATCTGGCAAAGTCAAAGTCAAATCATTTATTTCCAAATAGATTCCTAAGAACACTTTTAGAAAGTCACAAGCGAGTCTATTACAAATAAAATTTTAAATTTGTGACATAGATATTAAATTATATCTATGTCACAAAATAAAATAAAACTATATCACAATGAAGAAGAAGCATTAGAAACTCGCACCTTGCGCCCCACCCTTCGTTTTATCTTATTCTTACTTTTGTCCTTCTTTTTGTTCAAAATAGGGTTTGTGACCGCAATGTGTGCCAATATCATAGGCTTCACTGAAATATCAGAGCTCCAGTCATCTTTGTCATTAGTATAGTCGTCTAACTTATAATAGGCTTTCCGACATAATGTGTTTTTAATAGTATCTTTAAATTGATTTTCTGACCAATTTAATATACATACATACATACATACATAAAATCACGCCTTTATCCCTTACGGGGTAGGCAGAGCGTAAAACGCCTCCTAAAAGGCGCTTTCGCCACGTCTGACATAAATTGAGGGCAATTTTAGATTGTAAATTTAATATATGGTCAAGTATTTTGTTATAGTATTGTATACTTAGACCTAAAAATGTTTTTTTTTACTTTAACTAACCTAAACGGGGGTTGGTCAATTTTATTCTTGCTTCTAAGGTTTCGGTTATGCCTGTCACCATTTTTGGTAAAACTATGAATATTTTTCCTTGCATACATAATATATAATAGCAAGGTGGGTCAACTGGATATTTATCATGCATGATTGATCTATATTTCTTGGTTGGAAATAATTTGATTAAACAAGTATGAGAAACATATGCAAATAACAATCAAAGTATATATAACATTTAATACATAATTTACAAGATCATAATTTATTTCCATTAAAATTACTTGACGGTAAAATACACCGATGTTCTTTATTCACATTGGTAAATACTTCACGCTTTCTAATACTAGTTAGGACCTTTACTTGCTCTTTGATTTCGTTTAAAGTCTCACTGTTCGGTAATTAAGTTTTGAAGACCAAACATTTCAAAAAGTAAGACAGAAACATTAGAAACTTAGATCCCTCATCAGGGTACGGTCATCTATCTTTATCATCATCAGTCCATTTGAGTAATCACCGATTTTCACAAGCCTAACCTGAGTGAGGGCGATTGGGCCTTAATCGACCACGTAGTTCCATTGGTCACACATACATAACCTAACCTTCGAATTTCTTTTCAGGTTGCCTCACGATGAAATCTGAGTGGCTTCGGCTTATCATTTCTTATCTTATTCTTTGAGTTTCCTTTTGACCCTAGTCTAGGCCAAATAGATAATAATAGTTTACGAAAAGTTTAAAGGTGCTGGCGTTCACTCAAATTCATTGGGTTCATATTCTATTGAAACTTGCTCGCCCATCAAAAGGCTCTTCTAACGAGATTCGATAATATCAATAACTTGAATGTCTCAATCATATTCGTTATTTTTGATAAAGTTAATGATACCCATTAATTTGATGAAGAGGCTGATTGACGAGGTATAGATCAAGTAAGAGCCAAAAGTGTAGTCTTCGTCTCCAAGCTGAACTGTATTTCCACCGAGTATCATTTGGAATTCAACTGTCATCATCTGAAACAGAATAATAGATACAACATTATTTAGGAACGAAAGTGAAGGTAGAGATGAGAAAGAAGTTAGAAACGAGAGGGAAGGGAGGAAAGAGAGGAACGAGAGGAAACTGATGGACGAGAGGAAAGTAGGTGATAGGACGAAGGGAAGTGAGGGAACGGACGGGGAAAGTGAGGGGATATTCCCAGATATATCATCATGACTAATGAGAGTTGAAAAACAATAGAAAATAATTTCAAAATTATACTTACAACAGTGCCCGATACTGCACTGATCGCAATCAATGTAAGACGCACCATGGACAGCTTGTGGCCAATGACAAAGTGAATAACAGTGGCACTCACAGATGCTATCAAAAGAGACACGCAGAATACGGTGACGATTAATATAAATCTTGTGAAGTCAAACTGAAACAATAAACTAGTAATTGAGAGTCAGTTCATACAATGGAGATTCTGAAAAAGACTATTTCACTTTCTAAAACTTCTCGATAAATTGACGCTTTTATTGAACTTTGAACGAGAGGTAAGAATTTTCTAGATTACTAGTACCTATTGCTATCCTTGAAAAATCACGTCTCGTTGAGTTTTAGTATGATAAAGTAGTCGGGTTATTGAAATAATTGCGATGTTTATTGTAGAGTGTAAGCAAAAATCTATAGTTATAGAAATCCGTCGCTTCGAGAGATTACTTACACTGGTACACGCTAAACCAAGACATAAGAAAGTGACAGCAAGTGAAGTTCCAGCTGCAGTCAGGACTATGACCATGTCATATCTATTAGCTAGGAACGAACAGATGGTACTGAAACTCAGCGTCTGAAAACGAAAAGAAATGCAAAAGATACAATTGAAAACATGAATTTAGATGTGAATGGATGTATTGAAAAATTATGTCTAACTAAAGCATAGAGGTACTGTCTAAAAGATAACAAAAGGATGTGAGAGTTGAAATGAGGGCTGACGAGGTTGAATCGAATAAGAAAACTTACTGCGCTGACCCCAAATGATGATGACGATGATATTAAAAAAGATAATGATTTTCTGTCAAATTTTAGTAAATAAGGTATATGAATATAAGGGCAAGTAAAATTTGATAAAGACGAGAGTAAATAAAGTTATTACTGAAATATTTACCACAACAGTATTCAAGATATAATTGCAGGGAAACACTCGGGAACAGTTTGAGCAACAATAAGTGTACTGTACTGTCACTACTCCTATACTGAAAAACAAAAACTGAATTAACGAAATACTAAAATTATCAATAAGATGCAATGTACCTATTAATTATTACTGTTTTACTCACCCAGCGCAACCCAACATTATCAAGCCATAGAATGTTCTCAGCAAGTTCCTAAGAGGTAGTCTGCAATAAAAAACATTACATGATTGATTGATTAATCAAATACAGCTCTTGATATAAAGGGCATTAAGTACGCCTTCCCACAAAAGGGTAGCTTAGTCAACAAAAACAATTAATTTAAAAAAAAAACTAAATTCTTTCGAAAATTACTACAACTGTAATTTCCATACACTATCTACTGATTAGGGTGGCCATTTGTATGGGTGCATTAAATTGTTAAAAGTTGACTCACTGTCAGTTTGTGAATAACTGTTTCTTGCATCCTGTATAACGTAACGTGATAAAAATTGTGTAACTTACATGGAGTAAGAGCAAGCAGTGATTCCAAAAGTGACTGCAAGCATAATCGAACATAATAGAAATACTCTTAAAACAAAGTCATTCCGATTTCCATCCTCATATTCCAATAGATCGCCTGCTGGCTCTACTTGTTCAACTTAAATAATAATAATACACACTTGTTAGCAAACAGATTAGAACTGGTGGGTGATTCAGTGGTCTGAGAAATAGGTTCTCGATCCGGAGGTCTCGTCCCCACGAGGCCCCTCGAATCCATCAAAGGGAACTTTTCCTCTTTTTCTTCTTTACACAAATCAAGACAGAGGCCTATTTAAACTGTGCCTAGATATTACGCTGTTTAAAAACTCTGACACCAAAATTGGCCGGGACGTTCGACTTGAAAACCCACTCGAAGACGAAAAAGTTCCTCTCCTTGGTAATTCAGATGTGAGGACACAAAACAATTTAGAGAACATAATGTCACGACAGAGTCTATTAAATACTCACTTTGTTCAAAAAATATATACTTAGGCGAATAACCATAGCCACAATACTTTCTTTTCCCTGGTCGTTTTTCATGGTTATTTAAAGACTCATTTGAATTTTTGTGTTGCGATGGCTCGTCACCTTTAAAATATGAGAAGTTCATCACAATTGTGTCCGAATTATGTAACTACTTTCCAATATTTATATTTTTTTACATAGTACCAATTGTATAGTACAAAACATCCACAAAAATATTAACAATAATCTCAAATTGTATTTTGAGAATATTAAAATACTTACAGATACAAAGAACCTTATGTTTCTTTTTATTATTTGGATCAGGTTTAACCTTATTTTTTGCTAATGCATCCTCGATAATTTTTAGTTCTAGATTCATTGGAGGCATTGAAATTTCATTTTGCTTATGTACAATTTCTTCCTGAATACTTATTCTAATTGTATCATCATTGTCAATATTTATTTTACTTTGTTCTGCTTTAACATTCTCTTGAATAGCATGTGCACCGTTTGCTTTTCGATCATGAATTATTTCTGTATTTATTACACTTTTGATATCCTGTTGTTCTGTTTGTGTTTCAACAACTACTGCTTCAGTTCTTATACTACGTGTATTATTTGCTTTTGTTGTACTAAATAGCTTATGATCTGATTCTGTTTGAACAGATAATCGTTCATCAATGATAATAAAAACAGAATCATCGTCTTCTTCTGCTGAATCGTCATTATCTTCCATGATACCGTCTCAAATGTATGACTGACTAAGGTTATCTCATCAAATTGGTTTTGTCTTTAGGTAAAAATGGTAAATCTTAAAAACACATTAGCAACTTATCTACAAATCAACATACATTAAAGTTACTTTTACGTAACAATGAGCTTAAAAATTGCGAATTTTTATTGTGATATTTTTAAAGACGTTTTTCATAACATGCTTGACACTTGACATGACATTACTCTGTGACATCTTTTGACGTCTTTTCCTCTTTTTCTTTTGTTGTGGCAATGAAATCACATTCCTACATATTATAAAAACTGGCGAAACCAACTTTGGAACCAAATGCTAAAACTCATTCTTCTTGACACAAATCAGTTCCAACCAGTATGATTTCACCTGATTTGACGTACTGTTCTATTAAAAACAAATAACTGCCATTCGTGTCACTTTCATACGCGAGGTCGGCGAAAAAAGCCACGTCAATTTTATAAAGATTTTTGAAGTTTTAGAGCTTTTTGTGGATTTTGAAGCATTTTGAAGAATTCAGAACCTATAACACATCCATGAAGTTGAGATTAAGAGATTTCCCATTGAACAAGCAAGTGTTGAAGTTGCCTCTGATATGGCTTTTGTCACGGAGTCAGAAAAGAGGCAGCAGGAATCAAAACCAGAATAAGCCAAGACAGAAACAGGAAGCCGTGCGTTAACCTTCGAGCAACAGTGTAGAAGGTTATCGCCACAACGTAAAAGCAAGAAAAGACATAAAAATAATAGTTGATAAGCTGGACAAATAAAATGATAAATATATAAAACATGATTTTCATTACTTCTCATATAGGATAGGATAGCTCTTGAGACCAAATTGAAGTCATAAGATATATTTACTTCCCTCATCTTCCATTATTCCTTATTCCATGCTGGCCTGGGAGCGAGAGAAAAACAAAGAATGTGCCAGCTGCATTTCCTCCCGGGCATGCTGTTAAAACCAGCTAAGGGATCCGAGGGTTTCAGTATATTGCAATTTAGGCGATAAGCTGACAACCTGTCACTATGGCAATATACCTACAAATATATCATAAATAACCCTCAAAAGCTTGTCAGACGTGGAGAAACGACCTTTGTTAAGGTCGTTTACGCTCTGCCTACCCCATTAGGGATAAAGGCGTGACTATATGTATGTATGTCATCTTCCATTGTTGTTAAGGGCACTAACAGTCTACCAGTTAACGTGTCTTTATTGATAAAAATATAAGATTATAAACATATGTTTAAAATAAAACTTACTAGCAACTTAATTAAACTAAATCTAACATCCCGTCCCGACTCATACCAGGTCCAAATGTGCCCATTGCGCTGGCCGCGTTGCCACGTTGAATAGCCAACGAAATTTGTTAATATGCTAGGTAGTTAATAAAAGGTCCATCATCATCTCCCTAACCTTATCCCGTATCTCTGGGGTCGGCTACCTTCTCTAGGTGATTGAACGAGAGAAGTGTTTTTTTCAAAGAGCGACTGCCATCTGACCTCCGCAACCCAAAAGGGAAACCAGACCCAATCCTAGATTAGAGTCAGAGTTTTCAAGCCAGCAATGCTTAGCACTGGCCTCTGATATGGCTTAACGACTAATATCTACGGTATTAACCGATATTAACCGGGACCAACGGCTTAACGTGCCTTCCGAAGCACGGAAAAAGCGCCGAGTAAACGTACATATGAAATTCGAAAACCGAAAAGCACATTGGTACGTGGTGGGATTCGAACCACGACCTCCCGCTCAGGAGGCAGCGGCCCTATCTACTACACCATCGGGCTCTCTAGTCAATTAAAGGTCCATATCATACAGATACAGATAGGGAAGTACCATATTTATACCCCACTAGTACCGCTACTCAACCTTTCCTTTTAGCAGTGTAGAGGAGTGGTCCTAGAGGCTCCAAGGCCTGAAATGAAGTAGTTTTCTTCTGTCGAGTGGGTATCGAGTCTATGGACCCGATGAACCCTGGTGTCAAAGTTTTTAAACCGCCTAATAGCACAACTATCAGGCCGCTGATATGGTTTGAGTAACGACCACTATCAAAGACAGCAACCGGGACCGACTGCTTAACGTGCCCTCCAAAGTACGAAATCTTTTTCTTTTTCGGACAATCAGGTGATTCAGCCTGCAATTACCTAACCAAACTGGGGAAAAATTCACAAATTGATAAATACTCAAATATCAACTTTGTGTTTCTCCCCCTGGGAATCGAACCCAGGACCTCCGGATCGGGAGTCCATGGCACTAGCCACTAGACCACAGAGGCAGTCTATAAAATAGTTATAACAAGGGAAAGTGCCCGTTGCTCATGTTTTTGCCTGGGACTACAGTCGTGTGGCCCATTTTATGTATGAAAAGTTTCAAAACTATACTATTTTCAACTAAGATTTAGAATAAAGATTGGATAGTTGTTCCCGTGAGATGCGGGATAAGGCTAGGGAGATGATGATTTAGAATAAAGGTTAACAAAGTCTCATGTCTTTTTATTCAAAAACACATTTCAAAAATATATGATGGCTGTTGGCAAATAAGTTAAATTACTGAAACTATAACTTCATTATGTTGTCATACCTAATAGCTAAAACTTATTTTAGAAACAAGATTTTTGATTAAAAGACAGTAATAGTTTAAAAACCACAACCAAGCAATGTGTTAGAAACTAGAATTAGACGGTGAAAGTAGGTGAATCAGGTCGATCAGGCATTATTATGGATATTATTATATTTTTCCATGCTGGCCTGGGAACGAGAGAAAAATACAGAATGTGCCAGCTGCTTTTCCTCCTGGGCATGCTGTAAAAACCAGTTAAGGTCTGAGGGTTTCAGTATATTGTTATTTAGGCGATGGGCTGACAACCTGTCACTAAAGCAAAATACCTACAAATCTATCTTAAATAACCCTCAAAACTTTGTCAGACGTGGCGAAACGTCCTTTATTTAGGTCGTTTACGCTCTGCCTACCCCATTAGGGATAAAGGCGTGACTATATGTATGTATGTATCCACAGAGAAAATTAATCTGTGATATTATCCCACTCTGGTATATCAGCTATATGAAAACCAATTTATTTGAAACTTCTTCTTCATCTATCGAGTCGACGGCAAAACAATCCTCATCTCAAATTTCTCTAGCCTTGTAGTCGGCAACTCTCGCCGCATCATTACTGGCATTTAGAACTGAAGTATACAGTTTGACCACCGGTGTTTCTGGCTCCTCCATTAATTCTCATACATACATACATATAATCACGTCTTTATCCCTAATGGGGTAGGCAGAGCGTTAACGACGTAAGCAAAGGTCGTTCGCCACGTCTGACAAGTTTTGAGGATTATTACAGATGATCATGACGTAGGTATATTGCTTTAGTGACAGGTTGTCAGCCCATCGCCTAAAATTGCAGTATACTATAACCCTCGAATCCATTAGCTGGTTTTTACAGCATGCTTTGGAGGTGATGCAGCTGGCACATTCTATGTTTTTCCATCACTCCCAGTCCAGCATGGAAGAAACCATCCATTAATACTCACTGTTCAAATGCTATATCTTCAAATACATACATACATATAATCACGCCTTTATCCCTAATGGGGTAGACAGAGCGTAAACGACCTAAACAAAGGTCGTTCTGCCACGTCTGACAAAGTTTTGAGGGTTATTTAAGATAGAATTCTAGGTATATTGCTGTAGTGATAGGTTGTCAGCCCGTCACCTAAATTACAATATACTGGAACCGTCGGATCCCTTAGATGGATTTTATAGCATACCCGGGAGGAAATGCAGCTGGCACATTCTATGTTTTTCTCTCGCTCCCAGACCAGCATGGAATCAAATACAAATATACATATAATCACGCCTTTGTCCTTAATGGGGTAGGCAGAGCGGAAACGACCTAAACAAAGGTTGTTCTGCCACGTCTGACAAAATTTTGAGGGTTATTTTAGATAGATTTGTATGTACATTGCTATCGCCTAGATTACGGATTACGATAACGGATCCCTTAGCTGTTTTTTACAGCGTGCCCGAGAGGAAATGCAGCTTCCACATTCTATGTTTTTCTATAGCTCCCGGAGCAGCATGGAAGAAAATGCCCTTCCGATTCCGCCTAGCCTTTCCTTTTTTTTACCGAACGTACACACGTCACATTAAGACTTACTTGATTTATGAGACGCGTCAGAAAACTCCTTAAGAGTTTATTCCCCCCATTCACTTGACTATTAGTCTTGAAACAAAAATAATAGGCATAAGAAACGTGCCATGGTGGATTGGGGGGAGCGAAAGAAAAACAATACAATACAATACAAAATTCTTTATTGCACAAAGAAACACATACAACAAAAATAAAAAGGATCAAACGTGACAGTACAATATAGGCGGCCTTATTGCTATAGCAGCAATTTCTACCAGGCAACCTTTGGGTATAGAAATTGTACTAGCAGAAAGCGGGATAGTGCATATTACTACATATAATACTTAGACAATATTTACACACTATTAAATAAATATTTCAATAAAATATACTGATACATATCTTATGATAAACTAATACATAATATATTCTACATAAGATAGAAGACCAAAGAATGTGCCAGCTGCATTTCCTCCTGGGCATGCTGTAAAAACCAGCTAACGGAACAGAGGGTTTAAGTATACTGCAATTTCGGCGATGGGCGTACAACCTGTCACTACAGCAATATACCTACAAATCTATCTTAAATAAGTTTCAAAACTTTGTCACACGTGGCGGAATGACATTTGTTTAGGTCGTATACGCTCTGCCTACCCCATTAGGGATAAAGACGTGAATATATGTATGTATGCAGAAACGTGCCGGACCGGTCATTACTTCCTCTTCTTGTCGTGTGTGTTTCGAGTCAATCGAACCCTGGTGTCAGAACTTTTAAACCGCCTAATAGCACAGCTAATGGGCCTCTGACATGGTTTTCTGTAACGACCACAATCAAAAACAACGACCAAGACCAACGGCTTAACGTGCTCTGCAAAGCATGGAATTTTTATCTTCCAGACAATAGAATAGAAAACCGTTTATTAAGGGCTCAGCACAATACAACAACATGAAAAGTAAAACAAGTACAACATATATATATATATATATATATAATAAAGTACGCCTTGATCCCTAATAGGGTAGGCAGAGCGTAAACGACCTAAGCATAGATCGTTCCGCCACATCTGACATAGTTTTGAGGGTTATTTACAATAGATTTGTAGGTATATTGCTGTAGTGACAGGTTGTCAGTCCATCGCCTAATTTACAATATACTGAAACCCTCGGCTCCCTTAGCTGGTTTTTACAGCATGCCCGGGAGGAAATGCAGCTGGCACATTCTATGTTTTTTTCTCACTCCCAGGCCAGCATGGAAGTAACAAATACAACAACTATGAAAAAGCTGAGTAGTTACAAGTTATTGCAAGTGTACTGCACCCCCAAATAGGCCCTAACTCAGCATATTGGTGCAGAATGCACAGCAGCGCTGTTATGACAATCAGTTGACTTAGCCTGCATTATCCTAACCAATAATCAAACTGAACCCCTGAGAATCGAACCCAGGTTCTCCGGATTGTGAGCCCATGGCTTAGACCACTAGACCACGGAGGCAGTCTTGAAACAAAAATAATGGACATAAGAAACGTGCCGGGCTAGTAATTTATCAAAACGGCGGATTTGGCAAAGTATGCTGCTGCAACCAAACAAGAGATTCAATATCCACGCGTATATTTCACGGTATGCCGGATTTTTCGCAATAACGGTTACTTGTGTTTTGTTATTGTTGAAACGTTTGTTGGTATATGGTGTTATAGAAGAATAGAATAGAAATATCAACAGACTAGTCTACTCGTCTCCCTAGCCTTATCCCGTATCTCACGGGGTCGGCTACCTAATCTAGGGGATTGAACGAGGGTGCTGATTTTTACACAGAGCGACTGCCATCCGACCTCCGCAACCCAGACCCAATCCTAGATTAGGACAGAGTTTTCAAGCCGTCAATGCTTAGCACTGGCCTCTGACATTGCTTAACGGCTAATATCTACGGTATTAAACGATATTAACTGGGACCAACGGCTTAACGTGCCTTACGAAGCACGACTGGTAGACTAGTCTACTAGTAAGGTTAAATCTAGTGTTACCGAGATTTGCAGCCCTTTGCACCAACTCCCGCCGGATATAAATTTGTATCAGCATAAACTTTTTATTAGATATGATCATCACATCAGGATCACTACATAGTATAAAACAAAGTCGCTTTCTCTGTCCCTATATCCCTATGTATGCTTAGATCTTTAAAACTACGCAACGGATTTTGATGCGGTTTCTTTTATCGGATAGAGTGATTCAAGAGGAAGGTTTATACGTATAAAACATGCATAATATAGTAGAGAAACACTGATAATTTCCGTGCGAAGCTGGGGCGGGTCGCTAGTATATATTAAATTATTTATTTTTGAAGATTTTTAGCATTCACTATGCAATTTTATTTCATATAATACCGGGTGTAAGGGACAGCGTCCCGTAAACTTGTACGGGTTCTCAGTAGGGTAGGTCGATGATGTATGTTTTTTTTTTCTATTTTACTTACCCATACATACATACATACATACATACATACATATAGTCACGCCTGTATCCCTGATGGGGTAGGCAGAGCGCAAACGACCCAAACAAAGGTCGCTCCGCCACATCTGACAAAGTTTTGAGGGTTATTCAAGATAGATTTGTAGGTATATTGCTGTAGTGACAGGTTGTCAGCCCATCGCCTAAATTGCAATACACTGTAACCCTCAGATCCCTTAGCTGGTTTTTACAGCATGCCCGGGAGGAAATGCAGCTGGCACATTCTAAGTTTTTCTCTCGCTCCCAGTCCAGCATGGAAGACATTTACTTACCCAAGAGGTATGAAAATTTGTGGTGGTGGTGATAATAATGTTCTTATTACCAGAAGTCATTATTTATAACTATAGTAATAATAAGTAGTAAGACTGCCTTACTGCCTCCATGGTCTAGCGGTCGGAGCCATGGGCTCTCGACCCGGAGGTCCCGGGTTCGATTCCCGGCGGGGGACAATGACTTTGTGTTGTTGTTTCCAGTGTGGTTAGGACATTGCAGGCTGATCACCTGATTGTACAAAAAGTAAGCTGATCCATGCTGTCGGATGGGCATGTAAATAGTCGGTCCTGCGCCTGATTTCTCTCTTTTCGTGTCAGTCAATCTGTCCCATCAGAATAAGAGATTGAAGGAATAGAGAGTGCGCCTGTGTGTAGCGCAAACAATTGGGCACTAAAAACAAGTCCTGCGCAGTTGGCTGTTCTCTGAGAAATTGGAAGCCATCACCGAAAATCGGTGGGAGGGCTATTAATACTAGTAAATTGTTTATATTATTAATTCTTTTGGATAAAAAGCTTTAAGATTCATTGTATCGCCAAAATGATACTGACCGCGCCATCTAGTAGTTATCCCCTCACGTAGTTAACCATGATAAATGCATTAATGAGGAATCATTTGAGAGGGAACCAATAAAGACGTCTATTAAAAAAAAAACTGACCTACGTAATTATCAAATATAGCTAAGGGATCTGAGGGTTTCAGTATATTGCAATTTAGGCGATGGGCTGACAAATTGTAACTACAGCAATATACGTACAAATCCATCTTGAATAACCCTCAAAACTTTGTCAGATGTTGCGGAACGGTCGGTCGTTTACGCTCTTTATATGTATGTATGTATATAAATATCAAAACATTAGTTTTTAAAGAGTCTTTCATTCCCCAAACTATTTTCGTGATTCTACAGATACACAATTCTACATATTACCAATTTCACAGATTCCCGATTCTTTTCGCACATTCCCGGTTCTACAGTTTACCAATTTCACAAATTCCCGATTCTACAGATTTCCAATTATATTTATATTTTTGATGTAGGCGGATACATAATGATAGCTGTTCATATAACACTCATGTTTGACTTGGTACCTGCGTTATCTCATTTTGGGTGAGAGCTGAAAATCAGTGTACTCTCTATGGGCAATAATTCACTGAGCTCTGACCCTCTGCATGGCTTCAGTACACATGTAACAGAATTTATAAAGTGTATGTTAGTTTAAGTTTATGTCTCTTACTTGTTTTTTGTTACGTGTGTGATGTTTTTTCGTAATAAACCTTTTACATACATACATACATAAGTCACGCCTTTATCCCTAACGGGGTAAGCAGAGCGTCACCTACCCAAACAAAGGTCGTTCCGCCACGTCTGACAAAGATTTGAGGGTTATTTAAGATAGATATGCAGGTATATTGCTGTAGTGACAGGTTGTCAGCCTTTCGCCTAAATTACAATATACTGAAACCCTCGGGTCCCTTAGCTGGTTTTTACAACATGCCCGGGAGGAAATGCAGCTGGCACATTCTTTGTTTTTCTCTCGCTTCCAGTCCAGCATGGAAGTTAAAATAATAAACCTTTTATCTATCTATCACTTTCACAAATTTCCAATTCTACAGATCAAACACTTATTTTGATAAATCGTCAAAATAAATCGTTTTGTAGAATCGGGAATAAGGAATCAGATTTACAAATAAATACACCAAATACACAGGTAAATCAAATTATATTGCATAAGTTTTAAACACATACCTACTCAATACCAGGCCACTCAGAAAGTATTGCGATAAATAGTTTTTATATATGGCAGACTGGCCGGTTAGAATCTTTTTTGAAAATATGATTACTTGTAAGTAAAAATATGTGTGTTCCATTTTCAAAATTTCCCTCCACATTTTTTGCGAGCCAATTCAAAGTATCGTGTCTTACTGAAAAATGGATCTGCGCCGGGAACATTTTAGAGCTATGATTTTTTTACGATTTCAAGTGTCGCCTGAAACCGGATGAATCGTTCGATATACTTCAAATGGCATTTATGGATGAAAGCCCCTCCAAGGCAACCGTGTATCGTTGGTATAACGAATTTAGGCGCGGTCGACCAACCTTGGGGGATGAAGAAAGAAGCGGTCGCCCTTTGACGGCTATTACGGAAGAAAACGTGCTAGCAGTGAAAAATTTAATCCAAGATAATAGGCGAATTACATATCAGGATATTCAGCACATATTAAAGATTGCATCGAGAAGCGTTCACGAGATTCTACAAGGGCATCTTCGCGTGAGGAGGATAGTATGGCGCTGGGCACTACCTCACCGACGCTCAGAAGCAGGCCCGGGTGGAATGGTGCCGTGATATGCTGAACAAATTTGAAGCAGGCTCGTCTCGGCGTGTTTACGACATCGTAACAGGTGATGAGTCCTGGATTTATCAATACGATCCAGAAACCAAGCGCCAGTCGACAGTTTGGGTGTTTCAAAATGAACCAACGCCTACCAAAGTGAATCGATCTCGAAACGGGGGGAAGATTTTGATCGCCAGCTTTTTTAATTTGACTGGCCACTTGGCCTCAATTCACTTACGAGATCAAAGAAGCATTAACGCCGAATGGTATACTACCACATGTTTACCAGAAGTTTTTTCTGTTGTGAGCAACAAGCGACCAAACACAGGGCTCCGCGGACTACTGCTCCACCACGACAATGCGCCTGCACACACCGCGCTCAAAACGAGGGACTTCCTGGACAGCACACCAGTCAAACTCCTGACACCCTCCTTACAACCCTGATCTAGCACAGTGTGACTTCTTTTTATTTCCAAAAATAAAAAATCAGCTCAAGGGGATACAATTTTCGTCACCGGAAGATGCTCTGGCTGCGTTCGAGCAGGCTGTAAACGAGGTGTATTTAGAAAACTGGTTCAGACGCATGAATCTTTGTATAGAGGCTGGTGGAGAGAACTTTGAAAAGATTTAATAAAAATATATGTACCTGTAGAACAATTTTTTTTAGTGTCGCAAATCTTTCTGAGTATCTCACGTACAAATTAACAAGTAAAGAAACACTACACCATATAATTAAGACAATGTTATTTTATTTATCACCTAAAAGATAAGACACAAAATTATATAAAATTATATAGCTTTCACCCGCAGAGTTAACGCCACTTTCTGAAAGATAAATTCCAAAATACAGATTTTTGCAAAACTGGAGAGCACCCTGCGGTAAATATCAAATTTTTCACTAAATACTGCCGATTTAGCAATAATTTCGAAAGTAAATACAAAGTTATAATAATAATTATGCCTCCTCAAATAATAATTAAAGGCTACTAATAATTTAGAATTATGTCGCGAGAAGCGACGCCATTGATTCTTCGGAACTGTGATAAAAGCAAAACGTTTTCAATCAATCCATATTTTTCGAGTTATATTTTTAACTAAGTGGCGCTAGCTAAGCGGCTGGAGATATTTAAAAGCGACTGAATAATAATAAACAAAACAGATAAATAGCTGCCATCCTTAGATGCTACTTCCATCAATCTTACCAATAAAAGTACTTCTATATACCAGGCCACTCAGAAAGTATTGCGATAAATAGTTTTTATATATGGCAGACTGGCCGGTTAGAATCTTTTTTGAAAATATGATTACTTGTAAGTAAAAATATGTGTGTTCCATTTTCAAAATCTCCCTCCACATTTTTTGCGAGCCAATTCAAAGTATCGTGTCTTACTGAAAAATGGATCTGCGCCGGGAACATTTTAGAGCTATGATTTTTTACGATTTCAAGTGTCGCCTGAAACCGGATGAATCGTTCGATATACTTCAAATGGCATTTATGGATGAAAGCCCCTCCAAGGCCACCGTGTATCGTTGGTGTAACGAATTTAGGCGCGGTCGACCAACCTTGGGGGATGAAGAAAGAAGCGGTCGCCCTTTGACGGCTATTACGGAAGAAAACGTGCTAGCAGTGAAAAATTCAATCCAAGATAATAGGCGAATTACATATCAGGAGATTCAGCACATATTAAAGATTGGATCGGGAAGCGTTCACGAGATTCTACACGAGCAACTTCGCGTGAGGAGTATAGTATCGCGCTGGGTGCCGCACTACCTCACCGACGCTCAGAAGCAGGCCGGGTGGAATTGTGCCGTGATATGCTGAACAAATTTGAAGCAGGCTCGTCTCGGCGTATTTACGACATCGTAACAGGTGATGAGTCCTGGATTTATCAATACGATCCAGAAACCAAGCGCCAGTAGACAGTTTGGGTGTTTCAAAATGAACCAACGCCTACCAAAGTGAAGCGATCTCGAAGCGAGGGGAAGATTTTGATCGCCAGCTTTTTTAATTTGACTGGCCACTTGGCCTCAATTCCCTTACGAGATCAAAGAAGCATTAACGCCGAATGGTATACTACCAAATGTTTACCAGAAGTTTTTTCTGTTTTGAGCAACAAGCGACCAAACACAGGGCTCCGCGGACTACTGCTCCACCACGACAATGCGCCTGCACACACCGCTCTCAAAACGAGGGACTTCCTGGACAGCACACCAGTCAAACTCCTGGGTCACCCTCCTTACAGCCCTGATCTAGCACCGTGTGACTTCTTTTTATTTCCAAAAATAAAAAATCAGCTCAAGGGGATACAATTTTCGTCGCCGGAAGATGCGCTGGCTGCGTTCGAGCAGGCTGTAAACGAGGTGTCTACGGCGGACTGGAAAAAGTGTTTTGAAAACTGGTTCAGACGCATGAATCTTTGTATAGAGGCTGGTGGAGAGTACTTTGAAAAGATTTAATAAAAATATATGTACCTGTAGAACAATTGTTTTTAGTGTCGCAAAACTTTCTGAGTGTCCCACGTACTTATTAAAATATAATAAAGTACAGAGTGGAGTTTTCAGACCGATCCTCCAGCGGAAGTGCTCTATATACGGGGTGTAAGGGACACCGTCCCGAAAACTGATAGGGGTTACTCAGTCAACGACACTGAACAACTGCCACCAGAAAGTTCTTTCAGGAAATTATAATAAAATTTGGCTTTTCTATTCAAAATGTTCTCATCAGACAAATTGTATGGAAAAACCAAAGTACTTTTTCTCTTCCTGAAAGAGTTACCTGGTAGAAGTTGTTCAGTGTGGTTGACTGAGCAACTACTATCAGTTTGCGGGACGCTGTGCCTTACACCTGGAATACTCAAGATAGCAAATTCTACATACATACATATAATCACGCCTTTATCCCTAATTGGGTAGCTAGAGCGTAAATGACCTAAACAAAGGTCGTTCCGCCACGTCTGACAAAGTTTCGAGGGTTATTTAAGTTAGATTTGTAGGTATATTGCTGTAGTGACAGGTTGTCAACCTATCGCATATATTGCAATATACAGAAACCCTCGGATCCCTTAGCTGGTTTTTACAGCATGCCCGGGAGGAAATGCAGCTGGCACACATTATGTTTTTCTTTCGCTCCCAGTCCAGCATGAAAGAAAATTCTACACAAAGGAAACATCCGCTTATTTTTAAAAAGAAGCAAAACTGCACGCATAGATTTTTTAAATATCTCTGACCCAGGAATCGAACCTGCAAAAATTTAGATAAAATAACATCCTGTATTTTTATAATTCCAATTCATATGGTCAATAATAAGGAACAGTTTGTTCAAATAAACATTGTAAATGAAATTTGAGGAATACTATGAAATTTTAAATCAAAGCCCTTCTAATACTCAAATAAATAATACGAGCCTTAAATGACATTTCTGATACCAACTCAAACTCGCTGTCAGTCTCAAGTGCCGATTACAAATACGGGCCTTAGTTCGGGATGCCGTCTCCAATGAGTACATAATACATCTAAGATATGATACGTTTATACCCCATAAGGGATAAAGGCGTGATTATATGTATGTATGTATGTCATCATCATCATCATCATCTCTTTAGCCTTATCCCGTATCTCACGGGGTCGGCTTCCTAATCTAGGGGATTGAACGAGGGTACTGATTTTTACACAGAGCGACTGCCATCTGACCTCCGCAACCCAGAAGGGAAACCAGACCCAATCCTAGATTAGTTCAGAGTTTTCAAGCCGCCAATGCTTAGCACTCTCCTCTGATATGGCTTAACGACTAATATCTACGGTATTAAACGATATTAACCGGGACCAACGGCTTAACGTGCCTTCCGAAGCACGGAAAAAGCGCCGAATAAACATATGAAAATTCGAAAACCGAAAAACACATACTTACATAGAGCCCGATGGTGTAGTGGATAGGGCCGCTGCCTCCTGAGCGGGAGGTTGTGGTTCGAATCCCACCACGAACCAACGTGTTTTTCGGTTTTCGAATTTTCATATGTTTATTCGGCGCTTTTTCCGTGCTTCGGAAGGCACGTTAAGCCGTTGGCCCGGTTAATATCGCTTAATACCGTAGATATTAGTCGTTAAGCCATGTCAGAGGCCAGTGCTAAGCATTGGCGGCTTGAAAACTCTGGCCTAATCTAAGATTGGGTCTGGTTTCCCTTATGGATTGCGGAGGTCAGATGGCAGTCGCTCTGTATAAATACCAGTACCCTCGTTCAATCCCCTAGATTAGGCAGCCGCCCCGTGAGATACGGGATAAGGCTATGGAGTTGATGCATCATGAGATAAGGATGAGTATACAAGCTATTCAATTACAAGAAAGGCCCATAACGGATACGATTGGACTCGAATCTCCATTAGTCAGTCGTCGTCTCCCATAATCGCCCCTAATAATCTTAGCATTTGTAGAAATAAGGTTATAATTGAAGTGTAAATCATGTATGCACCAAATGCGTACTCTTCTTCACCCAGTTCCACTGACTTTCCACCCAAAATCATTTGGAGTTCAATCACGAGCATCTGTAAATAATAAAAGAAGCTGTACCTAGCTGCACAGGGTAGGCACTCCATACAAGCCGCCGATTTTAGTTCTACGTGCGCAAAAAAGTGTTCGTACAGGTTTGAAGTGGGTTTGTGTGCATGCTGCCGCCTAGTCGAAACGGCTTGCGTTTCCGTTGGGAGACGAGGTGAGGTAACATTTCAGATCGGGGGTGGGAGTGCCTCTTCTTTAGCGTTAGCTAATATTATATTTTCTTTGCTGTAAGGGACGCCTTCCCGCAAACAGGAAGCGGCTGCTCGGTTAAGGAAACTGAAATCTTTTACGAAGAAATTATTTAAGGAAATGGAATTACTTCCAAGGTGGACTCGGAGCGAGAGAAAAACATAGAATGTGCCAGCTGCATTTCCTCCCGGGCATGCTGTAAAAACAAGCCAAGGGATCCGAGGGTTTCTATATATTGCAATTTAGGAGATGGGCTGACAACATGTCACTATAGCAATATACATTCAAATCTATTTTAAATAACCCTTTAAAACTTTGTCAGACGTGGCGGTACGACCTTTGTTTAGCTCGTTGACGCTCCGCCTACCCCATTAGGATTTAGGGCGTAATTATATGTATGTATGTATGTACGATATGTAATGGAAATAAAATTAGCTTCCCACTTGCTTCCCCATACAAATTCAATTATGAAATGTGGTCGAGGTGGTGGTTTAGAAAAAAATATATTTTTTTCTTGACAAAAATTCTTAGCGAAAGTGGTTCAGTTTGATCGACTGAACAAGCCATATAAGTTTGGGTTTGGGACAGCATGAAGCTTACACCATAGACATTTTTAATATGTTTATTCTGTACCTTTGGCCATCCGGTGGTATTTTATTAAATTCCCATCCCACGGGGGGAACACAAAGATGATATTTGTCAATTTATCACTTTGTGATATTCCCCAGTTTGGTTCGGACAATGCATGTTGAATCGCCTGATTGATTGAAAGAAAACGAAATTCCGTGCTTTGGAGGGCACGTGAAGCCTTCCGTCCCTGTCACTGTCTTTAACAGTGGTTGTTACACAATTTGCCTCCGTGGTCTAGTGTTCAGAGCCATGAACTTACGATCCGGAGGTCCTGCTTTCGATTCCCAGGAGGTGAACAAAAAATCGATATTTGACAATTTATCACTTTGTGAGGCTTTTCCCAGTTTGGTTAGGACAATGCAGGCCAAATCGCCAGATTTTTTGGAAAGAAAATGAAACCGTGCTTCGGAGTGCACGTGAAGTCATCCGTCCCGGTCGCTGTCTTTGACAGTGGTCATTACACAAACATGCCAAAGGCCTAATAGCTGTGCTATTTGGCGGTTTAAAACTCTGATACCAGGGTACATTGCGTAGAGCCCGATGGTGTAATGGAAAGGGCCACTGCCTCCTGAGCGGAAGGTCGTTGTACCAATGTGTTTTTCTGTTTTTGAATTTCATATGTACGTTTATTCGGCGCTTTTTCCGTGCTTCGGAAGGCACGTTAAGTCGTTGGTCCCGGTTAATATCGTTTAATACCGTAGATATTAGTCGTTAAGCTATATCAGAGGCCAGTGCTAAGCATTAGCGGCTTGAAAATTCTGACCTAATCTAGGATTGGGTCTGGTTTTCTTTCTGGGTTGCAGAGGTCAGATGGCAGTCGGTCTGTGTAAAAACCAGTATCCTTGTTCAATCCCCTAGATTAGGTAGCCGCACCCCGTAAGATACGGAACAAGGCTAGGGAGATAATGACCAGGGTAAATTGGGGCAATTGACTCGATATCAACACGACAGCTCAGCATTATCCCTAATGGGGTAGGCAGATCATAAAAGACCTAAAAAAAAGCTCATTCCGATTACATTCGTAAGTAGTTGCTTTAGTGACAGGTTGGCAGCCCATCGCCTAACTCGCAATATACTGAAACCCTCGGATCCCTTAGCAGATTTTTACAGCATTCCCGGGAGGAAATGCAGCTGCCATATTTTGTTCCCAGCCCAGCATGGAAGAAGAAGAAGTGGTAAAATTACTCACCACGCTTGTCAGAATAGAACTGACTGCAGTCAGTACGAGTTGCAGTATTGTCAGTTTAACACCAAGTACCTTACTTAAAATTACTGTAGTTATGGATGCGACGAACATTGCCATCATACCGACCATTACAAGCAATAAAAATTTCGTAAAATCAAACTGAAACAAAAAAAATACACATTAACCAGCTGATAGTGTGAAAAAAAAGGAGTAGAACGCTCAACCGTGTGTGCGCCGAAATTTGCGAGCTCCAAATGTCGAGCGCACACCCCTGTATGCGCGGATTAATTTGTCATTGGGCTCGATTTTAGATTCCACCAGCTAAAACTAAAACTAAATTCAATCTGTCACTTTCAAACTAATAAAATTGAAAAAGGACAGGTGATTTATACTCTATGATATTTCACTTTGTTTACATATCATATGACGGCGGATAAAAATGACAGATAACGCATAAAACCACTTCTTCTTCTTCTTTCGAGTGAGTATCGACTCTATAGAACCCGATGAACCCTGGTGTCAGAGTTTTTAAACCGCCTAGTAGCACAACTATCAGGCCTCTGACATGGTTTGAGTAACGACCACTATCAAAGACAGCGACCGGGACCGACGACTTAACGTGCCCTCCGAAGCACGAAATCTTTTTCTTTTTCGGACAATCAGGTGATTCAGCCTGGAATGTCCTATCCAAATTGGGGAAAAATTCACAAAGTGATAAATTTTCAAATATCAACTTTGTGTTTCCCCCCTGGGAATCGAACCCAGGACCTCCGGATCGGGAGCACTAGCCACAAGACCACGGAGGAAAAATATAAAAAACATAAAACCACTGACTATAAATCGAAAACCGGAGAGAATAGTTATCCTGTCATTTTCCAACGTTTTTAGTCTGAAAGTAACAAACAGGTTTTAATTTTAGTTTTAGCCAGCAAATTTAGAATCGAACCCATGGTTTGCTGTCTAAAGAACTTCTATATTGGATAGTTCTCTTGATTGACGGAAATGACAAGCGTATGTTCCGCGATAAAACATAACATTAGAATAATTTTAAGGCTACAAGCTTTTAAATGTGAATAATATATAGCTTTTTGGATGCGGATCACTTAATTATATTTGTAAAAATAAACAGTTTTTATGTAATAGTGATAATAAATTTCGTCAAATCATTTCCGTCAAGGAGAATATTAGAGTCATTTGCAGAAAAATCTGACAGGGCGCTCGTTGGGTTAATCACAAAGTAAACTAACAAGACAACTATAGTTTGCTTAGGCCGGATCTGGTAGGCAATTTGTATGGAAAATCATTTTTAATTTAATTCCTGAAAAATAATCCTGCTGATAGTTGTTTAGTGTCGTTGACTGAGCAACCCCTATCCGATTGCGGGAAGCTGTTCATTTCACCCAAAGACTTCTATATAAACTGAGTTAGGAGCACATGCGTCAAAGAGTGCGAGGGGAAATTGGCACCCTTCCCTTCAGTTTTCATTAGCGAGTGAACGATTAATGTTGTAGTTACAGGATAGCCTTTTAAAGTCCGACGATTTACCTCAGTTTACATAGAAGTCAAAGTTTTCCTCGTGTAGTGCCGGGTTAGAATAGCATCACCCCTCAACTTCCCGTGGGTGTCGTAAAAGTGGCTAAGGAATAAATCCAGGGAATGGGCAGCAGCATTCCCTGTGAATGGAAAACTTCTATTGCGCTCACCAACCCGCCTGCCAAGGGTGGTGAGTATGGCATATACCCCCAATTTTGGGAAGGCTCATGTCCAGCAGTGGACTGTTGTGGCTGATGTTGACATAGAAGTCTTTTGTTACACCCGGATAACATTGCCTGGAATGTATACCAGCCCACTAGTTCAACTTTAATTTTCCTGTGTCCTAAGGTTTCCTGGAAGAAATTGCTGCTTAGCAATAAAGCCGCCTATTTGTACTACTATTTGTGTTATTTGTTTCTTTTTCTTGTGTCTTTTCTGTACAATTTTATGTGCAATATTCTAATCTTATGCGGGGTGACTTGGTCGACTTTGACCCCAACGGGTCGGAAACAGCCATGGATCGTGTTTCCTGGAAAGAGAGAGGGGAGGCCTTCGCCCAGCAGTGGGACACTTTAGGCTAATATGATAATAATAATAATTCTTATCTTATCTTAACATCAGAACTTACACTGGTCAAAGCCAAACAGGTACACAGTATAACAATGACACAAGTTGTAGCTGCAGCCGCAGCAACTATAATCGGTGCATACGAGCAGGCTGCAAATCCAGCTATGAAACTGTACACTAACGTCTGAAAGGAAAATATCATGGTCACATCATCAATCTTCCATGCTGGCCTGGGAGCGATAGAAATACATAGAATGTGCCAGCTGCTTTTCCTCCCGGGCATGCTGTAAAAACCATCTGAGGGATTCCAGTATATTGTAATTTTGGCGATGGGCTGACAACCTTAAATAACCCTCAAAACTGTCAGACGTGGCGGAGTGATTTTTGTTTGGGTCGTTTGCGCTCTGCCTACCCCATTAGATATAAAGGCGTGATTATATGTATGTATGTATCATAAATCTACATCAGTTTAAATGCCTCCATGGTCTAGTGGTCAGAGCCATGGACTTACGACACAAAGGTCCTGGGTGGGCGGATTTCGTGATATCCCTAGGTATTTCGCAAAATCCCTGTAACCTTATTTTTTTTCCTGCGACGTGTACCTACATATGCTTCCATGCTAGACTGCAAGTGATAAACATAGAATGTGTTAGCTTCATTTCCTCCCAGACACGCTATTCAAACCAGTGGAGGGTTTCAGTGTTGGTATTGTAATTATGCGATGGGCAATGACTCTTAGCTTGTCAGACGAGGTCGACCGACCTTTGTTTGGTTTGCGTTGTTGACGCTCTACCTCCTCTATTAGGGATAAAGGCGTGATCGAAAGAATAAAATTATAATACTGTACCGCCAGAAAAACTAGTATGAAGTTGAATGGAATTTGTCGCGAGCAGCTGGAGCAGGAGAAAATGTAACTAATTATGACGCCTACAATCCTGCAAAGGAAATTAAAAACATATCATCTTCCTAGCCTTTTTCCGTAACTGGGTCGGCTACTTTATCTAGGTGATTGAACGAGGATACTGGTTTTTACATAGAGCGACTGTCATCTGACCTCCGCAACCCAGAAGGAAAACCAGACTCAATCCTAGATATGGTCCGAGTTTTCAAGCCGCCAATGCTTAGCACTGGCCTCTCTCATGGCTTAACGTCTAATATCCACGGTATTAAACTATATAAACCGGGTCCAACGGCTTAACGTGCCTTCCGAAGCACGGAAAAAGCGCCGAATAAACGTGCATATGAAATTCGAAAACCGAAATACACATTGATACTTGATGGTATACCAACCACGACCAATAACTGCCTCCGTGGTCTAGTGGTGAGTGCCATGGACTCCTGATCCGGAGGTCCTGGGTTCGATTCCCAGGGGGGAATCACAAAGTTGATATTTGGGAATTTATCACTTTGTGAAAATTTCCCCAGTTTGGTTAGGACATCGCTGTCTTTGATAGTGGTCGTTACTCAAACCATGTCAGAGGCCTGATAGTTGTGCTACTAGGCGGTTTAAAAACTCTGACACCAGGGTTCATCGGGTCGATAGACACGATACCCACTCGACAGAAGATCCAACCACGACCTTCAGATCAGGAGGCAGCGGCCCTATCCACTGCGCCATCGGGCTCCTAAATTAAAAACTTATACATATACTGAGTGCAAAAAAAACAGTTTTCCTATAAACTGCTTCTCCTTGAGAAAGTAAACAACTTTCTGAAATCACGGAAAAAAGTTGCCCTTAGCATACAAAATTACTTCCATGCTGGACTGGGAGAGATAGAAAAACATAGAATGTTCCAGCTGCCCCTCCTCCCGGGCATGCTGTTGAAGTCAGCAAAAGGGACTCGAGGGTTACAGTGTATTGTAATTTAGGCGATGGGCTGACAACCTGTCACTATAGCAATACATATTACAATCTAAAATTGCCCTCAATTTTTGTCAGACGTGGCGAAAGCGCCTTTTACGAGGCGTTAAACGCTCTGCCTACCCCGTAGGGGATAAAGGCGTGATGTATGTATGTATGTATGTAGCATACAAAATTGAATATTTAGGTTATATGTTTGACGCATGGTTTTCCAAAATACTAATAATTTATGGAACTTTTGGGGTCTTTTGCTATCTCAATGGGACACAAATTTTATATTTGTCAATTTATCACTTTCTGAGAACCAGACTGGTGTCCTAACCAATGCAGGCTGAATGACCTGATAAATTTTAAAGAAAAAGTATTTCGTGTTTCGGAGGGCACGTTAAGCCGCCAGTTGCTGTTGCTGTCTTTATAGTGATCGTCACAAAAGTCATGCCAGAGAGCATAGCTATTAGCTAAAATTTAAATCTATCTGTCACTTTCAAAATAATACAAATGAAAAGGGACGGGCGATTTACACTCTATCGTTTTACACTTTGTCCGCTAGATTTTGACGAGCATTTGCACGTTTCCCCAGTATTTCAGTCAACTTTATCTGCCTTATCATATGACGGCGGATAAAAATGACAGATAACGCATAAAACCACTATTTATAAATCAAAAACCGGAGAGAATAGATCTCCTGTCCTTTTCCAATTATTGTGTGGTCCAGTGGTCAGAGCCATACGTTTACGACCCAGAGCTCCTGGGTGGCCGGATTTCGTGATAACCGTAGGCATTTCGCAAAATCCCTGTTTCCTTATTTTCCTGCGACATATATCTGCATATGCTGCATGCTGGACGATAAGTGATAAACATATAATGTGCCAGCAGCATGTCTCGATTTCGAGGGTTTCAGTGTTGTAATTATGCAATGGGCAATCTGAAATGACTCTTAGCTTGTTTGCAATGTTTTTAGTCTGAAAGTGTCAAATAAATTTTAGTTTTAGGTTAAGCCGGTTCAATCTAGAATTAAGCCCATTAGATGGTTTAAAAACTCTGACACTAGGGCCCGTATCGATAAACAGAACTTGAGACTGAGAGAAAACATAATATTTTTTTACTTTCTCAAACAAAATCGATCAGACAGTATGAGATAGCCAAATACATTTTTTTCATTTCCTGAAAGAATTTTCTGGTAATATTTGTTAAGTTTTTTTGTCTAAGCAACCTCTATCATTTGTCTACTGTGGTTGTCCCTTACATTACACAAAGAAAGAGCCCGATAGTGTAGTGGATAGAGCCGCGGGAGGTCGTGGTTCGAATCCCACGACGTACCAATGTGTTTTTGGTTTTCGAATTTTATATGTACGTCTTTTCGGTGCTTTTTCCATGCTTAGGAAGGCACGGTAAGCCGTTGATCCCGGTTAATATAGTTTAATACCATAGTTATTAGTCGTTCAGTCTTGTCAGAGGCCAGTGTTAAGCATTGGCGCCTTGAACACTCGGACCTAATCTAGGATTGGATCTGGTTCCCTTCTGGGTTGCGGAGGTCAGATGGCAGTCGCTCTGTGTAAAAAACCAGTAGCCTTGTTCAATCACCTAGATTAGGTAGCCACCCCGGTAGATACGGGATAAGGCTAGAGAGATGGGAGATGAGGTTGTCCCTGACATTCGGTACAAAAATATGGTTTCTTCTTCAATAGATTATATAAAATAATATGAAACTTACTACTTCTTCCATGCTGGTCTGGCAGCAAGAGAAAAACATACAATGTGCTAGCTTTATTTGCTTCCGGGCATGCTGTAAAAACCAGCCAAGGAACCCGAGGGTTTCTGTATATTGCAATTTAGGCGATGGGCTGACAAGCTGTCACTACAGCAATATACCTACACTCTATCGTAAATAACCCTCAAAACTTTGTCAGACGTGGCGGAACGACCTTTATTCAGGTTGTGTACGGTCTGCCTAACCCATTAGGAATAAAGGCGTGATTATATGTATGTATGTATGTAATACCACAGATAATATAATACTATAGTAATACTTACGCGCAACCGAGTGCAGTAAGTATCCCCGCTGTTGACTGCGCGAACTCTTTGAAATCATCCCTGAAAAATACAGCAACACGTATTACAGCACGAGGCCGTATTTATTGCACATTGTCAATTACAATAACTAATAGAAATGCATACATACCAGTGGCGAGGGGTGCAGTTTTATAGAGGGTAAGCCAAAGCAAAAAAAAACATTCAAGTACTTTATACTTTCGACGTAATTCCGGATTTGGTGGAGCTGGAATTCTTAAAAGGGAAGCCGACGGAAATCGGCTTGTATGGACCCTTCGCCACTGATACATACATACACATAATCACGCCTTTATCCCTAATGGGATAGGCAGAGCGTAAACGACCTAAACAAAGGTCGTTTCGCGACATGACAAATTCTTGAGGGTTATTTGAGATAGATTTGTTGATTGTTGTTGTTTGATTTCTACATTGCTGTAGTGACAGGTTGTCAGCCCATCGCCTAAATTACAATACTGAAACCCTCGGATCCCTTAGCTGGTTTTTACAGCATGCCCGGGAGGAAATGCAGCTGGCACATTCTATGTTTTACTCTCGTTCCCAAGCCAGCATGGAAGATAGAAATAAAATCTTAAATTATTGATTGTGCCATGTGCCACCAACAGATTCTCCTTCTTCTTAGCGTGTCGATGGAACACGAGAAACTACATCGTAGCAGCCCAGAATTCAGCCACTTGTATTGGGGATTGACTGCCTTTCATTTAATCCGCTGGCGTGCAATTTTTGGGGCACGATATTAAGAGTCGTATTTATAAAGCGACCTAAAGATTGAGAGCTATCTTAAGTGTCGATTTGACAGATCGTTTTGTATTAAAATGACATTTCTGATACGAATTTGAACTAGTTGTCAGTCTCAAGAGCTGATTATAAATACGGGGCTTAGTGTGCCATCGTTTGCACCAACGGATTTATATCACATTATTGTGGGGCGGTTGTGTCGTACAGATAAACAAATATTGAATGCCTCGGTGATCTAGTTGTCAGAGCCCTAAGCTCACGATTTACGATCCGGAGGTCCTATGTTAAGGTGGGCACATTAATGTTCCGGTCGCTATCTTCGATAGCGGTCGTTACATAAACCATGCTAGAGGCTTAGGTGGTTTAAAAATTCTGACACCAGGGTTATCGACTCGAAGCCTGCATGACAAGAGGGATAAACATACATATCATCACGCCTTTATCCCTTTTTGCATAGGCAGAGCGTAAACCACCACATCTGACAAAGTTTTGAGGGTTATTTAAGATAGATTTGTTGGTATATTGCTGTAGTGAGAGGTTGTCAGTCCATCGCCTAAATTGCAATATACAGAAAACTTCGGATCCCTTAGCTGGTTTTTCCAGCATGCCCGAAAGGAAATGCAGCCGGCACATTCTTTGTTTTTCTCTCGCTCCCAGTCCAGCATGGCAGATAAAAGACAATACATACGAAGAGATGGCGAAAATAACGAAGCCAGTAGTGACAAATAGCATTGCACCGCATATAGCGAAAACTAGTAACACAAAAAAGTTTCTGCTGGAATCATATGCCCCTGATATTGGATCACCTACTGGTTCAGAATCCACTGAAAAAAAACAACATATTTAACTACCTTCGTGGTCTGGGTCCTAGGTTGATATTTGACAATTTATCACTTTGTGAGGGTTTCCCCAGTTTAGTTAGGACAGTGCAGGCCGAATCACCTAATTATCCAGAAGAAAGAATATTCTGTGCTTCGGAGGATAAGTTACGCCATCGGTCACGGTTGATGTCTTTGATAGTGGTCGTTACTCAAACCATTCTTTTCCTTCTTCTGTCGAGTGGGTATCGAGTCTATCGACCCGATGAACCCTGGTGTCAGAGTTTTTAAACCGCCTAGTAGCAAAACTATCAGATCTTTGACATGGTTTATGAGTAACAACCACTATCAGACAAGACAGCGACCGGGACCGACGGCTTAACGTGCCCTCCGAAGCACGAAATATTTTTATTTTCGGACAATCAGGTAATTCAGCCTGCAATGTCGAAACTGGGGAAAAAATCACAAATGATAAATTCTCAAATATCAACTTTGTGTTTCCCCCCTGGGAATTGAACTCAAGACCTCCGGATCGGGAATCCATGGCTCTAGCCACTAGACCACGGAGGCAGTTGCTCAAACCATGTCAGAGGCCTATAAGCTGTCCTATTAGGCGGTTTAAAAACTCTGACACCAGTTTCATCGGGTCGATTGACTCGGTACCCACACGACAGAAGAAGTGCTTTAGAAATAAAATCTTTCGAACTTCGCTTGCTAGGACATGTGAAGAGGATGGGAGAGGATCTAGCCGCAAAGAAACCTTATCTTGGTCAACCTTCAAGACGTCGTCCAGTGGGACATCCAAGATATTGCTGGAACAATAACTGCCTACGTGGTCTAGTGGCTAGTGCCATGGACTACTGATCCGGAGGTCCTGGGATCGATTCCCAGGGGGGAATCACAAAGTTGATATTTGACAATTTATCACTTTGTGAATTTTTCCCCAGTTTGGTTAGGATATTGCAGGATGAATCACCTGATTGTCCGAAAAAGAAAAAGATTTCGTGCTTCGGAGGACACGTTAAGCCGTCGGTGCCGGTCGCTGTCTTTGATAGTTGTCGTTACTCAAACCATGTCAGAGGCCTAATAGTTGTGCTACTAGGCGGTTTAAAAACTCTGACACCAGGGTTGATCGGGTCGATAGACTCCACACCCACTCGACAGAAGAAGAAGCTGGAACAATGAAGTCGCCAAAGACCTGAAAGAACTGGAAGTGGTCGACCGGTCAGATTTGGCACAGAATAGAGAAGAATGGCACACTTTAATGTTTGAGGCAAAGATCCACTACGGGTCACTGAGCCAGCGAAGTGAAGTAAAGTATTGTTATTTTGTAAATTAGCGTTTCAGAATATATTTTATGTGACTCGTGTAACGATATTATTCATTAACCAACATCATCGTGAGGTGTAGTCTAAAAACTTTGCCGAAACTACCCATGAACCTGAATAACTTTTCCAAAGTAAGATAAATAAATATCTTTTATTTTTATAAGATGAAATATTATATAAAAAAAATGGGCCTCCTTTATGTAAAGGAGGCTCTAGTCATGTGACTAGAGCAACTGGTACCGTCTTACATGGGAGGGCCATTTTTCAAGTCATTTTTTTTTTTGTGTATGTGGGTAGTTTGGGTGTACCACCCGATATGAATGGTACCAACTCTATTGATACATATATATAAATGTTATAGTTCATATTGTCTTGTCTTGTTCTTCCATGCTGGCCTGGGAGCAAAAGAAAAACATAGAATGTGCCAGCTGCATTTCCTCCCGGGCATGCTGTAAAAACCAGCTTTGGGATCCGAGGGTTTCAGTATATTGTAATTTAGGCGATGGGCTGACAACCTGTCACTACAGCAATATACCTACAAATCTATCTTAAATAACCCTCCAAACTTTGTCAGACGTGGCGGAACGACCTTTTTAGGTCGTTTACGCTCTGCCTACCCCATTAGGGATAAAGGCGTGATTATATGTATGTATGTATGTATGTATGCATATTGTCTAATACACTTACTCGAAATAAAAACCGTTTTAGGTTGATAGCCATAACCCTCGAAACCTTTCGGTTTACTTTTCGGAATTTCTTTACGATCTGAAAACAACAAAAAATATTTTAAATTTTAGATAAGTTACTTATAAAGACTACTATTTTTTCAAATCCAGTAGTACCAAATAATTGAATGAAACTACTTACGCCAAAATCCCCATTGTTTTCTTTGGCCTTTTTTTGCAAAAGATTTAGCTCTTTTTTCATTATTTCCTATATGTTTCTTCTCTGAAATCACAGCTGTTTGAGGTATAGCTATTATTTCTTCTTCTATTGGTATTATTACGTCTTGGGTGGTTTTGGTATTAATTTCGAAATCAGGATAAGAATCATCTGGCCTTTGTTCGTTATGCTTTACAATCTTTTCTATTTCTATTGTGCACACTCCACTTAACACTGTTTGTGGAGTATTTTGTTCTTCGTGTATTTGAATCACAGTATTTTCACTTTGTTTACTGTTTTGTATTTTTGCTTCTTCATTTTCTGAATTATCATTATTTTGCGCTTGTGATGATGAAGAATCAGTCATTGTTGGATAAATAAATTAAACACTTATTTATACTCGCTTATCTATAAATAACTATTTGGTCAGCATTTTTTCCCAATTATTCAGTAGCAACTTATAATAAAAAAATAAATTTAAATTTACTTTTGTTACTTATACAACCCCATCAAACGTCATCATCACTGACAATCACTGAGTAAATAATCACTAGGTCAACATCGTTAGCACTGAGTAGGTAATCACTAGCGTTTTACATATATCCCAATATACTAGGTAATCTGTGGTCATCATCTATCATAAATTAAAGGCTCTTTTTAGAGTAAAAGGAGTTTTAAATTCTGTATTTTTTGCGATCAGAATAATAACTACTCGAAAACATTACATTCTTCTTCTTATATTTTGCCTCTTGCCATGGGCCTTTGGTGGCTCTTGCATATTATTTAAAAATCTATAGGTTTTTGCAGCTGAAAGAGCAGGCAGCGATAAAAAATATACATACATACATATAAAAAATATGTAGGTAAAATAGTACGATGGTTAAGGATCAAAATCAGGACAAATCTTGCAAACTGGCGTGAAGGGTTGTATGAAAGATAGATAAAGCATTTTAATCATATTTCTACAAAACACATGTACATTTTGCAAATACAATAAAACAAACACATAAATCAAAGTAGTTTACACAATATGCACATGTGTGCTGCAGTGATGTGAAGGGGCCAAAGCTCAGTGAATTTTACCCTAAGAGTTTTTCAAACTGTTTTACTGATTTTCGAATGGGGTTCACCTAAGAACAAGCTTTGTTCTTAGGGTCTCACACTGATAGTAACATTTCCTAAGGTAACGGTGGGTAAACTTTCTGGGCATGCAGGCAGGATCGGTAACGTTACTATAGCTATAACAGTATTTCACTGATATAGGAGTGGTGCTCGAACAAACTTTGGAGCACACCCTGGTATAGTTCACATCAAAATATCTTAAATGGCGGCAAACAAGATGGCCGCCGTACAAAATAAACGATGAGCGAAAGATGGGAATTGTTCGAATAATTGTCATAGGGGGTGATAAAGGGAAACTTCTAGTGATCATGAAAATCCAAGATGGCGGATCAAAAATGACGCCTCATAAAAAAATCCTCTAAATTAGTATCAGGCGACCTTTGGTCTCAGACAATATCCCAGCTGTTTAAGAGCCAACCGGAATTTCATGGACTGACGACAAAAGGCCTGATGGAATGTCACTAGTGCTGTGGAAGCTCGGAAAAAGTTTAGTATGGGATGCGACCTGCGTCGATACAATGGCTCCTTCCCATATACCTTCCACTTCCACGCAAACAAGTGCCGCTGCATCTTCGGCGTAACCTCTAAAAAAGAAACGAAAATAACTCATCATCATCATTCGCTTGCCCTTATCCCATTTGCTTGGGGTGGGCGTAGTTCGTTTTCTTCTTCCATTCACCCCTGTCAGCCGTCAGTTCAACACTCAAACCTGTTTCAAACATATCATCTTTCACGCAGTCCATCCATCTTTTCTTTGGTCGTCCTCTCCTAACATATCCGTCCACATTCAAATTCAATACCCTTTTACCTATATGACTTTCATCTGTATATTTACTGCAGAGGTCGTTTACGCTCTGCCTACCCCATTAGGGATAAAGGCGTGATTATATGTATGTATATTTACTGCAGAGAAGAAGAGAGAGCTCGATGGTGTAGTGGATAGGGCCGCTGCCTCCTGAGCGGGAGGTCGTGGTTCGAACCCCACCACGTACCAATGTGTTTTTCGGTTTTCGAATTTCATATGTACGTTTATTCGGTGCTTTTTCCGTGCTTCGGAAGGCACGTTAAGCCGTTGGTCCCGGTTTATATCGTTTAATACCGTAGATATTAGTCGTTAAGCCCTTACAGAGGCCAGTGCTAAGCATTGGCGGCTTGAAAACTCTGACCTAATCTAGGATTGGGTCTGGTTTCCCTTCTGGGTTGCGGAGGTCAGATGGCAGTCGCTCTGTGTAAAAACCAGTACCCTTGTTCAATCCCCTAGATTAGGAAGCCGACCCCGTAAGATACGGGACAAGGCTAGGGAGATGATGATTTACTGCAGAGAATAAAAACTCCTTGTACTACACTATACTGTTTATAAAAAAACCTTTTGGCCTTACCACCGGCAGGATCGTTAAGGAGTTTTTATTCCGAGGATGGCTATGATGAATTAGGTCAGATTAGGTCTTTTCAGAATGACATAAGTGATAAGATTCCCTCTCTTAGGTCTATGGATTCTCTATATTGCTGATAGGCTTTTCAAAAGATGAGATGTCAATGTCATGCTTATTTCTCTTTGATTTGAGGTTTCATACGAGCATTTATTAAAAACTTATCCTTCTCTATGTCATATATCTTGTTGCTATAATACTCTTGTTATTCCTTTTCTTTCATGTGAACATTTTTGGGAAAAAAGTACAATAGAACAATAAACTGTTTTTGCATCCTTTTTACTAAAAAATAGGTGTTTGATAACATGGTAGCCTGCGCTAGTTCTGCCGTAAAAAACTAAAAAAAATATTAATAATGCATGGCGATCGTGTGAACGTACCCATAATTTTGACAGTTCATGTACAGCTAGAGCCATCTCATGGAGGTTTTGAAACTACTAAGGTCATTCTCAAAAGACCTAATTTATAATTGTGATGAATTTTATGAATAAAGACCTAATTAAATTATTAGTCGACGACATCTATCGGAAATAAAAATACTATTTACTGTCAACAGAAAATCGCTCAATCAGAATAAATACTACTTGGAAACTCTGTATTATTCAGCTCAGATGCAAAACTCTTTACGAGACGTCAAAATTTAAAAAAAAGAAAACTGACGATTTATGGTGCTGACAGCATACAATCTTACAATGATGGCTGCCTTAACTGGTACAATTGAAGTTGAAATGTAAATATAGCTTTTTTTGTAAATGCTCTGCTGTTTCCCAGCTATTTTATTGTAAACAACAATCTAAAAGATGAACAATCCACCACATAAGGAAGATAAATTAGAAGATGTAAACACAACAAGCATAAATTTAGAATTAGAAAACGAAACATCAATGCAACATATAGATGTAAAAGAAGAACACAAAATAGAAGAGCAAAATAATGTTCGTTACACTGATGAAGAATCAGCTACCAAAAGTCATCCAAATGTTAAAACAGAAAAGCAAGAGAAACGGGAAACTGTTAGAATACATGTAGAAGAGGAAATTTCAGCCATGCCTCAAATTAGCGACAAGATCTGGGACGAAGAAGATGATATAGCACTAGATAAAAGAGTTAAGTCTAGTGGTATCAAAGGAAAAAGAAAAATGAGGATTTTTTGGTGTAAGTTATTCAGATGTCTGTTTCTGGGTCTGAGTGTTCTTTGTGATTTTTGCTGTGTGTGTCCATAGGACCTAGATATAGGGAATCTTATGAGTGTGAGCGCGTTTTTCTTTGTTTTTTATTTAAATGTAGGTAATGTTTTTCGAATCTTTTGACTCGAAACTCACACGAGAAGAAGAAAAAGAAGTATAGAATAGAGTAGTACAACTTGTAGATAATCCAGACAAAAAATATAAGACCCGAGAAGCCAATAAATACACGGATTTTTTGGGTTGGTAATGTTTTTATTTTGTGGGTGCATGACTCATGAGTGAACGATCTAAGAAGCAACCAGTCATTAATCGCTCAGAACAAGGGTCGCAGTAGCACAGTTGGCTAGAGCAGTGGGACAGTATTTCAAAGACGCAGGTTCAAATCCTATCCGTGGTTGATTAATTTGTTGTTTCTGATATTTTAGAAATAGCAATGTAAGTGCAAAAATACATATGAAATTGTTTTTTGTTGTTGCCATTAAAGCATGGGAGCATTTATAGACGAAATTCGTTTTTGGTAACATGTGTAGTTTAGTTGGTTCTTCCCTACGCTGGACTAAGGTTTTATTATGTTTTAAATTATGGACAGTAAAAAATAATTGACGGTTTTCTTTTCCAGTTAACAGAAAACATTCTAAACGTAAATCCAAAGAGTTTCAAGGTTTTGGGCATTCCCCTACACTTGTATTCATTCGTAAGTGCCAATAACAAATTTATATTTTTACGAAAATATTTTATGCGATGAATATAATCGGTGCAAGCTTCCTGCGAACTTCCTGGGCATGCTGTAAAAACAGTCTAAGGGATCCAAAGGTTTTGATATATTGTAATTTAGGCGATGGGCTGACAACCTGTCACTACAGCAGTATACCTACAAATCTATCATAAGTAACCCTCAAAAACTTGTCAGGCGTGGCGGAACGGTCTTTGTCTAGGTCATTTACGCTCTGCCTACCCCATCATCTCCCTAGCCTTATCCCGTATCTCACGGGGTCGGCTACCTAATCTAGGGGATTGAACGAGGCTACTGGTTTTTACACAGAGCGACTGCCATCTGACCTCCGCAACCCAGAAGGGAAACCAGACCCAATCCTAGATTAGGTCAGAGTTTTCAATCCGCCAATGCTTAGCATTGACCTCTGTCATGGCTTAACGACTAATATCTATGGTATTAAACAATATAAACCGAGACCAACGGCTTAACGTGCCTTCCGAAGCACGGAAAAAGCGCCGAATAAACGTACATATGAAATTCGAAAACCGAAAAACACATTGGTACGTGGTGGGATTCGAACCACGACTCCCGCTCAGGAGGTAGTGGCCCTATCCACTACACCATCGGGCTCTGCCTACCCCATTAGGGATAAAAGAGTGATTATATGTATGTATACTTTGTTGCACAATTAAATGCGCAGAAATTACAAATTAAATTAACAGAAGAGTAGCGTAGAGTAGTAGTATTGGCGACCTTATTGCTAAGGTAGCAATATCTTCCAGATAATCAAGCAGTGGGAAATAGCAATTTATCTGATAACAAAATAATATGTATGTAAAATGAATGAAATAAATAATAAATTCGCATCGGGCATTCATCCATCGCTCTACCACTGAGCTACCGAAGAGGTAGTGGGAGTGACGAATTTATCATAGTATTTTTTGCAAACACGTCATTTTATCGAATTATTAATCGAGTTAATTATTTCATTCTTTCATATTATATTTAAGAAAATAGCATTGTGAATGATAAAAATCTTCAAAAATATACGGAGTGTAAGGGACAGTGTCCCGCAAACTGATAGTGGTAGCTCAGTCAACGGAGCTGAACAACTGTCAGCAGGATTTTTTTTCAGGAAGTAAAAAAAAAACAGATTTTCCATACAAATCGTCTGATAGAGTTTATCATTCTGAATGGAAAGTTAACTTCTATTCTACCCCTAAAAGATTTTCCTGGTGACAGTTGATCAATTTCGTTGACTGAGCAATAGGCTGGGTTAGTATGTAGATTACAGGAAAAATTAAAAAAAAACACCCATACTAATATTAGCCCTCTACCAGCGGTTTTGTTTTGAAAAAATACCTACTTTTATAATAATAATAAATCATTTATTTTTCTCCACAACAGAAGTTTTACATACTGTAAAGTAGGAACATCTTAAAAGTAATTGATTCTTAAAACTTGAGTTATGGGAGACTGATGCCTGAAATAAGTCCAAAAACCTGCAGTACAGGTCATCAAGTTCCTACCCCTCGAACCTCAGAGTAATTGCGCTTCGTGATTCCTTATTTGAGAACTAAACATACAGTACCTAATATCAATCTATTATGTATTTTGTTTGAGTGAGTTAAGTATCTACTTATTAAAATTAAATATATATATATATATATATATATAATGATATTATATTAACGCTTATTAATCTTATTATGTGTGTGAATATTTGTTGAGTGTGTGATGTTTGTATATGTGTGTGTGTTAGAATAAGAGAATCTTTACTTACCTATGTATCTACCTAATCCTGCGGCAGTCTTAAAGGAAGAGGGGTCTTGGCGTCGGTAATGGAAGATACCATTAGGCAGATACATTATGTACTTGATCTGTGATAGTAAGTACGTTTTTGTTTTGTTTTGTTACAACCGGTGAATGTAAGGGGAGAAAGTTAATAATGTTGAATGTTTTGTGTATACGTTGGACACTTATTCAGGACGTTATCTCCAAAAGCTTTTCAGTTTCATCATAGGACTTAGTTTGTAGCCATTGAATTAGTTATATTCTACATTTGGCTTTTGTTAGTGAATATATATCGAGATCTTTGTTAATTTTGTTATATAGGAAACAGCCAAAGAAACAATAGTAATAACAATATCAGCTTCTCTCAACAATTTTGAGAGAAGCTGATACGGAGTGGGACAGAAGGACATAACATATGGTTTCTGCATATACCTACAATGAATTTAGGATTATATTCGATCTCTGTGTGTTTTTTCATTACAGTGGCAATAACAAAAAGCTGTCTAACCGTCAGGACATTCCAGATCTTGTATAAGTGAACAGTGGGGAAAAAGAATGGTAGATACAGACTGACTTTTCGTATGGCTCTTTCGACCTCAATAAGATTTGATTTAGCAACTCCGCCCCAGGATGTTATGCAATATCCTATTATACTTTGACTGAGTGAAAAATAAAGCATTTTTAGAATTTCCTGGTCTGCAGAATGTCTAATTATTTTGAAAATAAAGAAAAATTTGCGTAGTCGGTTTGCTAAGGTGTTGTTTAAATGTGCCTCAAAAGAAAGAGTGTTGTCCACCACAAATCCTAATTATTTTATCAAATCAGCGCGTAGTAGTTCAGGACACTGACAATTAGAACAGGTTGATGATAAGTGAGCTACTATGCTTAATTAGGTAGGAATCAAATGGTCAAATATAGCAAAGGGTATATATTTGGTTTTTTTAACATTAAGTTTAAGGTTATTTTCACGCAACCAACTACACACCTTGTTAAAACCCTCTTGTGCACAGTCATTAAGATTATCCCATGTGTCTGCGGAAAAAAATAATGCTGTGACTTAAACAACTTGCGACCGAAACAGACTTTTTAAAAAGTAAGTTTTATTTGAAGTTTACAATAAGAAAGCTGAATATAGACTGACATTGATAGAATTGAATTAAATTGAATCGAAGGAAACGATGATGCTGATGTAGCAATCTACGGCGCACCTCGTGGCGCGGCGGCGGGCGCTAGGTCAGCGATTACCAGCCGTTTAGGCATGGTAACTCCTCCCTCCTTAAAATGGAAGCAGGCTCCGCAGCTTCCAGTGGGGACATCGTAGTGTGTTGTTGCCGTTGTTGCCTCCTGTTGGGTCCTTTTCTTAATGCGTAGCTGGTATATCTTCCAAATTAGTAGCGCTGATCCAATGATGTATAAAACGATGGTGGTCCAGCTGGGGGTTGCCATGATCAATGGCCAGTTGCTGATGCTGTCGTTGTCATCTTTGAGAGTTTCTGCCTTGTTGATGAGCTGATGGATGCTGTCAAGAGATATATCTTCTAGTTGTAGTTCATAGTGGATCATCTCTGGGAAAATGTTGACATCTTCAGGTAGCGGGATGATGTCTTGACTTAAGATGGTTTTACTGTGAGTCTGGAGAGTGTTGTTTAAGATGCGAAGTTGACATCGGTCTGTTAGGGAGATGAGATATGCTCCACTAAGTTTGTTGTAGGTAGTCTTCTCGTCACACGTAGATTTCGCAATCTCTGGTGTTGTTACTATTGCGAGCCAAGTGTTGGGGTTTATCTCCTGGATTTTTCCTTTCTTGAGATTCATCTTGGCGTAAGTGCAGTTGGCAGGTTCATGTTGTATGAGAGAGAGTACGCAGTCTCCGGAGTTTGTAGTCGTCTTGGTGGCCAGATGTTTGCAGAGTTGGGTGTCCTCGGAGATTGCTTGGCATTCTTCATCTAGGTAAGTGTACTCTTCACTCCCAAGTATAAGGTATTTGGATTTAGGGATAATGGTTAAGTTACGGTTATTGGGAATGGAATACAGATGGATAAGGTCATAGGTATTGGACTCTATTGCAGGAATATCTAGGATAAATGTCAAAGTATGTTCGGTACTATACGCTTTTACATCTATAGATTGCTCTATACGGTATATATTACTAATACTAACTTCCGCTACGGGGTTAAAAATAGATTTATTTTGCATCTGTAAAATTTCGTAAATTAAATTTTGGGGACTCATAATACTAGCATGCATTACTCCTAACTGGGAAAATGTCATTGCGTCTTCTAGCAGCATCAACTTATCTAAAATAATTTGTAAACTAAAATCTATTTGGACGTAAATATCTAAGAAATGTAAATGATTATAAACTACATTACTACTACGCGTAGTATTTAGCAGCATGGCACCTATTTTCTTTTGGTTTTCATCAATTTTTGCAATTTGTTTTCCGAATTCATCAATTGTTTTTTGTGCCAAGCTAATAGAAGAGCTTTGAAAGTTATGAAAGCTAAGAATTTTACTATTTAAAGCGGATATTTCGTGTTTAAATTTAATCGCGTCTTCGTTATCTAGGTAGCCAGTTAGTGCTTTAACTACGGATCCTAAACCATTAATAATACCTCGTTTCACTCGATTACGAGGGGCTAGAAAAATAAGTTTATTATGAATTATACTAAATGTATGATCGATTTGGTCCTTATATGTCCTATGTGTATCCTCTGGTGTTAAACGGGCTTCTGCAGCTTTAGAACTCGCATATAATGCCATTAGTTTCATAGTCGTAGTTCGGACATAAGCGATATTATAAACGCAGGCAAGGCTAAAGGTATCGGTTTGTTTAAGGACTATTCCTTGCTTAAGCAAGAGAATACCATTGTGGTTATCTACGGTTTCGATTTTCACGGTGGCTGATGCGAAGAACCCGAAGGCTGCGGCTGTGATTGTCCTGGAACAAGGTGAGGTCTACGTAGAAGCTTGAAGTGTACTCTAATAGATTTAGAGTTTGGGTGGTTTCCTATTATCTCTGCTATATTATTAGGGTGTAGATGAATGATTTTATACGGACCTTTAAAGACCGGTTTTGTTTTGTCGTTACGCGCTGTCTTCGCCACCTGTTTGTAAACGGTTTCACCTACCTTTAGTTTTATCTCCTCTGCGTCCTGGTTCCTCTTTGAGATAATCTGCTCCTTATTCTTTGACATATGTGCTGACACACATTCCTGTACTGCTTCTGCATTCGCTCGGTGCTTTAAGACGTAGTCCTGATAAAATTCCTTGGGATAGTATATTTCCAAAGGGTTCCTGCTAGCCGTATGTCCAAACAGTAAATCATGTGGGGTATAGTTTGTTGCAGAATGTATTGCGTTATTGTATGCTTCTAAAGCATATTTCATCAAAGTCTAAATCGTGTCTTCCTTATTAGTCATTCGCTGTATTCTAATTATCTCTGCTATAGTTGAGTGGAAGCGCTCTACAGGGGAGTTCGAGTTAGGATTGTATGGGGTGGTAAAATGGATATTAATGTTATGTGAGGCAAATATTTCTTTTATAACTTCGTTATCAAATTTAGTGTCAGAGTCTGTAGTGACAGATAGGGGTAGCCCCATAGTTGAAAATACTTGTAGTAAAGCGTCAGCTATATGTATACTACTTGTAGCTGCGAGAGGAATAGCCTGAGCATATTTAGAAAAATTATCTATGATAGTCAAAAATGTTGCTCCGCCTGTTGAATACAAATCCATGAACAAATTTTCCATAGGTTTTAAAGGGGTGTCAGTCAATGCTAAGGGTGGTTTTAAAGGGTTTCTTTCGTACTTGGCTTGAAGACACGTGTCACACTTATTTACGTACCCTTGTATGGTGAGCAGCATATTCGGCCAGTGGTAGTTCTTGTGAACTTGCTTGTAAGTCTCCTGGATACCTCGATGGAGAGTCTTACCTTCGTGATATCTTTTGATGATCTCTTGCTGTTCAGATTTGTTTTCGACCAATGTAACTCGTGATTTGCATCTATACAATTTTGGACCTCTATCATTGAAGATCGTTGTGTAAACTCTCGAAAAGGCTAAATAAAGTTCCTCTGTATAAAAGTAACAATAAAATATTCTATCTGCTATCGTGTGTTCTTTAAGAAATTTAATGATTTCTTCCTCTGTGTTATTTACCGGTATAAAGACATCCTTGATGACTACTCTAGAGTTTGTCGACCTATTTTCTACCCTGTAGGTAGATCCTGGGGTCGATCTTATGTGAAACTGTTTGAGCTGTCTATCAATTGCGTCTGGTAATATTGGTATACCTGAATTGAAGTTATCTGGCTGTGTGTGATTGGTCGAAACTAACTGGTCAGGGTCAAGTGACGTCACACTCATACTATCAGATTCTGCTTGAGAAAATGGTACTGTTTGTGTGACTGCTATCGAGTTGTCATCTTGGCTTTGGTTATCTGGTACATCAGGATTGTTAGTTAATGTTACATCATTATTGTTTTGGTTCACGTCATTATCGTCTTGGTTTGCGTCATCATTAGCGTCAGTCTCTCTACGTACATTGTCAAAAATCCGGTTGATAATATTATCGTCTTCATTGTCATCTAAATTCACGGCTAACGAGTCGATGCTATTGTAAAGGTTTTTGCTCTCGAAAGGGCGTCGGCGTTTGTATTCAAAGAACCCTTTTTATAGACAACATCATAATTGTATTCAGCCAACTTTAGGCCCCATCTAGTTAGTTTTGAGTCAGGGTCTTTTATCGAACGGAGCCAGGTAAGCGGTCGATGGTCAGTATATATAGTAAATCTTCTGCCATACAAGTATGGCCTGAAGTATTTAACTGCCCATATAATAGCCAGCATTTCCTTCTCGATCGTTGAGTACCTTCTCTCGGTATCAGATAGCGTCCGGGAAGCGTACGCTACTGGTTTGTCTGAGAATAAAGTTCCCTGTGATAGAACTGCGCCGATGGCTACGTCAGACGCGTCAGTTGTTAGTATGAAGGGCTTGTCAAAGTCGGGGAACTGTAGGATCGGGTCATTTGTTAATAACTGTTTACATTTTTCAAATGCCTGTATGAATTCCGGGGTATGGGTTATCTGAACGTTCTTCTTTAAGCAAACTGTTAATGGTTTTGTTAGCCGGGCAAAATCTCTAATAAATTTCCTATAGTATCCCACAAGACCTAGAAAAGATTTTATTTCTTTTCGGGTTTTGGGGATTGGAAATTGAAGGATGGCGTTAATTTTGTTTTTATTGGGCTTAAGACCTTCATCTGTAAGTTCATGACCAAGGAAGTTAACCTGCTTTTTCAAAAACTCCAACTTATCAAGTTGTATTTTTAAGTTGTGAAACTTAAATCGGTCAAAGACTTGTTTGGGTTTTGTAATGTGCTCTTGTAATGACGTCGAAATTATGATGACGTCATCGAGATACGTGAAAACGTTCTCTATGCCCCTAAGAATGTGGTCCATAAGCCGTTGGAACGTACTGGGGGCATTACGCAGGCCAAAAGTCTACATCATTAGGATGCATTTCCACTTGGTGGTAGCCACTCGCAAGATCTAAGGTGGTAAAATATTGAGCTCTACCTAATCTGTCCAAGATGTCGTTAATGTTAGGCAAGGGGTACTTGTCTTCGATAGTTCGGTCGTTCAACCGTCTATAGTCGATGACAAGTCTCCATTTGACCTTTCCCGAAGCATCTGGTTTCTTAGGGACAATATGTACTGGGCATGACCACGGCGCCACGCTCTCCCTAATAATCCCTTGCTTTAACAAGTTGTCAACTTGTTTTTTAATTTCTTCCCTTTGCTTCGGGGGCTGCCTATAACTCCTTACAAAAATGGGTGAATTATCTTTAAGACGTAACTCATATTTCACTGCATGTGTAAATGTCAAAGGGATTTTATCCGAATAAAACAAATCTCTATATTGAAAACAAAGTCGAGTAATTTCTCTCTTTTCTTCTTCATTCATGTGATCGGTTTTAATTTTATTTAAGTTTTCCTTCAAAATTTTATCTATATCTTCCGTTCTTCTTCTGTCCAGTGGGTATCGAGTCTATCGACCCGATGAACCCTTGTGTCAGAGTTTTTAAACCGCCTAGTAGCACAACTATCAGGCCTCTGACATGGTTTGAGTAACGACCACTATCAAAGACAGCGACCGGGACCGACGGCTTAACGTGCCCTCCGAACTACGAAATCTTTTTTTCTTTTTCAGACAATCAGGTGATTCAGCCTGCAATGTCCTAACCAAACTGGGGAAAAATTCACAAAGTGATAAATTCTCAAATATCAACTTTGTGTTTCCCCCCTGGGAATCGAACCCAGGACCTCCGGATCAGGAGTCCATGGCACTAGCCACTAGACCACGGAGGCAATGAATCTTCCGTGACTTGAATCGAATTTAATTTGCAAGGATTTTTACCCTCAACGGGTTTAGGTTGAACATAAGGTTCCAATTGAAAGTATTCTTCGTTTGAGATTTCTTTCTTTTCGTCATTATAATTTTAACTATAGTGTTAAAAGTCCCCTCTTTGACGTTTACAATTGCAGCTGGTGATTTTAGTCCTTTAGACCATCTGTGGTCGTCATGAATGTATTGACCATCTAAATAGTGAGTTTCGATTTTCGGTCCGATGTTTACAGTTTTTACCGGATAATCAAAGTAAAGTGGAATTTTAGTTTCATTAGTATGTAAAATATTGTTTTTATAGCCAATGTTACCGCCTAAGATCTTAAGCAAATCTTAACCTATAAGACCTTGGTATTTAGGGTCAAAATCGAAGATAAGGAATTTTTGAGTCATGTCATTTTTGAACACGGGAGGTAGGGTTAAGTAGGCTACATAGCCATGTCTAGTTATCGCGTGAGATGTTTTGACATCGAAAGGTTCAAATGTTATAAAATGTTCAAATTTAGTTCCCTGAATAGCATAGGGTGAAATTAAACACCTGGAGGATCCTGAGTCAACTAAAAACTTACCTTTAAATTCCGGTAACTCAATGTACGGGAGATGGTCTTTTTCTTTTTCTAGGTGATTGAGTTTTACTAACTCTGGTCTCCAGTGTCCTTCTCCTCGAGAAAATCCTGGACGTCACTTACGTCAGAGTCGTCATTGCTCGGGGTCTCGTAATACTCGTTGGCCTGTCCATTGCCGTAGTCAGGGCCATTCTGGTCGTAGTAGGCCTGCTGTGGAAAATTACCTCCATAGTACGGTTCTTCCGGCGTATAGAACAGAGCTTCCTGAGCGAAAGCTGGCATCTGCGGCTTACCTACAGATCTTATGGTGACGTCAGATGAGTGCTGTGGCGGGTTGACCTGTTGCGGAATATTTGGCCTTTGGTTTCTAAAGTTACCAGAGTTCCTAAATTTGCCCGAGTTAAAATTACCTTGCTGTTGATTATTTTTTCAGGGTAACACAGGCTGATGACGTTGCTCTGGGGTCCAGTTGTTGCGTTGCGGAACAAAATTGTTCGCATTCGAAAAAGGCTAAAAAGGTTGGTTAATAGACTGACCAAAGAAATGTTTAAATGGCATGTTAAATTTCTGCGAATCCTTTGCTTTGTTCTGAGGTTGAGAGCTAGATGTGCTAGGCGGCGGATTATATGCGAGCCTAGCCTCCTCCTGCCGTGCAGTAGCTATAGCGGACTCCAATGTATCTGGTGAGGCAATTCTTACTCCAACCGAAACATGAAAATCTAACTGGTTCACAAACTGTTCTATAACCATTTTCTCGTAATAAGTTTTGTCCTCGTGTTGCCCGACCGAATACAGTGTGTCCAGTAACTCCCTAAGGCGTTTACCGAACGTTTCAGAATCTTCCGTTTTATTACGGCGTGTGCATGTTAATTCCTGCATAACCTGTACCTCATTTCGCGGGTCCCCTAAACGTCTAATCAACGCGGCCTTAATATCGTCCCACGTATTAAGATTTGTCTCAAATGCAATTGCGTCTAACGCGGCACCCTCCAATCTACTTACAATTAAATGGGCTAGTACGTTACCCATAGCGCCATCGAACTCAACAAGTCTTAATAGCCCATCTATATGCCTAATAAACACGTTAAGTCGTGTTCGCTTCCCATCGTAACATGGCACTAAATCGACAAAGGTTTTGAAATCCGATACCTGCATTGTTACCGCGTAAATAGCGCGAGCGCTCTAACTAAAACTAAAACTAATTGAAAGTGATAAAGAAAGAACACTTAGAAACGATTGAATAACTACGCGTACCGTGTACCTATAGCGATGTTTAGCATATAGACCGACACACGTACATGAATAATAACTAGGAAATATGACAGGAAATAGACCAAAGGAACTTGAGAGCTAATGAGCACTTACCAAAGTATTCTCTGCATTTCCTGAAGGAGTCTTCAATAGCAAAGGGACGCCAATTCTCCGGTATCCCACGTCGTCAGTCGGCCGCTCGTAGGTTCTTTTATGGGTGTGGTGGTAGCGTGCGAAAAGAGTTTGATTCCCGCGAAGCCTTGATTTTGAAGAGCTCTTTACTACCCCTTCTAACCCCACTCGAATAGTCTGCGCCACTTAAACAACTTGCGACCAAAACAGACTTTTTAAAAAGACAATTTTATTTGTAGTTTACAATAAGAAAGCTGAATATAGACTGACATTGATAGAATTGAATTAAATTGAATCGAAGGAAACGATGATGCTGATGTAGCAATCTACGGCGCACCTCGTGGCGCGGCGGCGGGCGCTAGGTCAGCGATTACCAGCCGTTTAGGCATGGTAACTCCGCAAATGGTCTATGGTCGTCCGCAAATGTGAAGGTTCTACCGTTTTTAGATTAATATTACACAATTTGTTAATTAATATTAGGAAAAGCGTTAGCTCGAGCATGCTACCTTGCGGCACGCCATAGGTAACAGTCAACTCTTCACTAACCTGATTTCCAATCCTAACCTGCTGCTACGATTTGTGAGATAATTTTTGAAAAGATCTAGAGGGATTCCTCGTATGCGTTAAAGTTTACTCACAAGGATGAGGATCGAGACCGTGTCGCATGCTTTAGCGGGATCGATAAAGATTGCTAGACATTTTTTCTTCCTGTCTAAACCCATAGCGATATGGTCAACAAGCTGATGAACAGCCTCATCTGTAGACTTGCCAGAACGAAAACCGTACTGAGAATTTGTTAGAAGATTATTATTTTCCAAATAACTGACCCAAAGCTTATTAATAAGTTTCTCTTGTATTTTGGACAAAGCCGGAAGAATTGATATTGGCCTGTAATTATTGACCCGATCCTTATCACCATCCTTGCGAATAGGTGTTATAACAGATTTTTTGAAGTTGTCTGGGAACTTCCCGCTATTGATTGCGAGATTACAAAAGTGGGTTATAGGTGTTCTCAGTATATATCTTTGTGTTCCTTAAGAAAATTCCCGGATATCTGGTCAATACCTGCTGCACATTTGCTTTTAAGGCCCGTCATAAGGTTATTGATTTCCTTTTCATCCGTTGGTAACATATCAAGGCTATTTGAAAATGAAAATGTTTGATCGGTTAGATATCTATTCAACACGTTAGGATCTACAATATTTTTTCCACTAGTTCTTTCCCAACATTAGCAAAAAAAAAAATTATCTTTATTGAGGCTGTTTTGTGGATAATTTGGAGTAACTAGTTCAACGGCAGTTAACTTCGGTTTTGAAATATATGTGATTTTCTTGATAACGTCCCAAAGCTGTAGACTTTTTCCGTCATTGTTACATCTAATTTGCTATTAAAATTTGAAAATTTTATTGCTTTATATGCTGTAACAGACCTTGTATTTACGTGTAAATTAATTACAGAAAGTTTAGACCTGTTGAAGAGCTAAAACAAATTGAATTTTGAGATCCTGTCCCGAGCAATATGACTATGCGAAGCAATTTGCTGAAATCTTACTATAATAAATAATTTTCACTAATAATATACCCGGGCCCAAAAAAAGCACCAAATTACAATAAGATAAGAAAAGAAAAAAGGAATTTAACCAATTACTTTTTTTTTTGTAAAATTGTTTTTACTTGAAATTAATAGTTTTTAGATGGCTGGTAGAGGGCTCAAGATCTATATTTTTAAAATCTATTTAAATATTTAAAATTAACATGAGAAACCACAACTTTTCATACCTCTTGGGTAAGTAAAATAGAAAAAAGAACCATACATCATCGACCCACCCTACTGAGCAACCCATACAAGTTTACGGGACGCTGTCCCTTACACCCGGTATTATATGAAATAAAATTGCATTGTGAATGCTAAAAATCTTCAAAAATATATAATTTAATATATACTAGCGACCCGCCCCGGCTTCGCAAGGAAATTATCAGTGTTTCTCTACTAGATTATGCATCTATTATACATATAAACCTTCCTCTTGAATCACTCTATCCATTAAAAGAAACCGCATCAAAATCTGTTGCGTAGTTTTAAAGATCTAAGCATACATAGGGATATAGGGACAGAGAAAGCGACTTTGTTTTATAGTATGTAATAATGATTTCAGAAAAATCGGAACCCATTGGAGAAATACTGGAATATGAGCCTAATAGAAACAAGTTTGTTTGTATTACTTTCTTAATATGCGCTTTTATGCTTTTATTGACTTGTATCGGTACCTACTACTTAATACATATGTACGTAACAACTTGAATTTTTATCATGCCAAATCAAAGCAATCAATCTTCAATGCTGGCCTGGGAGCGAGAGAAAAATATAGAATGTGCCAGCTGCATTTCCTCCCGGGCGTGCTGTAAAAACCAGCTAAGGGATCTGAGGGTTTCAGTATATTGCAATTTAGGCGATGGGCTGACAACCTGTCACTACAGCAATATACCTACAAATCTATCTTGAATAACCAGGTTTTGAGCCTTGTCAGATGTGGCGGGACGACCTTTGTTTAGGTCGTTTACGCTCTGCCTACCCCATAGGAATAAAGGCGTGATTATGTATGTATGTATGAATTCAATATTGACCTTACTGCTTATAAAATAAAGCTTGAATTGTCAAATAGCGACTGACATCAAAACAAGTCATATGCCTAGTTCTTTTTGTGCCATTTTTCAAACGGCGTTTGTGTATCTTTAACTTATATTTGGACTAAAAATGTTGTGTTTTGTTTGCTCATTTTCCAATCTGGCATTTTTGTCAATGAGCGAATTTTAAAGTTTGAAGTTTGAACGTAACATTATACCAGGTGTTAAGGACAGTGTGTACCAGAAACTGATAGGGGCTGCTCTGTTTAGTCAACTAAACTGAACAACCTTAACCAGGAAATGAAAAAAAAAGCTCCACCATAAAAAGAACGAATCAAGGTGGTCTACCATAAAAAGAACGAATCAAGGTTAAAAGTTGTTCAGTTTCGTTGACTGAACCCCTATCAGTTTTGGTACGCTGTCCCTTACACCTCATATAAAAACTAAGTTTGCCGCCGTCATCGAAAAGCGATAAGAAGCACTATATAATTATTAGTATGTAAAACAATAGCCGACCATATTTTAGGATATGATTCTACCCGTGCAACTGAACAACTTTCCGCAACGAACATAAGTCGAAACACGAATCGCATCAAAATTTTTCCTTGGACGTCACTCTTTGAGCCACGCTGTATATATATTTTTTTCATTTTTTGACCTATGTTCTTTGGGGAAAGTTGTTCAGTTTCATGGGTAGAATTACACCCTGAAATATGGTATTTTTTAAACTCCCTATAGTAGGCAGGTATTTGTAATAAATTCATTATAAATACTTCTTGATTTCAGAGAAGATTTCAAAAAATTCACGAAAACAACAATGGGGTGGATTTTGTACCTCGTACTCCTGTAAGATTATTTATATTTATATTTTACTAGCGACCCGCCCCGGCTTCGCACGGAAATTATCAGTGTTTCTCTACTATATTATGCATGTATTATACATAAAAAACATTCTTCTTGAATCACTCTATCCATTAAAACAACCGCATTAAAATCCGGTTCGCAGTTTTAAAGACTTATGCATACATAGGGATATAGGGACAGAGAAAGCGACTTCGTTTTATACTATGTGGTGATTTTGTGCTTTTATGGTATAGGCGCGTGGACGCTGGCAGCCGCTCGGCAACGTGAGCATTCACGCGTCCTTTTCAAACGATACTAGTCCTTAAAAGTATGTAGACAATGTTTAATATTATTTTACACTGGAAGTGCTCGTCGCTCCGCTGCCGTACGCTGCCATTCCGGTTTGAATCGGCTCTTATTGTTGTTTTATCTCTACTGCCGCTTTGGCATAGCATATTTGTATGTGTAAATGAACCTACACGCGCATTGCCTCAGTGTGCGTGAGCTCGCCCTAGTAAATCTGTAGTTACGAACACAAGGACGCTTATCCGTACGCATAACCACAAGTATGGCTATACTCGCTCGGCTGAGGGAGTCATGAGATGAAACACACTATGGGCCGATTCAAACCGGATTGGCAGCAAACGGCAACGTAGCGATGAGCACTATCAGTGTTAAATAATATTAAATTTTGTCTACATACTTTTAAATACTAGTATCGTTTGAAAAGGACGCGCAGTGCCGCGCGGCGACACGAGATATCGCGCGACCGCTGGCAACCATTAGGCTATACAATCTAACTGCTTAGCTCTTATAGAGTATAACTCGAAGTAAATAAATGTTTCTTTTTCAGAGTAATCGTAATAATAGTTGCATATATATATACCAGCAGCAACTGTTCTAGAGTAGGTCCATGTGCCTTTCTTCTGAACATGATAACGGTACAGTATCTTTTTTACCCGACTGTCACGGAATCGACACGGAAGGTTTATTAAAAACGGAAAATTAACCGTTTCTTCTATGGCCTGGCCATGGCCTGGCAGCGAGAGAAAAACTTAGAACGTGCCAGCTGCATTTCCTCCCAGGGCAGACTGTAAAAACCAGCTAAGGGATCCGAGGGTTTCAGTATGTTGCAATTAAGACGATGGGCTGACCTGTCATTACAGCAATATACCTGCAAATCTACGTTAAATAAACCTCTAAATTTAGTTAGACGTCGTGTACGCTCTGCCTACCCCATTAAGGATAAAGGCGTGATTATATGTATGTATATGAATGTAAGTATGTATATGTTTTTATGTGATATGTATGTTTAATTTAATTTATTTATCACAAATATTTATTTATATTCGTTATTTTCGTTTATCTATGTATATTAGTATTTAATATGTACCATTATGTAGATCTTACGTGTTGAAGGTGTTTAAGTGTTTAGTTCTTTCTTTGTTGTTGCCGCAGCTACTTGCTATGTAAAAAATTCTTACTTACATGCAGGGTTATCTGGAAGAGATCGCTTTAAGCATAATTAATAAGGCCGCCGTTGCGCACACTGTTATTTTTAAGCTATTCCAACCTTTACGAATTACAATATTTAATATAAATTATTTTCTCCCATGCTGGACTGGGAGCGAGAGAAAAACATAGAATGTGCCAGCTGCATTTCCTCCCGGGCATGCTGTAAAAATCAGCTAAGGGATCCGAGGGTTTCAGTATATTGCAATGTAGGCGATGGGCTGACAACCTGTCACTACAGCAATATACCTACAAATCTATCTTAAATAACCCTCAAAACTTTGTCAGACGTGGCGAAACGACCTTTGTTTAGGTCGTTTACGCTCTGCCTACCCCATTAGGAATAAAGGCGTGATTATATGTATGTATGTATGTATGTACGAATTACAAATACAAATCACTTTATTTCCACAAAACATATTACAGAAAATAAAAACACATAATCAAGAATAACATAACAAACAGGACAGGTAGGCATATAGTTATTTATTACAGAAGTGGAAAAAGGTGTGGACACAGCTTGGCTGTTTTTAAGTTTTTTTTTTTTTTTATTAGAATTTTATTACAATAAATGACCCTTATACAATATATAAGACATCGCTAAACCCGTAATAGGTTTGTCTCCATGACTATCCGCATAACAATATTACAGATTATCGTAGTTAGTATAAGTAATAACAGTAAGTAGTATCTTATTATTAATTAATCTAGACTTAATACTGTCAATTATTTAAATGATAATTGACAATATTAAGACGAACACGCCCTACCTTACCCTTTCGGGACAGGCGAGCGCGACCCACACTTTTTCCAAGTCCACCCTACGTCAGGTGTACAGAAGAGGATAGAAATAAAATAGCACAGAACAACTTGAACTACAATTATGCGCAATAAAGAGTTTGTCTATTATTATTATTAACAGCCTGAGGTGTCCCACTGCAGGGCAAAGGCCTCCCTCCCCTTCTTCCATTTCTCCCTGTCTTGAGCCTCCTCTAACCAGTTTCGGGCGTGTGCGTTTAGCTCGTCTCGCCATCTTTTTCTGGGACGACCTCGTGCCCGTCTCGCGTTAAGAGGGACCCAATGTTTAGTTCTTTTTGCCCAAAGTGCGTCCGGCATCCTAGCGATTTAGCGATTAGCAAGTTTGTCTATATCTATCTATTTTGATTTCAGACACTATGTTTCACCTACCACGCTTCCTACCTCGGAGCAAGATACGCACCCTATGTAATATTTGCAGCAATGGCGTCTACTCTAGCTATCGTAATATTTTGTGGCTGTTTGGCCTTGACCAGTGTAAGTTTTGAGGAAGGACCATGGAATGCGGTCCAACCGTACGTACCTTCTTATTTGACATCCTAGATAGAGATGTGAAGCGGTAAAATTACTCCGGTAAAATACGGTAAAAAATATTCTATTTTACCGTATAGTACGGTAAGAAGAGACAGTAAAAAACATATTTAAGGTCTACTTGAAAAATATGGCAACAGCACTGTGTTTACAGACGTAGATATGTTACGGACCAGGTGATTAACCCTTAATAGGGCCTGGTATCAAAAGTATCAGGATATTTGTAATTTTTTGGATTTGGGTTCCTATAAAAGTACAAAATAAAGTTATGAAAAAAGAATAGGTATTATTATTATTTTTTTATTGGAAAAATCATGTGGTCACTATTAGACCATTGCCCTTTTAGAAAAAAAGATGTGGTCTCTATATGACCCTTGCCTGTTTGGAAACTCAAAGAAACTGAACTTAATTAGTTTTAGTTAGTTTACAAAAAAGTTGTACTAAAATTATTATAGAAACTGGGAAAAATAAACCAATGTAGTATTTATAAAATTTTATTAATTTTAGTATTGGTTTATATGAAAATTCTCATAACAAGGTATTATGCATAAAGGTACAAGGCATATTTTGCACATAATATTTGTAAGGCGCTGCTCGCTTCTTGTGCTACAAAATTTGCACCGCCTTCTTTTACCTTTGCAGGGCATGTGCGACCTTACATTAGCTAACCTTACTTCATCAGATACTCCAAATACACCTCCTTTCTTGTTCCTGTAGGTAATTGGTTGTAGTACAGTGATACTGAAATTATTTATAAGCCCTCTTCCAAGCCTTGCTCTGAAATCTATGTGACTGTTGTTTGTTTTTATATGTGTCAATATGTAACATATATATGCATTAATTGCACAGGCTTCCAACATAAACCAGAACAAGCGGAACCAGTTTCTTCTGGACTTCCTCCCAATTGAATATGACGACCTGAAATGATCAAAGTGATCAACTCCGCCCATATTCTTTGTATATTCTGCTATAGCAACTGGGCAAACTAGAGGTTTTCTTGTTCCATCTTTTTGTCTCCGCATAACGGTTACAAATAATAATACATATCAAAATCTGGATATGGGCCATCCCTACATCCAAATTCTTCGCCCTCATCATCATCTTCTGATGACTCTGACAGCATTGCAGCCAGGGTTTGTGCAATATCATCATCTTTCAGTGGCTTCTTATACTTCTGGAAGAAGAACAAAATACAAAAATCAACTTTTTTTTAACGGGCTTTGGTCGAAAAATGTACCACATACTTTGCGTTCGTATAGTTCTGGCATCACACTTATAATACTAAAACTGTAATGTTTACATAAATCTTACATTCATAAGCTCTCAAAAAATTTAATACAATATCACTTACCGTATTTTTTTTCGACATTTTTCACAGAAATAACCGCAGACACACGCGAAAATAACCACGAAGTGACACTTTTTTTTTAATTCACATTCGCGGGCATTATTTATAATGAACGAGCATTATGAATAATGTCTGCCTTTATCGGGCTAAGTGATTAATAACTATCTTAACTTCATTATTTATCACATTGCACGGTTATTATTATATTGCTACATGACAATTGGGCAATATGATAATAAAGCTAAATTTAACGCGAAAAATGTTATGGCTGTTAGGAAACTAGCTTTAAGAAATTTGCAGAAGCAAGCAAATAAAATGGATGTATCAAGCGCTAAATATCCCATGGCTGCAATTGGTGACACTGTAAGAGTCCGAGTTCCCGATGTTGATCGCGCTCGTAACGATGGAAGAAATATGATTGCTACAGTTATTGAATTAGCAGTCAATAACCCTTATAAACTGCGAACAAAACAAGGTGTTTTAAATCAACTATATTCAAGAAACCAATTTACTGTCTACCCATATCTGCCCCTCGGGTCGTTTTTGTCCTGAAGGACATGTGTCAGGAAATTCGCGAGTTTCTGAACGCTAACACTTTTTTTGCGACATCTAGCGCCATCTATTATCAGTTCTTGATATTATCTAATAGATCTAGCAGAAAAAGTAGGCGGGGCGGGTAAGTTTGCAATTCCTGGAATGAGTGCAAGTTATGTTGTGATTTTTAAGTGCATAAAATTCTGTTTTCGTTGAGAAAAATGTAAGTATATTTTTTTTCTTTATAAATACAGTTGTGGTGATTTATTTATTAGATATCTTATGCATCCTATTAACATGAAAATGCTCGAAATTACGTATTTCTCACTCCGTGGTAGTCACGTAAACTTTCGTGGGTCGAGAATGACCCCTCGGGAAAAAGTATATTATATTTGTTATATTTTAATTTCAGGTGGAAGAAGCCGCTTACAACGAATGAGATTGTTGAGTTGTTGGACAATTTGGGCTCTGACGATGAGATTCAAGGTGCTGATGTGTTCATTGAGCCTCCTGGCGATGGAAGGGTATCCGACGGTGACTCCGGCGAAGAAGAAGATGTCCAATTTCATCATTTATCTCGTTGGCAGTTACTCGCTCCTGCAAGTCTAGTATTGAGGCGTCAAAGCGACGAGGATTCCTCGACCAGCGAACATGAAGAGCCTGATGAGCAAAGAAGTCACGAAAGGACTCGTGGAAGAAGTCATGATGGGGGGCGTGGAAGAGGACGTGCAAAAGGACGCGGAAGAGGACGCGGAAAGGGACGTGGAAGGGGACGCGGATCATCGGCCCAGGACGAGGAATCTGATGAGGAATCTGATGAAGAGTCTAACGAGGAATCTGATCGGAATCTGATAGGAATACGGGGAAGAGGGCGCGGAAGAGGACGTCGAAGGGGACGTGGAAGGGGACGTGGATCATCGGTCCAGGATGAGGAATCTGATGAAGAGTCTAACGAGGAATCTGATCGGAATCTGATAGGAGGACGGGGAAGAGGGCGCGGAATGAGACGTGGACGAGGACAAGGAGCTACTCAACGTCAAGCAAGTAGAGGGCGTCCATGGGTGAAAAGTGACCTTTCCCGCGCCAACCGCGAGTGGACCGCTCCTCTACCTAGGTCTGTTACAACTTTGTCTGAACATTCCGACTCTATCACATTCTTTGAGCTATTTTTCGATAGTGAAATAATTGTTCATTTAGTTAGACAAACGGTTATGTACGCTGTGCAAGAAGGAAATATGAATTTCTCTTTGTCGGATCGAGAAATATATTGTTTTATTGGCATTCTAATTTTATCTGGATATGCTCCGTTGCCTAGGAGGCGTATGTATTGGGAGAGCAATGAAGATACCCATAATATTCTTGTCACAAAGAGTATGCGGCGAAACCGATTCGAAGAGATACTTCGTTACTTTCATGTGGCTGATAACACCAACCTGCCTGTGAATGACAAGATGGCCAAAGTGCGCCCGCTTATGGATATGCTGAATTCAAAATTTCTTCAGTATGCTCCTATTGAAAAAGAAATAAGCATTGATGAGTCCATGGTTCCATATTATGGAAGGCACGGTTGCAAACAACACATCAAAGGGAAGCCAATTAGGTTCGGTTTCAAAATGTGGATTGCTGCGACGAGATTGGGTTACTGCTTATACGCCGATCCTTACCAAGGACGCTCTGAGCGCACAGAAACTGGATTGGGACGTCATGTTGTCAATAAACTGACGAGTAAAGTACAGGAAGAGTTTCCCAACACAGATTTTTCTGTATATTGCGATAATTATTTCACCGGACTGCCTTTAGTAAGTGACCTCAAAGACAAAAATATGTTTCTGACGGGTACAGTGCGTGCCAATCGAATTGAAAATTGTCCACTAAAGGATGTAAAGGAATGCCAAAAACAACAAAGAGGATATTACGATTACCAACTGGATCAGACAAATGGGATACTCGCTGTTAGATGGCATGATAACAGCGTAGTAACTCTCATATCGACTGAGCACGGAGTGCAACCCATACAAACGGCAAAAAGATAATCAGCTGCTCTAAAAGCGAGAATCGATGTACCACAACCTAATCTCATTTCGCAATATAATCGATACATGGGAGGTGTGGATCGACTGGACGCAAACGTGGGCGTATATCGAATTGCAATTAGAGGCAAGAAATGGTACATGTCTATTCTATTTTGGCTGATTGACGTTGCAGTGAATAATGCTACGATGCTAGCCCGCCAGTACCGGAGCGATATCGACACACTGGAGTTTCGAAGGAGCATCGCACGTACTTTGCTGCAGACTTACGGAACCGAAAAACTTCAACCAGGACCCACTCGGAAGCTTCAAACTAGCGTACCTTATTCGGTGAGAAAGCATAACTCCGAGCACATGATCATCAAGGCGCGATCAAGACTTCGGTGTGCCTTGTGCAAAAATAAAACTGTGACGGCGTGCGGTAAATGCAACGTTAATTTGCATGCAAAATGCTTTTCTGAATTCCATTCCTAAATAATTAAATATTATGATTCTAATAATAAAGGATAAACACTAAATTGATATTTTTCTTTAGTATATATCTCAAATAACACTTTTGACCAAGGGGTCATTTTCGACCCATTAAAAAAAATACCTTCCCCCCCCTCCCCCCTCGAATCTGCACTTGTAGCCTTTAAAGGTACCCTATAAGTACTAACATATCCAAAAATGAAAAAAATCGGAAACAAAAATAGTTCTGGGCAGATATGGGTGGAAAGATTTATTTCGCCTGAAGATGTTAAATAGACCGAGTTTTCGCTGAGAGAGTGTTGTGGAATGTCCTCTAAATGCGGAGGGCAAGGTTATATTATGTGGTTGTAAAGGTGGTTGCAAGTCTGATAAATGTAGTTTTCAATTTTACGTTCAATTTTACTTATTTTCATTTCTTTTATTAAGAGAAGATGCTAATTATGCCAAATAATGAGTCTGATTGCACAAACATTTCATTTCATTTGAACAAACTTTAGTTTATTTTATGTTTTATAATAATAAGTAATTTCTATAAAACAAAGATACGTGTGAAATTTTTGTTTTAAATTTAATTATATTTTGTTATGTTTTTAATATGACTTTTTGACTTTCCTTAAGTTTCAAATGCAATAACTAGTGGATTTTTAAGGTCCTTGGTAATTAATCCAAATAATGAGTCTGATTATTTAACTGGTTTAATATTTAGTTTATTTTAAGTTAAAGGACAATTTCAATAAAAAAAAATAGTAATTAAATATGTTTGTATTACACTGCCCAAAAGGTGATGGGCAATATGTATAATGCCCGGTCAATTTGATTATTTGAATAATTATTATTGAATTGCACTCTCATATTGGGCATTTTTCATAATGACCGGGCATTATGTATACTGCCCAATTTATTACTTGGTCCATAACAGATACATACCCTGGATTTGATATGTAGTGACTACGTTAAACTGAACAACAATTCTCAAACTGAACAACTGTTTTCAAAATTGTTTTCACTATAACTATAAGACATTTTACGGGTTTCTTACCGCGATTTAAATTATTTGATGAGTTCCCGATATTTCGGCGCTGTTCCAAACGCCCTGATCACGGGTAAACTGAACTCATCAAATAATTTAAATCGCGGTAAGAAACCCGTAAAATGTCTTATAGTTATAGTGAAAACAACCGCGAAAGTTTAAAATTAAGTGTTGAACAACTTAATTTAAAACTGAACAACTTTTCCGACCCCGTGAGATACGAGATAAGTCTAGGAAGATGATGATGAACTTTTTTCAACTGAATAACATTTCCAATAATTGATCAACTTTTCTCAAAACCGAACGAACAACTTATCTTAAAATACATATTTTTTTCTCAAACTGAACAACTTTTTTCAAATCTGAACACCTTATCTTAAAACTGAACAATTTTTGTAAGCACTGAACAATTTTTCTCCTTTTAATCGAGTTTTTATTTCTTAAAAGTTCCTCTTAAAACATCATAATTCACCGGTAATTTTACCGTAAACTGTATAAATTACCGTAAAATTCTCGTATTTTACCGGCGTAGTATTCGGTAAAATTACATAATTTTACATAGAGCTAATAATCCTAGTCAAAGAAAATATAATATTAGGCCAACGGGTACGCTTTAGCGGGTAGTGTGTAGCCGTTTCGACTAGGTGGCAGCACGCACACAAACCCACTTCAAACCTGTACAAACACGTTTTTGCGCATGTAAAACGAACATCGGCGGCTTGTATGGAGTGAACTTCTAGACGACGATTGTAATCCACAGTTGCACTTTCCAACCAATGACAGAATTTGCACTCTGTCCTTGTCTTGCATATCAAGAATCAAGAAATCATTTAATGCGTAAACTTTAAGAAAACTACTCAAGGGCGCCTTTATTATGTCCGTCTAGATATCCATGCGATAGTAAAATTGATTTAGCCATGATATTGACGCAGTAATGGAAGGACAAACTTACAAAATAGCTTGACTTTGAGTTCTTATTTCTAATAATATACCTAATATTAAAATTCAAAGCAAAACGGCCAAAAGGAAAAGAATGAAATTAAAACACAATTGAAATCAATGCTGGTAAATGGCTGTGATTAATAGGGCTGGTCATCTAAAATCACAATTTATCTATACCTCTCGCCTTAAAAGAGGAATTCGCCATAACATACCTATTTCACGCCTAAACGGCTAAACCGATTTTGATGAAATTTGGCAGGACGATAGACTAACCTAGATATGGACATAGGCTACTTTTACCGCGGGAAAATATTTTATTCCCACGGGAAATCTCATTAAGCTGCTGGTTCAACCGCCGCAGGGCGGAAAGCTAGTAGTATATACATGTCAAGGTGCTTTAAGATTATTGTCCTGAACGTGATGATAGTAACAATAATAATAAATCGTTTATTCCAGACCAAAGATCTTAAATTCATATTTATCACAAAATTCTTAAATTAATATTAAAAGAAGGACATAATAATAATACATAAAAATTAAATAAAAATGATTTATTGATAATTTATAGTTAAATACAATGTTTTGCTAGACCTCGCACTAGGATTCCCTGTATCGCGAGGGCTAGTTAGTACCTTCCACAGTGTTACAATATTAACGTTCATAAAAACAAGTAAAACCCTAAATCTAAATATTTCTGAAACATTTCTATTGTCCTGGTATAGAGTGTCTTAGCATATGCATGAAGTGATAACTAACAAAACTGGTGTTGGCAGGCATTTTCGCCACGTTCATTTAAAAGCTGGACATACGGTAGTGAAATAAAAAATAACTACCGTGTTTTTTTTCTTTTTTCAGTTTGACTTCACGAAGTTTATACTTCTTGTGATGGTGGCAAGTGTGGCTCTTATGGCGAGCTCAGTCATAGCGGTGGTGATCACTCAAGTATTGGGCGTTAAATTAGGCGTGGCACGTATTATTATACTTATTATAGGCGCTGTTGTTACATCTGTGGTGAGTTTCATTTGCTGTCTTAAATTACCAAAGTTTGTCCAATGGTTAGTGCTCATTCTGATAACGAATGTTAAGCAGCCATTGCCATTGCTAGGCCATGAATAAGTGATGGATAGTGGTATAACAACTCGACCGTTTCCGTGCTTTGGAAGGCATGAAATATAAATATTAATCAATATGAAATGCGAGAGTACAACATAGCACGCACGATATTTCACGGAACATGTATGAACCAATACGTTACGCGAGCGAAACGAGCAACTATTCATAGTTTTACCAAAAATGGTGACAGGCATAACTGGAACCTTAGAAGCAGGAGCAAAAATAAAATTGACCAACCTCAGTTTAGGTTAGTTAAAGTTAAAAAATCATTTTTAGGTCCAAGTATACAATACTATTACAAAATGCCTGACCATATATTAAATTTGGTAGGAAATCAATTTAAAGATACTATTACAAACACATTATGTCAGAAGCCGATATTATAAGTTAGATGACTATACTAATGACAAAGATGTATTGAGCTCTGATATTTCAGTGATGCCTAGGAAATTGGCACACATTGCGGTCACAAACCCTATTCTGAACAATAGGAAGGACAAAAGTAAGAATAAGACAAAACGAAGGGAGGGGCGCAAAGTGCGAGTTTTTCATGCTTCTTCTTCATTGTGATATAGTTTTATTTTATTTTGTGACACAGATATATATTATATATATTCTTATAGATATATATTCTTTGTTATAGACGCGCTTGTGATTTTCTAAAAGTGTTCTTAGGAATCAATTTGGAAATAAGTAATTTGACTTTGACTTGACTTTTGACTACGTGAAACACGAAAAATGTATGTATCAAACGTTATGAGAGCGAAGCGATCGCGACGTTTAACTAAACATAGCCAAATCAATACTTAATGCGAGCGAATCGAACATGACATTAAACTTAAACCGAATCAATTCGTTACGAGAGCGAAGCGAACTAGACATTTTACGGAAGTTGAATCAATTAGTTATGCGAGCGCGACACATCCAAAAATGTTAATGATTGCTCTAGCAAGCGAAGCCAGCTTGATACTTTACGAAAAACTGTAAATTTTATTTATTATATTTTATTAATATTATTTATTATAATTATTTTCAGGCCCTCGTGATAGAGATGCAAATGATTCTAGGCGGTAAATCTGAGGAACTTGGTGAAACTGAGTATGTCTTTGGAGCTTTCCTGATCTACGTGTCAATTCTAATGTTATTTCTTAAAATGGTACAACTAATTGGCGGTGAGGGTGACGATGACTGATAATAATATACAGACTAAAAAATAAAATGTATTATAAAAATATTCATTATTCCATAGTTACTTCAACACCTACATACATTTTTGTCATTGGTTTTTTTTTTTAATAAATTATTTTGGGTGGATATCATAAAGTTTTTTTTTATTTATACAGGGTGTAAAAAAAGTTTGTGCGTTCCTAATATGTAAAAAATGAAATAATATCATTAATGACTTGAATTTCAATTGTAATTTTGTCGCACATTTCAGATACACGTATACCGGGTGTAAGGGACAGCGTCCCGCAAACTGATAGGGGTTGGTCAGCCGACGGAACTGAACAACTACCAGCAGGATGATTTAATCAATTTAATGATTTTCCATACAAATAGTCTGATCGGGGTGGTTGAAGAATTGTACAGTAGATACCTATACAAACTTATAAATAAACCTTGATTTGTATGTGAATAATTATTTTCTATTAAAGCATGATGAGCTCAAGTTACAGTTGAAGTTAAAATTTCTTTTTCATCTCCTGAAAGACTTACCTGGTGATAGTTGTTCAGTTTCGTTGACTGAGCAATCCCTATCAGTTTGCGGGACGCTGTCCCTTACATCCACACAACCTTTTGTTTGTTTTGTATTCATCGAGTATGTTTGTTTTTCAATTTGATGTTTGTTTAACTGTTTACTTTTGTCTCCTTTTTATATAACAAATTGTCTTTATAAAACAAATAAATTTATTTTCATCTACATACATACATACATATAATCACGTCTCTATCCCTGGTGGGGTAGGCAGAGCGTAAACGACCTATCTATTTATCTATATACCCCGCACGGGTTAGAAGTGTGACTATATTAGTGTTGCAACAATATATCGAACTATCGATAGTACTATCGATAGCATCGTGACCTTTGAAAAAAGTAAGAATATCGATAGGCCTATCGATAGTATCGATAATATCGATAGTATCGATAGTATCGATAGCTATTAGAAATCAATAGTATTGGTTGACGTCATAACTATCGATACTATCGATAGTATTGCTTTCCAATAGTATCGATAGTATCGATACTACTACAAAAGCAATACTATCGATACTATCGATAGTATTGCTTTCCAATAGTATCGATAGTATCGATAGTATCGATAGTATCAATAGTTTATAATTGATACTATCGATAGTATCATTAGTATCGATAGTATTGATGCACTATTGGTTACAAACAATCGATACTATCGATTGTTGCAAAAACTATCGATAGTATCGAACAATCGATAGTCCGCGAAAATTCAATAGTATTGCTTTTGATTTGTATTCTATGTGGTGGTTAGTGTTATGAAGTATAATCAATTTTAGTTTCATGTTCCTATAATTATTTGAGTGCACTATTTTTGGGATTTTTATTTGTGCTGGGGAATACTGCAATTAGCAAGGATTTTAGTATTTGTTTTTCGAATTTCTATATATAGTTTTTGCAACAATAGATAGTATCGATTGTTTGTAAGCAATAGTGCATAAATACTATCGATACTATCGATAGTATCAATTATAAACTATTGATACTATCGATACTATTGGAAAGCAATACTATCGATAGTATCGATAGTTATGACGTCAACCAATACTATTGATTTCTAATAGCTATCGATACTATCGATACTATCGATATTATCGATACTATCGATAGGCCTATCGATATTCTAACTGATTTTCAAGGTCAACTATCGATAGTCAAACTATCGATAGTTTTGCAACACTAGACTATATCTCCGTAAGGTGTGGGAGTGTCTACCCTCATTTCGTTGCATTTCATTTACTCGCGTCTCCTTTGCAGACGCTCATTTCAGATAGCGTCACTCACACGTCCTCTGTGTTTACCCGCATTTAGTGCGGCCACTAGAGCGCAAAAAATATGGTATTTTTTAAAAAAAATCGTGACATCTAGACTCGTATGTATAAAGCGATCTCAAGATTGAGAGTTGATTGAACTGAAATGACATTTCTGATATAAACTCAAACTCGCTCTCACTCTCAAGTGATGATTATAAATACGGGCCCTAGTAAAGAAAAGAAATCTCAAAACCGACCTATAATCTGCGGTCATGAAAACCAATGCTAGACTGGGAGTGAGAGAAAAACATAGAATGTACTAGCTGCATTTCTCAAGGGCATGCTGTAAAAATCAGCTAAGGGATCCGAGGGTTTATGTATATTGCAATTTAGACGATGGGCTGACAAACTGTCACTACATCAATATACATACAAATCTATCTTAAATAACCCTCAAAACTTTGTCAAGACGTGGCGGAACGAACTTTTATTTAGGTCGTTTACGCCATTTGTTCGGTATAGGACAGATTCTTGGATTGGTCAGATTCGTGAATTCGGCAGATTCGTTATTGGACAGATTCGTAGATAGGGCAGATTCTAGGATTCGACAGATTAGCTATTTACGCTCTGCCTACCCCATTTTATTGGGATAAAAACGTGATTATACGCATGTATGATAAAAGTGTAGTATTGTTTACCTCGGACTTATCGCTCACCTTTTAAGTCAAGAGCAACTTATAATGAAAAAGAGAGTCCGCTTAACTTAGGTCGTTAGATCTTGTTTAGGTCGTTTACGCTCTGCTTACCCCATTACGTATAAAGGCGTGATTGCATGTCTATATATGACTAGAGCGCAAAATTATGATATTTTTATAAAATCGTGACATCTAGAAAAGAAAACTTACATACATATAGTCACGCCTGTATCCCTGATGGGGTAGGCAGAGCGCGAACGACCCAAACAAAGGTCACTCCGCCACGTCTGACAAAGTTTTGAGGGTTATTCAAGATAGATTTGTAGGTATATTGCTGTAGTGACAGGTTGTCAGCCCTTCGCCTAAATTGCAATACACTGTAACCCTCAGATCCCTTAGCTGGTTTTTAAGGTTAGAAAAGAAAAGAAATCTCAAAAACGACCTAAAATCCGCAATGCTAGACTGGGAGCAAGAGAAAAACATAGAATGTGCGCTGGCACATAATGGGCATGCTGTAAAAACCAGCTAAAAGAGCCGAGGGTATCTGTAAATTGCAATTTAGACGATGGACTGACAACCTATCAATCAATGTACCTACAAATCTATCTTAATAATAAAATCATTTATTCTAGATTGCTCCATAGAAACGATAAATAATAAAAAGCAAATCAATTATTAATTCACAAAAATAATCAGAATTCAAAATTAAAATTCAATCAACAATAAAAAAGAAAACACTCTAAAATCTTACAACTATCATAATGATGAATGATCTCCCCTCAATCCTACCCCACTCCCCTAAATATCCCTCAAAACTTTATCAGACGTGGCCTTTGTTTAAGTCGTTAACGCTCTGCTTACCCCATTAGGGATAAAAGCGTGATTATATTGTCCATGCTGACCTAGGAGCGAGTGAAAAACATAGAATGTGCCAGCTGCATTTCCTCCCGGGCATGCTGTAACGAGGGTAAAATATACAACAGTATATTGCAATTTAGGCGACAGGCTGACAACCTGTCACTAAAGCAATATACCAACAAATCTATCTTAAATAACCCTCAAAACTTAGTCAGACGTGGCGGAACGACCTTTGTTTAGGTCGTTTACGCTCTGCCTACCCCATTAGGGATAAATGCGTGATTATAAGTATGTATATGTATGATAAGAAATATAATAAAAGATAATAAAAAATATGGTACATTTCATAAAAATCGTGACATCTATAATAAGAATAGAAAATTCAAATCCAACCTAAAATCTGCGATCCTGAAAACCCACAGGTACCTAAATAAATAAATACAAATTCAATTTATTGCCAATATTACAAGTACAGTTAAACTAGAACTAAATCGTTACTTATGATTACATAGACAAAAGGAGCTGTCGCATCTTATCCTTGTATGGAACGATGCGGTTCCATACAATGATTTTCAGTCAACCCCTTCTCCCTAAGTTGAAAGGCGGGAGATTCTAACATTGAGGTCATTTTCCTTAACCTACCGATTCCCAGTTAGATTAGCTGGTTAATTAGAGCAATCATCATTTTGGGCGCCATCTTGAATCCGCCATATTGGTTTAACGTAACACCAAAGTCACCTAAGGCGAACCCTCTCTTTGACAGCTTTGTACAAATAAAACATAAATGGACATCAGCATTGTTGTAAAACCATATTAAATTGCTCCGTGATAGAAGCTAAGCTAAATCAGCTAAGCAATCAGAGAGTTTCAGTATATTGTAATTTAGAAGATGGGCTCACAATCTGTCACTACAGCACTATGCCTACAAATTTAAATAACCCTCAAAACTTTGTCAGATGTGGCGGAACGACCTTAGTTAAGGTCGTTTACGCTCTGTCTACCCCATCAGATAGAATAGATTGTATGATAAAAGTGCAGTATTCTTTACCTCAGATTTATCGCTCACCTTTTAGTCAAGAAAAACAAATAATGAGAGTGAGTCCGCTTATCTTATGGCCGCCATTTTGAATTTACCTACGCCACTACAATCTATTTAAAACGAAATTCCAGTGATGAAGCCAGGCAAGCTGCTTTTTATCTCCACATTTAAGAAATTGTGCAACAACTTTGCAGGAGTGGGCAGAATATTTCTTTTTAAACTTTTAAATGCTTGACTGGGGAAAATATTATTGTATCTTATAAAATTTCTTCAAGTAGTTTGTTTTTCATTGTAGGTACTTAAATACTTATTAGGCTTGTATTTATAAAGCGATCTCAACATTTAGAGTAATATTAAGTATGGGTTTGACAGGCCTTTATGTACTGAAATGACATTTCAGGTATTTAACTCGAGCTCGCTGTCAGTCTCAAGAGCTGATTATAATTACGGGCTGTAAAGCGTTCAGTTACTTAATATAAATAACTAAAATTTTGGATACAAAGGAGGGGGCGGGGGCGGAGGGAAACATTCACTTTTCAGCGTGTTCCTGTTCTTATATTGAATTAATTATATATGTATAAGCTATACGCATACCAAATTTCATGCTTGCTTCCGGATAGAGCCATTCTATATCGGGCTGTGTAAAAGAAAACCAGTAGTTATTCTTGCTCTTAAAAACACCCAACTAATTATATGCAGTTTCAGTAATTATATGAAGTTGATAACTTCATGCATAATATCTGAAATATCCCTCAAAACTTTTTAGTTGCAACCTTGTTACTTTGATCGTTAACACTCTGCCTGCTCCATAAGGCAGCACTTCTAAAGCAGCCACTCGCTGTTATTTCAGTCTTTATAAATTGTGAAGTCCTTTTTTATTTTCACGAGGGTTTTCATAAAGCAGCATGAAAGTATTTTCTCATGCTCTTTAAAGTCAGTTTTCATTTCGCAAAGAAATAAAGAAAGACTGGTATAGTTATTGTAGGGGAACTAGTGTTGCAAAGTACTTTAGGCTTTTAGCCCTTATTTTAAGACAAGAATGTTAAAAAGTCTAGTAGGCTAACAACCTTAAAAGCCATTTAGTCCTTGCGGATAGGCTAACAGTAAGCCTATTCAAGCCTTTTGATTATAAACCTATAGGCCTTCTTCTTCTGTCGAGTGGGTATCGAGTCTATCGACCCGATGAACCCTGGTGTCAGAGTTTTTTTTAAAGGTACGATCACTATCAAAGACAGTGACCGGGACCGACGGCTTAACGTGCCCTCTGAAGCACGAAATCTTTTTTTCTTTTCGGACAATCAGGTGATTCAGCCTGCAATGTCCTAACCAAACTGGGGAAAAAATCACAAAGTGATAAATTCTCAAATATCAGCTTTGTGTTTCCCCCCCGGGAATCGAACCCATGACCTCCGGATCGGGAGTCTATGGCACTAGCCACTAGACCACGGAGGCAGTTACTTTTTAGCTGCAACCTTGTTACTTTGATCGTTAACGCTCCGCCGCCTGCCCCGTAAGGCAGCACTTCTAAAGCAGCCACTCGCTGTTATTTCAGTCTTTATAAATTGTGAAGTCTTATTTTATTTTCATGAGGGTTTCCATAAAGCAGCATGAAAGTATTTTCTCATGCTCTTTAAAGTCAGTTTTCATTCCGCAAAGAAATAAAGAAAGACTGGTAGAGTTATTGTAGGGGAACTAGTGTTGCAAAGGACTTTAGGCTTTATGCCCTTATTTTAAGACAAACTGTTAAAAAGTCTAGTAGGCTAACAACCTAAAAAGCCATTTAGTCCTTGCGGATAGGCTAACAGAAAGCCTATTCAAGCCTTTTGATTATAAACCTATAGGCCTTCTTCTTCTGTCGAGTAGGTATCGAGTCTATCGACCCGATGAACCCTGATGTCAGAGTTTTTTTTAAAGTAACGATCACTATCAAAGACAGTGACCGGGACCGACAGCTTAACGTGCCCTCAGAAGCACGAAATCTTTTTCTTTTTCGGACAATCAGGTGATTCAGCCTGCAATGCTGCAAAATTTCACAAAGTAATGTTTTCTCAAATATCAACTTTGTGTTTCCCCTCTGGGAATCGAACCCAGGACCTCCGGATCGGGAGTCCATGGCACTAGCCACTATACCACGGAGGCAGTTTAACCTTTAGTTTAGAATCCCCATTGTAATATCATGTGTGAATTTAATGCAGTTCTAATTCCATACATATGTACGTATCTAATTGATATCCTCCTTTTTTTTGATCTCGGTAAAAAGGTTTGAACTTAAAAAAATATAAAGAATCCAGTCCGGAAAACCCTACTATTTTAGCCTTTTTTTAAAGTAGTAGTAGGCTTTAAAAAGCCTATAGCCATTTTTAAAGCTTACTACTTTAGAAAAGGCTAAAGGTTTTTTAAAATGACGAAACATTTAAAGCGCCATTTTACTGGTCTAGTCCCAAAAAGTTCTCGATGGGCTGAAATTTAGGACTAAAAGCCTAAAGTCCTTTTCAGCCCTAAGCGAAACAGTAGAATAGTTGAAATAAAACGTTGGTATAATGTTGCCTTTTAGTTTTTAGACTAAAGTTGTGTTTAAGTATAATACTTCTCGCCTGCGGTTTATCCCGCGTTCAATGTTGTTTTTTTGTTTTTCCATACAAATTGTCTGATCGGGAGATATTATATAGCTGTATATTTTTGACAATCATATTATCCCTGGACATTTTTTATTATTTTTACAATGTAATTATGAAATTGATAATATTAAATAAATAAATCTAATCTAATCATTTTATATGAGAAAGTCAACCATTTTTTTCATTTCCTGAAAGAATTTTCTAGTGAAAGTTATTTAGTTTCGTTCACTGAGTATCCTCTATCCGTTTCTAGTACGCTGTCCCTTACACCCGGTAAAGTAGAGTGCATAAACGCCATAATCCTCGAATTCCTTTTGCTGTCTTTTACAACATGCCGGGGAAGAAATAAAGGCAGCTGGAACATTATGGCTCGTATTTGTAAAGCAATATCAAGATTGAGAGCAATATTAAGTATGGGTTTGACATGCCATTTTGTACTGAAATGACATTATTTAACAATTTATTGTACACAAAAAACATCATAAACACAGGACATAAAAACAAAGACACAACAGGCACTTCTAAAAAGAAATTTCTTACAGCAGACCTACAGAAGTGATAATTTTAACGAAACGCGGATAAAACGTGCACAAAATTTAATACCTATCAATAAAATAATACTACTGTAAAATACTTATATAATGTAAATATTTTACATAAATATAAACAAGAAATAAATAAATACTTCCAATTATATACATAATCAAAAATAAATAAATATTTATAGCAATTTATATACAAATATATACCCTAAACACGAATTACTTTTGATCACAATTTGACACGGATTTATTTTGTCTGATATGAAATCAAACTAGCTGTCAATGTTGAGTGCGGATTAAAAATACAAGCCTTAATGTTTATCCATCACCCCCAGTCCAGCATGGAAGAACTAAAGCTTTTCCGTGGAAACGTACGTCATTTTACAGAAAAAAACACGCACTGGAAAACTAGCGCCTCTATAAAAAAAAACATGGGAAGGGAGTCGATAGCTCTAGAAGTGCCCTTAAAGATGCGGCCCTTGATCAAATCCCCTCTGAACAGCGGAACAGGCCCTAACAGTTGTTTATTAGTTTCCAAATGAAAGTACGCCGCTTGCTTATTGAGGAGAAATCGGGTGTGGCCCCACTGCTAGCGGGAAACAGTGCAGTATAGAAGTCTTATCCACATTACGTTTTATGCTATCACACTTTGATTAGGTCTGCTGTATGAAATTTCTTTGTGGAAATAAGCAGTGCCTGTTGTATCTTAATTATGTAATTGTTCTGTGTATGTTTATTTAATCACGCCTTTATCCCTAATAAACTGTTACATAAATGAATAAATAGTATTTTCATCATCGTAATATTTAAGAGATATATAACTTTTATTGGTGTAGCTGTTTATGAATGTCTCTCCAGATGTGTCTGTCAAGGACAGCTGTCTTCATTTCTTCATACGACTTGACTCCAGCCAAATAGTATCTTAGCCGTGGGATAATTCAGTATTCGTTCAGATACTTATATTATATTCTTCCAGATGTTATAGATGCTTAGCTGGTAGAAACACTTACATAAAAAATATCAGTACATACATACATATAATCAAACCTTTATCCCTAATGGGTTAGGCAGAGCGTAAACGACCTAAACAAAGATCGTTCCGCCACGTCTGACAAAGTTTTGAGAGTTATTTAAGATAGATCTGTGAGTATATTGCTGTAGTGACAGGTTGGCAGCCCATCGCCTAAATTGCAATATACAGAAACCCTCGGATCCCTTAGCTGGTTTTTACAGCATGCCCGGGAGGTAATGCAGCTGGCACATTCTATGTTTTTTTCTCGCTCCCAGTCGAGCATGAAAGAACATACATACATACAAGATACGCGCAATAAACATAACCCTTCCTTGGCAGTCAGGTAAATATACCTATATATTTCCAGTGTTATTTTTGCGATTATGTATGTTTAAGTTGGATGAGAACGGCTGAATGCTGAGCTCAGTAGCATGGCATATCATGATGGGAGAAGCCTATAGCCAGCAGAGAAGTGACAGAGGCGGTGTGACTGGCTGTAAGCTAATTTTTTGCAAACTCTGCGATAGATATAAGTACCGACATTTTTTTTTAATAAAAATTTGAATTTGAATTTGATGATGTACCAGAAATCTTTCGATAAAAGATCTTTGATAAATCAACGCTTGTTTAGAAGCCCGTCGTTAAGAAGTCATCGCTAGCTTAGAAAGTCATCGCCAGCTTAGAAGCCCGATGAAAGTCTGGAATTGTTTTCGTAACGTGCAGAGGGCCCCCTATTATTGTACTTAACTCTTCCATTAGGACTGGATAATATCCTGGCGAAGAATTCGGTGGAAAATTGCTGTTATGCCTTTCTGTTTGTTCCGAACATTCTACAAGGCTAACTGCTAATGTGGTTCGGCCTTTTATTTTTGTAGGCTCTGAATATTTTTCCATTGCGAGAATTTTCTTTTCTTCTATGCTGGATTGGGAGCAAATTGGAAGCTATAGTGTTAGGTTTGATAATTGTAGGTACAGTCAACAACCTCTTTAGGGTAACAGAGCCACAAAACCAATGGAGTTTTCTCATGTGTTTATTTATATATTTAGGTAAACGATAGACTCGATACCCACTCGACAGAAGAAGAAGAAGGTAAAATTTGAAATACTTGTACAGTTTAATAACCGAAATTTCATGAAAAAGTATAACCAATGAGGAAACTTTATCGGTTTGGATCGGCTCTGTTACCTTATGTAAGTTGTTGCCTGTACATTTTTTTTGTTAAATTTAGGCTTCTCTATCTCTATACGTGGTGTAGTACATTTCGAATGAAAGAAGTGTTCGCAGTCCAACATTGGGAAAACTCCGCCGAAAAATCCAGGCCAGACCGTAACAGGAAGCCAGATTTTAAAATACTTATACCGAAACATATAAATACGGCATTTAAGTCGTATACACGTGTCAGTCACGTTGGCACGTTTGGTAGGCACCGCGCACCGGGCACCGGAATCTACCGGTTTTGTGCTGTCCGCATTATAAATGCCTAATCCTCGTCATGGTACAAGGCAAATCCGGTCATAACAAGCTTTTTCAGGGTTTATAAAGCCTCAAGCTGATCAAGTAATGCGAGGAGAAGGCAAAATAGGACAAATACGCACCAAGCAGGTACCAAGTAAATAATGAATTACCAACTTTATTTCTCAGAAAGTTTAAAATAACAGAAAAAGATTCCAATAACATTAAGAATTTGCAGGCAACCCACAGAAGACAAAAAGGAACAAACTATATGCATACATACATACATATAATCACGCCTTTATTCCTAATAGGGTAGGCAGAGCGTAAACGACCTAAACAAAGGTCAGACAAAGTTTTGAAAGCTTTTTAAGATAGATTTATATATATGTATATTGCTGTAGTGACAGGTTGTCAGCCTATCGCCTAAGTTGCAATATACTGAAACCCTCGGATCCCTTAGCTGGTTTTTACGGCATGCACGGGAGGAAATGCAGCTGGCACATTCTATGTTTTTCTCTCCGTCCCAGTCCAGCATGGGTTTCGGTTCGTGTCCATGAAAATTGTATGGATTGGCGCGAAAATGATTGACAGATTCCATATATTTTTCACGGATACGGATACGAATACAGAGCAGTGCAAATCCGCCCTGAGGGTAATCCAGACGATGTCCTATCATCTACACACTAAAATACCGCATCTGCCCACCTGAGTTTTGCGCTACGGTCACAGGTATTCGTGACGGACGGACAGCAAAACAATCTGTCCGCTGTTTACAAATGAAACCTTGAGCCGGTTGCGGACATAGAGAGACTGGAAATGGCTGGAGATGTCAAATTTTAGAGGTGTGTTTTTTTTACTTCTTCTAGGGTCAGTGGGATAAAGGTTAGACCGTAATATGGCGTAGCTGGTGGCGCGGCACGGCACTGCAGTAGCGCGACACTGCGCGAGAAAATCTGTCAAAATGTATGAACCTGACATTGCCGCGCTGTGAAGCGTCGTGAAGCGCCACGCCGCTCCGCTGCAGCTCCAGTGCTGCTTCAGTGCGATACCTCTCATACATCTTCATACAAAGAATCATTTGTCTATGACCTAGTGCCGTCTAACCTTTGTTCTTATCCTTTTTCTAGGTCAGATTTAACATCATGATTAACATTATCATATCATCACACGAGTGACCCCACCTATCCGTACCACACTACCATTCTAACATAATTTATCATCTATTCGTTTTTTTTTAAAACGGGCATACTACACCATCTAAGGGCAATCAATATCCGAGTTTTGACGGTTGAAAGTATTTTGCCTTATTCACACATCACTGTAGGTACAGCACACGGTCAAAAATATTACACATCGACTAATTTCTATTGTAGAACTCTATCATCGTTTCACTTGTAGCCGACAGATGGCGCCACATCAAGAAACAAGTTCTGAAACGCGGTATCGAAGTTTTTCAGCGATCTGCAGATATAAATGTTCCAAACTTGTCCAGTTGGATTCGGTCCCCTGGTCACAACACCTGACCAGGCGCGTAGCTACCCTTTTCCCAACCATCATCACTAAGCCAATTGGCTTTAACTCCTAAACACGTATTACAAGAACTGGGAAACTCTTTCCAAGGATCCATGTGCAAATATTTTCCTGCTGAGTCTGTAAAACTTCTAATAAAATTGTCTCTTCCAGAATCTTTACATGGACGTTTTTTCCGTACAAAAAGACCTTGGTTATTATTTAGGCTGCGTAACGTTGGACATGATTTAATTTCAAATATCTGACAAGAATCTCTTTGAGCGATCCTTTGATGTGCACGGGACTCGTAACGCTTTTGTTGACTCTGTTTTATAATGGTTTTTTGGTGATGCAGCGTTATAACTTCTTAACGTAAGTATAATATTGAAAAGGAAATAATAAATACTCCGTGGTTTGGAGGGCTCGTCTACCGTAGGTCCTTATCGCTGTATTTGACAGTTGTCGTTATCTGTTCTGTAGTCGGTAGCTGTGTGTACTAATTTGTGCTTTAAAAATCAGGGTTCATCGGGGTTCAACACATTTGAAAATTAAATAAATCTTATCTTATCTGGATATTCACATCATGTGAGTTCTTCAGTTCGAGAAAATCAACCTTGAACCCTAAAATATGTCGCCTCTTTTTAAAATAAGAAAAAATTGTTATAAGAATAAAATGCATAAATATTTCATATTTTTATTAACTTACCATAAGTATATCAACTTGCGTACAACTGAACCTACTTTATTTTAATAACTACCTCAATTCTTCCCCTTTTCATCCTCTTTCTATTCTATTATTCTTCCTCTTTTTCAAGATGCAACTCGCCTCTCAAATAGTTCTCATGCCTTTCATTGAAGCATAGAACAGGCTAAGTATGGACGTGTACAACATATAAGCTCCAAAGGCGTATTCCCCTTCGCCAAGTCTCACTGAATTTCCTCTCAATATGACTTGTATCATAGTAGCAAGTGCCTGAAAATATAGAACAGTATATACGGCATATAAGGGACAGCGTCCCACAAACTAATAGGGGTTGCTCAGTCAACGATACCGAACAACTTCCACCAGAATGGTTTTACAGCATGCCCAAGAGAAAATGCAGCTGGCACACTGTTTTTCTCTCGCTGCGAGTCCAGTATGGAAGACTCAAGAGTACTTTTTGGATATGTATTTTCGCCCTGACTACCCCGATCTTCTTAGCGAGTGGATTCTCAAATCGAACAACGACCCGGAGAACCCTGGTTATAAAGTTTTCAAAGCGCCTAGTAGCGCAGCTATTAGGCCTCTAACATGGTTTTGAGTAACGACCACAGACAGCGACCGGGGCCGACGGCTTAACGTGCCCTCCGAAGCACGAAATCCTTTTTCTTTTCGGTCAATCAGGTGATTCTAAACTGGGGAAAATCTCACAAAGTGGTAAATTGACAAATATCAGCTTTGTGCCCCCCTGGGAATCGAACCCAGGACCTCCGGATCGTATATCCGGGTAGCTGCCTGATCGTAAGCCCATGGCTCTGACCACTAAACCCCGTGGTTTACGAGCCATGGGCTTACGATCAGGCAGCTACCCGGATAGAAAGTATTTATTGGTAAATATTATTGCAACAAGATTTTATTTAACTTACCAGACAACTAAAAAGCGAAGCCACTATGACAGCAATTATACTAAACATCGGTAACAAGATGCGAAATATAAAATAGTCTACTGCAACTAAACTAGCAGCAATAATAATGGTTAGAAAAAACACCACTACTATGAATAATATTCTCGTGAAGTCAAACTGAAACAAAGAAAAATACAAGAATAAGATAAAACGAAGGGAAGGGCGCAAAGTGCCAGTTTCTCATGCTTCTTCTTATATAGTTTTATTTTATTTTGTGACACAGATATAATTTAATTTTCTTTGTAATAGACTCGCTTGTGACTTTCTAAAAGTGTTCTTAGGAATCTATTTGGAAATAAATGTTTTTACTTTGACTTTGACTTTGACAAGGTGTAAGGGACAGCTTCCAGCAAACTGATAGGCGATGGTCAGTCGAGGAAACTTAACAAATTTCAACATGAACATTAGAAAATGGTGAATAAAATACTTCCCAACACATGAACAGCTCTATCAGACAACTTGTATGGGGAAGCCGAATTATTCATATTTTAATTTCCTAAAATAATTTCCTGAATAGAATATATTGATTTGCATGGTGAAAGTTGTCCAGTTTTGTTGACTAAGCAACCCCTTTGTGTTTGCGGGAAACTGTCACTAACATCCGATAAGTTTTAACTAGTTATTTTATGCTGAACTAGGAGGGATAAAAAAGATAGAATGTATCTGTGTATGGGACCGGGCGTATGAATCAAACCACCATTCAGCTTAGACTGATCTTTATTTCATATCATGCTACCTACACCGTTATTATTGATATACCTACAACTCCCTTTCTTGGAAAAGAAGGTTTAGCTTCAATACATTATTATTTATACTAATATATAATATTCACAAAATAATAGAATGAACATGAGTGTAAAACTACTGTAATTATTTTACTTTATTAACTATATTTTCTAGACATCTTACCATTAGAAATAAGAAGATAGAAAACATATTTTAATTTATATTATCATGTGGACTAACATGCACAATAACATTTATAACAAAACAATCATGTCTTTCAAGACTAAAAAATGGACTTAATTAAAACTTCTATTGGATTGCAAGCCTACTCGGGCAGTAGAATTTCTGTACTAGGAAAATGTTTCTTAAAAGTTATCTGTAGAGGTAATATATACATTGTCAAATTTGTAGTTGCTGTCCTAGACATTGAGTCACCACCACTACTTGGTAAAATTTCTTGCGAGGAAATGAATCTAGTAAGAAGAATAATGTCTGTTAACCGAACAAATTCAAGTGAAAGTATTTTAGACGAATTTGCAGATATTTTTACTGGTATGGGTTGTTTACCGGGCGAATATAAAATAGAGATGAATAGTGATGTAACTCCAGTAGTTCATGCTCCGAGAAAATTACCTATGGCTTTACGGGATCAGATAAAAAATAAATTAACAGAAATGGAAAGTGAGGGCATCATAGCGAAGGTAGAGGGCCCGACGGATTGGGTCAATAGTATGACTGTCGTCAAAAAACCTAACGGTGACCTACGTATATGTCTTGATCCGCGAGATCTAAACAACGCTATAAAGCGGGAGCATTTCAAACTCCCAAGCTTTGACGAGATTACAGCTAATTTATTAGGTGCCAAATATTTCAGCACGTTGGACGCAAAACAAGGCTTTTGGCAAGTAAAATTACATAGTAGAAGCACAGATTTATGTACGTTTAACACGGTTTTCGGAAGATATAAATTTTTACGCATGCCCTATGGTATTTCATCGGCATCTGAAATTTTTCATAAACGTCTATATGAACATTTTGATGACATTGAGGGCGTTGTTTTGTTCGTTGATGATTTGTTAGTTTTTGGAAAAACTAAAGAAATACATGATCAGAGGTTACGAGCAGTTTTACAAAGATGCCAAGACATTAATATCAAACTTAACAGACAAAAATGTAAAATAGGTCTTACAGAAATTAAGTATCTTGGTCATAAAATAAGTGCGGACGGAATCCGCCCTGATGACTCACACGTAACTGCTATAAAAGACATGCCTACTCCACAAAACTTAAAAGATATAGAAAGATTTTTAGGGCTTGTGACGTATGTTGGTAATTTTATACCTAATTTATCAGAAAAAACCGCACTGTTGCGCGAATTGTTAAGAAAGGAAATTGGATGGCATTGGGACAGTAGACATGATAACTGTTTTAAACATTTAAAAGCATGTTTAATAACTCCACCCGTAATGCAATATTACGATATGCGGACTCCTATTGTGATATCAGTTGATGCTAGCAAGAACGGATTAGGCGCTTGTTTATTACAAAATAACTTGCCCGTATGTTATGCTTCCAAATCGTTGACTAAAACGGAACAAGCATATGCACAGATCGAAAAAGAGTTATATGCATGTGTGTTTGCTTGTGAGAAGTTCTATACATACATATATGAACGCACAGATATAACTATTGAAACTGACCATAAGCCATTGGTGAATATAATTAATAAGCCGCTTGCTGCTGCACCCGCGCGATTACAAAGGATGTTGATGCGTTTACAGCCGTATTCATTTAAATTAGTATACAAGCCGGGTCGGTACCTATACATCGCCGACACGTTATCGCGTGCAACTGCACCGACCGCGGGCGATTCCACACCGTTGCGAGACCACGTCGAATCGCAAGCGCAGGTGTGTGCACTAACAGCTTGTAATTCATTAATAGACACGCACTTTTTGCAAATACAAAAATGTACAAGAGAAGATAGTGAATTACAAAATTTAATAAAAGTTATTAGGCGAGGTTGGCCAAATGAGAAATCTAAGGTTGATGATATTTTAAAATGTTACTGGAATGTCAAAGAGAAACTTACAGTTAATTTTGGAATAGTTTGGAAAGGTAATAGAATCATCATTCCAAAGAGCATGCGTCATGAAATGCTTAGGAGCATTCATTCAAGCCATTCAGGGTTAGAGAAATGCAAACTTAGGGCGCGAGAAACAGTTTACTGGCCAAATATTAGTACTCAATTAGCCGATTACTTATCTAATTGTCAGGCGTGTTTAACTCATAGAAAACAAAACAGTTCAGAACCACTAATACCACATGAAATACCTAACAGGCCATGGTGTAAAGTAGGCGTGGATATTTTCCATATTGCCAGTCAATCTCACGTAATCATTGTGGATTATTATAGTAAATACATTGAAATTACTAAATTGCACTCATTGAGGTCTGATAGTGTAATCAAAAGAATGAAAAGAATTTTCCGAAGACATGGCATACCAGAGATTGTAATGAGTGGTAATGGTCCGGAGTTTTCGTCAAATTTGTTTAAAGAATTTTCTCTACAGTGGAAATTCCATCACGTGACCTCTCATTTCCGCCAACTTGCATATATCCAGCGCCTTTTGTAAGGTTATGTCAGGGTCTCGTAACATTCTTTCGGATAACCCCACATCACTCACGCCGCATATAAACCTGCTGCATAGCAAATCATCACGAAGTTCTTTGAACTCACACTTCGATGCAATTTTGTTCAATTCAAAAAGATATTGCTCGGTTGATTCTAGTTTTTTTTTATTCCTTTTGAAAAATTTATGTCTCTCAATTGCTAAATTCTTTTTCGGTATGAAGAATTCATCGAATTTTATCAACAACGCTTGCACGGTAGTTACTTCATCCGTAAACTGTTCGTACACTTCCCGGCACTTGTCACCGATTACATGCAAAAGTATATTTATTTGCACTTTACTACTTTTTTTAGAAAGTTCACAAGCTTCAAAATAAATCTGGAAAGATTTCTTCCACTTTTCCCATTCGGCACTTAGATTACCGGACGTAACATTCGTTAAATTGTTCTCGAAAAGAAATGGCGGTGGCGGTTGCAAAACCGACTCCATTGTTTCACAAATAGTCACAGTTGTTTCGCGTGAATCCTCAAACCGATCACTGTCAGACTCGCCTGACATTTAATGCACACTATAGCACTGTATAATACTTAATTAAGAATAGATATATCTCGATTACCGGCTGCGCCATATCTGTGTATGGGACCGGGCGTATGAATCAAACCACCATTCAGCTTAGTCTGATCTTTATTTCATATCATGCTACCTACACCGTTTTTATTGATATACCTACAGAATGGTCCAGCTGCTTCTCCTCCCGGGCATACTGTAGAAATCAGTAAAAGAAGACAATGAATCAGTGTATTGCAATCTAGGTGATGGGCTGATGACCTATCAGTTTTCGCAAAACACGGTAACAATTTTCTAAGATTTACCCTTAGGGCGATTGCGTCCTTCATATTAAATTCGTATCCAATTCATATCGGAAAAAAAACACATGAATCTTATATGGATGAGTGCACATGCACAAGCAGTCATACAATTACTATAGTATTTCCAACTCAATTTTAGAATAAAGGTAAACAAAGTTTCATGACATTTTATTCAAAAACTCATTTCTAAAATAAATTACATTTGTTGGCAAATTACGTAGTTATAACTACTAATTCAATATGTTGTCATATCTAATAGCTAAAACTTATTTTAGAAATAAGATCATTGATTACAAGACATGAAACTTTGTTTACCTTGATTCTAAAACTGAGTTGGAAATACTAATATAGGAAGACCAATTCAGATACGAATCTTATATGAAGGAGTGCACAAAACTCCATAATTTTTTGCCAGTTTTGGTGAAAACGGTCCTTTATGAGATCGTTGCCATTCTCTGCCTACCCCGTAAGGGATACACGCGTGACTTTGTGTATATCTACATATTTTTTTAAACTTACTCTGTTCTTCTTAGCGAGTGGATTCTCGAGTCGAACAACGACCCGAAGAACCTTGGCGTCAGAGTTTTCAAACCGCCTAGTAGCACAGCTATTAGGCCTCTGACATGGTTTGTGTCACGACCAATATCAAAGACAGCGACCGGGACCAACGGCTTAACATGCCCTCTGAAGCACGGAATACTTTTACTTTTCGGACAATCAGGTGATTCAGCCTGCTATGTCCTAACCAAACTGGGGAAAACCTCACAAAGTGATAAATTGACAAATATCAATTTGGTGTTCCCCCCTGGCAATCGAACCCGGGACCTCCGGATCGTCAGCCCATGGCTCTTAACTGCCTCATGACTTACTCTCATCTAGTAATCAGAGCTATGGGCTTCCAATCCGGAGATCTTCGGTTCGATTTGATATTTTTCAATTTATCACTTTGTGAGATTTTCCCCAGTTTGGTTAGTCCGTTGCAGGCTGATTCACTTGATTGTCCGAAAAGTAAAAGGATTCCGTGCTTTGGAGGGCACGTTAAGCCGTCGGTCCCGGTAGCTGTCTTTGATAGTATAGGATAGGATAGTAGATAGGTTGTAACTCAAACCATGTCAGAGGCCCATGAGCTGTGCTACTAGGCGGTTTGAAAACTCTGACACCAAGGTTTTTCAGGTCGTTGTTCGACTCAAGAATCCACTCGCTAAGCAGAAGAAGAAGAACTTACTCTCGCACACGCCAGTATAGTACAGAACAATGTTATTGTCAACGTTGTCATTACAACACCTATTACAATATTCGCTGAAACATCCACAGCCACGTAGGCACATATGTAGCTGACACAACATACCTGAAAAATTAAGCAATTATTATGTACCTAAAAACAAAAGCACTATAATACCGAGTGTAAGGGACAGCGTTCCGCAAACTGATAGGGATTGCTCAGTCAACGAAACTGAATAACAATCACCAGGATTTTTTTACAGGAAGTGAAAAAAAATGGGTTTTCTTACAAATTGTTTGATCGAGGTGGTCATTTTGTAGGAGATGGTAATTTTTTTTTCATCTCTTGGTGAAAGTTAATCAAACTCTGTCCCTTACAACCGGTATAAGTTATTAAATACAAATATTCTACTCTACTTACCCCGTAGGTTAGGGATAAAGATATGTTTTACAAATGGTTTGCAAGTAATTTTGACGGATATCCCTTGCTCTCTTGGACGAAACAATTGCGTCTAAGCTTACCCTTCAAACCAAAACACAGAAGTGTGGATACTCTTTCTAGATGGCGGCAGAAATAGCCAAGGACTTAGCACAAAACTCTATCCTCTACGACGGGTGATGCTATTCTAACTTAGCATCAAAATAAAGGTACAGGACTCTTACCGTGATGATATTAAATAAGACATTAATCGGAATTACTCTAGAGCAATATGAACAGCAATACATATAGGAGACCATTACCAACGCTATCCTGAAAATTAATTATATACATACATACATATAATCACGCCCTTATCCCTAATGGGGTAGGTAGAGCGTAAACGATCTAAACAAAGGTCGTTCTGCCGCGTCTTCAAAATTTTGAGGGTTATTTAAAATAGATTTGTAGGTATATTGTTCTAGTGACAGGTTGTCAGCCCATCGCTTAAATTGCAATATACTAAAACCCTCCGATCCCTTAGCTGGTTTTTACATCTTACCCGGGAGGAAATGCAGCTGGCACATTCTATGTTTTTCTATCGCGCCCAGTCCAGCATGGAAGCAAATACCTACTTATAATCAACGATAGTCAATCGTTATACCGGGTGTAAGGGACAGCGTCCCGCAAACTGCAGTTGCTCAATCAACGAAACTGAACGACTTTCACCAGGATTTCAGCACATGAAAATAAAATTTAACTTCCCATACATAATTAATTACTACCTCATTCAGATAAATTTGTATGGAAAATCAAATTATTATTTTTTCACTTCCTGTAATCAAATCCTAGTGATCCTGGAACCCCAGTTTCGTTGACTAAGCAACCCCTATCAGTTTGCGGGACGCTGTCCCTTACACCTCGTACTTTTCAGAACATTTTAGATGGTATCTCTATTCTTTTCAAAAGACATGTCTCTCACTCCCAAAAGCCATATTTTCTTGCTCTTGTGATTTAAAAACAAATAAATTTAAGACTTTGCATACATAATATATTTTATCACTTATACCTATGCTAATGAATCTAATAATAACTGCCTCCGTGGTCTAGTGGTCAGAGCCATGGGCACCCGATACGGATGTCCAGGGGGGGAACACAAGTTTTTTATTTGTCAATTTATCAATTACTTTGTGGAATTTCCCCAGTTTGGATAGGAAAATGCAGTCTGAATCACCTGATTGTCTGGAAGAAAAAATATTCCGGGCACGATAAGCGGTCGGTCCTGGTCTCTGCCTTTGATAGTGGTCCTTACGCAGACTATGTCAGAAGCCTATTAGCTGTGCTATTAGGCGGTTTAAAAACTCTGACACCAAGGTTCATCGGGTCGATAGATTCGATACCTCTTATTTATTTATTTACTTACGCACAACCAATCATGACAAATAATGCTATTTCTGTTTCCGCAAATTTCTCTATTTTCTTAAAGATTTCGTCGTTGCTGAAATGACAATGATTTATTATTTTAGTACTAGTTTTTTTTACGAACAAAACAAAGTGTTTTTTTTTAATAGTAGTTGTTAGACCTTATTTTTTACTATAATCATCATCTCCCTAGCCTTATCCTGTATCTAACGGGGTCCGCTACATAATCTATGTGATTAAACGAAGGTACTGGTTTTTACACCGAGAGACTTTCATCTGACCTCCGCAACCCAGAAGGGAAACCAGACCCAATCCTATATTAGTTCAGAATCTTTCAAGCCACCAATGCTTAGCCCTGGCCACTGACATGGCTTTACGACTAATATCTACGGTATTAAACGATATTAACCGAGACCAAAGGCTTAACGAAAAAACGCTGAATAAACGTACATATGAAATTTGAAAACCGAAAAACACATTGGTACGTGGTGGGATTTGAACCACGACCTGCACAGGAGGCAGCGGCCCTATCTATAACACCATTAGGTTGTGTAACTTTTTTCTATAATAAAGTCCCATAAACAAAGAGAAAACGAGTTTTTTTATTACAAAGACACATTATTCTTACGAAAAATACAGACTTACAATCACGTCCAACATAATGAAAAAGTTTTTAACATAGGATTTTGATAATGGCGGGTTGAATGCAAAAATAAAACATTTAGATTTCTCTACGAATAGAGAACGAAGCAGCTTCCACTTTCCATGTCACTCCTAGACAAGAATTTAAATACCGATAGGGGTTGCTCAGTCAACGAAACTGAACAACTTTCACTAAGAAATTCTTTCAGGAGATAAATGAAAAATTGACCTTCCCATAAAAATTACCATCTCGAGCAGACAATTTGTATGGAAAAGCAAAATTTATGTTCATTTCCTGAAAAAAAACGTGGTGATAGTTCAGTTTCGTTGCCTGCGTAACCTCAATCAGTTTGCGGGACGCTGTCCCTTACACCCCGTAAAACAATCTACTTACTACACAGGTAGATGCAAAGGTATACTAGCGATGATGACGACCGTCAAAGTAAACGCCAGCATGAGTGAGGATAGCATTAAAATCACCAATACGAAGCAGTTGTTGCCTGGCGTGTAGGTTAATCGGTCTCCCTTAGCTCTGCTTTCGACTACAAAAAGAATAAATTAATCAGTAAGTCATATCATGAAAATAATATCATAGAAACACATGTAATAACGCTTTTATCCCTAATGGGGTAGACAGAGCGAAAACGACGTAAAGGAAGGTCCTTCCGCCACGTCTGACAAAGAAAACATAGAAAATAAGTAGATGAAAAATCATGTAAAACCGAAAAAAGACTTTGCTCATCAGTGGGACTTGAGTGGGACAATCCAGACTAGCTTCATTATGATAACGGGGTCGAAATGTTCTAGGAGTGCGGCCATGTATTGGAAGATGCAGCGAGGGCTTCCTGTTAGGTGGACCTTCAAATGGTGCGAGCAGCTGTTGTACGTGTGCTCAAAACCGTGCTTAATGAAATATTAGGGGAGGCTTATTTCTGGCAGTGGATATCTTTACGGTTAATTATGATGATGTTGGATTAAGTATATGGGACCTAACCTTCCATGCTGGAGCGAAAGGAAAACATAGAATGTGCCAGCTGCATTTCCTCTCGGGCATGCTGTAAAAACCAGCTGAGGGATCCGACGGTTTCTGTATATTGCAATTTAGGCGATAGGCTGACATCTTGTCGCAACAGCAATATAACCCTCAAAACTTTGTCCGACGTGGCGGAACGGCCTTTGTTTTGGTTGTTTACGCTCTGCCTACTCCATTAGAAATAAAGGCGTGATTATATGTATGTATGCAGGTACTTACAAGTCCAACACCATGAACAGCATTTTCCGCAGCATGTTGTAGGTTTTCGATGTCGAGCTGAAAGTTTGGCAGGAGCTTTGGCGGCAGCTTTTTTTGCAGAAGCGATTGATGGATAATCTATAAAAAATACGAATAAAAAGCTTACTAAAATAAAAAAAAACATTAGAGTTATTAGTCTACTGATTTGTAGAGTAGATAGAGAGCCCGATGGTGTACTGGATAGGGCCACTGCCTCCTGATCGGGAAGTCAGGGTTTGAATTCCCACCACGTACCAATGTGTTTTTCGGTTTTCAAATTTCATATGTACGTTTATTTGGCGCCTTTTCCGTGCTTCGGTAGGCATGTTAAACCGTTGGTCCAATCTAGGATTGGGTCTGGTTACCCTTGATCAATCCCCTATATTAGGTATGAAGAATCAGTCAACTGATTTGTACGGAACGCCCAGGAATAAAAGCAGCCGGAACATTTTATGATTTTTTTATCGATACAATATAACACTTCTAGTTCAGCATGGAAGTAGAAGCATGTTTAAAAACTAAATGGCGAAAAAAACTAAACTAGAATGGCGAGTACTAATTCTGGAGGGAAGGAAAAGAAGCCTATGTTCTGCAATGAGACCCCACAGGTCGACAAATTCACATAAATAATCCATACTATAATATTATGAATCTGAAAGCAACTCTGTCGTCTGTTTGTTTGTTGCTCTTTCACGCCTAAACGGCTAATCCGATTTTGATGAAATTTGGAAGGACGATAGATGGTAACCTAGAGACGGACAAAGGTTACTTTTTACAGCGGGAAAATTTTCATTCCCACGGGAAATTATATTAGGCCGCGGGTTAAACCGCGGGGCGGAAAGCTAGAAAATAAATAAAATATCATCTTCTTCTTAGCGAGTGGATTCTAGTGTCGAACAACGGCCCGAATAAAACCTGGTGTCAGAGTTTTCAAACCGCCTAGTAGCATAGCTATTAGACCTGTGGCATGGTTTGAGTAACGACCACTATCAAAGACAGCGACCGGGTCTGACGAGTTAACCTACCCTCCGAAGCACGAAATTCATTTACTTTGCGGACAATCAGGTGATTCAGCCTGCAATGTCTTGACTTAAATCTCACAAAATTATAAATTGATAAATATCAACATTGGGTCCCCCCTGGGAATCGAACCCAGAACCTCCGGATCGTGAGCCCATAGCTCTGACCACTAGAACACGAAGGCATTTAATTGAAAGAATGGCGAGAACTGTCTGAAACTAAAAAACAATAGAAGGAAGAATTAAGGCTTTGTCCTGCAATGGGACCCCACAGATCCACAATTTCACATTTTATTTGATTGGTGGACTAGGAGCGATAGAAAAACATGCAATCTCCTCCCGGGCATGCTGTATAAACCAGCTAAGGGATTAGAGGGTTTCAGTGTATTGTAGGTTGATCTTGATTCATGGCTTTTGTGTAATCACAACTCTGCCAATGACACGTCGTGAAGCAAATACAAGCTGGGGAGGATGTACAAACATAAAAACAGAGAACAGGCGTATTCGTAGAAATCTAGGACTAACACAAAACAACACAATAATAATAATAGATTACAATAAAGACTTCCATGCTGGACTGGGAGCGAGAGAAAAACATAGAATGCGCCAGCTGCATTTCCTCCTGGGCAGCATGCAAAAATGCATGTAAAAATCAGCTAAGGGATCCGAGGATTTCTGTATATTGCAATTTAGGCGATAGGCTGACAACCTGTCACTACAGCAATATACCTACAATTCTATCTTAAATAACCCTCACAACTTTGTCAGACGTGGCGGAACGACCTTTGTTTAGGTCGTTTACGCTCTGACTACCCCATTATGGATAAAGGCGTGATTATATGTATGTACGTACGTATGATAAGATTTGATTTGATTTGATTTAGATAAACAATATAATGGCAATTTACTAAACTAAATATATGGAAAACATAGGAATACATAAATAATTAAATTATAGTATAAATTAACAAAGAAAGTAGAAACAAAATCGATAAAGTCACAGTTTTAACTTGTTAGAAGATATAAAACAGTCTTGGAGAGGATTATTCGTCCAAGAAAACAGTATATTGTTATTTAGGTGATGGGCTGACAACCTGTCACTACAGCAAAACAGATCTATCTTCAACAACCCTCAAAACTTGTCAGACGTGGCGTAATGACCTTTTTCTGGGATACAGGCGTGATAGTATAAATGTATCATCATCTCCCTAGCCTTATCCCGTATATCACGGGGTCGGCTACCTAATCTAGGGGATTGAGCGGGGTACTGGTTTTTACACAGAGTGACTGCCATCTGACCTCCGCAGCCCAGAAGGGAAACCAGACCCAATCCTAGATTAGGTCAGAGTTTTCAAGCCGCCAATGCTTAGCACTGGCCTCTGATATGGCTTAACGACTAATATCTACGGTATTAAACGATATTAACCGAGGCCAACGGCTTAACGTGCCTTCCGAAGCAAGGAAAAAGCGCCGAATAAACGTACATATTAAATTCGAAAATCGAAAAACACATTGGTACGTGGTGGGATTCGAACCACGACCTCGCGCTCAAGAGGCAGCGGCCCTATCCACTACACCATCGGGCTCTGATACTACCACTAAATAAATCAAATCGGCTATCATTATTGTATTCTTCTTCTGTCGAGTGGGTATCGAGTCTATCGACCCGTTTAACCCTGGTGTCAGAGTTTTTAAACCGCCTAGTAGCACAACTATGACATGGTTTTAAGTAACGACCACTATCAAAGACAGCGACCGGGACCAACGGCTTAATGTGTCCTCCGAAGCACGAAATCTTTTTCTTTTCGGACAATCAGGTGATTCAGCCTGCAACGTCCTAACCAAACTGGGGAAAATTCACAAAGACACAAATTCTCAAATATCAACTTTGTGTTTCCCCTGTTAATCGAACCCAGGACCTCCGTATCGGGAGTCCATGGCACTAGGCACTAGACCACGGAGGCAGTTATATCATTGTACTTATTGAACAGCTTTGTGACACATACAGGCGTGATAGTAAGTATGTATGTAATAAAAATATTACATACATACATATAATCACGCCTTTATCCCTAATGAGGTAGGCAGAACGTCAACGACTCAAACAAAAGTCGTTCCGCCACGTCTAACAAAGTTTCGAAGGTCATTTAAGATATACTTGTACGTATATTGCTGTAGTGACAGGTTGTCAGCCCATCGCCTAAATTACAATATACTGAAACCCTCAGATCCCATAGCTGGTTTTTACAGCATGCTCGGGAGGAAATGCAGCTGGCACATTCTATGTTTTTCTCTTACTTCCAGTCCAGCATGGAAGAAAATAAATATTACCTTTAGAGAAAATGTCTTCCTCCCAAAAACTGCTTCTTCTTCCAGTTATTTCACCATCTTGTGTCCCGTAAGGAAGAACGCTTGATGTCTTCTTAAACTGCACTTTGATTTCATGACTCGCGTTTATTGTTATTGCTTTCTTGCTCTTATTTTTGTTAAACGTGGTATTTGTTTTTTTGTCAGTCATCTTTTAGGTTTAAGGAGGCATCTATTTTAAATTACAATATATTCTAGCTATGTTCAGTTTGCACCCCACAAACAGTGTAATAGTTAAAGCTTCTTGTAAGACCAAGTCTAAATAATTTTAACTGTATATTTGGTGAGACTTACTATATTTCTCTAGAGTGTATCCAAATAAAATATTATATTACCCCAGCAATCATTTATCAGGTAAAAATCATGACATAATTATTTATTTACCACAACAACTACAGGGTGGCGCAAAAGAAGTCATCCGATGTTGTTTGGCTCTCATTTTTTTTCTAAATGAAAAACTTCGAATCTGTTTTTTGATTATATTTATTTGCACCTTTAGAATTTTACTGGTCAAGTCGAGAAGATGATATCGGCCAAATGGGCGCCGTTACAATTGATTGCCATACGGGCTCGTTTTATGGCATTTTTCATCACTTCGGCGAGAACTTCGGGCGACAGATTCTCGCACTCGTGTCGAATGTTGTCTTTGAGGGCTTCCAAGGTCTCAGGCTTGTTGACGTAAACACGAGACTTCAAAAAACCCCATAAAAAGAAGTCCGGGACCGTTAAATCGGGCGATCTGGCCGGCCAGTGCAAATCGCCAAAACGAGAGATTAGGCGACCCGGAAATGCCGCCTTCAGAATGTCGGTTGTGGCTCGTGCAGTGTGCGCCGTTGCCCCGTCCTGTTGGAACCACATGTCCTCCAGTCCCAATTCGTCCAATTGCGGCAGAAAAAATTCGGTCAACATGGCCCTATAGCGCGCACCGTCCACTGTTGTCGTTTGACCCGCGGCGTTCTCGAAAAAAAATGGCCCGATGACTCCTCCAGCGTGAACAGCGCACCACGCAGTCACTTTGAGCGGGTGTAACGGCTCCTCGTGCATCACTCGTGGATTCTCGGTGCCCCAGAAGCGATAATTTTGCCGATTCACGTAACCGCTGAGGTGGAAATGAGCCTCATCGCTCATGATGATTTTGGTCGAAAAATTGTCCAATTCTTCCTCGAGATTGAGGATGGCTTGGGCGTAGGTTACGCGCGTTTGGCGGTCGGCAGGCAGCAGCTGATGCACGGTCTGGACTTTGTAAGGAAACATCTTCAAGTCTCGCACCAAAATTCGCTGCAAGGACCGCCGGCTGAGGCCCAATTGCGTGGCACGTCGTCTGGTCGATGTTTCGGGGCTCACTTCAACGTCCTCGGCTACAGCGGCGATATTCTCGGCAGAACGGGCGCTCCGGGGCCGGCCACTCTTAGCAACGTCTCGTGTGGTCCCATACTCTTCAAGGTTGGTGGCTAAACGTCGCAGTGTTTGCGCAGTCGGTGTCGGACGGCCGGGGAATCGGCGACGGAATTCGCGCTGCGCCAACACCACAGACGAATTGTTACTCAAAAAAATAGACACGATTTTTCCGCGTTCTTGGGGAGTGTATCGCTCCATGGCTTGTTCACTTGTATTCTGCATCTGTCTAGTCCACAAATGTCAAAACAGATTTGACATTGGCGGCCATTTGCAAAAATGAGAGCATCTTCCAATAGGGTGATTTCTTTTGCGCCACCTTGTATATAACTATGAACATGCTATAAACCTAAGAACAAGGATGCTACCACTGAGTAAATTATCAACAAACGTTTTTATCCTAGTTCCTATTTTTTATTTATCTGTGGATGTAATATGTCATAAAGTTTTCTGTCATGGAGGTAGTACTACAAATAAAAGATACTACGTTTAAAGAGTTTTTTATTTGAGCTTACGTTGTATGTTTTTTTTCGCTCCTAGTCCAACATAGAAGATTACACACGTATTGATATCATAAGCATACTATAATTTATATTTTTAAATATAACTGAACAAATAACATCTGCCACCGTGGTCTAGTGGTCAGAGCCATGGGCTCACGATCCGGAGGTCCTTCCCGCGTTCCAGGGTTCGATTCCCAGGGGGACACAAAGTTGATATTTGTCTATTTATCACTTCGTGAGATTTTCCCCAGTTTGGTTAGGATAATGCAAGCTGAATCCACCTGACAATCGTCTGGAAGAAAACGGATTCCGTGCTTCGGAGGGCACGTTAAGCCGTCAGTCCCTGTCGCTATCTTTGATAGTGGTCGTTCAACAACCATGTTTACAGGCCTATTAACTATGCTTCGAGTATTAGACGGTTTAAAAACTCTGACACCAGGGTTCATTGGGTCGATTGACACACCCACGCGACAGAAGAAGAATTACATCAAACTATAATTTATTTCATCTTAAAATTAACATAAAAACTTCTCTAGAAATAAACATTGGAGTACATTGGTACAGAAAACCTACTTGTATTGACAAGAAGAAGTATTCTGAAGGTGAACCAGCTCACTACATAGTTTTAAGAGGAAACAGATATGTTAGAAGTGTAAGTCTACAGGCTTAGCCGTTTTTCCCTAATCTGAGTAATTTTGAATGTCATTTCAGAAGGAGAGCCCGATGGTGTAGTGGATAGGGCCGCTGCATCCTGAGCGGGAGGTCGTGGTTCGAATCCCACCACGTACCAATGTGTTTTTCGGTTTTCGAATTTCATATGTACGTTTATTCGGCGCTTTTTCCGTGCTTCGGAAGGCTCGTTAAACCGTTGGTCCCGGTTAATATCGTTTAATACCGTAGATATTAGTCGTTAAGCCATTTCAGAGGCCAGTGCTAAACATTGGCGGCTTGAAACTCTGACCTAATCTAGGATTGGGTCTGGTTTCCCTTCTGGGTTGCGGAGGTCAGACGGCAGTCGCTCTGTGTAAAAACCAGTACTCTCGTTCAATCCCCTAGATTAGGTAGCCGACCCCGTAAGATACGGGACAAGGCTAGGGAGATGATGATTTCAGATGGGAAGGAGTATCGGTTTTCGCTGTATCAGAAATGTTATTTTGTACTGAAATGACATTTCTGATACGTACTCAAACTCGCTGTCAATCTCAAGTACTGTTTATCAATACGTGTTTCCCTTATCTGAGCAAAAATTGCTCAGAAAAAGTTTTCTGTCATGGAGGTAGTACTACAAATAAAAGATACTACGTTTAAAGAGTTTTTTATTTGAGCTTACGTTGTATGTTTTTTTTCGCTCCTAGTCCAACATAGAAGATTACACACGTATTGATATCATAAGCATACTATAATTTATATTTTTAAATATAACTGAACAAATAACATCTGCCACCGTGGTCTAGTGGTCAGAGCCATGGGCTCACGATCCGGAGGTCCTTCCCGCGTTCCAGGGTTCGATTCCCAGGGGGACACAAAGTTGATATTTGTCTATTTATCACTTCGTGAGATTTTCCCCAGTTTGGTTAGGACAATGCAAGCTGAATCCACCTGACAATCGTCTGGAAGAAAACGGATTCCGTGCTTCGGAGGGCACATTAAGCCGTCGGTCCCTGTCGTTATCTTTGATAGTGGTCGTTTAACAACCATGTTAGAGGCCTATTAACTATGGTAAGAGTATTAGGCGGTTTAAAAACTCTGACACCAGGGTTCATTGAGTCGATTGACACACCCACGCGACAGAAGAAGAATTACATCATACTATAATTTATTTCATCTTAAAATTAACATAGAAACTTCTCTAGAAATAAACAGTGGAGTACATTGGTACAGAATACCTACTTGTATTGACAAGAAGTAGTATTCTGAAGCTGAACCAGCTCACTGCATAGTTTTAAGAGGAAACAGATATGCTAGAAGTGGAAGTCTACAGGCTTAGCCGTTTTTCCCTAATCTGAGTAATTTTGAATGTCATTTCAGAAGGAGAGCCCGATGGTGTAGTGGATAGGGCCGCTGCCTCCTGAGCGGGAGGTCGTGGTTCAAATCCTACCAAACGTACCAATGTGTTTTTCGGTTTTCGAATTTCATATGTACGTTTATTCGGCGCTTTTTCCGTGCTTCGGAAGGCTCGTTAAGCCGTTGGTCCCGGTTAATATCGTTTAATACCGTATATATTAGTCGTTAAGCCATTTCAGAGGCCAGTGCTAAACATTGGCGGCTTGAAACTCTGACCTAATATAGGATTAGGTCTGGTTTCCCTTCTGGGTTGCGGAGGTCAGATGGCAGTCGCTCTGTGTAAAAACCAGTACCCTCGTTCAATCCCCTAGATTAGGTAGCCGACCCCGTAAGATACGGGATAAGGCTAGGGAGATGATGATTTCAGATGGGAAGGAGTATCGGTTTTCGCTGTATCAGAAATGTCATTTTGTACTGAAATGACATTTCTGATACGTACTCAAACTCGATGTCAATCTCAAGTACTGTTTATCAATACGTGTTTCCCTTATCTGAGCAATTTTGAGTGTAATTTTAAATGAAAAGGAGTATCGGTTATCGCTGTAGTGACAAGTTGCCAGTCAGCTTAGTACACTATTATCATGTACAGTCCTCGTGAGCAGAAGCAACTGGTAAATTCTATGTTATGTGAGCATGAGAGAACTAAGTTTTAAGTGAAAACAGGTGCGCTGGAATTGTAAGTCTACCGGCTTAACCAAGTTGTGCGGTGTTGTGAGAACTATTTATTTATTTATTTATTTATTTACTGTTTATTGTACACAAGTAACATGAGAAAGACAATACACAAGGAATACCGACACAACAGGTACAGCTTATTTCTACTAAGAAATTTCTTCCAGCTGACCTACGGAAGTGAGACTTAAAATGAGAGGCAAATTAGGCGTGCACAAATAAAGCATAATATAAAAATAATACCAGATAATTATAAATTACATAAATAACTAATTATATAAATACTTAAAATCATAATAACTATATAAACATGAATATATATAAATACATATATATAACTAATACTATACGGAAAGTATAACTATTCGTAATGAGGCAAGTGAATACGGGAGAACTTACTTACATCAACATCAGCCACAGCAGTCCACTGCTGGACATGGGCCTCCCTAAAATTGGGGGTATATGCCATACTCACCACGCTTGGCAGGCGGGTTGGTGAGCGCAGTAGAAGTTTTCCATTCACAGGGAACGCTGCTGCTCATTCCCTGGCTTTATCCCTTAGTCGCCTCTTACGACACCCACGGGAAGTTATGTGGTGGTGCTGTTCTAACCCGGCACCACACGGGGAACTTACATACATACATATAATCATGCCTTTATCCCTAATGGGGTAGGTAGACCGTAAACGACCTAAACAAAGGTTGTTCCGCCATGTCTGACATAGTTTTAAAGGTTATTTAGGTAGATTTGTAGGTAAATTGTTGTAGTGACAGGTTGTCAGCCCATCGCCTAAATTGCAATATACAGAAACCCTCGGATCCCATAGCTGGTTTTTACAGCATGCCCCGGAAGGAAATGCAGCTGGCACATTCTACATACATATAATCACGCCTTAGTGTAACAAAAAGCGGAGGTACATACATAAACTAACTCATACATTCCTATACAGAGTGTCAGTGGCTTAGTAAGAGCCGTTTTTCCCTAATCTAAGCAATTTTAAGTGTCATTTCAGATGGTAACCCGATACTCCTTGTATCGGTTTTCGCTGTATCAGAAATGTAATTTTGTACTGAAATGACATTTCTGATACGAACTTAACCTCACTGTCGATCTCAAGTACTGTTTTTCAATACGTTTTTCCCTTATCTGAGCAATTTTGAGTGTCATTTCAGATGGGAAGGAGTATCGGTTATCACTGTAGTGACTAGTTGTCAGTCAGCCGAGTACACTATAATCATGTAGAGTCCTCATAAGCAGAAGTAGCTGGCACATTCTATGTTATGTAAACATAAGAGAAACTAGTTTTAAGAGGAAACAGGTGCGCTAGATGTGTAAGTCTACCGGCTTAATCAAGTTGTGCGGTGTTGTGAGCACTATACGCGGGGAGGCGAGTGAATACGGGAGAACTTAGTCTAACAAAAACATAAGTACATACTTAAAATGTCTCATATATTCCTGTTGGGGAGGCAGAGTTACAGTGGCTTAACAAAGCTCGTATTAATAAACAATACTTGAGTCTGACAGCGAGTTCGAGTTCGTATCAGAAATGACATTTTATTACAAAATGGACTGTCAAATCCATACTTGATATTGCTCTCAATCTTGAGATCGCTTTATAAATACTAGTCTACGAGACGTATTTCCTAAGGTGAGCAATTTTGAGTGTCATTTCATTCGGGAAGGAGTATCATTTATAGCTGAAGTGACAAATTCTCAGTCAGCCTAGTACAGCTACAGGCTTAACCAAGTTGTGCGGTGTTGTGAGCACTATACGCTGGGAGGCGAGTGAATACGGGGCAACTGAGGCTCGTATTTATAAAGCGATCTCAAGATTGAGAGAAATATTAAGTTTGGGTTTGACAGGTCATAGTACTAAAATGACATTTTTAATACTAACTCAAACTAGCTGCAAGTCTCAAGTGTAGTTTATCAAGACGGTAGTGAAACGGAAAGAGAATTTTCACGTTTGTTGGTATTTGCCCGGGAGCAGAAGCAGCTGGCACATTCTATGTTTTTGAAGAAACTTATTGTATCTTAATTTTATTCCTAACTTATTTAAAATATGCATGAAACTGTTAAAATCAAAACAATATTGCTCAAGAAACGTTTTTATGCTCATTCTTCACCTAAAGCTACGCAGTTGCTACGCGCGTAGCACACACGTAGCACTTTCGTAGCGTGCTACAAGTTTTTTGTAGGTGCCAGATTAGACCGCACTAGGACGAAGCTGCAGCGCCGCGGCGAGACACTGCGCGACAAATAATTCTTTGTATGAAAATGTACGAGATGACTGGATGTACCGCACTGAAGCGGCATTGCGCAGCAATGTTAGTTCATAGATTTTGACAGATTATGTCACACAGTGTGTCCTAGGCTTATGGCGTTGCCTTGGGAACTCCTTATCGGAGAGAATCTACCCGGTACGTGCCGGTAAACCCCAAAGTGGGGAGCAAAGGACCGACCTCCGCGACCCTGCCGGCGGGGAGCGCGGTTGCTGGAAGAGCTTGTGCAGAGTGTGGCTCGACTAATATTGGCAGCATTAAATGCAAGAGTAATTTGGTCATCGCCGTCGGTAAGGAACTGTGTCGCGCCACTGCAGTACCGTGCCGCGCCACGCCGCTCCAACGCATCACGTCAACAACAAGATCACGTATTTACGTATGTATTTTATTTACTTGATTTATTTTAAGCTGTACAGATTTTTTACTTGAACGATAGTATTAAATAAGCCCGATGGTGTAGTGGATAGGGCCGCTGCCTCCTGAGCGGGAGGTCGTGGTTCGAATCCCACCACGTACCAATGTGGTTTTCGGTTTTCGAATTCCATATGTACGTTTATTCGGTGCTTTTTCCGTGCTTCGGAAGGCACGTTAAGCCGTTGGTCCCGGTTAATATCGTTTAACACCGTAGATATTAGTTGTTAAGACATATGAGGCCAGTGCTAAGCATTGGCGGCTTGAAAACTTTGACCTAATCTAGGATTGGGTCTGGTTTCCCTTCTGGGTTGCGGAGGTCAGGTGGCAGTCGCTCTGTGTAAAAATCAGTACTCCCGTTCAATCACCTAGATTAGGTAGCAGACCCCGTGAGATACGTGATAAGGCCAGGGAGATGATAGTAATAAATAAGCCTGTTTAAGACCTTGTAAATACAAGGCTCTTTAGACCCTGTATAGTACAAAGACAAGATTCTTCCATGCTGGCCTGGGAACGAAAAAAAAACTTAGAATGTGCCAGCTGCATTACCTCCAGGGCATGCTGGAAAAAACAGCTAAGGGATCGGAGGGTTTCAGTATATTGCAATTTAAGCGATGGGCTGAGAACCCGTCCTATAGCAATATACCTACTAATCTATCTTAAATTACCCTCAAAACTTTGTCAGACGTGGCGAAACGACCTTTGTAAACAAAGTTTTGAGGGTTATTTAAGATAGATTAGTAGGTATATTGCTTTGAAGTTTGAGTCCCTCTCTGCCTACCCCATTAAAGATACAGGCGTGATTTTTTGTAGGTATGTATGTTAAGACCCTGTAAATACAATGCTCTTAAGACCCTGTAAATACAAGGCTCTTAAGACCCTGTAAATACAAGGCTCTTAAGACCCTGTAAATACAAGGCTCTTAAGACCCTGTAAATGCAAGGCACTTAAGACCCTGTAAATACAAGGCTCTTAAGACCCTGTATATACAAGGCTCTTAAGACCCTGTAAAAACAAGGCTCTTAAGACCCTGTAAATACAAGGCTCTTAACACCCTGTAAATACAAGGCTCTTTAGACCCTGTAAATACAAGGCTCTTTAGACCCTGTAAATAGAAGCTTCTTTAGACCCTGTAAATACAAGGCTCATAAGACTGTAAACACAAAGCTCTTAAGACTCTGTAAACACAAGGCTCTTAAGACCCTGTAAATACATGGCTCTTAAGACTCTGTAAACACAAGGCTCAAGACCCTGTAAATACAAGGCTCTTAAGACCCTGTAAATACATGGCTCTTAAGACTCTGTAAACACAAGGCTCAAGACCCTGTAAACACAAGGCTCTTAAGACCCTGTAAATACATGGCTCTTAAGACTCTGTAAACACAAGGCTCAAGACCCTGTAAATACAAGGCTCTTAAGACCCTGTAAATACAAGGCTCTTAAGACCCTGTAAATACAAGGCTCTTAAGACCCTGTAAATACAAGGCTCTTAAGACCCTGTAAAGTCAAAGATCTTAAGACCCTGTAAATACAAGGCTCTTAAGACCCTGTAAATACAAGGCTCTTTAGACCCTGTAAATACAAGGCTCTTAAGACCCTGTAAATACAAGGCACTTAAAACCCTGTAAATGCAAGGCTCTTAAGACCCTGTAAATGCAAGGCTCTTAAAACCCTTTAAATGACATAACATCGTGCTTTCTCTTCTCTAACGTTTTGATGTATGCGGACGATAAGAAGATATACATGCCTATAAATAATGAGGCAGATTGTATAAAGTTGCAGGAAGATTTAAACAGACTTACTGAGTACTGCAATCGTAATTGCTTAGATCTTAACGTTAAAAAGTGTCAAGCCATCACCTTCACCCGTAAGCACAAAACAATATCTTTTAATTATCACCTAAATGGGGTTAGTATACCTAGAGTTGCACTTGTTAAAGATCTTGGTGTTATGTTAGACAACAAAATGCTATTTACTACACATTACGATTGCATTACTCAGAGAGCCCGCAAGATACTTGGATTTATTTATAGAACTACAAAACCTTTTCGAAAACCTAGTACGATCAAGCTTTTGTTCTTTACATTTGTCAGGAGTTTATTAGAATATGCATCTTCAATATGGTCTCCGGCTTATTCAACACACCAAACCCAAATCGAATCCATTCAGCGGCGGTTTATTAGACAGATAAACTACAAGGCAAGGAGAAGAGAAGACTACGATGCCAGTCTTGTACATTTCAATATGCTTTGCCTGGAGGATAGACGATCGGTTGCGGACATGAAGTTTTTGTACGACGTGGTCACCGGCCGGTTGGATTGCCCTGATCTCACTGCTCGGATTGGCATTAGCGCCTGTAGCAGACGCACACGATATCCTCGATCGTTCTATTCCGGTTTTTCACGTACTAATTATTCCCAAAACTCCATCATTAACAGAATAGTACAAACCTATGAGTCGAAGTTTAATGAAACCGATATTTTCTTCCTAACCCGTAATCAATTCATCAATTGTGTTCATAGTAAAATCTCTACTCTATGAATATGCCCTTACATTACAATGAAGCCATGAAGCTCATACACTACACAATACACATACATTCACACTTACACGCACACTTAGCCTACCTTATGTTTATTGTTTACTACCCTATTATGTATATTTAATATGATGAACTCTGTTATTGGCTTAATAAGTTTTTTAAGATTACTGTTTGTAATAGTGATATAATTGCTGTTGGGTTCTCAATAAAGAAATTAAATTAAATTAAATACAAGGCTCTTAAGACCTTGTAAATACAAGGCTCTTAACACCCTGTAAATACAAGGCTCTTAGGACTCTGTAAATACACGGATCTTAAGACCCTGTAAATACAAGGATCTTAAGACCCTGTAAATACAAGGATCTTAAGACCCTGTAAATGCAAAGATCTTAAGACCCTGTAAATACAAGGCTCTTAAGACCCTGTAAATACAAGGCTCTTAAGACCCTGTAAATACAAGACTCTTTAGACCCTGTAAATACAAGGCTCTTAAGACCCTGTAAATACAAGGCTCTTAAGACCCTGTAAATACAAGGCTCTTAAGACCCTGTAAATACAAGACTCTTTAGACCCTGTAAATACAAGGCTCTTAAGACCCTGTAAATACAAGACTCTTTAGACCCTGTAAATACAAGGCTCTTAAGACCCTGTAAATACAAGGCTCTTAAGACCCTGTTAATACAAGGCTCTTAAGACCCTGTAAATACAAGGCTCTTAAGACCCTGCTAATACAAGGCTCTTAAGACCCTGTAAATACAAGGCTCTTAAGACCCTGTAAATACAAGGCTCTTAAGACCCTGTAAATACAAGGCTCTTAAGACCCTGTAAATACAAGGCTCTTAAGACCCTGTAAATACAAGGCTCTTAAGACCCTGTTAATACAAGGCTCTTAAGACCCTGTAAATACAAGGCTCTTAAGACCCTGTAAATACAAGGCTCTTAAGACCCTGTAAATACAAGACTCTTTAGACCCTGTAAATACAAGGCTCTTAAGACCCTGTTAATACAAGGCTCTTAAGACCCTGTAAATGCAAAGCTCTTAAGACCCTGTAAATACAAGGCTCTTAAGACCCTGTAAATACAAGGCTCTTAAGGCCCTGTAAATATAAGACTCTTAAGACCCTGTAAATACAAGGCTCTTAAGACCCTGTAAATGCAAAGCTCTTAAGACCCTGTAAAAAAAAGGCTCTTAAGACCCTGTAAATACAAGGCTCTTAAGGCCCTGTAAATATAAGACTCTTAAGACCCTGTAAATACAAGGCTCTTAAGACCCTGTAAATACAATGCTCTTAAGACCCTGTAAATGCAAAGCTCTTAAGACCCTGTAAATACAAGGCTCTTAAGACCCTGTAAATACAAGGCTCTTAAGACCCTGTAAATACAAGGCTCTTAAGACCCTGTAAATACGAGGCTCTTAAGACCCTGTAAATGCAAAGCTCTTAAGACCCTGTAAATACAAGGCTCTTAAGACCCTGTAAATACAAGGCTCTTAAGACCCTGTAAATACAAGGCTCTTAAGACCCTGTAAATGCAAAGCTCTTAAGACCCTGTAAATACAAGACTCTTAAGACCCTGTAAATACAAGGCTCTTAAGACCCTGTAAATACAAGGCTCTTAAGGCCCTGTAAATATAAGACTCTTAAGACCCTGTAAATACAAGGCTCTTAAGACCCTGTAAATACAATGCTCTTAAGACCCTGTAAATGCAAAGCTCTTAAGACCCTGTAAATACAAGGCTCTTAAGACCCTGTAAATACAAGGCTCTTAAGACCCTGTAAATACAAGGCTCTTAAGACCCTGTAAATACGAGGCTCTTAAGACCCTGTAAATGCAAAGCTCTTAAGACCCTGTAAATACAAGGCTCTTAAGACCCTGTAAATACAAGGCTCTTAAGACCCTGTAAATACAAGGCTCTTAAGACCCTGTAAATGCAAAGCTCTTAAGACCCTGTAAATACAAGGCTCTTAAGACCCTGTAAATGCAAAGCTCTTAAGACCCTGTAAATACAAGACTCTTAAGACCCTGTAAACACAAGGCTCTTAAGACCCTGTAAACACAAGGCTCTTAAGACTCTGTAAACACAAGGCTCTTAAGACTCTGTAAACACAAGGCTCTTAAGACCCTGTAAATACAAGGCTCTTAAGACTCTGTAAACACAAGGCTCTTAAGACCCTGTAAACACAAGGCTCTTAAGACCCTGTAAATACAAGGCTCTTAAGACCCTGTAAATACAAGGCTCTTAAGACCCTGTAAATACGAGGCTCTTAAGACCCTGTAAATGCAAAGCTCTTAAGACCCTGTAAATACAAGGCTCTTAAGACCCTGTAAATACAAGGCTCTTAAGACCCTGTAAATACAAGGCTCTTAAGACCCTGTAAATGCAAAGCTCTTAAGACCCTGTAAATACAAGACTCTTAAGACCCTGTAAATACAAGGCTCTTAAGACCCTGTAAATACAAGGCTCTTAAGGCCCTGTAAATATAAGACTCTTAAGACCCTGTAAATACAAGGCTCTTAAGACCCTGTAAATACAATGCTCTTAAGACCCTGTAAATGCAAAGCTCTTAAGACCCTGTAAATACAAGGCTCTTAAGACCCTGTAAATACAAGGCTCTTAAGACCCTGTAAATACAAGGCTCTTAAGACCCTGTAAATACGAGGCTCTTAAGACCCTGTAAATGCAAAGCTCTTAAGACCCTGTAAATACAAGGCTCTTAAGACCCTGTAAATACAAGGCTCTTAAGACCCTGTAAATACAAGGCTCTTAAGACCCTGTAAATGCAAAGCTCTTAAGACCCTGTAAATACAAGGCTCTTAAGACCCTGTAAATGCAAAGCTCTTAAGACCCTGTAAATACAAGACTCTTAAGACCCTGTAAACACAAGGCTCTTAAGACCCTGTAAACACAAGGCTCTTAAGACTCTGTAAACACAAGGCTCTTAAGACTCTGTAAACACAAGGCTCTTAAGACCCTGTAAATACAAGGCTCTTAAGACTCTGTAAACACAAGGCTCTTAAGACCCTGTAAACACAAGGCTCTTAAGACCCTGTTAATACAAGGCTCTTAAGACCCTGTAAATACAAGGCTCTTTAGACCCTGTAAATACAAGGCTCTTTAGACCCTGTAAATACAAGGCTCTTAAGACCCTGTAAATACAAGACTCTTTAGACCCTGTAAATACAAGGCTCTTAAGACCCTGTAAATACAAGGCTCTTAAGACACTGTACATACAAGGCTCTTAGGACCCTGTAAACACAAGGCTCTTAAGACCCTGTAAATACAAGGCTCTTAAGACTTTGTAAACACAAGGCTCAAGACCCTGTAAACACAAGGCTCTTTAGACCCTGTATAGTACATAGAGCGATAGTATCAAATCCGCGGCGGTACCACGCCGATTAGACGTTATTACTCGAACAAACAGTTATGACTCGAGAACACGCTATTGTGAAGCCAGGCATGGATTTAGGGATGATAAAATAATACCTTCTTCTCTAGGATTCTCGAGTCGAATGATCCGATGAATCCTGGTGTCAGAGTTTTCAAACTGCCTAGTAGCACAGCTATTAGGCCTCGAACATGGTTTCTGTAACGACCACTTTAAAATACAGCGACCGGGACCGACGGCTTAGCGTGCCCTCCAAACGCAAGGAATCCTTTTTCTTTTCGGACAATCGGGTGATTCAGCCTGCAGTGTCCTAACCAAACTGGGGAAAATTCACAAAATGATAAATTCTCAAATATCAACTTTGTTTTGCCCCCCTGGGAATCGAACCCAGGACCTCCGGATCGGAACTCCATGGCACTAGCCACTAGACCACGGAGGCAGTTAATGGCCTGATAGACGGTATAAAAACTCTGACACCAGAGTTCATCGGGTCGATAGACTTGATACCCACTCGACAGAATAACACATATCAATATAGAATTTAAAGATTTTTCTATCTGTACTCCACTTATATTTATTTATTTAGAGGAAAATGAAAAAGTTCTTTAATCTTAGGCATCACACGAAAGCTATTTCATTTGATTTTGAGATTTCTATTTGAGTTTCGAATAAAAAAATGTGTAATCCAAGTGTATCGGTCATATTCGTCGTCTTTTCGACGTACGATCCGATAAAACGACCACTATCAAAGACAGCGACCGGGATCTCCCCTCCAGTTTGGTCAAGACAATAAAAGTTAAAACACCCGATTTCCTGTTTCCGTGCTTTGGAGAGCACGCCAAACTGTTCTTTGGTTTGTCCATAGAGTAAAGATTAAGTGGTTTAAATCACGACAAATGTATATTTTCTAAATCCACACCTGTATTGTTATGAAATGCATGCAGATATCCCCATTACAATGTAACGACAACGTGATACAATTCCCATAAGTCTCATTATTTGCCCACTGCGGTATTTACCGTTATGGTTGTATTGTGGGATCAAAAATGAATTTATCATGATTAATGAGCGGTAGTTGTAGGTTATAGATAGATAGATAGATAAAGCGTTTTATTTATATTTCTACAAAACACATGTACATTACGCAAATTTAAAAATACACATACAATAAAACAAACAGATAAATGAAAGTAGTTTACACAATATGCACATGTGTGCTGCAGTTATATTGCTAACTAAAACATTGGTATCATTATAATTATAACCATGGAATCATTGACGTCCCACGCAGCCTAGTTGGCAGTGAATCTGCCTGCTATGCAGAGGGACCCGGGTTCGATTCTCGGCCGGGGCCGACATTTGAATGATGAGTTTAAATGTCTGTTTCTGGGTCTGGGTTATTTTTGGTTGTTTCTGTGTATGTCCATGGAATCCCGATACAGGGAATCCTAGTGGGGGCTATGAGTGTGACCGTGTGTATTATTAGGCATTTTGCTTGTTAGGCATTTTGCTTCACTTAATATTTTACCTCATCATCATCAGCCACAACAGAACATAGGCCTCCTCAGATCGGGAGATAATTGCCATAATCACTACTCTCGGAGAGAAATATAGTAAGCGCGTTAAACCATATCTTAAGCGTAAAACATCTGCAAAAGCATTTTCTTAGCCTCGTATTTATAAAGCGATCTCAAGATTGAGACCAATGTTTAGTATGGATGTGACAGGCTGTTTTATACTGAAATGACATTTCTGATACGAACACAAACTCGCTGTCACTCTTGAGAGCTGAATATAATTACGGGCCTTAGAAACAATATCTGAACACAATCAAAACATTGCATAATATACCAAAGATACACGAAAGTCCAGTAAAACGTCTCAATAGTGCCCTTACAAAAGAACCCATTAAGAGGTTATGTAGAGCGGTTTTGATAGCTTGTATGAAGAATTTTACTGTCCTTTTCATCTACTGTGACACAGAACATGCCTCAATTTTTGTTGATCACCCGACCAATCATCAAATTAATCAACTTGCACCGCATATTGGACTTTATTACTCAGAGATAAGTCAGGATTTTGCGACCACCGCGCCCGAGCCACGTAAGCCGGATTACTCACGGCCTATCAAAGATGGCCGCCGTAAAATGTCACCATTTTAGTAAGTGGCTATCGGCTTACGACTGTCGGGCCGAGAAAATGGCGGAGTTAATGGTATCCACAGTTTGAGCTTAATTCTGCTTTCGTGTTGACGGTCATTTCAGAAGGAGTGTCGTAGTGACAGGTGGTCAGACACATACCCAAAAGCCACAGATTCCATCACAATTAGGTAGTTTCTCTAGGCACCACAAAAAAAAGATTTTCTCTGGTTCAAGATTTTTTGTATTTATGGTTTATAGAAAAGATTGTCTTAAGATCTTGTCTATGCTGGTCTGGGAGCGATAAAAAAACATAGAATGTGCCAGCTGCATCTCCTCCCGGGCATGCTGTTAAAACAAGCTAAGGGATTCGAGGGATTCAGTGTATTGTAATTTAGGCGATGGGCTGGCAACCTGTCACTACAGCAATACATAGATCTATCTGAAATGTCCCTCAATACTTGTCTGAAGTGGTGCAACGACCTTTGTTTAGGTCGTTGACGTTCTGCCTACCCCATTGGGATAAAGGCGTGAATATATATGTATGTATGTAGTCTTAAGATTTTTTAGGTCAATTTTCAGTTGTAGTAATAACGAGGTAATAACACAATCACAGTGACAGGACTGACAAGCCCATCGCCTAGAAATAGATCACAATACACTGAAACTCTCAAATCCCTGATCCCTGATACAGCATTCCAGGGCAAAGTAACAGCTATATTGGATGTTCTGTTCCTAGTCGCTCCCAGTCAATAGCTGGAACCTAGCAGTAGTGATTTTCTTGAAGCCTGGTTTACTGACATACAAAACAGGGCTATTCGATACTGGCTTTACAACGTCGTAACATTGATCCTCGACGTTGAGAATGGACCATAAAACTCTCAGCAGTTCTTGGCTATTTCCTCGATTTATTATTTGGTCAAACATTATCGATGACTTCGCCGTTTACCGTGTAATAGTGGAATGGAATAATCACATTTAATTAAGTATATTAGTATTCAGATGTGGTGGAACAACCTTTGTTTAGGTCGTTTCGTTCTGCCTACACTATTAGGGATAACATACATACATAAATATAATCACGCCTTTATCCCTAACGGGGTAGGCAGAGCGTAAACGACCTAAACAAAGATCGTTCCGCCATGTCTGACAAAGTTTTGAGGGTCATTTAGGATAGATTTGTAAGTATATTGCTGTAGTTACAGGTTGTCAGCCCATCGCCTAAATTACAATATACAGAAACCCTCGGATCCTTTAGCTGGTTTTTAAACCATGCTCGGGAGGAAATGCAGCTGGCACGTTCTATGTTTTTCTCTCGCTCCCAGTCCAGCATGGAAGAAATAGAAAAAAAGAAATAAATAGTAAGAATTAGGGATAAAGGCGTGATATTATGTATTTATGCAATTAAATATTCTGTCCCACGCACTGCGGTGATGTGTAGTAGTAGTAGTCCTCCCAACCGATTTTCAGCGACGGCGGCCGATCTCCCAGAGATCGGCCATCTGCGCGGGACTAGTTTTTACTGTTTGCGCAACACACAAGTTAACTGATACGACCGTAGAGAAATCAAGCGCAGGATCGACTTATTACTTATTACATTATTTAGCGATCCGAGGGTTTCTGTAAATCGCAATTTAGGCGATAAGCTGATAACCAGTCACTACAGCAATATTTCTACAAATCTATCTTAAATAACCCTTAAAACTTTTTCAGACGGGACGGAACGACTTTGTTAAAGTCGTTTACGCTCTGCCTATCCGATTAGGGATAAAGGCGTAACTATATGTATGTATGTATGTTGGTTTGGATAATGCAGGCTGAATCGTTTTAGTGTAAAAAAAAAAATTTTCCATATGGACGCTTTTTGGACGAAAAAACCAGGACGCTTCCTTTCAATTTTAAATAGACAATCCACAGTTGAATAGAACAGTGATAAACCGATTGATCGTAAATCCGAGGGTCAACCGCACTATAAACTGGGATTGATGTCAAACAGTTAAAGTCGATAACGGTACCGATTCTAGTTAACACATTCCTGAAAATAAGTGAACCTTTTTCGAGTTTTTCACGCCTTTATCCCTTATGGGTTAGGCAGAGCGTAAACGATCCAAAAATGACATTCCGCTACATCTGACAAGTTTTGAGGGTTGTTGAAGATAGATATATATTATATATTGCTGCAGTGACAGGTTTTCAGCCCATCGCCCAAATTACAATATACAGAAACCCTCGAATCCCTTAGTTGGTTTTTACAGGAGGAGGAGATGCAGCTGGCACATTCCATGTTTTTCTATCGCTCCCAGTCCAACATAGAAGTATATGTAAGTTCTGTTTTAAAGCTATCCTTATTTTTACAATGTACGGAACCAACAGCTTAACATGCTCTCCGAAGCATTGAATCCTTTTCCTTGACAGACAACCAGATGATTCAGCTCAGCCTGTATTGATATAACCAAACTGAGGAAAATCTCACAAAGGGATAGACAAATAGGTACATTGTGTTCTCCCATGGAAATCGGCCTTGAAATCAACGACCTGTTCTACGGAGTGTAAGGGACAGCGTCCCGCAAACTGATAGGGTTTGATCAGTCAACGAAACTGGACAACTATCACCAGAAATTTATTTCAGGAAACGAAAAAAAAAATTTACACATCCAAAATTATCATCTCGATCAGACAATTTGTATGGAAAACCCAATTTCTTTTTTAATTTCCTGAAAATAATTCCTGGTGATAGTTGTTCAGTTTCATTGACTGAGCAACCACTACCAGTTTTCGGGAGGCTGCCCCTTCTTCTTTAAATTTAAGAGCAGGGCTCTTGTCTGTGAAGTAATCGCTATTCGGACCGCCCCTTACACCCGATATAATTTAACAGTAGCAGTAGCATCACGAGGGTTTCAGTATATTGTAATTTAGGCGATGGGCTGACAACCTGTCACTACAGCAATATACCTATAAATCTGTCTTGAATAACCCTCAAAACTTTGTCAGACGTGCCGCAACGACCTTTGTTTAGATCGTTTGCGTTCTGCCTACCCCATTGGGAATAAAGGCGTGATTGTATGTATGTAGTAAAATTACTTTAATAGCCATCAGCAGGGCTATGATGCGCACTGTAGACTCGTTTTGTCTACGCATTATCTCTCTTGCTGCGCACTTCACAATGTAAAATGACAGGCATTAATCATAGTGAAGTTTGCAACGCGTGTAGACAATTCGAAGTCAGTGCGCAGCCCTGTAGGTCGGTTGTTGATTTTACTAGCGTTTCTATTTTTTCTAATTGGATATTATCTTCCATGCTGGCCTGGGAGCGAGAGGAAAACGTAGAATGTGCTAGCTGCATTTCCTCCCGGGCATGCTGTAAAAACCAGCTAAGGGATCCGAGGGTTTCAGTATATTGCAATTTAGGCGATGGGCTGACAACCTGTCACTAAGCAATATACCTTCTAATCTATCTTAAATAACCCTCGAAGCTTTGTCAGACGTGGCAAGACGAACTTTGTTTAGGTCGTTTATGCTCTGTGTACCCCATTAGGGATAAAGGCGTGACTATGTATGTATGTATGGATATTTCCAAACTAAAAACTATAAATGTTTTAGACAGAATTGAGACCTATATGTATTGCACTTTAAGTAGAGCCCAGTTAGTTTGATAGCTGCCTTTCGAGTTCCGGTCGTAACTCAGTAATAAAAAGTGTCTCAAGCTACCGGCTGCCTACAAATCGAAAATTGGATTGAATTGAAATATGGAGGCTAAGGAAATAACAACTTGCATGCAACAATGTAATTTTAATTAACCTTAAAAAAATCAACCACATAAAAATAATTGTTTTTAAAATCTCTAGAACAAGTAAAAGCCTTTAATTAATAAGGGTACTGAGAAACTTTCTTTACACCCAGGGATTTTACAAGTGCCTTCAGGAGTTTTCCCGTAAGAACAATACTTTTCCGCAATGGCAATATAAGCATATTTTTTTTAAATCAATCAATTATTTTCGGAGAAACTTAATGAAAATACCTACAGCACATACGGCCCGCCAAGGCATTATATCCGATCCGCGGAAGGATTTTGAAAAAGCATGCGAAATCAGTAAAGTTGTCTTGTCATCACAGAAACGTAATTGTTCGATCTTCGATAAGGACCAGATCATAACTGGGTCTATTTGTTACATCTATTGAATATCCCCGGGTGCCAACCAAAGGTTTTCGATTAAAAGGCATGGAATTTTGATTACCTTTATTCTAAATCTGATTTTGAAATAGTATAACAGAGATACAATTCTAAACGATATTGAGTACTAAACATCTTCATCTATCATCCATAGTCCTAGTCCATAGAGCTCTTTTTAATACACATCCGAGTTTGCGTGTTTAACTCCAATTACAGTTCGCGCTATCGTAGGATCAAGATGTAGAGATTATAGCTACAGGCTGTTTTATTCGTGAAATTGAACAACTTGTGTTTAGAGGAACCAAGAACTACCATGCTGAACTGGGAGTGGAAGAAAAACATAGAATGTGCCAGCTGGATTTCTTTCTGGGCATGCTGTCAAAACCAGCTAAGGGATCCGAGGGTTACTGTATATTGCAATTTAGGCGATGGGCTAACAACCTGTCACTACAGCAATATACCTACAAATCTATCTTAAATAACCCTCAAAATTTGTCAAACGTGGCGGAAAGATCTTTGTTTAGGTCGTTTACGCTCTGCATACCCCATTATGGATAAAGGCGTGATTATATGTATGTATGTGTTTAGAAGTAAAGAGAATTCAATTAATCTTCTTAGCGAGTGGATTCCTGAGTCGAACAACGTCCCGAAGAACTCAGGTGTAAAGCTATCAAACCATCTAGAAACACAGCTAAATGGTTTAAGTAACGACCACTATCAACGACAGCGACCGGGACCGACTGCTTAACGTGCCCTCCGATGTACTAATCGGACGAATAGGTGATTCAGCATGCAATGTCCTTACCAAACTGGGGAAACCTCACAAAGTCATAAATTGACAAATATCAACTCTGTGTTCTCCCCATGGGAATCGAACCCTGGATCTTCGGATCGTAAGCCCATGGATCTGACCACTAGACCACGGCGGCAGTTAAATTAAGTCATCATTGAGACAATCGATTGTTGAACTAATATTCTTTTGTTACTTCTTGCGTTACGAGAATTTCGGATCGATAAAATCCAGATAGGTATGGTTAGTGTAACCACTGATATACCAGGTGTAAGGGACAGCTTCCCGCAAAATGATAGGGGCTGGTCAGTCAATGACACTGAACAACTATCAGCAGGAATTATTTTCAGGAAGTGACAAAAAAATTGCCATACAAATTGTCTGATCGAGGAGAACATTTTGTATGGAAAAGCCTTTTTTTTCTCTTCTTGAAAGTATTTCCTGGTGGAAATTGTTCAATGTCGTTGACTGAGCAACTCCTATCAGTTTGCGGGACGCTGTCCCTTACACCTGTTAGATTTATTGACCAGAAATCAGGATCAATTAACACAACGGCCTATTATCGCAGTACTTAAAGTTTGCATGCTGGACGGGACCAAGAGAAAAACATAGAATGTGCCAGGTGCATTTCCTCCCGGACATGCTGTAAAAACCAGCTAAGGGATCTGAGGGTTTTAGTCTTTTGCAATTTAGGCAATGGGCTGTCAACCTGTCACTACAGGAGCAATACACAAATCTATCTTAAATAACCTTCAAAATTTTGTCAGATGTGGCGGAACAACCTCTTTTTTAGTCGTTTACGCTCTGCCTACCTCATTAGGGATAAATGTTTGATTATATATAAGTATGTTACCGCTGCCACGAACTAAATCCCAAAGCTTAAAACACTATCTTATCTTATCTAATCTACTAAATTGTACCTATTATGAGAGGTTCTATCTACCAACTTCTCATGGTTTTTTAAAATGTGTTTTAAATTTTTCTTTTACTACCCCCTGTATCGTAACTGACTAAGGCATCGCATGGCGCATTCCCATTGCGATTCCCACGGGAAACTAGTTGCAGTAACCAGTCATTAGAACTATAGCATTCAGTACTTCTTACTATTTGTCTTCTTTTCGCGAAGATATTGAGAGTATTGTAATTACTTACTTCCATGCTGGACTGGGAGAGATAGAAAAACATAGAATGTTCCAGCTGCCCTTCTTCCCGGGCATGCTCTTGAAGTCAGCAAAAGGGACTCGAGGGTTACAGTGTATTGTAATTTAGGCGATGGGCTGACAACCTGTCACTATAGCAATACATATTACAATCTAAAATTGCCCTCAATTTTTGTCAAACGTGGCGCAAGCGCCTTTTACGAGGCGTTAAACTCTCTACCTACCCCGTAAGGTATAAAGGCATGAATTATGTAAGTATGTATGTAATTACTTATGATAGAAATTTTGTAATATGAATGCTCTTTTACGTCCATACTGGAATAAAAATAGTTCTACGTTTGTTGCCGGAAGCGATTACACAAAAATCAATGGTCAAACAAAATTAGGACTAATTAATCGGTTGTTGATGGTCTGCTGACCCAGTAATAAATAAGACGTTATTTTACGGACTCGATTCTAGATTCTACAGGGTAAAACTAAAATTAAAATCTAACTGTCACTTACAAAATTAAAGTTTAAAAAAACAGGTGAGTTACACTCTATGGTTTTACACTTTGTCCGCTAGATTTTGACGCGGTTTTGCACGTTTTCCCAGTATTTCTGTAAATTTTATCCGCTATAAATGACGCTTAAAATGACAGATACCGACAATAAACGCCAATAATAAAATTAAAAATAAACGGAGGGAGATAATAGTTCTCCTGTCTTTTTCCAATGGTTTTAGTCTGAAAGTGACAAATAGATTTTAATTTTAGTTTTAGCAGGCAAATCTAGAATCGAGCCCTACGTGTATACAGCTAAATATATTTCCTTTAGAAAAACAAACGAATGAATACTGACTTTTATATATATTTATTAAATTGCACGATAAACTACGCTAAAGTCTTATAAAATCCGTGCAGTTCTTTCTCCAGAGAAACCTCAGCAATAAGTCTGGAAATCAGATAGCTAACTCCGTACACGCTGGGTAAGTCTTCCTGTGTAACTGTATATCGGGAGCACCTTAATTATACCAGTGCAAGTCACAGGCGAAGGAACGGCGAAATTTACTTCTTCCAAGCAAGCCTGGGAGTGACAGAAAAACATATAATGTACCAGTTGCATTTTCTCCCGGGCATGCTGTAAAAATTAGCTAAGGGATCCGAAGGTTTCAGTATATTGCAATTTAGGCGATAGGCTGACAACCTGTAACTACAGCAATATACCCGCAAATCTGTCTTAAATGTCAGACGTGGCAGAACGAGCTATGTTTGGGCCGTTTACACTCTATCACAACTTTATTATAAGCAATCTGTCACAACAATTATTACAGAGCGTCAATACAATTCACGTTTTACAAAAAGAAAATACTATACTGTTATGTATACTACGTATATAAAATATGTATATCGTGTTATATAGAGGAATAAACAACGTAACGAATAAACACAAAAACTACTTGACCGATTTCAAAAATTCTTACACCGTTAGAAAGTTACATTCGCCTTAAGTAACATAGGCTACTTTTTGCCGAGGGAAAATAGCTGATTTCCACGGGAAAGCTCATTATGTAAGCTGCGGGTTAACCTGCTGCGTACAAGGCTACTCCATTATAAAGTAACAGAAGAATCTTTTTATACTCATAATAGTAACTGTTTTGCAGTGGTTTCAGCTTTGGTGTCTTTATTCTGAAGTTGCACATTCGTTTTCCCGGATATTATCACTTTGAGTTCGTTCCCGATTTTTATTAAGGGCCCGATGGTTTATTTGATAGGGCCGCTGCCTCTTGAGCGGGAGGTCGTGGTTCGAATCCCACCACGTACCAATGTGTTTTTCGGTTTTCGAATTTAATATGTACGTTTATTCGGCGCTTTTTCCGTGCTTCGGAAGGCACGTTAAGCCGTTGATCCCGGTTTATATCGTTTAATACTGTAGATATTAGTCGTTAAGCCATGTCAGAGGCCAGTGCTAAGCATTGGCGGCTTGAAAACTCTGACCTAATCTAGGATTTTGTCTGGTTTCCCTTCTGGGTTGCGGAGGTCAGATTGCCATCTAACGCTCTGTGTAAAAACCAGTACCCTCGTTCAATCCCCTAGATTAGGTAGCCGACCCCGTGAGATACGGGATAAGGCTAGGAAGAAGAAGAGAGTTCGTTTCCGATTTGCTTAGGGAAATATAGGATGAATATACAAATTTTGAAACAAGAAAAGGAGTTTCAGAAGACACGTGTCGAAGCCAATGGTCCGAGTCGCTATTTCAATGCAAGAACTATTATACCTCAGAGTTCAATATCTCTGACATTTGAGTTCATTGGGTCGTTCGAAGACTTAAAAACCCACAAAAAACAACGCTTGTAAAATCACTGACCTACATACATACATATAATCACGCCTTTATCCATAATAGGGTAGGCAGAGCATAAGTGACCTAAACAAAGGTCGTTCCGCCACGACTAACAAAGTTTAGAGGGTTAAAATAGATTGTAGGTATATTTCTCTTTTAAACCGCATTTTACAGCATGCCCAGGAGGAAATGCAGCTGGCGCATTCTATGTTTTTTTCTGACTCCCAGTCCAGCATGGAAGTCTCTTACTCCCAGTCCAGCATGGAAGTTACTGACCTCCTTTGACTTAACCCCTAGAATCGTGGCAGTTTAAAATCTAATCCAGCGGCACGTCCGCAAGCAATCTGACTGGAGAAACTTAATTCCACACTAATTCCGCGGCGGATTCAATCTGATCCGCGCCCGCGCCTACGTGTGTACTATAGTGACGTCACAGATTCCATTATCCGCAAGTATTTCTATCTCTGCCGCGTGTATTTTTGCACGGAATTCGCGGCGGATTCAATCTGAGCCGCGCCTGCGCCTACGTGTGTACTGTAGTGACATCACAGATTCCATTATCCGCAAGTATTTCTATCTCTGCCGCGTGTATTTTTGCACTGAATCCGCGGCGGATTCAATGTAAGCCGCGCCCGCGCCTACGTGTGTAGTATAGTGACGTCACAGATCCCGTCATCCGCAAGTATTTCTATCTCTGCCGCGTGTATTTTTGCACGGAATCCGCGGCGGATTCAATCTGAGTCTCGCCCGCGCCTACGTGTGTAGTATTGTGACGTCACAAATCACATCATCCGCAATTTTTTCTATCACTGCCGCATATATTTTTGCAATGAATCCGCGGCGGATTCTATCTGAGCCGCGCCCGCGCCTACGTGTGTACTAAAGTGACGTCACAGGTTCCATCATACGCAAGTATTTATATCACAAAAAACTGTTCTTCCATGCTGGACTGGGAACGAGAGAAAACATAGAATGTGCCAACTGCATTTCCTCCCGGACATGCTTCACATACCAGCTAAGGGATCCAAGGGTTTCAGTATACTGAAACGTATACGTATTGCAATTTAGCACTACAGCAATATACCTATAAAACTATCTTAACTAATCCTCAATACTTTGTCAGACGTGGCAGAACGACCTTTTGTTTAGGTCGTTTAAGCTCTGTCTACCCTATTAGGGATATAAGCTTGATTATTTGTATGTGTGTTTCCTGGTGGAAGTTGTTCAGTGTCGTTGACTGAGCAACCACTATCAGTTTTAAGGACGCTGTCCCTTACACCTGATATAGCTTTATGATCGCCGGATGATCTTAACAAGCCCAGTTTTTCTCCGATTTCACATCCGCATCAGTTGTGGGAGTATTCTGTGGAATCCGCATACATTTCCCATCACTATTGTGCCCACCTGCCCTAATTGTTTGTTTGTTTACATCCGAGTGGGACATGAGTGTAATTAATTAAATTATCTTATCTTCTTCTTAGGGAGTGGATGAACCCTGGTGTCAGAGTTTTAAAACCGCGTAGTAGCAAAGCTTAATAGCCCTTTGACATGGTTTGCTAGCGATCGGGACCGACGGCTTAACGTGCCCTCCGAAGCACGGATTTCATTTTCTTTTCGGACAATCAGGTGATACAGCCTGCAATAAGACATTGACCAAACTGGGGAAACCTCACAAAGTGAGAAATGTACAAATATCAACTTTGTGTCGGGAATCGAACCTAGGACCTCCGGATCGTAAGCAGTTGATTATCTTATGAATAAGATATACAATATAACAGCTCTCGAGACAGTACTAGTATTTCCTTATTTATATAGGAAGTTTGTCAGTATTGGGCTCAATTCCAGATTCACTCAGCTAAACCTAAAATTAAAATCTTTATACATACATATGATCATGCCTTTATCCCTAATGGGGTAGGAAGAGCGTAAACAACCTAAACAAAGGTTGTTCCGCCACATCTGACAAAGTTTAGAGAGTCATTTAAGATAGATTTGTAGGTAGATATTGCTGTAGTAACAGGTTGTCAGCCCATTGCCTAAATTGCAATATACTGACACTCTTGGATCCCTTAGCTGGTTTTTACACCATGCCCAGGAGGAAATGCAGCTGGCACATTCTATGTTTTTCTTTCGCTCCCAGAGCAGCAAAGAAGAATTGGATAGTTCAATCATTGAACTGTACCATTGAACTACTGGGAATAGAGGGTATTGACGAGCTGTAAATTTTAATTTTTGTTTCCATGCTGGTCTGGGAGCGAGAGAAAAACATAGAATGTGCCAGCTGCGTTTCCTCCCGGGCATGCTGTAAAAACCAGCTAAGGGATCCGAGGGTTTTAGTGTATTGCAATTTAGGCGATGGGCTGACAACCTGTCACTACAGCAATATACGTACAAATCTATCTTAAATAACCCTCAAAACTTTTTCAAACGTGGCGGAACGACCTTTGTTCAGGTCGTTTACGCTCTGCCTACCCCATTAGGGATAAAGGCGTGATTATATGTATGTATGTAAATTTTAATATGTAAGGTACCTATCTACTGCGAAACCTTCACATCCATACTGGTCGTTACAAACTACCCTAGATATAGGTAACACCATGGAGTAATACGGGGTGTAAGGGACAGCGTCCCGCAAACAGATTGGGGTTGCTCAGTCAACAGAACTGATCAACTAGCAGCAGATTTCTTTTTTATTAAGTGAAAGAATATTTTTGGTTTTCCATGCAAATTGTCTGATCGAGGTGATAAATTTGTAAGAAACGATAAATTTGTTTTTTCATCTCCTGAAAGAATTTCCTGGTCAATGTTGTTCAGTAACAGAGAGCCCGATGGTGTAGTGGATAGGGCCGCTGCCTCCTGAGCGGGAGGTCGTGGTTCGAATCCCACCACGTACCAATGTGTTTTTCGGTTTTCGAATTTCATATGTACGTTTATTCGGCGCTTTTTCCGTGCTTCGGAAGGCACGTTAAGCCGTTGGTCCCGGTTAATATCGTTTAATACTGTAGATATTAGTCGTTAAGCCATATCAGAGGCCAGTGCTTAGCATTGGCGGCTTGAAAACTCTGACCTAATCTAGGATTGGGTCTGGTTTCCTTCTGGGTTGCTGACCTCCAGATGGCAGTCGCTCTGTGTAAAAACCAGTACCCTCGTTCAATCCCCTAGATTAGGAAGCTGACCCCGTGAAATACGGGATAAGGCTAGGGAGATGATGACATACATATAATCACACATTTATCGCTAATGGGTTAGGCAGATCGTAAATTACCTAAACAAAGGTCGTTCCGCCACATCTGACAAAGTTTTGAGGGTTATTCAAGGTAGATTTGTAGGTAGGTATATTGCTGTAATGACAGGCTGTCAGCCCATCGCCTAAATTACAATATACTGAAACCCCCAGATCCTTTAGCTGGTTTTTAAAGTATGCCCGGGAGGAAATGCAGATGGCATATTCTATGTTTTTTTCTCGCTCCTAGTCCAGCATGGAAGAAATTAAAGGAATATAATAAAATAATAGATTATTAAAACCCTCGTGAATAAAAACAAAAGTTGAGGACACATTAGGCGCACCGCTAACGACGCCGGCTGTCATTGCGAAACATTAGTGACATTACGAGTAGAAAAAACGTTTGCGGCGAGCCTAATTACCTCGCGTCCAGTTTTTGTCCCGCCGCGACGCGACGTGGTAAAAGGAAGTGTTTTATGTGTACGAAGCAAAATGATCTCATACCACTGTATGAGATTTGAAGTAAAGTTAGATAGAGACTACCCATACCACCTATCTTCCATTCTGGACTGGAAGTGAGTGAAAAACATAGAATTTGCCAGCTGCATTTCTTCCCGAGCATGCTGTAAAAATCAGCTAAGGGATCCGTTTTGAGACATTAGTGACATTACGAGTGAAAAAAACGTTTGCGACGAGCCTAATTACCTCGCGTCCAGTTTTTGTCCCGCCGCGACGCGACGTGGGAAAAGGAAGTGTTTTATGTGTTCGAAGCATAGTGAAAAGAAATAAAACACAGGCCCGTATTGGCGAAGCGATCTCAAACCTGAAACCAATATTGAGTATGGATTTTACAGGCCAGTTTGTACTGAAATGTTATTTCTGATACGAACTCAAACTCACTGTTACTCATGAGATCTGATTAAAATACGGCCCTAAAAGACGCATTGGCGGCATAAAACTACCTTTCCATATCCATATCCATATAATCACGCCTTTATCCCTAATGGGGTAGGCAGAGCGTAAACGACCCAAACAAAGGTCGTTCCGCCACGTCTGACAAAGTTTTGAGGGTTATTTAAGATAGATTTGTAAGTATATTGCTGTAGTGACAGGTTGTCAGCCCATCGCCTAAATTACAACATACTGAAACCCTCGGGTCCCTTAGCTGGTTTTTTACAGCATACCCGGGAGGAAATGCAGCTGGCACATTCTATGTTTTTCTCTCGCTCCCAGGCCAGCATGGAAGAAAACTACCTTTACCTATTAATAAATAGGTTTATTCTTACTTACCTACATGCTTGCCTGGAAGCGAGAGAAAAACATAGAATGTGCCAGTTCCATTCGTCCGACGTGGCGGAACGACTTTTTTTATGTCGTTTACGCTCTGCCTACCCCATTAGGGATAAAGGCGTGACTATATGTATGTATGTATGTTATTCTTGGTTAACAAGCTCCATCATATGCTCCATCAGTTGATCATATTTTTGTCACCTCTAACCTAGAATAGAGTCCATTACAAACCTATTTAAAGATTACAATAGACGGATATATATTACTTTTACTGAACGGAAATAACTTACTTACCCCGCTGGACACATTTTTAGAATTACTCAACCTAGAAAATAAGTAAGATGTAAATTACTGATTAGCCTTAGTAAGCTAGATCGTAATATTAAATGTTGCTACCTTACTAGGTATATCATTTTCACAAAAATAGAAAAAAAACCTCACTGGAAAATTTGTGGTAACATACATACATATAATCACGCCTTTATCCCTAATGTGGTAGGCAGAGCGTGAACGACCTTAATAAAGGTCGTTCCGACACATCTGACAAAGTTTTGGTGATTATTTAAGATAGATCTGTACGTATATTGCTGTAGTGACAGTTTGTCAGCCCATCGTCTAAATCGCTATATACAGAAACCGTTGTTTAGCTGGTTTTTACAGCTTGCCCGGGAGAAAATGCAGCTGGCACATTCTATATTTTTCTATCACTCCCAGTCCAGCATGTAAGGAAACATAATTTATCGTACAGAATTATTCATCGACATATTTCGCGAAGTAATTTATATTTTACTAACCAATTGCTATTCCAGACCTGCGTTCCAGACGAATATAACATTCAAGGTGACCTTGATATCTGTGTATTGAGATCAAATATTTCGCGACCTGACAAGGTTGTCATTTACATCAGATGAAACATGAGGGGAATTTGTGCCTTTTTGAATCCTTATCATTCCACCAACTAACTGTCTCTGTGGTCAGAGCCAATGGGCTCACGATCCGGAGGTCCTGGGTTCGTATTCCCAGGGGGGAACACAAAGTAGATATTTGTCAATCAGTCGCTTTGTGAGATTTTCCCCAATTTTGTTAGGATGGTCCTATGGCTGAATCACTTCAAAATCAGCCAGTCCACTGCTGGACATGGGCCTCCCCAAAATTGGGGGTATATGCCATACTCACCACGTTTGGCAGGCGGGTTGGTGAGCGCAGTAGAAGTTTTCCATTCACAGGGAACGCTGCTGCCCGTTCCCTGAATTTATCCCTTAGTTGCCTTTTACGACACCCACTGGAAGTTATGGGGTGATGCTATTCTAGCCCGGAACCTCACTGAATTACCTGATTGATATTAATTTGGTATTGGTCGTTACACAAAACATGTCAGAGGCCTATTATTATATTAGCTGTGCTATTAGGAGGTTTAAAAATTCTTCTTCTTCTGTCGGGTGGGTATCGAGTCTATCGACCCGATGAACCCTGGTGTCAGTGTTTTTAAACCGCCTAGTAGCACAACTATCAGGCCTCTGACATGGTTTGAGTAACGACCACTATCAAAGACAGCGACCGGGACCGACGGTTTAACGTGCCCTCCGAAGCACGAAATCTTTTTCTTTTTCGGACAATCAGGTGATTCAGCCTGCAATGTCCTAACCAAAATGGGAAAAATTCACAAAGTGATAAATTCTCAAATATCAACTTCGTGTTTCCCCCTGGGAATCGAACCCAGGACCTCCGGATCAGGAGTCTATTTCACTAGCCACTAGACCACGGAGGCAGTTAATTAAAAATTCTAACACCAAGGTTATTTATTTATTTATTTACTGTTTATTGTACACAAGTAACATGAGAAAGACAATACACAAGGAATAACGACACAACAGGTACAGCTTATTTCCACTAAGAAATTTCTTCCAGCTTACCTACGGAAGTGAGACTTAAAATGAGAGGCAAATTAGGCGTGCACAAATAAAGCAAAATATTAAAATAATACCAGAAAATTATAAATTACATAAATTACTAATTACATACATATTTAAAATCATAATAACAATATATACATGAATACATACATACATCCATAAATCACGCCTTTATCCCTTACGGGGTAGGCAGAGCGTTTAACGCCTCGTAAAAGGCGCTTTCGCCTCGTCTGACAAAAATTGAGGGCAGTTTTAGATTGTAATATGTATTGCTATAGTGACAGGTTGTCAGCCCATCGTCTAAATTACAATACACTGTAACCCTCGAGTCCCTTTTGCTGACTTCAACAGCATGCCCGGGAGGAAGGGCAGCTGGAACATTCTATGTTTTTCTATCCCTCCCAGTCCAGCATGGAAGGATATACATGAATATAATATAAATACATATATATACATACTAATACTATACAGAAAGTGAAAGGTAATGCTCTCTTACTCTCTTTTTAAAGACAGCGACAGAAGGACTGTCACGGACCGTGTGCGGCAGCGAATTAGATAACCTGGCCGCATTGACAGTGAAAGAATAAGAAAATGAAAGAGTAAGAAATTTGTGTGGTGATGAGGAATAGACAGTAGTGATTTAACAATAGGACGACATGGTTTGTCCTGGGAACGCGAGAAATTGAAACGTTCACGAAGATAATCTGGAGAACAAGGGTTTGAAAGAATGTTATAGAGTAAACAGAGAATGTGAGTGTTCCGGCGGAAGCGGATTGGGAGTCACTTGAGCTGTTTGCGAAACTGGGAAACATGATCGTACTTTCGTAGACCGTACACGAAACGTATGCAAAGATTTTGAAGGGGCTCAAGCTTGTTTATAGTCTGTCAACGTCGTGCTTACCGCGCCCTAGGGGTACAGACGTTGGCGGGGACGCGGTAGCGGCGATTGCGAACATGAACACACTGCGTCGTGCTCGCTCACCCTCCTGCTTCACCGCCCGCACCCCCGTTACCGCGTCCCCGCGCACGTCTGTACCCCTAAGGCGCGGTAAGCACGACGTTGACAGACTATAGTAGCTCTGTGACATCTAAGTAACAAGAATCGGCGTAATCCAGAATAGGAAAGAGGAGAGATTGTACCAAAGAGATTTTAGTTTTCAGGGGCACGAAACTTTGAAGACATTTAAGGGAGTGAAAGGAAAAATAGAGCTTTCTACTGATTGTGTTAACGTGAGTTACCCAAGACAAATTAGAATCGAAAATAACCCCCAGATTCTTAGCCGTACTAGTGTAAGCAATGGGAGTGCCGTTGTATATAACAGGCGGGAGGCTGTTACTATCCAGTTGCTGACATATATATCTGCTACCCATGATCAAAACCTGTGATTTTTTAGGATTGACCAACAGACCAAAACAGGTAACCCAAGTATTAATTTTAATCAAATCTAAGTTTAAGTCAGCTACTGCATTATCAATGTCAGCAGCCTTGAAATGTCGATAAATTATTCATTGTAAAGTATTCATAAAGGTTCATTGGATCGATCGACTCGATAACCACACGTCTCTACCTGTTTCTTCTACTTTGTTTTTTTTGCCTTTTATTTTTTTGTTTTTCACATAAATTGTTTTTTCTAGATGTGAAGCTGGCCATCCAGCGTTTTAGAACGTACCTCTATCTATCTCATATAATATTTGTATTAATATGACTGTTCCTGTGTAGAGATGTGTAGCGGTAAAATTACCACGGTATAAAGAGTAATACGGTAAGATTTAGTAAAAAGCGTATTCCTTGACTACTTGAAAAATTTGGCAACAGCATTGTGTTTACAGTCATAGTTATATACCCTGGGCAAGAAAGCTAGTGGCTACGTAAAACCACAGCTCCTACTCCTAACTATCATGTCATTTTGGTCACACATCGACAGACGGCATGTTGCACTTGGCGTGCGTTTGTGTGCGTGTTATAAGGGTTGACAAAATTTGTTATACCGGTCATAATCATCGCTTGGTTAATCTGGTTCTTGATTAAACCAACGTTTTAAAGTAGTTTACTGTAACTGAATAGTTAGAATAGATTAGGTTGCATATTTTGTATGAATTTACTTACCATCTCTCATCACTGTGGAATCTTAAAAAGTTCCTATTGGAGTCATATCTTGTGGTAGAAAGACATCTGTAGTGTATAGGCATTAATAAATAATTGTATTAGAATTATTTAGTGTATAAAATATATTGAATTAAATTATTATTTATTAAGTTACAACAATATTAGTTAATCAACGATTCCCGCAGTAACGCGCAGGTGGCGCTGACGTGTTGTTCCCCTCCAGTACGAGTCCTCAAATACGCCGAATTGGCGGAGGTGGGAGCAGTCGTACACCAGCTGTTACAGCGCTAAGTCGTATAGTGGAAGTTGTACATAAGTGCAATACATAAGTAATATATAACAGTGTATATGAGTGTGTAAAAAATATTAAGTGATTTAGTGAAGATAATATAAAGTGATTTTCGGATTTACTGGAGTTTGATTTGTACAAACTGGCGACGAGGATAAACTGTGAGTATTACCGTTATTTTCCGTGTTGAAGTTGAACATTGGCAAAAAGTAATAAAATAAATATTTTTTCAATGAAAAACAATACTACAGTTTGAATATATTTTTAAGTCATGGAAGGAATCTACATGCGTCTTCGTTTTTCAAAACTTAAATGTAAAGGTTTAAAATATAACTTTGAAATATAAAGTTTTACGGTTTAATTTTTTTTTTATTGATGATTTGAATTAAAGACTTAAGGAATTCAAAGACGAGTATCTGTTTTGTTTGGTTATTGTTCTGTGAGGAATTAATAAGCATGTAAAGTAAAATCTATTTAATTACTTTTTGTCCTGATAAATAAATTAAATTTTCCCTGGTTATGAAAATAAATTAAACGTCATCGTAAAATCCATTAAATAATTTTAAATTAATATTTTACTGAACTTATAAAGGGTTTTATAATTATAGATATTTAAAAATCAGAATAATAGTTATAAATTGTTTCAATGGACACTCGTAAATCGAGACGGTCTAGTTTTAACGGACACTCGTAAATCGAGATGGTCTGGTTTAATGGACACTCGTAAATTGAGACGGTCTAGTTTAACGGACACTCGTAAATCGAGATGGTCTGGTTTAATGGACACTCGTAAATTGAGACGGTCTAGTTTAACGGACACTCGAAAATCGAGATGGTCCGGTTTAATGGACACTCGTAAATTGAGACGGTCTAGTTTAACGGACACTCTTAAATCGAGATGGTCTGGTTTAATGGACACTCGGAAATTGAGACGGTCTAGTTTAACGGACACTCGTTAATCGAGATGGTCTGGATTAATGGACACTCGTAAATCGAGATGTTCTGGTTTCAATGGACACTCGTAAATCGAGATGGTCTACTTTAAACGGACATTCGTAGATTGAGATGGTCTAAGTTTAACGGACACTCGTAAATCGAGATGGTCTGATATCAACGGACACTCAAAATTGAGACGGTCTGATTTTCTCTTTCTGAATACTAAGTTAAAATCTGTTACACTGGTTGACGGATATTTTGAAATTCATTTTTCAGCTATACATTTTTTTTTGGCTTATACTTGGCTATGATTTTTTTAGAATTAAAGAGAATGACGTCCAATATAACACCGCTTGATCCATTTGATTGCGAAGGGGATCCAGCCAGTCTTTGTATAAGGTGGGAGAAATGGAAGCGTGGTCTTCAAATATATTTGAGAGCTGCTGAAATTGCTGACGTTTACAAAGAGGGCAATACTATTGCACACCGGAGGTTTGGGCTTGCAAGAAATCTACTATAACATTCCAGGTGCTCATGTAGAAGAGGACAGTGATGAAGTAAATGATGTCGACGTGTATGCAGTAGCACTGGAAAAATTAGACTGTTACTTTGCTCCGAAACAAAGCCGGGTTTATGAAAGACACGTGCTCAGATCCATGAACAGGATGCAAGTGAGAAATTTGAGAAGTTTTAGTTCGGTTCAATCAAGCGGAAAAATGTGCATTTAAGGATAAAGATGTAAAAGAAGAAAGTTTGATTGATCAGATTGTGGAAAAGTGTTCTTCTACCGAATTACGGAAGAAAATTTTGAAAGAAGGAGACAGTTTTACTTTACAAGACGTCATTTACGCTTTGGAGAGTGTCAAACGTCAACTCAAGGAGTTTGATGTTAAGAACAATTCAATAAATAAAGTTACTATACAGGAACCTAAACCTACAAGCGGGTTTAGAGGCAAAACAGCACAGAATGGACATTGCAGTCGATGTGGTGATTTAAAACATTCATCCAATGACCCGAAGTGCCCAGCATTTAATGTGGTATGTCGAAGATGTGGTTTTAAAGGGCATTTTATGAAGCATTGTCGTAGTAAACGGTTTAAAAGAGCAGCAGCACCTTTGAATAAAAAGTCACAACCTCCCACAAAACGATTTAAAGAGAAAACTGATAAAGTTCATAACGTAAATGATGATGTAGAATATGTCTTTCACGTTGATGATGACAGTATTATTGAATGTACTCTTGGAGGGACAAAAGCTGATTTACTAATTGATTCTGGGACTCGGTGCAACTTGCTTACCGAAAAAAACATGGAATCGATTAAAATCATTGAAAATAAAAGTATCTGATGAAACTCAATCCTCAGACAAAAAATTCTTCGCATATGGTAGCAACAAACCACTGCATGTTTTAGGATCATTTAAAACATCTATCCAAGTAGCTGGCAAAGAGAAAATCGGTACATTTTATGTCATAAAAGATGGAACTAAAGATCTTTTGGGAAAAATAACGTCTACAGAAATAGGAGTGCTACGTGTTGGAATTCAGGTCAATAACGTGGAAATTTTGCCGAAATTCAAAAATGTTGTGGTGGAAATTCCTATTGATGACAACGTGAAACCGGTATGTCAACCTTGCAGGAAAGTTCCAATTCCGCTTGAAGAAAAAGTTAATAAGAAAATCAAAGAGTTGGTGCAGAGGGATATTATAGAAGAGGTACGAGAGCCATCTAGGTGGGTTTCGCCAATCGTTCCGGTCTTAAAAGAGAACGGTGATGTACGACTTTGCGTTGATATGAGAAGAGCCAATTTTGCTATTGTCCGCGAGAATCATCCTTTGCCAACAATGGATCAATTACTTCCAAAATTTAGAAAAGCTAAATACTTTTCACGTATTGATATCAAAGATGCTTTTCACCAAATTGAGATTCATCCAGATTCACGTTACATTACAACTTTTATCACGAGTAAAGGTATGTACAGATACAAGCGCCTTATGTTTGGTATTTCGTATGCTCCAAAAATATTTCAAAAGACTGTAGAGAGGATTTTATTGGGATGCGAAGGGACTGTGAATTTTATAGATGATATAATTGTTTTTGGTAAAGATAAACAGGAACATGATTTTCGTTTACAACAAACTCTCAATGTTTTAAAAGAAAATAATGTTCTTTTCAATGAAAAGAAGTGTATACAACAAAATATTGAATTTCTGGGCCATGAATTATCAGCAGAGGGAGCAAGTTTAGGGTACCAACCACAATCGACGAACTGCAAAGCTTCTTAGGTTTGGTGAATTATGTCGGTAAGTGGATTCCTAATTTAGCCACTCTAACCGAACCACTGCGGCAATTTAAAAATACGAATATTTTGAAATCTTGGATCAGTTCAAATCTTTCTTGAATGGCCCTCAAGACTTTGTCAGACGCGGCGGAACGGCTTTTGTTTAGGTCGTTTACGCTCTGCCTACCCCATTAGGGATAAAGGCGTGATTATATGTACGTATGTATGTATGTATGGACCAGTTCACAAGATCAAGCTTTTAAACAACTTGAGAATTGCTTATTTAATATTAAAACCCTAGGTTTCTATGATCCAGCTGATAAGATTCAGGTTATAGCCGATGCCAGTCCGGTCGGGTTAGGAGCCGTTTTAATCCAAACTGATTCCAGTGGTCCTCGTATAGTTGCTTATGGCAATAAAAGTTTGACCGACTGTGAGAAGAGGTATTGTCAGACCGAAAAAGAAGCTTTAGCTTTAGTGTGGGCCGTGGAGCATTTTCGGATTTACCTGTATAGGAAGGAATTTGAACTGGTAAGTGATCATAAGCCACTAGAAGTTATTTTTGGACCGAATTCGAAACCTTGTGCTCGAATTAAAAGGTGGGTGCTTATGTTACAATCTTTTAAATATAAAGTCGTTTACCGCCCTCGGAAAACCAACATTGCTGACCCACTATCAAGATTGTGTAAGCAGACTGCAGCTGTAAACTTCGGTGAAGTAAGTTACGTTAACCAATTGGTACACTTTGCAGTTCCCATTGCTGTATCTCTACAAGAAATCGAAACTAACTCAGTTAATGACCCTGAAATTGGCAAGGTAAGAGATGGTATCTATCAGCAAACGTGGGACCCATCGGTTAATGTTTATAAAGTTTTCGAAACTGAGTTTTGTTTTAGTGATAATATTCTACTTAGAGGAAACAAGTTAGTTATCCCACAGAAACTTCGTCAACGAGTAATCCTAGCGGCACATGAAGGGCACCCAGGCATAATGGCTATGAAGCAGAGACTGAGAACAAAAGTATGGTGGCCTAAAATCGACAAAGACGCGGAAAATATGGTAAGAAATTGTAGGGGCTGCAATCTCGTTTCGGCACCAAATCCACCTATGCCAATGAAACGACGTGAGTTGCCTTCCCAACCTTGGGTAGATATTGCTATGGATTTACAAAATACAAATACAAAATAAAAATACAAAATACAAAATACAATACAAATACAAAATACAAAATAGTTTATTATCAGTCCATAAGATACAGAAAATGTTTACTAAGGTAACCACACTAGGCTAGGCCTGTGACGTGGTTATCTTTATAGTATACTTTTAGCATAATTAGGACAATCTATGTTACAAGTATGTATTACTGAAATAGGAAAAAGAGAAAAACATGCAAGCTCAGCGGAAACTGAGATACGTTCTAAATTATGAAAGCTGTAAGTGAGCTGTTTACTTGGTCCATTGCCATCGAATGATTTTATACTGGTTGTTATCGATTATTACAGCCGATATAATGAAAATAAACTCTTAAGGAGTCTTACATCTGCTGATATCATCAAGAGCCTAAAAGAGATATTTTCAAGATTAGGTTTCCCACATTCTATTACAGCTGACAATGGTAAGCAATTCACGAGCGAGGAAATAAAGTCTTATTTTGGTGAGTGTGGTATAAAATTGTACAGCACTATTCCATACTGGCCGCAAATGAAAATTTTGCTCCAGTTCCACACACAGTTGTCAAAGTTGGAGAAGGATCTGGAGATGTTGAGGTGCGTAATGAACATACTGGCCAGAAATTTCGTAGAAATATTGTGCATTTAAAAAGGATTGGAGGTAAATGGCAGGTTACTGATGATGGTGGATTAGAATCTAATGATTCAATTAATAAAAATCGTGTTGGTAATGGAGATTCGAGCGGAAATATTTCTGGTTCTGACTCAGATTAAATTATTATAGTTTTGCATTTTAATTGAGTTTGAGGAATAAAAATATTAACATTGTTTTTCTGATTCTAGGTACTTTTAAAATTAATAAAAAAAGGAAGAGATGTAGTGTATAGGCATTAATAAATAATTGTATTAGAATTATTTAGTGTATAAAATATATTGAATTAAATTATTATTTATTAAGTTACAACAATATTAGTTAATCAACGATTCCCGCAGTAACGCGCAGGTGGCGCTGACGTGTTGTTCCCCTCCAGTACGAGTCCTCAAATACGCCGAATTGGCGGAGGTGGGAGCAGTCGTACACCAGCTGTTACAGCGATAAGTCGTATAGTGGAAGTTGTACATAAGTGCAATACCAGACCACTCAGAAAGTATTGCGATAAATAGTTTTTATATATGGCAGACTGGCCGGTTAGAATCTTTTTTGAAAATATGATTACTTGTAAGTAAAAATATGTGTGTTCCATTTTCAAAATTTCCCTCCACATTTTTTGCGAGCCAATTCAAAGTATCGTGTCTTACTGAAAAATGGATCTGCACCGGGAACATTTTAGAGCTATGATTTTTTACGATTTCAAGTGTCGCCTGAAACCGGATGAATCGTTCGATAGACTTCAAATGGCATTTATGGATGTAAGCCCCTCCAAGGCAACCGTGTATCGTTGGTATAACGAATTTAGGCGCGGTCGACCAACCTTGGGGGATGAAGAAAGAAGCGGTCGCCCTTTGACGGCTATTACGGAAGAAAACGTGCTAGCAGTGAAAAATTTAATCCAAGATAATAGGCGAATTACATATCAGGAGATTCAGCACATATTAAAGATTTGATCGGGAAGCGTTCACGAGATTCTACATGGGCATCTTCGCGTGAGGAGGATAGTATCGCGCTGGGTGCCGCACTACCTCACCGCCGCTCAGAAGCAGGCCCGGGTGGAATGGTGCCGTGATATGCTGAACAAATTTGAAGCAGGCTCGTCTCGGCGTGTTTACGACATCGTAACAGGTGATGAGTCCTGGATTTATCAATACGATCCAGAAACCAAGCGCCAGTCGACAGTTTGGGTGTTTCAAAATGAACCAACGCCTACCAAAGTGAAGCGATCTCGAAGCGGGGGGAAGATTTTGATCGCCAGCTTTTTTAATTTGACTGGCCACTTGGCCTCAATTCCCTTACGAGATCAAAGAAGCATTAACGCCGAATGGTATACTACCAAATGTTTACCAGAAGTTTTTTCTGTTGTGAGCAACAAGCGACCAAACACAGGCCTCCGCGGACTACTGCTCCACCACGACAATGCGCCTGCACACACCGCGCTCAAAACGAGGGACTTCCTGGACAGCACACCAGTCAAACTCCTGGGTCACCCTCCTCACAGCCCTGATCTAGCACCGTGTGACTTCTTTTTATTTCCAAAAATAAAAAATCAGCTCAAGGGGATACAATTTTCGTCGCCGGAAGATGCGCTGGCTGCGTTCGAGCAGGCTGTAAACGAGGTGTCTACGGCGGACTGGAAAAAGTGTTTTGAAAACTGGTTCAGACGCATGAATCTTTGTATAGAGGCTGGTGGAGAGTACTTTGAAAAGATTTAATAAAAATATATGTACCTGTAGAACAATTTTTTTTAGTGTCGCAAAACTTTCTGAGTGTCCCACGTACATAAGTAATATATAACAGTGTATATGAGTGTGTAAAAAATATAAAGTGATTTAGTGAAGATAATATAAAGTGATTTTCGGATTTACTGGAGTTTGATTTGTACAACATCCGTACACGGAACAGTACCTAACCATCTTTGAAACACAAAACTTTATTATTTCCTTTACACTGGGAAACATGCGTGCGCTATACCCGCTAAGCGTACGCTCAATGTGGCCCACAATCCGGCGCGGAGTGTGACATATGTCTGACTAGGGAAGGGAGGTGAATGTCCATTCTGTATGTAGTACTATTATATATTCTGTGGTTACATTAAACAACTTTTCTCAAACTAAAAGACTTTTCTCAAAACCGAACAACTTTTCTCACACTGAACAACTTTTCTCAAACAAACCCACTTATTTTAAAACCGAACAACTTTTTTCAAATCTGAACACCTTTTTATGAATACTGAACACCTTATACACATATAACAAGTTTTCTTAATAATCGAGTTTGCACTTCATAAAAGTTCCTCTTAAAACTTCATAAGTCGCCGGTAATTTTACCGTAATCTATATAAATGACCGTAAAATTCCCGGCGTATTCGGTAAAATTACGTAATTTGGCATCGCTGTTCCTGTGTTAGTTTTCCGGCCACAGCCCGCAGGCCTTAGTTTGAAACCCCCTGTCCATGATCTAGGTACAACTTTTAACACGCTTAACAAAAACCCCTTTGAGTTTTTGGAATTCGACATCTTTTGTTAGCATTGTTAGCTCTGAATTTGTGATGTTTAAAAGGGTTTCTGTCCATTGTAGTATTTGTAGTCAATGATAAGGATTTGAAATAAAATACTTGTATTGTGTTTGTTGTATTATCTGTGGTGAGAGAGCTCTCACTCAAATACATACATACATAATATCACGCCTTTATCCCTTACGGGGTAGGAAGAGCGTATAACGCCTCGTAAAAAGCGCTTTCGCCACGTCAGACAAAAATTGTGGGCGATTTTATATTGTAATGATATCTATTGCTCCAGTGACAGGTTGTCAGCCCATCGCCTAAATTACAATACACTGTAAACCTCGAATTCCTTTTACTGACCTTTATAGTATGCCTAGGCCGAAAGGCAGCTGGAACATTCTAAATTTCTATATCTTCCAGTCCAGCATGGAAGACACATACATACATATAATCACGCCTTTATCCCTTATGGGGTAGGCAGAGCGTAAACGACCTAAACAAAGGTCGTTCCGCCACGTCTGACACAGTTTTGAGGGTTACTTAAAATAGATTTGCAGCTATATTTCTGCAGTAACAGGTTGTCAGCCCATCGCCTAAATTACAATACACTGAAACTCTAGGATCCCTTAGCATGTTTTTACAGCATACCCGGGACGAAATGCAGCTGGCACATTCTGTGTTTTTCTCTCGCTCTCTATACTCACAAATAAATATATTTCTTCTTATAGATTTTTTTTTTATATTTATTTATTTAGTTGCAAATATATATATATATATATATACATATGACAATAGAGCCCGATGGTGTAGTGGATAGGGCCGCTGCCTCCTGAGCGGGAGGTCGTGGTTCGAATCCCACCACGTACCAATGTGTTTTTCGGTTTTCGAATTTCATATGTACGTTTATTCGGCGCCTTTTCCGTGCTTCGGAAGGCACGTTAAGCCGTTGGTCCCGGTTAATATCGTTTAATACCGTAGATATTAGTCGTTAAGCCATATCAGAGGCCAGTGCTAAGCATTGGCGGCTTGAAAACTCTGACCTAATCTAGGATTGGGTCTGGTTTCCCTTCTGGGTTGCGGAGGTCAGATGGCAGTCGCTCTGTGTAAAAATCAGTACCCTCGTTCAATCCCCTAGATTAGGAAGCCGACCCCGTGAGATACGGGATAAGGCTAAGGAGATGATGATATACATATGACAATCGGTGTCGTTAAACCCGATAGGGTTTGTGAACGACACAACATTCCGCTTCTATAGGTACAGTAAATAAATTAACTTATATTAACAAACTTAAGCAATTCTAGTTTAGTACTTATACATTAGTTTAAACATTGAAACACATAAATAAAATTAAATTTCCTTAAAACATCATCGCACAAAGGAACCCAGGATAACTCTTTATTTATTCTATTTGTTAGCTGACTTGTCGCATCCTGTTTAACTACCTCCACAAAAGTGCTGATACTAATTTTATTTCATGTCGTAAACGGTTGTGGAGTTGGCCCACTCAAAAACGACATAAACTCTTTTAAAAGCTTTTATTTTTACTGTTTATGCTAGGTAGCTTTAAAACTGCGACCACTGTGACCGTGTTTTGTGTATTTTTCAGTGACATTAGGGAAGTGAGGGAAGGGAGGAACGAGAGGGAAGGGAGATACGAAAGGGACATCAGAGCGGGAGAGAAGATAGGGACAATGGATAAATGGTGGACGAGAGAGTAGTCGTTAAAACTTCGTCGGGAATTCCCTCCCTCCCATCCCGTCCCGATTACGTTTGTGAGAACCAGTAGTACCATTTGGTACTACTTTATTTGTTCCCTTTTTATTTAAATAAGAAGCATAGAACAAGAACTGTACCAACTGGATTCTCATCATAGATCTAATTCCGTAAATCCTTCGCCTGTGAAAACAGGGCTTACACAACCGACACGACGTTGGGCCGCGTCCAAATACCTAGCCATCGTGCTTGCCAATATAATTGATAGAACAGGAAGGCTGTCCAGGATTAATTCACGCATGAACGCACACCATTTTGTCAAGAATAAGATACACTGTTTTCAAAATACAGGGATTTCGTTTTATTTGAAACTAGCAGTGCCCGCGCCTCCGTACGCGTGGTGGTTATGATTTTAGACAGCGATATTTCTTTTTGTTTCAAATTTTACATAATTGAGATAGAATACAGTCTTACATCACACCTATGCGAGCATAGTACATTATAGTAGGTATTCTATGTACCTGTCTACTTAAATATGGAAGAAGTTGTGTTACGTAACGGTTGTTTCTTTGTTTAAATTTCTTTTTGTTTCAATTTGGGATGAATTAATTATATACAAATCACGATACAATTATTTCGTTGAATTTGTCATTAAACTAATGAATATTTATGATTATTTACAACTTACGTTTTTTTAATAGACAAAAAGTTAACTTATGTATGATGTATAGCTGTGTTAGCGACTTCTTACGCTCGGTTTGTATGGAAAACACGCAGTGTCGAATATACCAAAAAAGCTTCTCCGCGCGTAGGAGCGGGATCAGCTAACCCGCGCACGGAAGCGTGATCAGCTAACCCGCGCGCGGAAGCGTGATTCGCTTTGTCTGATCTTTGTTTTTGTATGGAAAACACGCTTCCGCGCGCGAGCTAGCAGATCCCGCTCCTACGCGTGGAGAAACGTTTTCGGTATGTTCGACACTGCGTGTTTTCCATACAAACTAGGGTACTTACTCAATATTATAATGGTTTGCGTGATTATTTCTAACCTATGCTGGACACCAGGTAATTAAAAACAAATATCTATATATATATATAATATATATAATAATCAGTCAAATAAAAAGTCCCTTTAAGATCGGTTAAAAACGATCAGAGTTCAATTTCCTGCCTACCCCCTCAGTCAGGTGGAGTGATTATTTGTATCGTAACTTTAAGTTTAAGTAATGCTCAGTCAAACAAAAGAAGTTCCATCAAAATCGGTTAAAAACAACCGAAACTCAAATTCCTACCTTCCTCCTTAGTCATGAGGCGTGATTATTTGTATCGTAACTTTTATTTAAAATAATGCTCAGTGGAATAAAAAAAGTTCCATAAAAATCGGTTAAGAAACAGCCAAATTTCAAATTTCTGCCTACCCCCTAATGTGGTAGTGTGATTTTAGGTATCCTTAGTTGCAACCCGGGTAACACACAGTTTAATAAAAAAAGTGCCATCGAAATCGGTTCAGTAGTTTTGGCCTGATGTGGTAACATACAGGTAGACAGACAGACAGACCGACAGACAAAAATTCTAAAAAAAATCGTTTTAACCTTTATATCGTTAATAATGCCTGCTGCAATTATTTTTTCGTAAAAATATTCAATGTACAGACACGACCCTTCTAGAGATTTATTATATGTATAGATGAAGACACAGAAAACGCGCTCATAAGTAATCTGTGGTGAGGCCAGGAAAATTTACATCCATAGTATTTCCAACTCAGTTTTAAACAAAGTTTCATGTCTTTTAATCGTAAATCTTGATTCTAAAATAAGTTTTAGTTATTAGATATGACAACGTAATGAATTAGTAATTTAACTAAGTAATTTGCCGGCATGTATCATATATTCTTGAAATGTGTTTTTAAATAAAAAGACATGAAATGTTGTTTACCTTTATTCTAAAACTTTTATCCATGCTGGCCTGGGAGCGACAAAATATAGAATGTGCCAGCTGCTTTTCCACCTGGGCATGGTGTAAAAACCAGCTAAGGGATCAGTATATCGTAATTTAGGCGATGGGCTGACAACCTGTCACTACAGCAATATACCTACAAATCTATCTTAAATAACCATCATAACTTAGTCAGACGTGGCCGAACGACCTTTGTTTAGGTCGTTTACGCGTTGCCTACCCCATAAGGGATAAAGGCGTGATTATATGTATGTTTGTATGTCATTCTAAAACTGAGTTGAAAATACTATATACATTGTACTTGTAATGTGTATTGTGTAAGTTAGCAATGTGTAAATTGTGTAGCTATACTATTTCCAAATCAAATTTAGAATAAAAGTAAACAAAATTTCATGTCTTTTAATCGAAGATCTTGTTTCTAAAATAAGTTTTAGCTATTAGATATGATAACATAATGAAATAGTAGTTTCAGTCATCTAACTCATTTGCCAACACGTATGATTTATTTTTGAAATGTGTTTTTGAATAAAGAGTGATAAAACGTTTTATACCTTTATTCTAAATCTAATTTGGAAATAAATCAATCTAAATCCCAGTAGGTGTATTCGCTATCAGGAGACACAGTTTTAAAAGCGCCAAATAAAATAAGAATCTAACTTGATTCTATAAGTCTATAACTATTAGAATAATCGAAACCGTCTTTCAAAGCACGTTTTGGGCAATATACGGAGTGCTAGGGAATGACCTGATAGGGGTTGCTTATTCAACGACACTGAACAATTTCCACCAAGATTTTTTTCAGGAAGAGGAAAAAAAATGGATTTTTCATACAAATTGTCTGGTCGAGGTAGACATTTTGTATGGAAAAGCTAATTTTAATTTTTACTTCCTGAAAGAATTTCTTGGTGCAAGTTGTTCAGTATCGTTGACTGAGCAACCCCTATCAGTTTGCGGGACGCTGTTCCTTACACCCAGCACAAAGTACGTAGACAAAAAAACGTACGTAGAAAACTTACAAATCCATCTTGAATAACCCTCAAACCTTGTCAGACGTGGCGGAACGACCTTTGTTTAGGTCGTTTATGCTCTGCCTACCCCATTAGGGATAAAGGCGTGATTATATGTATGTATGTATGTATGTAGAAAAAATACTCACATTAATGTACGTACGTGTAAATAACCCCGCTTACGCATTAATATTTCTTGATATTTTTATACAATCACAAAATAACGGTTCCCATGTAGGTTTAGAACACAGATACATAGCTCAGCTTGCTAGCCCTCAGGGAAATCTGAGCGAAATACAACTGGCCAAAACTGGTAGGTATATTATGTTATGATTTGTCTGTACATAAATGTATTTTTACTTCCATACTGGGCTGTGAGTACTAGAAATTATTATATTATATTAGCCTAAAGTGTCCCACTGCTGGGCGAAGGCCTCTCCTCTCTCTTTCCAGGCAACACGATCCATGGCTGTTTCTGAACAGTTGGGTTCAAAGTCGACCAAGTCATCCCGCCATCGCATCTTCGGTCTCCCTCTGCGCCGAGGATCTTGTGGGACATATTTTGTGCCTAGTTTCGCCCATCTCACATGGCCAGCCCAGTCCCACTTAAGCCTTGCGGCTTTTTTGCCCACGTCAATGATTTGAGTTGTGGAGCGGAGTGTGGTGTTGCTGACGCGATCAGTCCTTTTTACACCTAGAATGCTCCGCTCCATTGGTACTAGAAATAAATATTGAAAATAAATCCTTCCGTGTATTTCAGTGGAATAAAAAATACATACATATAATCACGCCTTTGTCCCCGATGGGGTAGGCAGAGCGTTAACGACCTAAACAAAGGTCGTTCCGCCACGTCTGACAAACTTTTGAGGGCTGTTTTAGATAGATTTGTTCTGTTTAAGGTATATTGCTGTAGTGACAAGTTATCAGCCCATCGCCTAAATTGCAATAAACTGAAACCCTCGGATCCCTTAACTGGTTTTTACAGCATGCCCGGGAAGAAATACATCTGGCATATTCTATGTTTTTCTCTCGCTCCCAGGCCAGCATGGAAGTATAATAATAAATAGTGGATAGAAAGGGACAAAAAGTGACAAAATGAAAAGTCTTTTCCCACCGTGTCTCGTGTTCTATCGACCACAAACCAAGAGTAACTTAGAAACTAGCGCTAACACAGTAACTTATTCTTGGAAGATGTTACTCGCTTCTTCTTCTTCTTCTGTCGCGTGGGTATCGAGTCGATGAACCCTGGTGTCAGAGTTTTTAAACCGCCTAGTAGCACAACTATCAGGCCTCTGACATGGTTTGAGTAACGACCACTATCAAAGACAGCGACCGGGACCGACGGCTTAACGTGCCCTCCAAAGCACGAAATCTTTTTCTTTTCGGACAATCAGATGATTCAGCCTGCAATGTCCTAACCAAACTGGGGAAAAATTCACAAAGTGATAAATTCTCAAATATCAACTTTGTGTTTCCCCCCTGGGAATCGAACCCAGGACCTCCAGATCAGGAGTCCATGGCACTAGCCACTAGACCACGGAGGCAGTTCCTCGCTTCAGAGGCTACTTTTGCTTCAGGAACTTGCGTCATGGTGCATAGGTATACCTAGTCATGCCTCTTTGGGTATGTAGAGCGTCAGCGTCAAATTAAAGCTGTCTTGTAGCATCACTCCATCTATAATTTATATCATTAACTGCCTCCGTGGTCTAGTGGCTAGTGCCATGGACTACCGATCTGGAGGTCCTGGGTTCGATTCCCAGGGGGGAAACACAAAGTTGATATTTGAGAATTTATCACTTTGTGAATTTTTCCCCAGTTTTTTCACCTGATTGTCCGAAAAGAAAAAGATTTCGTGCTTCGGAGGGCACGTTAAGCCATCGGTCCCGGTTGCTGTCTTTGATAGTGGTCGTTACTCAAACCATGTCAGAGGCCTGATAGTTGTGCTACTAGGCGGTTTAAAAACTCTGACATCAGGGTTCATCGGGTCGATAGACTCGATACCCACTCGACAGAAGAAGACTCCATCTATTCCTACTCCTAAGGGTTTAGTAAAAGGCTACTTAAGAATAAATTTAGGATATGGACAGCATATAAAACTTACTTCCATGCTGGAATGTGATTGATAGAAAAACAAAGAATGTGCCAGCGTTTCTTTCAGAAATAACCCCCAAAACTTGTTAGACGTGGCGAATGACCTTTGGGGCGTTGTCGTTTTGCCTATCCCATTAGAGATAAAGGCGTGATTTTATGTATGTAAAGTACGGCAGACACCCCAATTTAGGCAGGCCTATCTTTCTTTTACTATAATATTGTCTGTCTGAAAGAGATCACTCCAAATTGTGAGCCCACCATCATCATCTCCCTAGCCTTATCCCGTATCTCACGGGGTTGACTACCTAATCTAGGTGATTGAACGAGGGTACTGGTTTTTACACAGAGCGACTGCCATCTGACTTCCGCAACCCAGAAGGGAAACCAGACCCAATCCTAGATTAGGTCTGAGTTTTCAAGCCGCCGATGCTTTGCACTGGCCTCCGACATGGCTTAACGACTAATACCCACGGTATTAAACGATATTAACCAACGGCTTTACGTGCCTTCTGAAGCACGGAAAAAGTGCCGAATAAACGTACATATGAAATTCGAAATCCGAAAAACACGTGGTGAGATTCGATCCACGACCCGCTCAGGAGGCAGCGGCCCTATCCACTACACCACCGGGCTTTTCAATAAAAAAATGCCAATTAAAAAATTGTTATGCTTTTGGATTTTTAAAATAATTCCTGTTTGCACGGACACACTCATGTGCCATTTCCAAGTGCAAGACATACTTATTTACTAAACTTTTTCACTATCCAGCCTTATCAACCTCAGACAAGAGAAACTTAGGAACTTTAACTTGGTCCCAAAGGATGTAACTTCGTGCAGTGTTGGTACTCTCGCTTCGGTAACCTGAGGTATTGTATAGAAGTAAATTACTGTACGGAGACAGAGTTACGTAGTACAATATTAGGTGAAGTCGACCTGCCTCCGTGGTCAAGTAGTCAGAGCCATGGGTTTACGATCCGGAGGTCCTGGGTTCAATCCCATGGGGAACACAAAAAGTTGATATTTATCAATTTATCACTTTGTGAGGTTTTCCCCAGTTTGGTTAGGACATTGCAGGTTGAATCACCTGATTTTCCGAAAAGAAAAAGGACTCCGTGCTTCGGAGGGCACGTCGGTCCCGGTCGCTGTCTTTGATAGCGGTCGTTACTAAAATGAGTAGCTGTGCTACTAGGCGGTTTGAAAAATTCTGACACCAGGGTTCAACGGGTCGTTCGACTCGAGAATCCACTCGCTAAGAAGAAGAAGGTGTAGTCACAACTACTCTAGTGGTTTGATCCTTTGGCTTTCGACCCCGAAGCCGTGGGTTCGATTCCCAGGGAAGCACACAAAATTGATATTACCAATTACCAATACTTGATTTTGCCTCGGTGCGGCGCGCTGGATGAAATATTTTATTTATAATAATTTCTTGTTCATTAAGTAAGAAATAAAAAATTCTTGCACCAATTGATCATTTCGTGAGATATTTTCCAGTTTGGTTAGGACAATGGCAGGCTGAATCGCCTGATAACAAAGTAGGTTCCGTGCTTCGCAGGGTACGTTTTAGCCGTCGTCCGTCATGGCCTCTATCATTATGTACCTCTATCATTATCTATCTGTGTCTGATTCAGTAGTCGTTACGTAAACCATGTCAGAGGCCTATACCTATACCGCATTAGTTTTTTAGAAATAATTCCCGCCATCCTTAAACGACAATTTTGTACGACGAGAAATATCTCTTAAAAACGAATGAGGTAGGTAAATACCGGGTGTAGGGACAGCGTCCCGCAAACTGATAGGGGATGCTCAGTCAATGACACTGAACAACTTCCACCAGAAACTTTTTTTTTATTTGGCTTTTGCGTATTAATTGTCCGATCGAGGTGAACATATTATATGGAAAAGCATTTTTTTTTTCATTCTCTGAAAAAAAAACCTGGGGGAAGTTGTTCAGTATTATTGACTGAGCCACCCCTACCAGTTTTCGGGACGCTGTCCCTTACACCTGGTTGGTTTAAAAGATTTAACGACTAAAAATGGAAACACCGTAGGCAGAAAGTTGGAATAATAGAAACGATATTTGATTGTGCTATGCAACCTGTAAATTGATAAGATACGTATATTAGAATTTACACGGAGCTTAGTCTATCCTAAAGCTAATCTACAAATTCTGCCCCTACTACAGAAAGTCACTCACACAACATTTCAATAGAGTATTTTTTTAAACAGTTCGTCAGTTTCAGCATATGTCTGTCGCATTAACACTTAAAAAAAAAAACAAATATAGTTTAACGTTTTTAAAGAAGTATAAAATCAATTAGATCCGAGGGTTTTTGTGTATTGTAAATTTGGCGATGGGCTGACAGCCTGTCACTATACCAATATACCTACAAATCTATCTTAAATAACCCCCAAAACTTTGTCAGACGTGGCGGAACGACCTTTATTTAAGACGTTTACGCTCTGCGTTAAGGCGTGATTATATGTATATGTATGTATGTAATTAATTCTATCATTAACTTTCTCCTGAACTAGAATCAAAAGCGAACCAAAATAAACCTCATAGTAGTGGTTCTGCAAAGGACTAGAGCGAGACGCGAGAAGGCAGCACTCTCAATTTAATTAATTAGTAGTGCGCCAGTAAAGCATCGTCCGTTCCTATCCTAGCAAGCTAGAGACATTTCTAGCCTTCTCTGTACTTCAAGCATACTGTAGGTAGACTGAACAGTGAAAGGATATTTAATTTATTTAATAAACAGATAGGTACATAACTTAATATAAATCATCATTTCCCTAGTATTATTCCGTATCTTACGGGTAGGCTACCTAATCTAGGTGATTGAACGAGGGTACTGGTTTTTGCAAAGAGCGACTGCCATCTGACCTCCGCAACCCAGAAGGAACCAGACCTATTCCTAGATTAGGTCAGAGTTTTCAATCCGCCAATGCTTAGGCTTTTGACATGGCTTAACGACTAATATCTACGGTAATCAACTATATTAACCGGAAACAAGGGCGTAACGTGCCTTCCGAAGCACGAACATAACTCCAAATTAATATAAGCAGTACCATGTAGTCGTACCTACATTTAGATTTTAGTTAGTGTAAACGAGTTAGGGTATTTTATTATTACTTTCTTTCATAATCCGTGGTCACTAAAATAGCTGGACTCAAAAAATGTCGTCGGAAAGTAGCTACCAGGTCACTCAGAAAGTATTGCGATAAATAGTTTTTATATATGGCAGACTGGCCGGTTAGAATCTTTTTTGAAAATATGATTACTTGTAAGTAAAAATGTGTGTGTTCCATTTTCAAAATTTCCCTCCACATTTTTTGCGAGCCAATTCAAAGTATCGTGTCTTACTGAAAAATGGATCTGCGCCGGGAACATTTTAGAGCTATGATTTTTTACGATTTCAAGTGTCGCCTGAAACCGGATGAATCGTTCGATAACTTCAAATGGCATTTATGGATGAAAGCCCCTCCAAGGCAACCGTGTATCGTTGGTATAACGAATTTAGGCGCGGTCGACCAACCTTGGGGGATGAAGAAAGAAGCGGTCGCCCTTTGACGGCTATTACGGAAAAAAACGTGCTAGCAGTGAAAAATTTAATCCAAGATAATAGGCGAATTACATATCAGGAGATTCAGCACATATTAGAGATTGGATCTGGAAGCGTTCACGAGATTCTACATGGGCATCTTCGCGTGAGGAGGATAGTATCGCGCTGGGTGCCGCACTACCTCACCGACGCTCAGAAGCAGGCCCGGGTGGAATGGTGCCGTGATATGCTGAACAAATTTGAAGCTCGTCTTTGAGGCTCGTCTCGGCGTGTTTACGACATCGTAATAGGTGATGAGTCCTGGATTTATCAATACGATCCAGAAACCAAGCGCCAGTCGACAGTTTGGGTGTTTCAAAATGAACCAACGCCTACCAAAGTGAAGCGATCTCGAAGCGGGGGGAAGATTTTGATCGCCAGCTTTTTTAATTTGACTGGCCACTTGGCCTCAATTCCCTTACGAGATCAAAGAAGCATTAACGCCGAATGGTATACTACCAAATGTTTACCAGAAGTTTTTTTCTGTTGTGAGCAACAAGCGACCAAACACAGGGCTCCGCGGACTACTGCTCCACCACGACAATGCGCCTGCACACACCGCGCTCAAAACGAGGGACTTCCTGGACAGCACACCAGTCAAACTCCTGGGTCATCCTCCTTACAGCCTTGATCTAGCACCGTGTGACTTCTTTTTATTTCCAAAAATAAAAAATCAGCTCAAGGGGATACAATTTTCGTCGCCGGAAAATGCGCTGGCTGCGTTCGAGCAGGCTGTAAACGAGGTGTCTACGGCGGACTGGAAAAAGTGTTTTGAAAACTGGTTCAGACGCATGAATCTTTGTATAGAGGCTGGTGGAGAGTACTTTGAAAAGATTTAATAAAAATATATGTACCTGTAGAACAATTTTTTTTAGTGTCGCAAATCTTTCTGAGTGTCCCACGTATGTCACTGCTAATGCTGGAAATGAAACCTTCAATCTTTTGCCATGCTGGCCTGGAAGCGAGAGAAAAACATATAAATGTGCCAGCTGCATTTCCTCCCGGGCATGCTGTAAAAACCAGTTAAGGGATCCGAGGGTTTCAGTATATTGCAATTTAGGCGATGTGCTGACAACCTGTTACTACAGCAACACACCTACAAATATATAATAAGCAACCCTCAAAACTTTGTTAGACGTGGCGGAACGACTTTTGTTTAGGTCGTTTACGCTTGGCCTACCCCATTAGGGATAAAGACGTGATTATATGTATTTAATCCTTTGCCACAGTTTTAGGCAAACAAAAACCAACATATTTACTTCCTAGTCTAAATTGAATTAATCCTCCCAATTGAAAACCTTCGGACCTTAAGGCATTGGGCGTCTTTTGACTAGACTGCAAAGCGACAGCAACGGCGACGGTACCGTGAAAGACATAATCTATGAAAGTCATTGAAAATATATGGAACGCCCGGCACGGCAACGGCACGGCATTGATTCCCACCGGTAACGTCGCCGGCCTGCCAAACTGCATGTTTTTTGTATTCGTACGAAGCGTACACGTGAGTGTGCGCTCAGATTGGACCTAGGTGGACGTTATCGGGACGTTGCCGTGCCGTCTAGTGGAAAAACGCCCATTATCTCCTTCAGGACTAGTGCTAGCCTGTGCTCTCAATTAAATCAACTTGTAGTGCGCTAGTAAGTAAAAGAGCCCGATGGTGTAGTGCATAGGGCCGCTGCCTCCTGAGCGGGGAGGTCGTGGTTCGAATCCCACCACGTGCCAATGTGTTTTTGGGTTTTCGAATTTCATACATACATACATATAATCACGCCTTTATCCCGTATGGGGTAAGCAGAGCGTAAACGACCTAAACAAAGATCGTTCCAATACGTTTGACAAAGTTTTGAGGGTTATTTAAGATAGATTTGTAGGTATATTGCTGTAGTGACAGGTTGTCAGCCCGTCGCCTAAATTGCAATACACAGAAACCCTCCATTAGCTGGTTTTTACAGCATGCCCGGGAGGAAATGCAGCTGGCACATTCTATGTTTTTCAACCGCTCTCAGGTCAGCATGGAAGTAAAAGTTCGAATTTCATATGTACATTTATTCGGAATTTTTCCGTACTTCGCAAGACACGTTAAACCGTTGGTCCCGAAAGTAGAATACATTGTCATAATAGGCGTAGCAATTCCACTTCTGCGCATTAATCTTTCCCAATCATTTTGGCCACGATTTTTGGCCGACTTCAATCAAATTTAATGTAATATTAACAAATAAGAAGGGAATATGCATGACTTTTTTAAAACTATTAGTAAGAATTATTTTCACCATAAATGAACGGATATAAAGAAATTTTCGCAAAATATTCATTAGTTTACGCCTTATAATGCCTTAAAGTGGTTAAATAAAAAGAGAGGTCCGAACTGTCATGTGACGTCATAAGACAGGAGCGCCATACAAATTCCATATAAATTGTCGTTTCGAAGAGAGGGATAGATAGTCTATCTTTATAATGGTATATCTCGGTGATTTTATGATCAATTTTATATATATTTACATATATTTAGGAAGTAAGTTCAGATACTGAATATATGTTATATGCAATTTCCCTAAAGACAGAACAGCATGGAAAAGGTTGGAGGAGGCCTTTGTCGAAAGACGTTGATTACATTTGACAGAAATAAACAAACATTATATAAATAAAAGTTACAAGTGATAGAATTAATAATTATTATGACTATAAATAAAAATTTTAAAATTAATTATACAGGACGATAATTTATGTAAAAATTTAAATTAACAATATTATTATGTAATTTAATAAAATAGTGCTTTTGTAAATAACATGTAAATGTAATGAAGTAATAATATAAAGGCTATTTTTATTTTTTATTTTATTTTATTTTAATATTAACAAGGTCATCGGTCCACCTCTAAAGCTGACCGTCGCTGTGCTTTCAAGTATGGCCGCCGCAAAAAAAAACAATTCTTCTTCTTCTTTCGAGTGGGTATCGAGTCTATCGACCCGATGAACCCTGGTGTCAGAGTTTTAAACCACCTAGTAGCACAACTATCAGGCCTCTGACATGGTTTGAGCAACGACCACTATCAAAGACAGCGACCAGGACCGACGGCTTAACGTGCCCTCCGAAGCACGAAATCTTTTTTTTTTCTTTCCGGACAATCAGGTGATTCAGCCTGCAATGTCCGAACCAAACTGGGGAAAAATTTACAAAGTGATAAATTCTCAAATATCAACTTTGTGTTTCCCCCCTGGGAATCGAACCCAGGACCTCCGGATCGGGAGTCCATGGCACTAGCCACAAGGCCACGACAAAAAAAACAATTGAAGTCTACGTCGATGTTTATGGCGAGGCTTTTATAGCAGTTTCTATGGCATAGCAAGCGTAGTAACTTCTAAGGCGTAGTGAACGTAGCAATGTCTACGGATATACGGAATTATTTGAACCCACAGTCACAACTTTAGGCTTCGAATTAAATCTTTTCAGAGATTGATGAATGATTTTTCATAAAAGAAGCCTTTATTATTTCCAACTTTTAGCCTTTTAACGCTTCAAGAACTTAAAGGTTATGTTTTCAATTTACTTCTATTCTATACTTTTACCTTTACTTTTATTCTCGTGAGAAAAGTTGTTCATGAACACATCAAAATCTTTCATTTAGTTTTATTTTTCTTATTCCCTCGACAAACATTAAAACACAAAGAAAACGCTTTTATCAAACTCAATTCGGTCTCGATATTCCAAATTTAATCGCGAATAGGTTCTAATTCAATTGTTTTAAAAGCCAAAATTTCTGAAGTCAGAAATCAATTTGGTGTGATTTCATTGAAACAAATGACAAAAAAATATGTCAGCTGCACAATCAAGTGCTTTGTACAGTATATAAATGAGGGTATTTAGTATACTCGCCATTAATTTCACCCAAATTGTGAAAGTTGTTCAGTTTTTGCGGCACCATCCCATAGGTTTCGGATCGTCCCTTAAACCCTATCTAGAAATTATTTCAGGAAACGAAACAAAAATGACTAACCTATACTAAATAATCATTTCAACCAGAAAAATTGTATGGGGCTTCTTTTTTTTTGAAAGAATTTCCTGATGAAAATTAATCAGTTTTGTACCCCTACAAGCCACAAATGGGGGGTCACGCTTGTATTTCTTACGGGATAGGCAGTTAACATATATGCATACATATAAACGCCTTTATCCCTAATGGAGTAGGCAGATTGTAAACGACCTTTTAGCGGCACATTACAAGATTTTCAAAATTGCATATTTTGTAAAGAGACGTGCGAGGGGTACGCGAGACGCGCGGGGGGTGGTGCCCGCTACTTTGATTTTCTCACAATGTTTAGTAGTTGTCATTCGAGTCGCCCGCCGCATGCTTCTCTGTGTACCAAAATCGGTCGTTACCCTACGAACTTAAAAATAAACACAGGGTTATTGGAAATTACTCTACTTCTTCTTCAAATTTCACCATTGACCATTCTCCAAGTAACACGACCTAAACAAAGGATGTTCCGCCACGTCTGACAAAGTTTTGACGGTTATTTAAGATAGATTTGTAGGTGTATTGCTGTAGTATCAGGTTGTCAGCCTATCGTGACAGAATATATAATAGTACTACATATTATCTATCGTCTAAATTGCAATATACAGAAACCCTCGGATCACTTAGCTGGTTTTTACAGCATGCCCGGGATGAAATGCAGCTGGCACATTCTATGTTTTTCTTTCTCTCGCTCCCAGTCCAGTACGGAAGAATAAGCAGTTATAGAGGTCATAATAGCACGTCTGCCAAAGGTTTAAGTTGTACTGCAGTCTTCTTCTTCTGTCGAGTGGGTATCGAGTCTATCGACCCAATGAACCCTGGTGTCAGAGTTTTTAAACCAAACATGGTTTGAGTAACGACCACTATCAAAGACAGCGACCGGGAACAACGGCTTAACATAACATAACATAAAAATACTTGATTGCGCGTAAGAATACAAATCATACAACACAACAGATAACAACAAAAAACAAGTACAACATAGGCGGCCTTATTGCTAAGGTAGCAATTTCTTCCAGGCAACCTTTGGGTGAAAGGAAAAATGCGTAGCGGTAAGCCCTAACGTGCCCTCCGAAGCACGAAATGTTTTTCTTTTCGGACAATCAGGTGATTCAGCCACTGTACAGCAGTACAAACCTTTTTTCTTTACGCCGCACTAACTTGGAGCTTTGATAAAAGTATTCCGAAATTATTTAATGTTTCAATGAATTGTTTCGACCGCGGGTAATTTCAGCACAAATGGCAAAGTTTTTGAACGCTAATATCTTAATAACTTCTTCCTTTGTTTTCTACACGGGCGGTAATTTAGTAATTACCCTTAATTATGCTATTATCTATAGTTATTAAGTTAAAGTCTTTATGAACCATGGTGCTCTATGCGATAATTTGACTCGAAATTTAGAAGGTTATTTAAATTATTGGGTATAAGGTGCATTTTGAGCTACAGGAGAAATAACATCAGTTTTTAATCAAATTTTCATTTCACAATTAACTAGGTAGGTACAAACCAGCTAAGGGATTAACGGTTTCTAGGCGATAGGCTGACCACCTGTCACTTCAGCAAATCAGACGTGGCGGAACGACCTTTGTTTAGGTCGTTTACGCTCTACCTACCCCATTCGAGATAAAGGCGAGATTATAATGCATGTATGTAAAAACAGCTGGTACAGTCATACACAACCAAAATCGAGAAAAGAATCAACAGAAGAGTCATCTAACTTTTAAACATACATACATACATAAAATCACGCCTTTATCCCTTACGGGGTAGGCAGAGCGTAAAACGCCTCCTAAAAGGCGCTTTCGCCACGTCTGACATAAATTGGGGGCAATTTTAGATTGTAATGTGTATTGCTGTAGTGACAGGTTGTCAGCCCATCGCCTAAATTACAATACACTGTAACCCTCGAATCCCTTTTGCTGACTTATACAGCATGCCCGGGAGGAAGGGCAACTGGAACATTCTATGTTTTTCTTTCTCTCCCAGTCCAGTATGGAAGTTAAGTTTTCTAACTTTTAAAATGCACAGTATTTGTGTGCACAGCTATCCTCCAAACCTCAAATAATGTATAGTTTACAGCCGGCATCTGGCTGCAGCGCACGCCTTTCGCATGTGTGTTGTGAAATACGCAGCTGAGGACAGTTGGCCGCCATACATGTAATTTTGCTTTAGTTTGTAGAGGGAAGCCATTTTGGTTTTGTATGAATGTACCTCCATGCTTGTGCTTCCATGCTGGACTGGGAGCGATAGAAAAACGTAGAATGTGCCAGCTGCATCTACTCCCGGGCATGCCGTAAAAACCAGCTAAGGGATTCGAGAGTATATTGTAATTTAGGCGATGGGCTGACAACCTGTCACTACAGCAATAAACAGTTCTATCTTCACCCTCAAAACTTGTCAGACGTGGCGGAACGACCTTTGTTTGGGTCGTTGACGCTCTGCCTACCCCATTAGGGACACAGGCGTGATAGTATGTATGTATGAATGTACCAGCTGATTTCACTGCTAGAATTTATCATACATACATACATACATACATAAAATCACGCCTTTATTCCTTACGGGGTAGGCAGAGCATAAAACGCCTCCTAAAAGGCGCTTTCGCCACGTCTGACATAAATTGAGGGCAATTTTAGATTGTAATGTGTATTGCTGTAGTGACAGGTTGTCAGCCCATCGCCTAAATTACAATACACTGTAACCCTCGAATCCCTTTTGCTGACTTTTACAGCATGCCCGGGAGGAAGGGCAACTGGAACATTCTATGTTTTTCTTTCCCTCCCAGTCCAGTATGGAAGATATATATGGAGAATTTATCATTATTCTTTTATGTGTTCCCATAGGAATGAGATGTTTCTACCAGGTATTTTCATTTAGCTATATAGGGTACATTAAGCTATCCGTTATTATTATGCTGGACTGGGAAAGATAGAAAAACATAGAATGTTCCAGCTGCCCTTCCTCCCGGGCATGCTGTTGAAGTCAGCAAAAGGGACTCGAGGGTTACAGTGTATTGTAATTTAGGCGATGGGCTGACAACCTGTCACTAGAGCAATACATATTACAATCTATAATTGCCCTCAATTTTTGTCAGACGTGGCGAAAGCGCCTTTTACGAGGCGTTAACGCTCTGCCTACCCCGTAAGGGATAAAGGCGTGATTTATGTATGTATGTATGTATGTTATTATTATTGTCGAACAAAGATCTACTCATTAAAAAGTTATAAACTAATACTTCCATGCTGGACCAGCTAAGGGATACGAGGGTTTCTGTATATTGCAATTTAAGCGATGGGATGACAACCTGTCATTACAAAAATATACCTACAAATCTATCTTAAACAACCCTCAGAACTATGGCAGACGTGGCGGAACGACATTTGTTTAGATCGTTTACGCTCTGCCTACCCCATTAGGGATAAAGGCGTGATTATATGTATAAACTAATATCACTACTACACTACTTATATCGTGTGGGTATCGAGTCAATCGACCCGATGAACTGTGGTGTCAGAGTTTTTAAACCGCCTAATAGCACAGCTAATAGGCCTCTGACATGATTTGTGTAACGACCACTATCAAAGACAGCTACCGGGACCGACGGCTTAGCGTGCCTTCCGCAGCATGGAATCTCTTTTCTTCCAGACAAACAGGTAATTCGGCCTGCATTGTCCTAACAGGAGAAAATCTCATAAAGTGATAAATAGACAAATATCAACTGTTTTACCTGGGAATCGAACCCAGGACCTCTGGATCGTGAGGCCATGGCTCTGACCACTAGACCACGGAGGCAGACCAAGAAGGGGCAATGTTATTTCTCATAGCGCAGCTGTCGTGAGCGACGCTTGCATTCGTAAAGAGACAGACCGTGGCCCCGATTCGTTAAACACACGAGCTAACTAAAATAAGACCATATCTTTAATTTTCTGTTATGAGAGGACAGAAAGAGATGACGCTATGGAAGAACTAATTTTACCCGAAAATGTTCGACAAGCACCGTCTATTGAAACCCTAAAAGAGCGAACAAGAAAGTTCTTTACATAATAATAATTAGTTATTTTACCTGTCTGCCATTAACATAATATGTATTAGTTTATTTTAGTTAGGTATGTATATATTTAGTAGAATGTATATTGTTTAAGTATTAAGATGAACTTAGTAACATGCACTATTCCCGCTCTCTGTTATTATCCCGGCGGCAGGCGCTATTTATAAACGAACACGAACAGTCGCTACCGGGTAAAAAAATACCACAGTACTTATTTGGAGTTATTTTAAAAATCAGTGTTTGTATCTAGGTTTATGAAGTGAAATAACTTAATATGCATGATCTGCCAGCATAAAAACTACAAGTGGAAGATTTTACAATTATTTTTTTAAATTTAGACCTTATGTTATAAAAGTAACAAAAATCTCAAAAAACAAGTAATACTCTTTGGAAAATCAACACAGCAATTATTATTTTTTAGGAATCATAAATCTGAGATCAATTATCAAAAATGTACTTAATACACTCCTAAATTAACAAAAATAAAACATATTCTTATATGGAACTTTCATTGAGAAAAAAAGCGTCAAGCACTACCCGTTGCTGCAAGTGAAATTATTTGACATTTTCATAACACTCCTCACAAATCGGTGTAGTGTGCTCGCGGCATATTTTTTTATTACATAGTTTACATGCAGTTTTAGTTTCTCGATCCTTTTTCCATTTTTGTGAATGGAACTGCACACTGAGAAGCAGATGTGATATTGATAGCCAAGGGCGAGCGCGACCTATGTGACTTTTTTTTTTTTTTTTTTTTTTAATGGACCTGTTTGCAAAATACTACAAAGTGTATATAATGCGTCACCGGGCTAAGGTGGGGAGTTGCTACACGCAATCTACACCCTTAATGAAATGGCAACTGCCTAAGGGCGCCCACTAGGGCTCGAACCTCGGCTTATGGCGTTGCCTGGGGACTCCTTATCGGAGAGAATCTGCCCGGTACGTGCCGGTAAACCCCAAAGTGGGGAGCAAAGGAGGGACCTCCGCGACCCCGCCGGCGGGGTGCGCGGTTGCTGGAAGAGCTTGTGCAGAGTGTGGCTCGACTAATATTGGCAGCATTAAACGCAAGGGTAATTTGGTCATCGCCGTCGGTAAGGACATGCCTAGGCCTTCGTTTGTAACGAGTCGCAGGTTGGGGAACGTAGTTAGAGGCGCTAACTACAAGAGGGTTAGGGTGGTGAGGGGCTTTGTCGAAGAAGCGTATGGCCGCTTGCTTCATGAACTCTTTGAGAGACGGAACATCGAGATCGATGTGAATGTCAGAATTGCGGAGGTACCAGGGGGCCCCGGTTGCCCTCCGCAAGAAGCTGTTTTGAACTACCTGGAGGGTGTTCAGATAAGTGGGGTAGGTGTGGCTGAAGGCCACACTGGCGTAGGTCATTATGGGTCGAACGCATGTAGTGTAAAGCCTCACCTTATTTCTAAGGGAGAGTTTACTGCGTTTGCGTATGATTGGGCTGAGCCGGCCCATGACAAATTTGGCGCGGTTTCGGACTCTCCTGATGTGCTTCGCAAAGTTAAGCTGGGAGTCAAGAGTAACCCCAAAGTACTTGGCGTCTTTGGACCATGGGATGGGTCGACCGTACAGCTTTACAGCTGGGAGGGTACGACGTAATCTGGCACGAGTAAAGTGCACGGCGGTGCTCTTCTCGGGATTGACTTCGAACCTCCATTTGCGGAACCAGCTCCCGACGGAGTCTAGGGCGCGCTGGAGGTATCTGCCAAGTAATTGGGGTCTGCGACAGGAGGCATAGATCGCAGTGTCGTCTGCGAACAGAGCGAGCTGCGTCTGGGGCGTACTGGGAAGGTCGCTGGTATAGAGGGTGAAGAGGAGAGGGGATAGCACAGAGCCCTGAGGGACACCGGCTCTAATGGGGCGAGGGGTGGACAGGGCGCCTTCGATTCTGTAACGGAAGCTGCGGTTCGTCAAAAAGTCACGTACAATACGTACGAGACGATCCGGCACACCGAGCTGGTATAGCTTGTACACCAGACCGTTGTGCCAGACCTTGTCGAATGCCTTCGCTACATCAAGGAAGACGGCTCCTGTGGGTTTGGGTTTGCGTTCATGAAAATTGGACGTGATATGTTCCACCAGACGGTGGACCTGACGATCAGAACAATGTTGGGAACGGAAACCGAATTGCTCGGGGGGAATGAGGCTACTGTTTTCAGCGTAATCTCTAAGGCGGCGATAAATCAACCGCTCGTAGAGTTTGCCGAGGGGATTGAGAAGGCTGATGGGCCGGTAAGAGGAGGGCTGATCGCGAGGCTTTTTAGATTTGTGGATGCCTATGACTGTGGCTTCCTTCCATGATGATGGAAAGGTGCAGCTGGTCATCGCGGCATTGAGGATGAGGGTGATCACGGTAATGAGATGGTCAGGGAGGATTTTGAGGACACGGTTTGTAATACCGTCAGGTCCTGGAGCCTTCCTAGACTTGAGCGCCTTAAGGGCAGTGCGGACTTCCTGCTCCGTAATAGGAGGGAGCGGAGGGTCAGAGGGTGGTAGGGAGGAGAGACGATCGACCTCCGAGTCGACCGTTTGAAGGTGGTCAGGGTCGCAAGGAAGAGTGCTGGGCGAGCACTGAGCCTCGAGACTGTCAGCCAGACATTCAGACTTTTCGTCATCGTCAAAGGCTAGAGACCCGTCGGGTCTGATCAGAGGGGGCATGAGAGAGGTCTCGTCTGATTTGAGAGAGCGGGATAGCTTCCAGAAGGCAAGGTGGTCTGGTACCAGTTCCGAGACGAACTGGTCCCATTTGGAGTTGCGATATTCGAATACGCTTTTCCTCACTTCTCTTTGTAAGGCGCGTAAAAATACTCGATTATCCTCCGAAGGGAAGTTATCATACGCTCGAAGAGCGGCATTCTTCTCAGTCACCAGGTTAGCAATTTCGTTTGGAAGTTTCCAGTGCCCTTCATCGGGCTCTGGAAGCGACCTCGAACAGGCGTCTACGACGCTTTTGATGTGACTGGTGAGAGAGGAGACTGCTAAGTCAATGTCAGCAGCGGTGGACAGGTAAGAGGGGATCTGGTCAAGATAGATTGAGCTGGGTGCTTCTAGGGCTTTACCTAGCCTCACCCAGTTCAGTACGGTCTTGGTCTTACCGGGGAGCCCAGTGGGTCCCGGTATGTTAGTCCGAGGATGGAATTGCATCACAACGGGACGATGGTCGGAGCGACCTATGTGACGTTGCCGGCATGTTCTCTTCATTCGAATGAGCACTAAGGATAGACATAACTTTAGTTTTCACATATGATGGTAAGTTGGACACCGATGTTCTCTTTTTTATCAGTGTCATCACGAGACTCAAGCCTAAATCTTTCAGTGCGATTCTTCTTGGGGCCATCGTAACATCAATATTTTCTTTATTTTCCTTTACTATAATGTACGCATTGATGCAACCGACGTCGCTTGGCAAGTTGCTATGGTCATATGGTCCATCATTTGTTACCAAGATAAACTTCCATGTTGTTTGTGTAGAAAGTTCGTGCATCAGCCAGTACAAATATCTTGGTGCCATACTTTCCTGGCTTACTGAGTATGTATTGCCTCAATGGGCAGCGACCGCGAGTCTTCTCTAACTTTTCATCTATAGTAACATTTTCCCCAACAGCATAATATTTTTTTATACAATCATTGAACTCTTTGAAAATCTCACGTAAAGGCGCCATTCCATCATTTTGTCTTCTTTCGGTTCTTGTGCGAATGTCGTCAAAACGTATACATCTTAGTAAGAAATGGAACCTTTTGTGCGACATAGTGACTATGCATAAGTCGCATCCACTTCCATCCTTTGCCCACAGATTATTTGTTTAGATGAGCGCTTCGTAGTCTTCCACAAAAGTACAGTAATCCTAGAAGAGCTCGTATTTCAATTATGTCAGTACCTTTGCAATCTCGTTCTCTTTAAAACTTAGATCTCTGCTCTCCAATGTAAATGTTCGTATACTGGACAATTTTCTGTAGACACGATTCCTCAAAGATAAGACTCCACGCTTGAAACATAGATGAGTAAGACTTACCCTCGCCTGTCGGTCCCGGTATTTGAGTAATAATATTATGGGATCTTGTTCGTACATGCTGCGGTGGCTCACGGACTTGCCACTGAGTTGTTTTGTCCTTTCCAACAAACTGTCCTCGGCGAAGGTATTTCAGAGGCACATCTTCTAAATATTCTTCGTCTATGTCTACATGCATGTCTTCTAAAATCTCCTCGTTTATGCTGTCACTTACTTCAGCTTCAGGATCTGGGAAATTGTACAAAATTTCATCTGAATCATCCGAAAGCACGTCTGAGTCATCTCCTTCCTGCTCTGATTCAGTTTGGTGGTCACTTTGCTCCTCAAAATCTTCCACTTCTGCCAAATTTTCTTCCTCGCTATCTTCTTCTTCTAGCAATTCTTCTATTGTACTATCTCGTAAAGAAAAAGCCATCTTGAAATGAACTAAAACAAAAAAATATCTAGCGTAAACAATAAAAAATAACAGAACACAAACTGTCGCTACCGGGTATTTATCACCCATACGTACTTAACACATCTGTTGTCGCGAAGCACCTCGCGCGATTTGGTTGTGACATGCACAGCGCGCGCTTCAAATATTGGTCGAAAGGTACTTAAAACCCTGCGTTGCAAACGCGCTTAAAAATAAAGATACCTGCATATTTTTGACCTCTGTGGTATTTTTTACCCAGTAGCGCCTATCGCCGGGTTAAGTACTATCCTAGTACCCAACAGTTGCCTAGTACAAATTGCTACTTTAGCAATAGAAACTAGAAAAAAAAAGAAAATATTTATTTGTTACCAATTTACAAATATTAACATTTTAAAGGTTACAAATCGACGGTTAAGATCCAAAAACGTCAATCTAACAATCTACAAATTTTACAGGAGGCGAAAAAAACGTTTCATGTCTTGAAATAAAAAGTTATGTCAAATCTTCTTTTGCTAGATGTCATAGTAAAAATGTTGAAATATTATAGGTAGACCGGCTTTTTTCTATTCCTTGCGATTTTCGAAATATTGTAAGTTAGGTGGTTTTGTTTTAATTAGATGCAATATGTATAATTTATTTTTGGAGATAGGTGATATTTCCAAATAAAACAACGTGTACATAAGAAAAAAATGTTTAATCAAAAACTAGAAAAATGGCCCTAGGAGACTAGTAAAAAACGAAACTATTAAATTAATGATTAAATTAAATGAGATCAAGTTCACTAAGAAATACTCTAAAGTAATTATTATAATTAAGATAACAGAAGCAGAAGGCATTTATATACCTACAAATACAAGCAAAACAATTCAAAAAGACAATTAAATAATCAAATTTAGTAAGAAAAGAAAAAATAGAAAGGCATATAGCAGAAGAGACAATCACTAGGTATGAAACACCTCTAATATTCTTGTATAATCAAAACGGAACCATTGGTCATAAATTAAAAATGCGGTAAGGTATCATAGAAAAGGTGGCAATCTCGCAGGCACTCGCTCGGCAGGACCGACTTTAAGTCTTGAAGATGTTGATATTTTGTCGCAGGTATTGGGAGTGGATCTGTATGTAACGAAGAGTAAGCTCCGACAAAATGGGTCCTTTGAGGCCTGGCTGGTAAAGAAACCCAATCCTGATCATAATGTAGTTTTACTTTAATATCTCCATCGTAGAGAATTGCACGGATATCGGTCATCGTGGGTTCTCCAGCTTTACGTCCAGGCCTTATCGTCGTCGTCGTCGTCTCAGCCGATAGACGTCCACTGAAGGACATAGGCCTCCCCCAAGGACCTCCACGATGATCGGTCTAGCGCCTTCTGCATCCAGCAGCTTCCCGCGACCTTCACCATATCGTCGGTCCACCTTGTGGGAGGCCTGCCTACGCTGCGTCTACCGTGCCAAGGCAGCCACTCCAGGAATTTCCTACCCCAGCGGGAGTCGGTCCTGCGAGCAATGTGCCCCGCCCACTGCCACTTAAGTTGAGCAACTCTTCGAGCTATGTCGGTGACCTTGGTTCTCCTCCGGATCTGCTCGTTTCGGATTCGATCGCGGAGGGAAACTCCGAGCATAGCCCTTTCCATTGCCCTTTGAGTGACCTTGAGCCTTCTTATGAGGCCCATTGTGAGTGGCCACGTTTCGGTTCCGTAGGTCATCACTGGCAACAGGCACTGGTCCTAGACTTTTGTCTTGAGACATTGCGATAGTTGTTTGGATGAGAAGATGTTACGTAGCTTCCCGAACGCTGCCCAGCCGAGTTGGATTTGACGATCGACCTCCTTCTGAAAGTTGGACCTACCCAACTGGACTTTTTGTCCCAGGTAGACATTCTCGTCGACAACTTCCAGAGTAGAGCCTCCAACCGTCAGGGAAGTGGGTGCAACAAGGGAGTTTGACATGATCTTCGTCTTCTCCATGTTCATTTTAAGACCCACTTGTTGAGAGGCTCTATTGAGGTCATCGAGCATTGTACCGAGGTCCTCCAGGGTTTCAGCCACAATAACAATATCATCGTCAAAACGAAGGTGAGTCATATTCTTGCCATTAATATTAATGCCAAGATCCTTCCAGTCCAGAAGCTTGAAGAAGTCTTCCAGTGCTGCGGTGAACAGTTTTGGAGATATAACATCTCCCTGTCTTACTCCTCGCTGCAACTGGATAGGCTTCGAGTTCTGGTGTGTGCGCACTGAGTGCGCACGTCGTTGCTGTAAGATTGACGGAATTACCAGCAATATATACGCGCTGGAACTTAGCCGGTATTTCCACGGCTCATTTCTCGCGTTATTTTTAGGTTGTATTATTGACGGTTTTGGTAGGACATGCAAAAATGAATTTTAAATCGATGTACATAAAAATGTCGATTTCGTCAAAAATGTAACATTGACGTTTTTGGAACTTAACCGTCGAAATGTGTTCTTAAGCGACAAATGGGTCACGCTCAGTATAATAAGGCTACATATATTGTAATTGTTGTATGTATTTATGTTTCTTTGTGCAGTAAAGTATTTTAAATTGTGTTGTATTTTAACGCAGTAAAATCAAGAATCTATTAATTAAGGCGTGCTATGGGAAAATAATACGAGGTCTAGGAAACAGTGTACCGTAAACTGACAGGGTTTGCTCAGTCAACGAAACTGATCAACTCTCAGCAGGAAATCTTTCAGGTTTTTTTTTTTACTTTCTCGTACAAAATGACCAATTTGATCAGACAATTTTTATGAACAAGCAAAAAAAACATATCTTGAAACATATTCCTGGTGGAAGTTGTTCAGTGTCGTTGACTGAGCAGAGTTTTGGTACGCCGTCCCTTAAGTCGGTACAGACTAAAAACGAATTCAAAGTGACAGGATTAAAATTTGTTCGTTTATAGTGCCGCCACTGTCTGATCTCTAATGACATAAAATGAGAGACCCTTATTTTATTTGGATAGTGTTTCCGCCAAATCGGAGCCAGTGTGCTCTCATTGTAAATTATACATTATTTCGTACATTTCAAGAGTTTATTTCGAGTGCAATTGCTGCCTTTGAAGGCGAGTATGGGATTAAGCTCTGTAGAAAGTGATGTAGAAAATTCTGTGCATGTTTCATGATTTTTCTGGAAAAAATATAATGCATATTTTTAACTTTATACGGGATGTAAGGGACAGTGTCCCACAAACTGACAGGGGTTGCTCAGTCAACGACACTGAACAACTTCCACCAGGAAATCTTTCAGTAAGTGAAAAAAAAATGCCTTTTCCATACAAATTGATTGAGGTGGACATTTTGTATGAAAAGCCAATTTTTATTTTCATTTCACTTGATATAAGGACGATCTGTTTGGCAGAGGAAAGAGACATTACTATTACGATAATTTTCTTTCTTCATTTGTTTTTAAAGGATGTTTCCCGCCATACTAAACCGTCGATTTTGTACGGCAAATAAAATTTCTTATAAATCTAGAATCTCCAAGGTTGTATGAAAGAGAACGTTTTTAGCACAAAGCAGGCTCTTGGCAATAAACCCCCAAACTCCAAGGTTGTATGAAAGAGAACGCTTTTAGCACAAAGCAGGCTCTTGGCAATAACCAAACTTCAAAGTTGTATGAAAGAGAACGCTTTTAGCACAAAGCAGGCTCTTGGCAATAAACCCCCAAACTCCAAGGTTGTATGAAAGAGAACGCTTTTAGCACAAAGCAAGCTCTTGGCGATAAACCTCCAAACTCCAAGGTTGTATGAAAGAGAACGCTTTTAGCACAAGCAGGCTCTTGGCAATAAACCCCCAAACTCCAAGGTTGTATGGAAGAGGTCGCTTTTAGCACAAAACAGGCTCTTGGCGATAAACCTCCAAACTCCATGTTTGTATGAAAGAAGTCGCTTTTAGCACAAAACAGGCTCTTGGCGATAAACCTCCAAACTCCATGTTTGTATGAAAGAAGTCGCTTTTAGCACAAAACAGGCTCTTGGCGATAAACCTCCAAACTCCAAGGTTGTATGAAAGAAGTCGCTTTCAGCACAAAACAGACTCTTGGCGATAAGATTACCTTTGTGTTCCTACTTTGCCATACTAAATCAACGTTCTAGGCCCGTATTGATAAAGAACACTTGTGATTGACATCTAGTTTGAATTCGTATCAGAAATATCATTTCAGTGCAATGTGGCCTGTCAATTCCATACTTAATATTGCACTTAATCTTAAAATCGCTTTTAAAAACGAATGAAAAAAGAAAATTATCGCCATAGTAATGTTAGCCTCTAAAACTAACTATACCTATACTATCTGTATATTGTATTGTGAGCTGTTAAGATTCATTAACAGTGAGAGCGGCCATGTTAGTTTATGCAAAATGGCGACCTCGGCGCCGAATGCCACAACTTTGGCCATTTTGAATGCGACCTGCTCTAAACTGTGAGTTTGTTTGTTTGTCCGCTAATCTAATAGCGTTTAGGTCGAAAGGTCGCGAGATTAGACTTGAGGGGATTAGAAGATAGAGCGAAAACTATGAAGTGAAGCTTCCTAAACAAATACCATATTCAGGATAGAGGGTAGATGTTGACGACCCGGGCATCCTAGTTGGCTGTGTGACCTGCCTTCTACGCAGAGGGTCCCTAGTTCGATTCTCGGCCAGGACAGACATTTGAATGATGAGTTTTAATGTCTATTTCTGGGTCTGGGTATTTTTTTGTGGTTGATTCTGTGTACGAGTATGTCCATGGCACCCCGATACAGGGAATCCTAGTGGGGGCTGTGAGTGTGATCGTATGTATGATAGAAATCCGGTAGTTTTGATAATCTTCTGATATGAACTTTTTTTAAGGTACGTAAGTAGGTATATACACATTCAAAAGTAATGTTCTAAAATTGTTTCTAGTACGGTTAGGATGATGATTTAGAGTAGGCTATATCATCATATTGTCTGACAAGTAGGTAAATTGACTAATTTATTAATGATTGATTTATTAACTCATCATTAACCTTTCGTTTCAGGAAGTTCAACTCTGACGCAAGTTCTAATTTTGAGTTGTTCGGTTCGACCCACATGATCGGAAAAAAACCTCAATTTGTTGTTCTACGTTCTCTGTCTACATATTTCTCTTAATCTAAGCTTGTAAGTAAATTGATGGAGTTTTGGCGGTCGTTCTCAGTTTAATTTTCTAGTTGGATAAGAAAGTTTTATTTGTTGACTCTAGAGTCGACAGAGAGTCGACTATGAAGCATGCTTCTTTCATGCATCCAGAAACAAGTATTCCTACATATCAACCGAATGAACCGAACATAACTAGCAAATTGCTTGGCAACGATCTTTAATGAGAAGCCAGACTAGAACAAGTCTACACTATTTAGTTATGAGGATTATTTTCGCTAGACTTATTAACAGCGTAACATATATTTTATTGGTATGAGTATACAATATGGTATTTACAATAACTTAATTTATTCAATGCTGGCCTGGGAGCAAGACAAAAACATAGAATGTGCCAACTGAATTTCTCCCGGGCATGCTGTAAAAACCAGCTATAGGATCCGAGGGTTTCAGTATATTGTAATATAGGCGATCGGCTGACAACCTGACTCTACAGCAGCAATATATCTACAAATCTATCGTAAATAACCCTCAAGACTTTGTCATACGTGGCGGATTGACCTTCGTTTAGGTCGTTAACGCTCTGCCTACCCCATTAGGGATAAAAGCGTGATTATATGTATGTATGTAATAAAATGGAAAATAAGAAAAATTAAAACTACAGGGATGCCCATCCATGATGCCACAAAGGTGCCCATCACACTCGCCGCGTTTCCCCGTTCTTCTTCTTAGCGAATGGATTCTCGAGTCGAACGACCCGATGAATCCTAGTGTCAGAGTTCTTAAACCGCCTAGTAGCACAGCTATTAGGCCTCCGACATTGTTTGAGTAACGACCACTATCAAAGACAGCGACCGGGGGACCGACGGCTTAACGTGCCCTCCGAAGCACGGAATCCTTTTCCTTTTCGGACAATCAGGTGATTCAGCCTGCAATGTCCTAACCAAACTGGGGAAAACTTCTCAAAGTGATAAATTGACAAATATAAACTTTGTGTTCCCCCCCTGGGAATCGAACCCAGGACCTCCGGATCGTAAGCCCATGACTCTGACCACTAGACCACGGAGTTTCTGCGTTGAATTGCTATTTACAGTTGTCTGGAGTGGTCTACCAAGAGTAAAATAATACATATATACCATCGCACCTTTACAAATAAAGTGACTTAACTAAAAAAATTGGGATTTCGAGTTTCTGCAATAAACCGACCTTTAAAATTATAACTTACAACCCTAAAAACTTGAAATATTTTTTAGAACATTATCTATCACACTTTTACCGAGAAAAAAATACCCAAGTATATAGGGTTGTAAGGTTATCCTTTAAAATATCGTTTTATTGCAGAAAGTCCAAATCCTCCTTTTTTTAGTTCAGTCACTTTATTTCTAAAGGTGCGAATATAACCACGCCTTTATCCCTAATGGGGTAGGCAGAGCGTAAACGACCTAAATAAAGGTCGTTCCGCCACGTCTGACCTCTGACAAAGTTTTGTGGCCTGTTTAAGATAGATTTGTAGGTATATTGCTGTAGTGACAGGTTGTCAGCCTATCGCCTAAATTGCAATATACAGAAACCCTTGGATCCCTCAGCTGGATTTTACAGCATGCCCGGGAGGAAATACAGCTGGCACATTCTATGTTTTTCTCTCACTCCCAATCCAGCATGGAAGTAAAATAGTATCCTATACTATCCCAGAGTTAAACGCAATCAGGTGATTCAGCCTGCAATGTCCTAACCAAACTGGGGAAAAATTCACAAAGTGATACATTCTCAAATATCAACTTTGTGTTTCCCCCCTGGGAATCGAACCCAGGACCTCCGGATCAGGAGTCCATGGTGCTAGCCACTAGACCACGGAGGCAGTTACGCAATTAAATTAACCATAGGTACTAAAATACATAAGGTTGTTAAAGCCTTAATTGGTAACCGTCCGTCGCACCATAAATGACCGAAAGTTAGTTTATCATTGTCGTTAATTTAATGTTATTAAAAGGGTTAAAGTTAGTTCAAGGTCATACTATTAATAAAGTGATTCACCCTGTGTAGTTCAAGGTCATTGTTTATTGTCCTCATCAGACTGAGAACAATGGTAGAATTTTGTACATACATACATATAATCACGCCTATACCCCTAATGGGGTAGGCAGAGCGTAAACGACCTAAACAAAGGTCGGTCCGCCACGTCTGACAAAGTTTGGAGGGTTAATTAATATAGATTTGTAAGTATATTGCTGTAGTGACAGGTTGTCAGCCTATCGCCTAAATTACAATATACTGAAACCCTCGGATCCCTACAATTTCGTAGTTGTAAAAATTACGACATGACAGAAAATTACCGTCATTTTGAGAGAACAGAAAGGGACGCCAATAATTTCAGTCAAGATTTAGTTAAGTCGTGCGCTCTACGAATCGATAGCAATGTCATAAAGTGACCATTATTATAGTGTTCAAGGTCACTGTTTACTATCTTAATCATACTGAGAACAATATCGCACAGTGACAAAGAAGGCTAGGTAGGTGTATCAACTGTGTCTTGTCCTCTGTAAGATTTGAACCCAAGACCTCTTGTTTGAGAAACCTAGGCTCAAACCGCTAGAGAAGAGAGGCAGTAATTGTGATTATTCTGTGTCTACTCTATTTTGAACAGAAAGCAAAGTAAAATACATATGACAGCAAGGAGCAGACTTTTTCATTAGTAAATTGTTTTATTCTCAAGCGAAAAGTAGAAAACACACGTATTTTTACCGCAACGGGTACTCAGTCACAGCAAAAGTAAGGCACAGTAAGACGTATTCACAGAAGAGATCATAACGGACCGTATCTACTACAATTATACCAGTCTCAACAGTGCACTGTTAGACGTGAGCCTCCTCCAAATAAAAGTTTTGCCATACAGAACGCGCTTGGTAGGCATATTGGAAAAAGCAGTATAAAATATAATCTTAGAGAACGGTGCTGCTAGATTCCTTTGATTTATCCCTTAGTAAGAAACTTGTAAAACAATGATAACATACAAGGAATGATTACAAATAAAATATAATTAACTTTAGCGGAGACAACTAACGCTCGTAAATATAAGGCCAACTCAAACATGAGAGCAACATTACTCGTAAGTATGGATTTGACAGGCATGTTGTATTGAAATTACATTTCTGATACGAACTCAAACTCTCTGTCACCCTTGAGAGCTGATTACAAATTCGGCCCTTACCACAGAATATATAATAGTACTACATACAGAATGGACATTCACCTCCCTTCCCCAGTCCGACATACGTCACGGGTATGGCGCGCGCATGTTTCCCAGTGTAACGGAAATAATAAAGTTTTGTGTTCCAAAGATACTGTTTCGTGTACGTATGTCTTTCTACCACAAGATATGACTCCAATAGAAACTTTTTTAGATTCCACAGTGATGAGAGATGGTAAGTAAATTCATACAAAATATTCAACCTAATCTATTCTAACTATTTCAGTTACAGTGAACTACTTTAAAACGTTGGTTTAATCAAGAACCAGATTAATCAAGTGATGATTATGACCGGTATAACAAATTTTGTCAACCCTTATAACACGCACACAAACACATGCCAAGTGCAACATGCCGTCTGTCGATGTGTGACCAAAATTACATGATAGTTATACAAGGTGGCGCAAAAGAAATCACCCTATTGGAAGATGCTCTCATTTTTGCAAATGGCCGCCAATGTCAAATCTGTTTTGACATTTGTGGACTAGACAGATGCAGAATACAAGTGAACAAGCCATGGAGCGATACACTCCCCAAGAACGCGGAAAAATCGTGTCTATTTTTTTGAGTAACAATTCGTCTGTGGTGTTGGCGCAGCGCGAATTCCGTCGCCGATTCCCCGGCCGTCCGACACCGACTGCGCAAACACTGCGACGTTTAGCCACCAACCTTGAAGAGTATGGGACCACACGAGACGTTGCTAAGAGTGGCCGGCCCCGGAGCGCCCGTTCTGCCGAGAATATCGCCGCTGTAGCCGAGGACGTTGAAGTGAGCCCCGAAACATCGACCAGACGACGTGCCACGCAATTGGGCCTCAGCCGGCGGTCCTTGCAGCGAATTTTGGTGCGAGACTTGAAGATGTTTCCTTACAAAGTCCAGACCGTGCATCAGCTGCTGCCTGCCGACCGCCAAACGCGCGTAACCTACGCCCAAGCCATCCTCAATCTCGAGGAAGAATTGGACAATTTTTCGACCAAAATCATCATGAGCGATGAGGCTCATTTCCACCTCAGCGGTTACGTGAATCGGCAAAATTATCGCTTCTGGGGCACCGAGAATCCACGAGTGATGCACGAGGAGCCGTTACACCCGCTCAAAGTGACTGCGTGGTGCGCTGTTCACGCTGGAGGAGTCATCGGGCCATTTTTTTTCGAGAACGCCGCGGGTCAAACGACAACAGTGGACGGTGCGCGCTATAGGGCCATGTTGACCGAATTTTTTCTGCCGCAATTGGACGAATTGGGACTGGAGGACATGTGGTTCCAACAGGACGGGGCAACGGCGCACACTGCACGAGCCACAACCGACATTCTGAAGGCGGCATTTCCGGGTCGCCTAATCTCTCGTTTTGGCGATTTGCACTGGCCGGCCAGATCGCCCGATTTAACGGTCCCGGACTTCTTTTTATGGGGTTTTTTGAAGTCTCGTGTTTACGTCAACAAGCCTGAGACCTTGGAAGCCCTCAAAGACAACATTCGACACGAGTGCGAGAATCTGTCGCCCGAAGTTCTCGCCGAAGTGATGAAAAATGCCATAAAACGAGCCCGTATGGCAATCAATTGTAACGGCGCCCATTTGGCCGATATCATCTTCTCGACTTGACCAGTAAAATTCTAAAGGTGCAAATAAATATAATCAAAAAACAGATTCGAAGTTTTTCATTTAGAAAAAAAATGAGAGCCAAACAACATCGGATGACTTCTTTTGCGCCACCTTGTACTTTGTAAAATATAGCTCGGGTCGTATGACAGCAGGCAGTAAATATCATAACATCACAGGTGCAAAAAAGACTCCCTTAAAACTGTATGTGTTTGACATCTGTCATAGGACCCAAGCTACATTTTACAAACTATAGGAGTGTCCGAGCTGTGCCCTTACTGTCCCATTTTCTCTACTTTGACTCAGGTTCTTACATAACTGATGAGCACTTAGGACATCTCGTGTGATCCCGTCAAGCGTAATACCAAGTAATACCTGGGCATTTTTAAAATACCTAGACCTGTATATGTGTGAATGACCTAACTTTCTTGATAATTTGAACTGGTTATATGTGAATATTATTGTAATCTAGTTGTATGATCGTTGGTCTTTCTATCAGGTCATGGTTCGATTGCCACCAATGATATTACAGCTGAATCGCCCGTTCCGTGCATCAGAGGGCACGTTAAGTTGTCAATCGTGGTGAGTGTATTTTGATAGTGGTCATTACACAAACCAAATAGTACATAAGTAATAAGTACTTCCATGCTGGACTGGGAGTGATAGAAAAACATAGAATGTGCCGGCCGCATCGCCTCCCGGGCATGCTGTAAAAACCAGCTAAAGCTAAGAGATTCGAGGGTTTCATGGGCTATATACAAATCTATCTTAACCAACCCTCAAAACTTGTCAGACGTGGCGGAACGACCTTTGTTTGAGTCGTTGATGCTCTGCCTACCCCATTAGGGATAAAAGGGTGATAGTATGTATGTATGAATAAGTAAAAAAAATAGAAATGTAATTGATTGAATTTAGCGATTCGAATTCCCTCGTTTATCGAAAAAGGAATCCAGAATATACATTACAAGTAGAAATGCAATAACTTGATTATTTCTTTAAGAACCTAGCCATATCAGACTTGTTTCACTTGGAAAGAGGGCGATTCTATGCTATGCTAACCCAGCCTCACAGTGGATCTGCATCTGTCGTCTAATGGTTCGAGCATTTTGCTCTCGATTATGGCGATATTGATTCAATTCCCATAGGTGGAACATGAAGTTCAAATTACAAGTTCAGAAGGCACGTTTAGTTAAGGTATCGGTCTCAGTTCGCTGTGCTAGCGGTCATTACAAAAACCATGACACATCGGTCGTTCATTGACTCGCAATCTCTCTCAATAGAAAAAGAAAGAAAGAAAAAAGAAAGAAAGAAACTTTTTATTTTGCTCCACAACACAATAACAACATGTTACAAAATTAAACTTATCCTAAAATAGAAATTATATTGTGTAATGGGAACAAAAATGGTCTCCACTCGGCATATGTGCAGGAAGCAGAAGCTACCAACAGCGCTTGTGTTCTATCACACGACAGAAATAAAAAACATATCCACAATTATGTCCACTTCCTTAGGGACAAAATGGCCGTACAAAAATAAATAAGTTTCACCCGAAAACCCGGGGCAATTGTATAATACTTACACATGTCGCTGGGATGATCGGCCCATAATCACGGATTTAGAGAAGCCCCGGGATTTGACCAGACGAATTCGGATTTGCGGAATAGTGTCGGTGACACAGATTTAGATTGGAGAAGATAACGCAAATCGACTTTTCTTTGCGTGTATAGTATTTCCAACTCAGTTTTAGAACTAAGGTAAACAAAGTTTCCTGTCTTTTAATCGAACATCTTGTTTTTAAAATAAGTTTTAGCTATTAGACATGACAACATAATGAAGAAAGAGAAAAAATCATAGAACTGCGAGAGAAAAACATAGAATGTGCCAGGTGGTTGGTCTGGTTACAGAACTGTATAGTACTATGGCAATTCGATGTTGGCAACGTCACGACCTAATTAAAATAAATCCTATCCAGATTTTCTATTATGATTATTTACATTAGAACAGAAAGGTTCGGCAATAAAGAGAGACTTGTTAATTAATTAAGTTCAATCGCATTTTGACCGGGTTAAGTTAGAGTGACGCAGAGCGAGAAGCGCAAGATAGGAGCGGATGGCGACGTCTCACGAAGGCCCTCTGTGCTACTGGGGTAACATAGGATAGCAACACACAGCATTCTCGACTCGAAAAGACAGCAATAAAAAAAACTTTATTTCAGGCATTACACCCATAGTTGTTAATGTTACATAAAGTTGCACCTACACAAAAGAACACAAAAAAACAAAACAAAAAACAAGACAAAACAAGCAAGCAAGCAAGTCCTTTATATAATTTTAAATTATGTCAAAATATGTCGCTGCAGTTTTTTTTTTGTAGACTGCTTTTAATCAGAGTGATTTGAAAAGTGTCACCGTTCTACGCAGGGAGTAGCTACACGAATTTGTTTAACAGTGTGAAGAGGTAGCTTGGTCTACTTTAAGCTAACTCTGTGGCAGGTGCCTATTCTTTCATGTCAAACGGTTTTCTTGAAACAATACATTGTATTTTGAGAAATCAATTCGCAAAACCAGGGTCTTTTCTTTTTTCAGGACCGTTTTGGTTTGTGTACATACTACATACATACATATAATCACGCTTTTATCCCTAATGGGGTAGGCAGAGCGCAAACGACCTAAAAAAAGGTTTCGCCACGTCTGACAAAGTTTTGGGGGGACTTACTTAAGATAGATTTGTATATTGCTGTAGTGACAGGCTGTCAGCCTATCGCCTAAATTGCATAATACAGATACCCTCGGATCACTTAGCTGGTGTTAACAATATGCCCGGGAGGCGATGCAGCTGGCACATTCTATGTTTTTCTCCAGCTTCCAGTCCAGCATGGAAGAAATAGCCACTCAAAAGAAACAAATCGTGAATCCACCTTCGCAACACCGTAAATTAACCGACAACACAAACAAAAGAGCAGCGGTCTCTAATTTTGCAAAAAAGATCGTTCAAACAACCGCTTTCGATTTATAGTGGCCTTGATTCGGCGTTGCACACGACTTATCTACTTGAAACCATTCCTATTTTATTTTTAAAAATCTGTTATAGGTATTGTTCTTCTATGCTGGCCTGGGAGCGAAAGAAAAACATAGAATGTGCCAGCTGCATTTCCTCCTGGGCATGCCGTTAAAACCAGCTAGGGGATCCAGGATTTCAGTATATTCTAATTTATGGATGACAACCTGTCACTACAGCAGTATACCTACAAATCTATCTTAAATAACCCTCGCAATTTTGTCAGACGTGGTGGAACGACCTTTGTCTAGGTCGTTTACAGTCTGCCTACCCCATTAAGGATAAGGGCGTGACGTTTGTTAATGTTTATGTGTTATTTGATTTAGCCTACTTAACGACCTTTAAAAAAATTGTGACTAATAAGTTATTAGTCACAATTTTTTTAAAGGTCGTTAAGTAGGCTAAATCAATTGATTTTCTGGAAGAAAAAAGATGCCTCCGAAGCCGAGGGCACGTTAAGCCGTGGGTTTAAAACTCTAGGGTTCATCGAGCCGATCACAACAGGCAGAAAATCACTACTTACGAGTAACCATCCATTATAGGTTGAACGTGGTCGAAAGCGTAGCCCATAGAGTGAAGTCCGAAGGAAAAAAAAATAATGCGTTTGGTCAAGGGGTATCCAAATCAACCCCATGTATGTTCAGCGATTTTTAGTAGTTTAGGAGTTATGTTTTTTTTAGTAATATTCGAAGAAGACTGACCTCAGTGTCTTATTTATTATTTTTTTAAGTAACTTTTTTTTTTGTTGCAAATATTAATTAATTCAAAATATAATTAAAATAACAATTTTTTAAGTAAATAATTTTATTTTCCCTTTAAAAAGATACCTTTTCTAACTTAATTAGTCCTTAGTAATGACATAACAAGAATCTTTCAACTTTCTGAAACAATTTACTAATTAGGTAATTTCCACCCAAGTACTTTTGAAGTCTGTTTTCTACAAATAATACCACATTACCTATGCAACAGTTTTTTTTTGTTATTATGTAATTGTGGAATCTTGCGAAGTTTTTAAAATTATTTAAAGACTATGGGATTACCTTTTTATTTTTTTTATTTCAAGTTGAAAAGTCAGATCGGACTGGCTCGATCGTGAAATTCGAACTTTCGATAAAAAAAAAATTAACATACATTACGGCTAGGAAGCTGCAACTTTTCTGGTTAAAAGTGTAATTGAAGAAGATACTTGCAACAAAAGAAAAAAAAATAGTAACTCAAAAAAATTAAAATAAATAAATAAGCCACTGAGGTGAGTTTTCTTAAAAAAATCATAACTCCAAAATTACTAAAAATCTCTAAACATACATGGGGATGATTTGGATACCCCTTGACCTAACGCATCAAAATTTTTCCTTTAGACGTCACTATTTGGGCGACGCTGTATACTGATGTTCCTTTCTTTTCGTTGATGATAACGATAATGACAGAAAATTACAGGTCTTATTTCAGTGCAGTCATGTTTTTACCGAATCGCCACCACTACCTAATCTGGGAGGCTGTTAGGGGCAAGTAAGTAATTACGGGTTGAAAAACACTTAAATTTGCCGGGTAATGTGTTTTTGCGACACCCTAACGAGCAGAGGTGAAAGGGTGAGAAAATAAACTCTGGGTTTGTTTTACACGTTGTAAGTAATTACAGTATTAGGCAGTAAATATTGCACATAGACCCGTGGGAAAAGCCAGTAACGTTTAATTGGTTGTACATAATGCACCACAATCCAAAATTAGCCTATGTGCAATATACCGGGAGTAAGGGACAGCGTCCCGCAAACTAATAGGGGTTGCTAAGTCAACGAAACTGAACAACTATCACTGGGGAACTCTTTCAGGAGGTGAAAAAATAATTTGACCTTCCCATACAAAATGACCACCTCGTTCAGACAATTTGTATCATCATCATTCGCTTGCCCTTATCCCATTTACTTGGGGTCGGCGCACTACGTTTTGTATGGATAACCAAAAAATTTTTTTTAACTTTCTGAAAAAAAAACACCTGGTAATAGCTGTTTAGTTTTGTTGACTGAGCAACCCCTATCAGTTTGACGCTGTCCCTTACACTCCGTATATTGCCGTTTCACGGCACCGCCTCCGAGGTTCAGTGGTCTGTGATTTAGACTCTCAATCAAAAGGTCGTAGGGCTGATTCCCATAGTGGGACACAAAGTTTTTTTTATTTTATTAGAAATGGGTTTGCTCTTGACTTTAGGCACTAGGTCGGGGATGATCGTGACAGGAGCGAGCTCACCCAGAAGATGCCTGTTATGGCACTGGCAATCTCACGCAACGACGTAACACAGCATGCTGTTTGGCGCCGGACTCCGGTGAGAGAGTGGTTGGGAGCTAGGCGGCTGGATGCTGTTAGACATATACCTACAAATCTATCTTAAATAACTATCTTAAATAACCCTCGAAACTTTGTCAGCCATGGCGGAACGACCTTTGTTTAATTCGTTTACGCTCATTAGGGATAAAGGCGTGATTATGTGTGAGTCTGCTGTTAGACAATGCTCTGTCAACGTTATTGTTAATTTCATAAACTTTTGATCCCTTTTATTTAAAACGTACATACATACATATAATCACGCCTTTATCCCTAATGGGGTAGGCAGAGCGTAAACGACCAAAACAAAGGTCGTTCCGCCACGTCTGACAAAGTTTTGAGGGTTATTTAAGATATATTTGTAGGTATATTGCTGTAGTGACAGGTTGTCAGCCCATTGCCTAAATTGCAATACACTGAATCCCTCGGATCCCTTAGCTGGTTTTTACAGCATACCCGGGAGAAAATGCTGCTGGCACATTCTATGTTTTTCTCTCGCTCCCAGGCCGGCATGGAAGTATTTATAACGTCCTTGTCACAATTTGCACCACCAGCACGGATATCAGAGGTATTATGAAAGAATTCGTTTGTAGCCAACTGACGCGTCGAGGGTTTAAATTAGAGATGGTATGGTAATGGTAGGGATGCGACTTCAAATGACATCTGCGCTTGCGGATACGGATGTTGTAATTTCATTTTTAAAGCAGCGTATTACTGAAAAAAAAAACTTATGAAAGAGTAACATTCGTATGTGAAATAGTGATTATGGAATGCACTGGCGAATATTTTTATTTTGTATGTCTTTCATGTAAGCCTGGGAGCGAGAAAAAAACATAGAATGTACCAGCTGCATTTCCTCCCAGGCATGCTGTAAAATCCAGCTAAGGGATCCAACGTTTTCAGTATATTGCAATTTAGGCGATGGACTGACAACCTGTCACTACAGCAATATACATACAAATATCTACTACTATCTTAAATAACCCTCAAAACTTTGTCAGACGTGGCGGAACGACCTTTGTTTAGGTCCCCCTTTATGGATATATTTAGATATGTATGTATTTTATATCTATTACAATAGTCCTCTATCTCTATCATCATTATCCGGATGCTGATTCAGTTATGCAAACTTATACTGAAGTTCCGGGATTGCGGACGCAGAAATCTACCCCATCCCTAGTATTAGGTAGAAATTATTTCTGCAATGCAAAATATTCCAATTTAGATTGCGAGGCGAACCCGAGGCAGGAAGTAACGCTAAATATGATTGAAGAATGCTTGATATCTGAAGCAGTTCCGGTGTTTTCAGCACAATAAATCAAAACAAACAAACTTATAGTATTTCCAACTCAGTTTTTAAAAAAAAGTAAACAAAGTTTCATGTCTTTTTATTTTAAAGATACATTTCAAAAATAAATGGTACGTGTTTTCAAATTTGTTTAATTACTAAAACTACTATTTCACTATGTCGTCTTCTTAAGATCTTCGATTAAAAGACATGAAACTTTGTTTACCTTAATTCTAGACACTAGGTCAGGAATGACCGTGACAGAGTCGACGATGTAGAGAGCTCACCCCTCTCGTATGTTTCGATGGAAGCTTCTTGCAGACTCCAAAGGTTGATGTTGTCATCTGCAAAAGGAACAAACGTTATTTCACATGACACAAGTCATATGTATGACCAGTATGGCTAACGTGCGCGCCACGAGATCATTTTGTCATCGCATTTTATCGCGCCTTGCGTAGGTACTTCACACTGAATAACGCCTTGCTTTAGAAGTTTGGCACGCACTGTGACAAAATTGTCTGGCCTACTGTAGGCATGATTTTATGAAATCAAAACTTTAAAGAGAACGTTTGGTACAACTTACGCTCGTTTTTCTCAAATTATGTTTATGCCACACAAAGCGACCGTAAATCAAAACTTCGAAATAAGCTCCCAATATTCTCTTACTGGAAATATGTCTGCGAAACGGGCCGTAAAATTAAAATGGCGGCCAGTCGAAGAAAGTATTCCCCAGACGTTTAGACTAGGAGAAAATATGGATATGAGTGAATCACGCACAAACCATGGCTCACGTAATATCGTGCTCTATGTTCCCTACCTGCGCAACCAGAGGACGAACGTGAACGCACGGCAAAGCTGGCAGCCGTGCGGCGACGCGAGCAGCCGCGCGTCCTTTTCGAACTTTTCAAACGATACTAGTCTTTAAAAGTATGTAGACAAAGTTTAATATTAACACTGAAAGTGCTCGTCGCTCCGCTGCCGTCCGCTGCCATTCCGGTTTGAATCGGCCCGGTAATAATATAATATCGCGCGACCTTTTTCCTTGCTCTGGGCAGCTTGCTGAGCAGAGAGGAAACTCTGCTAGTGTTATGGGCACATTTGGGCGTGGAGCGTTACTAAGCGGTATCTTTAATTAGTTGTAGTTAACGAATATTTTATAATTTGTATTTTGGTGTCTATATTACAATAAATAACTATCCATTACATTTCTCTTCATCTAAACGCAGACATTGTTCGTGAACAAATCACTGCAGGGTCCCTTTGCTTTGATGTGGCATTGTGGAGCCCTAATTAAAACAGAGATATAATCAGAAATTCAGGAACAATGGCCGCCAGTCCTTTTGTACTAAAATATGGATCGCTGACATTTGCAGACGAGAGTCTCGATTGAGGGACAGGTATTACAAGTAGCTATTAATAAATAATCATTGAGACATGCATGAGAATATAAAGGGGCAAGAGAAATGTGACTAGTTCCATACAAACTTTACTATTAGATTTGTCGGGCTATGCAGGCTGTTAATTTAATATTGTGGTTAGGAGATGTTTTAGTAACAATCATTTTAACTTTCTCCTACAATATAACCATTTCAATAACTGCCTCCTTGGTCTAAGGGCACAAAATATTTAATAGTACTACATCTTATGGTCAGAGCCATGGGATTACAAACCGGGGGCCTGGGTTCGATTCCCAGGGGGGGAACAATGTTTTCTAAAAAAAGATTCCGTACTTTGGAGAGCACGTGGAGCCGTCGGTCCCGGTCGCTGTCTTTGAGGGTGGTTGTTACTCAAACCATGTCAGAGGCCTAATAGCTGTGCTACTAGGCGGTTTGAAAACTCTGACACCAAGGTTCATCGGGTTGTTCGACACGCGAATCCACTCGCTAAGAAGATGAAGATCATTTCTATCAGATAATTTTGTATGGGAAAGCCAACATTTTTAGTAGAATGTGTTAAATATTTTTTTTATAAAATCCTCTCCCGATACTCAAAACCCTCTGATCCCGAGCTATGACACGCAATTTAATTAACATTTAACAATTAACACTATTAAGACACATATATTTTAAATTGCACACGCCTTATCTGCCTCACTTCTGCACTCTCACTACCATAGGTCAGCTGGAAGAGATTTCTTTTTAGAGATAAGCTGTCCATGTTGTGCTATGTACATGCATGTTTTAATGTTCGTGTCCTCTGTATGATCATTTTATTTATTTTGTTTTATCATGTGTGCAATAAACTGTTAAATAAAGTAATGATATTTCCAGAACATGAAAATCATCGCAAAAGCAAGATAATACAAAATAATCGGCGGAAATTCGAAAAATGTGTTATCAAAGTAAAAAATAACTCAATTAAATTTGAGTCCCGGAAACGGCCTTCGATTTATATACCCGGGAACACATAACGAACGGAAAGGTACAAGTCATCATCTCCCTAGCCTTATCCCGCATCTCACGGGGTCGGCTACCCAATCGGGTATTGTTATAATTATAATCGGGATTGAACGAGAGTACTGTTTGTTTTTTAAAATGTCTTTATTTATAAATAACACTTAATACAGTACATAAAATGAGAAAATAACAAATTATGCCTTATCATAATATAGGAAGTTACTTTATCAGACTAAAGCGCCTACGAAAGTATAATTCATGAGTAATTAATTAATTTTAGAATAAATAATATTTTGATTTCATTTAGAGAATAATAAGGTGAAAGTAGTTTGTAAAATTGTGTTACAATTCTACTTGCAGCTAATGATAATACAAATTATAGGTAAAATACTCAGGGGTAAGACATGAATACAATGTAGTAATTCTAGTTTAACTATATCTACACATACTAGTAAGTTAAAACGTTAATTATTATTGTTATTATTGAAATTTAAATTGTACAATTATTAAAACATCGCAAGAATTAATTGATAAAATACAAAAATATAAATAAGCGGGTAATTTTCTAGTGTATAGAAGGACAGCGGACGGCAAACGCTCGCCAAACCGGTCGGCCTATTCAACCGCTCATAGGCGGCGGGAACAATACATAGTGCTGCGGTAGACGGTACGTACCATATCTATCGATATAGGGCAAATCTTCTTGTTTGGATTTTGCAATATTTGAAATTAAACTATTGTTATGTTGTTTGTTACTATTGTAAAATTTACTAGTTAGCTTAATAATGAACTCACGTATAGTTGGAAATTTTATTTCAATATGCAGTTTTTGAAGGTTGCATAAAAATGGTGTATTAAATGCAATTTTTAGAGCTTTGTTCTGGATTACTTGTAAGCTTTTATAATGACAGTCATGCGCACTACTCCAAACGGGACAAGCATACGTCAAGCAGGGACGAACCAGTGTACTATATATACGTAACTTGGTGGCTGGGCTTAATTTGCTACGTCTATTAAGGATAGGACCGAGAGACCCCAAAGCCTGTGTTCCTTTAGTGACTAATTTGCCAACGTGAGCTGACCAATTGACTTTAGCATCCATCGTGACACCCAAGTAACGGACAGTCTTACTCCAGGAAATAATATGACCAGCAATTTTAAGACGTCTCTTCGGAAGTTTACGACGACGTGTAAACATGATGGCTTCAGTCTTGCTTTCATTTAGCTTCAGCTTCCATTTAGTGAAGTAAGCATGCAGGAGCTCGATCGATAGTTGAAGCCGTCCAACAATAAGGTCTTCATCTTCAGATGACGTAAATGAAGCCGTGTCATCAGCAAAACATGCCAGTTTTGTGTGATTTTGAATAGGTATGTCATTCAGGTAGAGGAGAAAAAGGTATGGTCCTAAAATGGATCCTTGAGGTACCCCGGCTGGGATTGAACGAGAGTACTGGTTTTTACACAGAGCGACTGCCATCTGACCTCCGCAACCCAGAAGGAAAACCAAACCCAATCCTAGATTAGGTCAGTTTTCAAGTCGCCAATGCCTAGCACTGGCCTCTAATATGGCTTAACAACAAATATTTACGGTATTAAACTAAATTAACCAGGACCAACAGCTTAACGTGCCTTCCGAAGCACGGAAAAAGTGCCGAAGAAACGTACATATGAAATTCGAAAACCGAAAAAACACATTGGTGCGTGGTGGGATTCGAACCACGACCTCCCGCTCAGGAGGCAGCGGCCCTATCCACTACACCATCGGGCTCTCAACGGAAAGGAAAGGTACAGGTAATCCCTTTAATAAGATTTATTATACACGTGAAGGTATATATGCGTTGAGGGGAAAATATCCAACGTGGAATGGAGAGAAATATAATATCGTTTCCTTGACAACAGCGGGATAACATTCTTTTTATACTGAGTGTAAGGACAGCGTACCGCAAACTGATAGGGGTTGCTCAGTCAACGACACTGAACAACTTGTACCAGGAAATTATTTCAGGAAGCGAAAAGAAAATAGCTTTTCCATACAAAATGACCACCTCGATAAGACAATTTATATGGAAAAAGCTATCTTTTTTTTTACTTAGGTACAGAAATAATTCCCTGGTGGAAGTTGTTTAGTGTCGTTGACTGAGCAACCCCTATCAGTTTGCGGGGCGGTGTCCCTTACACCGCGTATACCCACATATCTGCTAATGATAATTCCATAAACAGTTTAATGATTTATCTCTACTAACTTCCGTTATGAAGAAGTTTTTTGCGCTTATTTTATGCCATGCTGGACTGGGAGCGAGAAAAAAATTTAATGTCCCAACTGCATTTTCTCTCAGACATGATGTAAAAACCTGCTACGGGATCCGAGGGTTTCTGTATTTTGTAATTTAGGCGATAGGCTGACAACCTGTCACTACAGCAATATACCTACAAATCTATCTTAAATAAACCTCAAAACTTTGTCAGACGTGGCGGAACGACTTTTGTTTAGGTCGTTTACGCTCTGTCTGCCCCATAGGGATAAAGGCGTGATTATATGTATGTATTTTCCCATTTAAATTGGTTCATAGCAATATCAATTCCTCCAACGTCAAACGGCTTAAAATTGGGACCAACGATATAAGTTCCACAACTGTTACTACAAGAGACTGAATTTAATAAATCTTGCGACGAACTTCCAAGTAACTAGGTACGAGTATTAGAGACGTAACACTACTCAAATTGTAAGCTTTTCAAAGTACATAGCGACGTATCATATTCCGGAGACTGTAATTATTTTGAGGCCCTTAAAATGGCGGAGTAAACGGAATATTGGAATGTGCGTTGATTCCCATTGACTCGACAAGAAGTTGCTTACTAAAACGCTAAAACAGTCTACAGCAGAAAAAGGCCTCCAAATTACTCACTAGATTTATATTGTTACTTGGATATTGCAAAGCGGTTACACGCTCCATGATCACGAGTAAAGCCAATAAACCCGTTCAAAATAGTGAACAACCGCGAAAATCTCAAAACTTACACTACATACATAATGCTATCCTTACCATGCTTTAGAACTCCCTTTGTAGCTTTGGGATCCCAAGAGTCGTTCTCGTCACCCACGAGGGGAACTCAAAATAGTTCTTAAATTTGATAGAGGTTTTCTCCAATTTGGTTAGGACAATGCGGGCTGAATCACCTGTTGTATTTAAGGAAAAAGGTTTCGTGATTTATCACGCTTCGATCGCAGCTGTGTATTCGTTGGTTACCCAAACTTTCACTAAGATTTATCGAATTGTACGTTGACTAAAAAACCGTAGATCTCGTGGCCGTACACTCCTACCCGCAACTAACTGGAAGCACGAACGGACACTAAGGTTTATCGGATCGTACGTCGACTAAAAAACGCAGATTTCGTGGCCATACACTCCTACTTGCAACTGACTGGATGCACGAACTGACACTAAGGTTTATCGGATCCTATGTTGACAACATAAACCGCAGATCTCGTGGCCGTACACTCCCTCTCGCAACTGACTGGAAGCACGGAAAGTCAGCGCCACACTTAGTTTGAGCGTCAACTACAATACAGTTAGATTTGATACTATTCATTTCACCGGAGTTGTGTTTGTAGCATGTTATTAGTGAAATAATTTATGGCAATGTCAAGCAGTGTAGTGCTGAGAATAGCTGAATGTTTCTTCTTAGTGATAAACAGACGCTATTAAATGCTAGTTTTAAACGTGATGCGGAATTTTTGTTATTTTCAAATTGTACTAAGTACCTACTGTTTAATTATAATTACCTACTTCTTTTAGTTTTTGTATTTTAATTAATGAATTATTTCATTTGATAATGAACTATATATTAAATACTTTAAAAACTAAATTCATGAATTGTACTTTGTATTGTATTGTATTTATTTATTAGCATTTGTAGCAGCTTTCTTTGCGTAATACATTTTACTACGAATACCTACGCATATTCGTAGCAATCTGCTACGCTTTGCTTTCATGCTGACTTGGGAGCGAGAAAAACATAGAATGTGCCAGCTGCATTTCCTCCCGGGCATGCTGTAAAAACCAGCTAAGGGATCTGAGGGTTTCAGTATATTGCAATTTAGGCGATGGGCTGACAACCTGTCACTACAGCAATATACCTACAAATCTATCTTAAATAACCCTCAAAACGTTGTCAGACGTGACGGAACGACCTTTGTTAAGGCTTTTACGCTCTACCTGCCTCATTAAGGATAAAGGCGTGATTATATGTATGTATGTAATACCGTAGATATTAGTCGTTAAGCCATGTCAGAGGCCAGTGCTAAGCATTGAAAACTCTGACCTAATCTAGGATCTGGTTTCCCTTCTGGTTTGCAGAGGTCAGATGGCAGTCGCTCCGTGTAAAAACTAGTACCTCGTTCAATCACCTAGATTAGGTAGTCGACCACGTGAGACACGGGATAACGCTAGGGAGATGATGAGGTTTCAATACAAAATTCCAAATGAACCTAAACGAAATCTAACACTGACAAACTCAACCACAAAACAGAGAACAGCATTAGAAATAAAATGAACGCGTAGCTATTGGGACGTCATCGTAAAACGTTTGACCCGAATCCACTATAATAATGCCCATTGTTTCCGAATTACTATTGCAAAATTACGCCTTTATCCTTAATGGGGTAAGCAAAGCGTCAAAGTAGTAAACAAAAATCTTACCGCCACCTTTGCCAAGTTCTAAATCTATAGTAATATGTATCGTTGTAGTGACAGGTTGTCGTTGATGGGCATCTGGGATTTCCACCATGCCCGGGTAGAGAAGTAGCTGGCATATTCTATGTTTTTTACCAATCCCAGTTGATAATGGGAGATAATAGGATAAAATAAACTACGAGTTGCAATTGGCGTCGTCACCGTAAAACGTTTGACCCGAATCCTCTACCATAATGCCCCACTGCTTCTGAATTGCTATTGGACTATTTGGACTGCTTTAACACCCGCTATGAAACTGACTTGCTATACAGGGTATATTTTTCTGAACAGACAAACGACGGTAATGCGGTGTGGCATTAGGTATTGTAGAGGATTCGGGTCAAACGTTTTATGATGACAACACTAATTGTTTCTAGTTTGGTTTAGACAATGCATGCCGAAACATATAAAGTCAAGAGAAATTCACCTTGTTCCATGCTGGCCTGGGAGCGAGAGAAGAACATATAATGTACCAGCTGCATTTCCTCCCGGGCATTCTGTAAAAATCTGTTAAGGGATCCGAGGGTTTCAGTATATTGTAATTTACGCGATGGGCTGACAACCTGTCACTTAGCAATATACCTTCAAATCTATCTTATATAACCCTCTAAGCTTTGTCAGACGTGGCGAAACGACCTTTGTTTAGGTCGTTTACGCTCTGCCTACCCCATTGGGGATAAAGGCGTGACTATATGTATGTATGTAGAAATACATCCTGTATAGTGAGTCAGTTTCATAGCCAGAGTTAAAGCAGTCCAAATAGTCCAATAGCAATTCGGAAGCAGTGTGGCATTATTGTAGAGGATTCGGGTCAAACGTTTTATGGTGATAACACCAATTGCTTGTTTTTATTCAATTTTTTTTCTGTTCGTTCTTAAGGGGTAGTCATAGCATCAACGAACTCACAATAGGACCTTTTCGCCACATCTAACTTGGTCAGATGGACGTTTTAGACAGAACTGTGTATTGCCATGTTTGCTATAGTGATAGGTTGTCAGCCTTTCGTCTGTTTGTCTGTTCAGAAAAATATACCCTGTATAGCAAGTCAGTTTCATAGCGGGTGTTAAAGCAGTCCAAATAGTCAAATAGCAATTCAGAAGCAGTGGGGCATTATGGTAGAGGATTCGGGTCAAGCGTTCACCCCTCCAAGACAACCGTGTATCGTTGGTATAACGAATTTAGGCGCGGTCGACCAACCTTGGGGGATGAAGAAAGAAGCGGTCGCCCTTTGACGGCTATTACGGAAAAAACCTGCTAGCAGTGAAAAATTTAATCCAAGATAATAGGCGAATTACATATCATGTCATCATGTCATCGTGAGCTATCTGTCGAGAGCAGACGTGTTGTAATTTTTAATCCAAATTTATTTTAATATTCGTCTAAAAAATTTGTGATTGGTGGATTTGTGTAAGATTCAATTCCTTGTTACTCATACGGGACTTATATGTGACAACTCCGCCCACTGGGTGGTCCTGGAAAAGGATAAATATATCTTCGAGTGCACCGAGTGGATTTGAACTAGCGTCGTCTGCGTTGGAAGCAAGCGAGTTGCCGCTGAGCTGCCGAGCCACGCATCGGAGCAGTGAAATAACCGGTCTCCGTCGAGCGAACGTAGCGCACACTTGCTACGCGCCCGCTACGCGTGTGACGTTGGCATACGCCGTTTGCTACGCTGCTACGCGCATGTTTATGTTGCTGCTTGCGGTATAGTTTTGCGCGCGGCTGATTACGCGCGGATGCTACAGATTCTACGTGAACGCTACTGGTTTAATATTTTATATTTGTAAAAATTTTGAAGAATAGAAGTAAGCACAATATGGCTGCAAGTTGTGCTGGCTGTACTAATGAGATTGATTTGAAAAGACCTATAATTTGTAGTAAATGTGAGCATGCTTATTGCTTGGCTTGTGCAAATATTTCCGAGCATAGAGAGCAATGGAAATGCCCCATTTGTATTTGCAAGCAGCTTAAAAAGGATAATACCAACACCCCAGTGAGAGTTCGTGATACTAATTTGAACGATACACTTTCCATTGAGAATGTTGGAACTAAGCGAGGAACTCAGACAAATATTCAAAACTCGCCACCCGAAAACTCTTATCTCGACGACACAATTCATTCGCTTGCGTTTCGTGAAGTAATACGAGAGGAATTCGAAAAATTATCTGATTCAATCAGCGAAAAAATAGCACAACGGTTTGAGGTGGTAATAAAAAACAACTTATCTGAATTGATCAATAAAATGACCACTTTAGAAACCAGATTAAAAGCTCTTGAAGAGTCTAAAATATGTAACAATATGTCAGAGAACGACGTCGAGCAAAAGTCCAGAGCCCCTAAGTCGGTTACACTACCCTCGACCTCGACATCAACAAATGGTAAATCAGATGAACCTACGGCAATTCACGTTCCTACAACAGAAATAGCAAAGGTAACTAACAACAGGTCATTTGATACAACATTAAAACGCTCATTTATTAACACCCAGCCCCAGGCAACAGTAGATAAGGAAAAAAACAACTTAGTGCATGATACCACCAATAATAGCACCAACCGTGAAAATATTCCGACAGTTGAAGTTGACCTGACACGTAACGAGACAGCATGGACTAAAGTTGAGCGCAAACATCTTCGTATTACTCGAGGTAACGCCATTTCAAGCGCGTCACAGCTAGAGGCATCTGCGAGAACTCGTTACCTGCATCTGTATTACGTAAAGACTGGTACGAAAGATGAGCAAATCCGAAACTATTTGAATTCTATATGTGGATCCAGTAACGTGATATCTGTGGAATCTCTGAAAGCTAGAGGCAATTATGCATCATTTAAACTTGGAATAACGCATGATTCATTCGAAAAAGCTATGATGCCTGAGAACTGGCCTCAGGGCATATGTATTAAGCCGTGGTCACAGCCCTTTCGTAAAACAAAATAATAATAGGGTAACCAAGCGATCAAATAAAAATACGTTTAAATTGGGAACCTACTATCAGAATGTTCGCTGGCTAAAGACTAAGCTCCTGAAATTCAGAACCAACTTGGCATTATTGGATGGAGTTGATCTAGTTGCCATAACAGAAACAAACTTGGACAACTCTATTCACGACGCTGAAGTATGTGGCTCCGGAGAGTGGTCATTGCTAAGAAGAGATCGAGCAGCTCGCGAAGGTGGAGGAGTTTTCTTGGCATACCGTTCGCCGATTCACCTGGAACGTATGTCATGCTACGAGACAGCGCACTGTGAGGACCTTTGGGCCAGGTTTTTAGTGAATGAACATTATATTTATATTAATGTCGTTTACATGCCACCTACAATTAATGAAGAACTTTACTTTGAGTGGTTTAATAGTGTGGAACAATTATGCACAAAAATTCCAAGTGAAAGGATCATTATATTAGGAGATCTTAATTTGTACAGTGCCAGTGATAACGTAAATAGATATTTTCATTGTTTTATCAATATTTGTAATTTTGAACAGTACAATAACGTTAATAATACAAATGATAGGCTATTAGATGTGGTGCTGACAAGTACGGAGATGGCTGGCGCGGTACATTTACGGGAGGCTACTGCCCACGAATTAATCACCAAAATTGACCCACACCATCCTCCGTTAATAGTGAATTTTGAGTACTCATTTAGGAGCGAGAAATCAAAGACGGATCCAGCAAACGTAAATAGCCAGTTAGACTGGAACTTTGCAAAGGGAGATTTTTGCCAGCTCTATGCTTCGCTCCAAAATATTGATTGGAACTGTCTTTATAAACTTAAAGATTCGGATGTAGCAGTGCAATTTTTTACTGAAACGCTCTATAATATATTTGACCATTTTATCCCAAAGAAATTGCGGAAAAAAGGTTTGTGTCGAATATATCCCGTATATTATACAGAAAATATTATCAGGAACATAGAGTTGAAGGTTAATTATCATCGAATGTGGAAAATTACTGGTGATACAACATTCTACGACAGTTTTTCAGAAATTCGTAGTATAATTAAAACGGATATATGTGCTGCATATACCAGCTATGTGCGCAATATTTCTGCTCGAATATTGTCGGATCCGAAGCAATTCTGGTCATTTGTAAGCTCTTTGCGGAGTAAAAGTGGTATTGAGGTCAAAGTTACTCGAGGTGGAAATGAATATCGTGGTGTAGAAACGGCTAAAGCATTCGCAGAGCACTTTAGCTCGGTCTTCTTAAGTGAAGAACCCCTCTTACACTGGGAAAGTGCTGACACCAGTGCGAACTCCCATTCACGGCATGTGAATATACACCGCTTTGCAGAAGCTGACGTTGCTGCCTCTATTATGAAGCTTAAAGCTGACACATCTCCCGGGCCAGATGGAATACCAGCCTTTGTAATAAAGGGGTGTATGGAGTTTTTGCAAAAGCCTATAACTTTTATATTTAATTTAGTGTTGGAAACGGGTTTGTATCCTAAGCCTTGGAAGAAGTCTCGTGTCACACCAATTCCAAAAACGGGATCTAAGACGGCAGTGGAGGAGTACCGCCCAATAGCAATATTGAGTGCGCTAGCCAAGACCTTCGAGAGCACGTTACATTCCTATATATTACCACAATGTACTCCATATATTACTGAAGCGCAACACGGATTTCTTCCAAAACGCTCCGTCTCATCCAACCTTGTACATCTAGTGGACTTTATATCTACTCAATTAGAAGAGAATAACCAAGTCGATGTTATTTACCTGGACTTCCAGAAAGCGTTCGATAGGGTGGATAATGACGTCTTATTATTTAAGTTGGGATTAATGGGTTTCTCATCAAAGTTACTAAAACTATTCGCTAGTTACTTGTCAGAAAGAGAACAATATGTCAAATACGGCTCATTTGTCTCAAGTCCTTATCGAACGCGTTCTGGAATCAGCCAAGGATCGAATCTCGGGCCGTTGCTATTTGTTCTGTTAATTAACGATCTCGCGGAAGTCGTACAGGATTCGTTAGTTTTGCTCTTCGCAGATGATGTCAAGCTGGTCAAAGCAGTAAAAATATCTGGGGACTCGGTAGCTCTGCAAAATGATTTGCAACGGGTGTACCAGTGGAGCTTGGATAACAAGCTTTACTTTAACCCCGCTAAATGTGAGATGATTACGTTTACGCGCTCTCTCACCCCTCTGTTATTTACGTATCAATTAGGCGGAGCTCCAGTGATACGAGTGGAGCAAGTCCGCGACCTTGGTATCTTATTTGATGGGAAGCTGACGTTCCGAGCCCACGCAGAGTTAGTTGCAGTGACAGCTTATCGCCGGCTTGGATTTGTCTTGCGTAATGCTTCTCATATGTCAGACCAAGCGGTTCGTGTACTCTACGTATCACTGGTCCGTAGTATTCTAGAAAATAATTCGGTGGTTTGGCAACCACATGAGAGTAAATACGCTCTAATCGTCGAGCGAGTTCAAAAACAGTTCCTACGGCACTTATATAAAAGGCGCTACGGATACTATCCATTCTTGTACCCAACACTGTTTCTTCAGGGGCAACTCGGCTTTGACTCACTCCACTTCGAAGATATTTAGCTCTTGCGAAGTTTGTTTTAGGTGTAGTTAACGGTAGAGTGGACAGCTCGTACCTACTACAGCGCTTATTGCGTTTGTCGGTGCCCGACATTAATCGCGGCGGCGTCACGTTACGCCCGCGCCCGAGAGTATTTCTGGCGGAACCACCTTCGCGCACTCGCAGACGCCCGTGCTGCGAGCTATCGCGCTCCTCAACTCCGTTCTTCAAACAGCACCACATTGTGATTTATTTACGAGCTCGTTAGCATGCCTCAAGAATGAATGTAAGAAGAATTTTGAAAGAATGATGCCTGTAAGCACTATTCCTATTTAAGCAATAATATACGTATACTAGTGGTTGCGTAGTGCGCGGGCTGCTAAAGCAGCCCGCGGTCGTTGTGCCTGCGGTGTTTTGTTGGGTGGCGCAAGTCTTTAATTATAATTTCATTCGGGCACTTTCTAATTTATTTTGTATGGCGGCCATCTTGAAAAATTTCGAAATCTACAAATCCACCTAATATCCAAGGTCAGTAACCCAAGAAAGCCCCAAATGTCAATTTTGAGTCCAATCAGAGCAAGTTTTGTTTTTATCAGCCTCCATCTTGAAAATTCTCAAAATCCAAAAATCAACAAAAATCTATGATCAGCTACCTCAAAAACTTCTTGCCTGCGATTACAAGCCTGATCGGAGCAAAATAAGTGTTTGCCGCCATCTTGAATCCGCCATTTTGTTTTATTATAACTTGTCAAAATTGCTAAAGCAGCCCGCGTACACCGGTCCAGGTAGGGTGCGGGGTGCGCGGGCAGCTAAAGCAGCCCGCGTGCCGGTTGCCAGGTAGGGCGCAGGGTGCGCGGGCAGCTAAAGCACCCCGCGAGCCTGTGTACAGGTAGGGCGCGGGGTGCGCGGGCAGCTAAAGCAGCCCGCGTGCCGTTTTCCAGGTCAGGGTGCGGCGTGCGCGGGCAGCTAAAGCAGCCCACGTGCCGGTGTCCTGGTAGGGTGCGGGGTGCGCGGGCAGCTAAAGCACCCCGCGAGCCTGTGTCCAGGTAGAGCACGGGATGCGCGGGCAGCTAAAGCAGCCCGCGTGCCGTTGTCTAGGTAGAGCGCGGGGTGCGCGGGCAGCTAAAGCAGCCCGCGTGCCGTTGTCCAGATGTGACTTTTATATGGCGGCCATCTTGAGAATTCACGTAGTCATAAAAAAAACTTCAGATCTATAATCAGCGACCCCAAAAACCCCCAGATACCGATTTTAAGCCGGATCAGAGAAACATGACACCCGGCCACAATTTTGGATCCGCCATTTTTAATTTTTGACAAACTCAATTTTTGTCCTCATACATACTTACCATATTTCCAAAGAAACTACCAACCTACCTACACTAAATTCCGCGATACAATGAAATACATGATTTACCTACAAAATTTTGTATGGCAGCCATCTTGAAAAATGGTACAGTCGCAAAACAAACCATCAAAATATAATTATTGACCTCGACAACCACCAGATATCGATTTTGAGCCGGATCGGAGCAACTTGACAACCGGCCGCCATCTTGGATCCGCCATATTGGATTTTTGACAAACACAATTTTTTGTCCTAATACATACCTACCATTTTTCCATAGAAACTACCAACCTACCTGCAAAAAATACCGCGATACAATAAAATACATGATTTACCTGTTATATTTTGTAGGGCGGCCATCTTTAAAAATGGCAGAGTCACAAAACAAACCACCAATATAAAATAATTGACCTCGGAAACCCCCAGATATCAATTTTGAGCCGAATCGGAGCAAATTGACTCCCGGCCGCCATTTTGAATCCGCCATATTGGATTTTGACATTTACCAAAACATGCCTACCCCAGAGAGGAACAATACAAAGTATAGCAACCCCCCACCTCGGGGACACCGTTTTCGCGCCAGAGCCAAAAAAATCTCCCCATACAAAATACCCTTGTATGGCGGCCATCTTGAAAAATGAAAAAATCAAAAAACGAACCTAAAATATCAAATAAGCTCCCCGAGGACTACCTGCATGCAAAACTTCATCTCGATCAGAGCAACTTTTTTTTCGGCCGTCATTTTGGATCCGCCATCTTGGATTTTCGTTACCACTGGCCCTTGACCCCCACCGCCCTCTATGACATTTGGTCGAACACCCCCCGTCTATCTCTAACAGTTTCCGAGATATTCAACTTTTTATTTTGTATGGCAGCCATCTTGTTTTTCGCCATTTTGGTTTTTTTTAATGAAATATTAAAACTGCCAAGGGTGTGCTCCAAAGTTAGTTTGAGAACCACCCGCCTACCTCTTATAGTTTAGCCAGGACGTAGGGTCACTCTATGATGAGGAGCAGTTTTCCAAGATTTCGGAATTTTCCCATACTCACCAAAACCATCTCCACACTTTTCCCATACACGACTTTCACCCCCCGACCCTCCTTCTGGGAGAACAATTATGTCAGTCAGTGAGTCAGTGGGTTTCCAGCTATATATATATAAACTAGTGGTTGCGTAGTGCGCGGGCTGCTAAAGCAGCCCGCGGTCGTTGTGCCTGCGGTGTTTTGTTGGGCGGCGCATGTTTTTTTTTATTTTGTACTGTTCTAAATTTATTCTGTTTGTATGGCAGCCATCTTGAAAATTTTCGAAATCTACAAATCAACCTAATATCAAAGGTCAGTAACCCAAGAAAACCCCAAAAGTCAATTTTGAGTGCAATCAGAGCAACTTTTGTTTTTAACAGCCGCCATCTTAAAAATTCTCAATATCCAAAAATCAGCAAAATCTATGATCAGTAACCCATAAAACCCGTAAGTTACGATTTCTAGCCAGATCGCAGCAAGATTAGCGCTAGCCGCCATCTTGAATCCGCCATTTTGTTTTTTATGACATGTCAAAATAGCTGGTGAGGTGTGTGGTGCGCGGGCAGCTAAAGCAGCCCGCGTGCCGGTGTCCAGGTAAGGTGCGGCGTGCGCGGGCAGCTAAAGCAGCCCGCGTGCCGGTGTGCGGGTAGGGTGCGGGGTGCGCGGGCAGCTAAAGCAGCCCGCGTGCCGGTGTGCCGGTGGGATGCGGGGTGCGCGGGCAGCTAAAGCAGCCCACGAGCCGGTGTGCGGATGGGGTGCGGGGTGCGCTGGCAGCTAAAGCAGCCCGCGTGCCGGAGTGCAGGTGAGGTGCGTGGTGCGCGGGCAGCTAAAGCAGCCCGCGAGCCGGATGTGACTTTCGTATGGCGGCCATCTTGAAAATGCACAAAGTCACAAAAAAAACTTCAGATCTGTAATCAGCGACCCCGACAACCACCAGATATCGATTTTCAGCCGGATCAGAGAAACTTGACACCCAGCCGCCATCTTCGATCCGCCATATTGGATTTTTGACAAACACAATTTTTTGTCCTAATACAAACCTACCGTATTTCCAAAGAAACTACCAACCTACCTGCATTAAATTCCGCGATGCAATGAAATACATGATTTACCAACAAAATTTGGTATGGCGGCCATCTTGAAAAATTTCAAAATAACAAAACAAACCTCAAAAATAAAAACACTGACCCCGGAAACCCCCAGATATCGATTTTGAGCCGGATCGGAGCAAATTTACTCCCGGCCGCCATCTTGAATCCGCCATATTGGATTTTGACATTTACCAAAAGTTGCCTACCCCAGAGAGGAACAATACAAAGTATGGCGACCCCCCACCTCGGGGACACCATTTCCGCGCCAGAGCCAAAAAAAGCTCCCCATACAAATTACCCTTGTATGGCGGCCATCTTGAAAAATGAAAAATTCAAAAAACGAACCTAAAATATCAAATAAGCTCCCTGAAGACTACCCGCATGCAAAATTTCATCCCGATCAGAGCAACTTTTATTTCGGCCGCCATTTTGATTCCGCCATTTTGAATTTTGACATATTCCAAAAGTTGCCTACCCCGGAGTAGAACAATACATAGTATTGCGACCCCCCACCTCGGGGACACCGTTTCCACGCCAGAGCCAAAAAAAGCTCCCCATACAAAATACCCTTGTATGGCGGCCATCTTGAAAAATGAAAAAAACAAAAAACAAACAATAAATATCAAATAAGCTCCCCGAGGATCACCCGCATGCAAAATTTCATCCCGATCAGAGCAACTTTTTTTTCAGCCGCCATTTTGGATCCGCCATCTTGGATTTTCATGACTACCAGCACTTGACCTCCACCGCCCTCTCTGACATTTGGTCGAACACCCCCACTCTATCTCTAAACGTTTCCGAGATATTCAACTTTTTATTTTGTATGGCAGCCATCTTGTTTTCCGCCATTTTGGATTTTTTACACAAAAATCTGAAATTGCCCAGGGTGTGCTCCAAAATTAGTTTGAGAACCACCCCCCTTCCTCTTTTAGTTTAGCCAGGCCGCAGGGTCACTCCATGATGAGGAGCAATTTTCCAAGATTTCGGAATTTTCCCATACTCACCAAAACCACCTCCACACTTTTCCCATACACGACTTTCACCCCCCGACCCTCCTTCTGGGAGAACAATTATGTCAGTCAGTGAGTGAGTGAGTGAGTGGGTTTCCAGCTATATATAACTGTAACTAGTGGTTGCGTAGTGCGCGGGCTGCTAAAGCAGCCCGCGGTCGTTGTGCCTGCGGTGTTTTGTTGGGCGGCGCAAGTGTTTAATTTTATATTGTTATAGCCTAAACATTTTATTTTTGTAGGGCGGCCATTTTGAAAAATCACAAATTTTCAAAAGCAATTACAAACCTGAACTCAGAAACCCAAAAAACCCACATTTGTCAATTTTGAGTCCAATCAGAGCAAGTCTTGTTTTTAACAGCCGCCATCTTGAAAATTCTCAAAATCCAAAAATCAAACAAAAATCCCCCCCTAAAACCCGTAAGTTACGATTTCTAGTCAGATCGGAGCATGATTAGTTTTAGCCGCCATCTTAAATCCGCCTTTTGTTTTTCTATAACATGTCAAAATAGCTGATGAGGTAAGTTGTGCGCGGGCAGCTAAAGCAGCCCGCGAGCCGGTATGCGGGTGGTGTGCGGGGTGCGTGGGCAGTTAAAGCAGCCCGCGTGCCGGTGTCCTGGTAGGGTGCGGAGTGCGCGGGCAGCTAAAGCAGCCCGCGTGCCTTTGTTAAAGTAGGGCGCGGGGTGCGCGGGCAGCTAAAGCAGCCCGCGTGCCGGTATCCTGGTAGGGTGCGAGGTGCGCGGGCAGCTAAAGCAGCCCGCGTGCCGATGTCCAGGTAGTGTGCGGGTTGCGCGGGCAGCTAAAGCAGCCCGCGTGCCGGATGTGACTTTTATTTGGCGGCCATCTTTAAAATTCACGCAGTCACAAAAAAATAATCATGTTAATAATCAGTAACCCTGATATCCCCCAGATATAGATTTTGACCCGGATCAGAGCAACTTGTCACCCGGCCGCCATTTTTAAAATATAAAAAAAAAAAAAACCAAATACATACCTACCATATTTCCAAAGAAACTACCAACCGACCTGCAATTAATCCCGCAATACAATGAAATACATGATTCACCTACAAAATTTTGTATGGCGGCCATCTTGATTAATAGCAGAATTTAAATCATTGACCCCAAAACCCCCTGATATCGATTTTGAGATGGATCGGAGCAATTTTACTACCAGCCGCCATCTTGAATCCGCCATAATGGATTTTCGACACGCACAAAATTTTGTCCTTATACATACCTACCATAATTCCAAAGCATCTATCAATCGACCTGCAATAAATTCCGCGATGCAATGAAATACATGATTTACCTACAAAATTTTGTATGGCGGCCATCTTGAAAATTCACGGAGTCACAAAAAAAGATCAAATCTGTAATCCACGAACCCAAAAACCCCCAGATATCGATTTTCAGCCCGATCAGAGCAACTTGACACCCGGCCGTCATCTTGGATCCGCCATATTGGATTTTTGTCAAAATTAATTGAATGTCCTATTACATACCTACCATATCTCCAAGCAAACTACTAACCAACCTGCGATAAATTTCGCGATACAATGAAATACAAAATTAACAAACAAAAATTTTGTATGGCGGCCATCTTGAAAAATGGCAGAGTCACAAAACAAACCTCAAAAATAAACACATTGACCCCGGAAACCTCCAGATATCGATTTTGAGCCGGATCGGAGCAAATTGACTCCCGGCCGCCATCTTGAATCCGCCATATTGTATTTTTGACGAACACAATTTTTTGTCCTTATACATACTTACCATATTTCCAAAGAAACTACCGACCTACCTGCAATAAATACCGCGATACAATGAAATACATGATTTACCTGTAACATTTTGTAGGGCGGCCATCTTTAAAAATGGCAGAGTCACAAAAGAAACCATCAAAATAAAATCATTGACCCCGAAAACACCCAGATATCGATTTTGAGCCGGATCGGAGCAAATTGACTCCCGGCCGCCATCTTGAATCGGCCATATTGGATTTTGACATATGCCAAAAATTGCATACCCCGGAGAGGAACAATACAAAGTATGGCGACCCCCCACCTCGAGGACACCGTTTCCGCGTCAGAGCCAAAAAAAGCTCCCCATACAAAAAACCCTTGTATGGCGGCCATCTTGAAAAATGAAAAAAACAAAAAACAAACAATAAATATGAAATAAGCTCCCCGAGGACCATCCGCATGCAAAATTTCATCCCGATCAGAGCAACTTTTTTTTCGGCCGCCATTTTGGATCCGCCATCTTGGATTTTCATGACTACCAGCACTTGACCCCCACCGCCCTCTATGACATTTGGTCGAACACCCCCACTCTATCTCTAACCGTTTCCGAGATATTCAACTTTTTATTTTGTATGGCAGCCATCTTGTTTTCCGCCATTTTGGATTTTTTTCACCAAAAACTGAAATTGCCCAGGGTGTGCTCCAATATTAGTTTGAGAACCATCCCTCTACCTCTAATAGTTTGGCCAGGCCGTAGGGTCTCTCCATGATGAGGAGCAGTTTTCCAAGATTTCGGAATTTTCCCATACTCACCAAATACACCTCCACACTTTTCCCATACATCACTTTCACCCCCCGACCCTCCTTCTGGGAGAACAATTCTGTCAGTGAGTCAGTCAGTCAGTCAGTGGGTCTACAGCTTTATATATTATAACTAGTGGTTGCGTAGTGCGCGGGCTGCTAAAGCAGCCCGCGGTGTTTTGTTGAGCTCTTATTTGTTTGGCGGCGCAAGTTTTTAATTTTATATTGTTCTGGCCTAAACAATTTTTTTTTGTATGGCGGGCATCTTGAAAATACTTGAAATCTAAAAATCAACTTAATATTTGAGGTCAGTATCCCAAAGAACCCTCAGATGTCAATTTTGAGTCCAATCAGAGCAAGTTTTGTATTTAACAGCCGCCATCTTGAAAATTCTCAAAATCCAAAAATCAGCAAAATCTATAATCCGCAACCCATAAAACCCATAAGTTACGATTTCTAGCCAGATCGGAGCATTTTGTTTTTCTATGATATGTCAAAATTGCTGGTGAGGTGGGTGGTGAGCGGGCAGTTAAAGCAGCGCGTGCCGGTTTCCAGTTAGGGTGTGGCGTGCGCGGGCAGCTAAAGCAGCCCGCGTGCCGTTTTCCAGTTCAGGGTGCGGCGTGCGCGGGCAGCTAAAGCAGCCCACGTGCCGGTGTCCTGGTAGGGTGCGGGGTGCGCGGGCAGCTACAGCAGCCCGCGTGCCGATATGCCAGTGAGGGGCAGGTTGCGCGGGCAGCTAAAGCGGCCCGCGTGCCGTTGTCCAGGTAGAGTGCGGGGTGCGCGGGCAGCTAAAGCAGCCCGCGTGCCTTTGTCCAGGTGACGTGTGTGGTGCGCGGGCAGCTAAAGTAGCCCGCGTGCCGGATGTGACTTTTATATTGCGGCGCAAGTCTTTAATTATAATTTGATTCGGGCCCTTTCAATTTGATGTTGTATGGCGGCCATCTTGAAAAATCACAAATAGTCAAAAAAAAATTTCAAACCTGAAATCAGAAACCCTAAACACCCCCAGATGTCAATTTTGAGTCCAATCAGAGCAAGTTGTGTTTTTATCAGCCGCCATCTTGAAAACTGTCAAAATCCAAAATCTAACCAAACTCTATGATAAGCTACCCCAAAAACCCCTTGTCTACGTTTTCAAGCCAGATCGAAGCAAGATAAATTTCAGCAGCATCTTAAATCCACCATTTTGTTTTTATAATAGCATGTCAGAATTGCTGGTGGGGTGAGTTGTGCGCGGGCAGCTAAAGCAGCCCGCGTGGCGATATGCCAGTGAGGTGCAGGGTGCGCGGGCAGCTAAAGCAGCCCGCGAGCCGGATGTGACTTTTGTATGGCGGCCATCTTAAAAATTCACGGAGTCACAAAAAAAACTATAGATCTATAATCAGCGACCCCGACAACCACCAGATATCGATTTTCAGCCGGATCAGAGCAACTTGACACCCGGCCGCCATCTTGGATCCGCCATATTGTAATTTTGACGAACACAATTTTTTGTCCTAATACATACCTACCATATTTCCAAAAAAACTACCAACCTACCTGCATTAAATTCCGCGATGCAATGAAATACATGATTTACCTACAAAATTTGGTATGGCGGCCATCTTGAAAATGGCAAAAACACAAAACAAACCTCAAAAATAAAAACACTGACCCCGGAAACCCCCAGATATCGATTTTGAGCCGGATCGGAGCAAATTGCCTCCCGGCCGCCATTTTGATTCCAAAATTTTGAATTTTGACATATACCAAAAGTTGCCTACCCCGGAGTAGAACAATACATAGTATGGCGACCCCCCACCTCGGGGACACCGTTTCCACGCCAGAGCCAAAAAAAGCTCCCCATACAAAATACCCTTGTATGGCGGCCATCTTGAAAAATGAAAAAAACGAAAAACAAACAATAAATATCAAATAAGCTCCCCGAGGACCACCCGCATGCAAAATTTCATCCCGATCAGAGCAACTTTTTTTTCAGCCGCCATTTTGGATCCGCCATCTTGGATTTTCATGACTACCAGCACTTGACCCCCACCGCCCTCTATGACATTTGGTCGAACACCCCCCCACTATCTGTAACCGTTTCCGAGATAATCAACTTTTTATTTTGTATGGCAGCCATCTTGTTTTCCGCCATTTTGGATTTTTTACACAAAAATCTGAAATTGCCCAGGGTGTGGTCCAAAATTAGTTTGAGAACCACCCCCCTTCCTCTTTTAGTTTAGCCAGGCCGCAGGGTCACTCCATGATGAAGAGCAATTTTCCAAGATTTCGGAATTTTCCCATACTCACCAAAACCACCTCCACACTTTTCTTATACACGACTTTCACCCCCCGACCCTCCTTCTGGGAGAACAATTATGTCAGTCAGTGAGTGAGTGAGTGAGTGGGTTTCCAGCTATATATATAGTAACTAGTGGTTGCGTAGTGCGCGGGCTGCTAAAGCAGCCCGCGGTCGTTGTGCCTAAGTTGTTTTGTTGGGCGGCGCAAATCTTTAAAATTATATTTGAATTCGCGCCCTTTCAATTTAATATTGTATGGCGGCCATCTTGACAATTTTTGTAATCTACAAAAAAACCTAATATCTAAAGTCAGTATTTCAAAAAACCCTCAGATGTAAATTTTGAGTCAAATCTGAGCAAGTTTTGTTTTTATCAGCCGCCGTCTTGAAAATTCTCGAAATCCAAAAATCAACCAAAATCTATGATCAGCTTTCAAGCCAGATCGGAGCAAGATTAGTGTTAGCAGCCATTTTGATTTTTATAACATGTCAAATTGCTGGTGAGGTGCGAGGTGCGCGGGCAGCTAAAGCAGCCCGCGGTCGTTGTGCCTACGGTGTTTTGGTCGGCGGCGTAAGTTTTTAATTTAATATAGTTCTGGCCTAAACAAATTTATTTTGTATGGCAGCCATCTTGAAAATGCTTGAAAACTAAAAATCAACTTAATATTCGAGGTCAGTATCCCAAAAAACCCTCAGATGTCAATTTTAAGATTAATCTGATCAAGTTGTTTGCTATCAGCCGCAATCTTGAAAATTCTCGAAATCCAAAAATGAACCAAAATCTATAATCAGCTACCCCCAAAACGCCCTGTCTACGATTTCAAGCCAGATCGTAGCAAGATTAGTATTAGCCGCCATTTTGTTTTTCGTTACATGTCAAATTGCTGATGAGGTAAGTAGTGCGCGGGCAGCTAAAGCAGCCCGCGTGCCGGTATGCAGGTAGGGTGCGGGGTGCGAGCAGCCCGCGTTCTGGTGTCCAGGTAGGGTGCGGGGTGCGCGGGCAGCTAAAGCAGCCCGCTTTCCGGTGTCCAGGTAGGGCGCAGGGTGCACGAGCAGCTAAAGCAGCCCGCGTTCCGGTGTCCAGGTAGGAAGCGTGGTGCGCGGGCAGCTAAAGCAGCCCGCAGGCCGGTGTCCTGGTAGGGTGCGGGGTAGCAGCCCGCGTGCCGGTGTCCAGGTAGGGCGCGGGGTGCGCGGGCAGCTAAAATTGTCCAAATACATACCTACCATATTTCCAAAGATACTACCAACCGACCTGCAATTAATCCCGCGATACAATAGAATACATTATTCACCTACAAAATTTTTAATGGCGGCCATCTTGATTAATGGCAGTCACAAAAAAACCATCGAAATTAAATCATTGACCCCCAAAACCCCCATATATAGATTTTCAGCCGGATCAGAGCAACTTGACACCCGGCCGCCATCTTGGAACCGCCATATTAGATTTTTGACAAACAAAATTTTTTGTCCTAATACATACCTACCATATTTCCAAAGAAACTACCAACCTACCTGCAATCAATTCCGCGATTAAATCAAATACATAATTCACCTACAAAATTTTGTATGGCAGCCATCTTGTAAAATAGCAAAATCACAAAAAGAACCATAAAAATAAAAACACTGACCCCTAAAACCCCCAGATATCGATTTTCAGCCGTATCAGAGCAACTTGACAAACGGCCGCCATCTTGGATCCGCCATATTGGATTTTTGACAAACACATGTTTTTGTCCTAATACATACCTACCACATTTCGAAGGAAACTACCAACGTACCTGCAATAAATTCCGCGATACAATGAAATACATGATTTACCTACAAAATGTTGTATAGCGGCCATCTTTAAAAATGGCAGTCACAAAAAAAAACCATCGAAATAAAATCACTGACCCCAAAATCCCCTAGATATCGATTTTGAGCCGGATCGGAGCAAATTGACTCCCGGCCGCCATCTTGAATCCGCCATATTGAATTTTGACATTTGCCAAAAGTTGCCTACCCCGGAGAGGAACAATACAAAGTATGGCGACACCGTTTCCGCGCAAGAGCCAAAAAAATCGCCCCATACAAAATACCCTTGTATGGCGGCCATCTTGAAAAATTACGAATAGTCAAAAACAATCTCAAACCTGAAATCAGAAACCCTAAACACCCCCAGATGTCAATTTTGAGTTCAATCAGAGCAAGTTGTGTTTTTATCAGCCGCCATCTTGAAAACTGTCAAAATCCAAAATCTAACCAAACTCTATGATAAGCTACCCCAAAAACCACTTGTCTACGATTTCAAGCCAGATCGGAGCAAGATTAGTGTTAGCCGCCATTTTGTTTTTTATAACATGTGAAATTGCTGGTCAGGTGTCCTGGTAAGGTGCGGGGTGCGCGGCCAGCTAAAGCAGCCCGCGTGCCGATATGCCAGTGAGGTGAGGTGCCGGATGTGACTTTTGTATGGCAGCCATCTTGAAAATTCACGAAGTCACAAATAAACTTCAGATCTACAATCAGCGACCCCGACAACCCCCAGATATCGATTTTCAGCCGGATCAGAGCAAATTGACACCCGGCCGCCATCTTGGTTCCGCCATATTGGATTTTGATTAACACAATTTTTTGTCTCATACATACCTACTATATATCCAAGAAAACTACCAACTTACCTGCACTAAATTCCGCGATACAATGAAGTTCATGATTTACCTACAAAATTTTGTATGGCGGCCATCTTGAAAAATGGCAGTCACAAAACAGACCATCAAAATAAAATCAGTGACCCCGAAAACCGCCAGATATCGATTTTGAGCCGGATCGGAGCAAATTGACTCCCGGCCGCCATCTTGAATCCGCCATATTGTATTTTGCCATTTACGAAAACATGCCTACCTCAGATAGGAACAATACAAAGTATGGCGACCCCCCACCTCGGGGACACCGTTTCCGCGCCAGAGCCAAAAAAAGCTCCCCATACAAAATACCCTTGTATGGCGGCCATCTTGAAAAATGAAAAATTCAAAAAACAAACCTAAAATATCAAATAAGCTCCCCAAGGACCACCCGCTTGCAAAATTTCATCCCGATCAGAGCAACTTTTTTTTCGGCCGCCATTTTGGATCCGCCATCTTGGATTTTCATGACTACCAGCACTTGACCCCCACCGCCCTCTATGACATTTGGTCGAACACCCCCACTCTATCTCTAACAGTTTTCGAGATATTCAACTTTTTATTTTGTATGGCAGCCATCTTGTTTTCCGCCATTTTGGAATTTTTTCACCAAAATCTGAAATTGCCAAGGGTGTGCTCCTGGTTTAGTTTGAGAACCATCCCCCTACCTCTTATAGTTTAGCCAGGCCGCAGGGTCACTCCATGATGAGGAAATATTTTCCAAGATTTCGGAATTTTCCCATACTCACCAAAACTACCTCCACACTTTTCCCATACACGACTTTCACCCCCCGACCCTCCTTCTGGGAGAACAATTATGTCAGTCAGTGAGTGAGTGAGTGAGTGGGTTTCCAGCTATATATATAGTAACTAGTGGTTGCGTAGTGCGCGGGCTGCTAAAGCAGCCCGCGGTCGTTGTGCCTGCGGTGTTTTGTTGGGCGGCGCAAGTGTTTAATAAAATTAAAATAATTCTGACCTTAACATGTTCTTTTTGTATGGCGGCCATCCTAAAAAATCAAAATATTTCAAAATTAATCTCAAACCAGATATCAGAAACCCAAGAAACCCCCAAATGTCAATTTTGAGTCAAATCAGAGCATAACTTGTTTTTAACAGCCGCCATCTTGAAATTCTCGAATTCCAAAAAATAAACCAAAACTCTATGATCAGCCACCCCAAAAACCCATAAGCTACGGTTTTTAGCCAGATCGGAGCATGATTAGTTATAGCCGCCATCTTGAAACCACCATTTTGCTTTTTTTTATTTAAAATTTCAAAATTGCTGGTGAGGTGCGGGATGCGCGGGCAGGTTAAGCAGCCCGCGAGCCGGTGTGCGAGTGGGGTGCGGGGTGCGCGGGCAACTAAAGCAGCCCGCATTTCGGTGTCCAGGTAGGGTGCAGGGTGTGCGGGCAGCTAAAGCAGCCCGCGAGCCGGTGTGCGGGTGGGGTGCGAGGTGCGCGGGCAGCTAAAGCAGCCCGCGAGCCGGTGTGCGGGTGGGGTGCGAGGTGCGCGGGCAGCTAAAGCAGCCCGCGAGCCGGTGTGCGGGTGGGGTGCGGGGTGCGCGGGCAGCTAAAGCAGCCCGCGAGCCGGTGTGCGGGTGGGGTGCGAGGTGCGCGGGCAGCTAAAGCAGCCCGCGAGCCGGTGTGCGGGTGGGGTGCGGGGTGCGCGGGCAGCTAAAGCAGCCCGCGAGCCGGTGTGCGGGTGGGGTGCGGGGTGCGCGGGCAGCGAAAGCATCCCGTGTGCCGCATGTGACTTTTGTACGGCGGCCATCTTAAAATCCACGAAGTCACTAAAAAAACTTTAGATCTATAATCAGCCACCCCGACAACCACCAGATATCGATTTTCAGCCGGATCAGAGCAACTTGACACCCAGCCGCCATCTTGGATCCGCCATATTGTATTTTTAAGGAACAATTTTTTGTCCTAATACATACCTACCATATTTCCAAAGAAACTATCAACCTACCTGCAATCAATTCCGCGATAAAATCAAATACATAATTCAACTACAAAATTTTGTATGGCGGCCATCTTGAAAAATGGCCAAATCACAAAAAAACCAGAAAAATAAAAACACTGACCCCGAAAACCCCTAGATATCGATTTTCAGCCGGATCAGAGCAACTTGACACCCGGCCGCCATCTTGGATCCGCCATATTGTATTTTTGACGAACATAATTTTTGTCCTAATACATACCTACCATATTTCCAAGGACACTAAGAACCTACCTGCAATAAATACCGCGATACAATGAAATACATGATTTACCTACAAAATTTTGTATGGCGGCCATCTTGGAAAATTGCGAAATCACAAAACAAACCATAAAAATAAAAACCCTGACCCCGAAAACCCCCAGATATCGATTTTGAGTCGGATCGGAGCAAATTGCCTTCCGGCCGCCATTTTGATTCCGCCATTTTGAGTTTTGACATTTACCAAAACATGCTTACCCCGGAGAAGAACAATACATAGTATGGCGACCCCCCACCTCGGGGACACCGTTTCCGCGCCAGAGCCAAAAAAAGCTCCCCATACAAAATAACCTTGTATGGCGGCCATCTTGAAAAATGGAAAATTCAAAAAACAATTGAGAAATATCAAATAAGCTCCCCGAGGACCACCCGCATGCAAAATTTCATCCCGATCAGAGCAACTTTTTTTTCGGCCGCCATTTTGGATCCGCCATCTTGGATTTTCGTGACCACTGGCACTTGACCCCCACCGCCCTCTATGACATTTGGTCGAACACCCCCCCTCTATCTCCAACCGTTTCAGAGATATTCAACTTTTTATTTTGTATGGCAGCCATCTTGTTTTCCGCCATTTTGGATTTTTTTCACCAAAAACTAAAACTGCCCAGGGTGTGCTCCAAAATTAGTTTGAGAACCACCCCCCTACCTCTAATAGTTTAGCCAAGCCGCAGGGTCACTCCATGATGAGGAGCAGTTTTCCAAGATTTCGGAATTTTCCCATACTCACCGAAACCACCTCCACACTTTTCTTATACACGACTTTCACCCCCCGACCCTCCTTCTGGGAGAACAATTATGTCAGTCAGTGAGTGAGTGAGTGAGTGAGTGGGTTTCCAGCTATATATATAGTAACTAGTGGTTGCGTAGTGCGCGGGCTGCTAAAGCAGCCCGCGGTCGTTGTGCCTGCGGTGTTTTGTTGGGCGGCGCAAGTCTTTAATTATAATTTGATTCGGGCCCTTTCAATTTGATTTTGTATGGCGGCCATCTTGAAAAATCACAAATAGTCAAAAACAATCTCAAACCTGAAATCAGAAATCAAAAACACCCCCAGATGTCAATTTTGAGTCCAATCACAGCAAGTTTTGTTTTTATCAGCCGCCATCTTGAAAATTCTCAATATCCAAAAATCAACCAAAAATTTCTGATGTGCTACCCCTTAAACCCGTAAGTTACGATTTCTAGTCAGATCGGAGCAAGATAAGTTTTAGCCGCCATCTTAAATTCGCCATTTTGTTTTTCTATGTATGGTGGGTGGTGCGCGAGCAGCTTAAGCAGCCCGCGTGCCGGTGTGCAGGTGAGGTGCGTGGTGCGCGGGCAGCTAAAGCAGCCCGCGTGCCGGTGTCCAGGTATGGCGCGGGGTGCGCGGGCAGCTAAAGCAGCCCGCGTGCCGGTGTGCAGATGAGGTGCGTGGTACATGGGCAGCTAAAGCAGCCCGCGTGCCGGTGTGCAGATGAGGTGCGTGGTGCGCGGGCAGCTAAAGCAGCCCGCGTTCCGGTGTCCAGGTAGGGCGCGGGGTGCGCGGGCAGCTAAAGCAGCCCGCGTGCCGGTGTCCTGGTAGGGTGCGGGGTGCGCGGGCAGCTAAAGCAGCCCGCGTGCCGGTGTCCAGGTAGGGCGCGGGGTGCGCGGGCAGCTAAAGCAGCCCGCGTGCCGGTGTCCAGGTGACGTGTGTGGTGCGCGGGCAACTAAAGCAGCCCGCGTGCCGGATGTGACATTTATATGGCGGCCATCTTGAAAATTCACGTAGTCATAAAAAAAAACTTCAGATCTATAATCAGCGACCCCAAAAACCCCCAGATACCGAATTTAAGCCGGATGACAACATGACTCCTGACCACCATCTCCGCCATATTGTATTTTTGACAAACTTAATTTAATGTTCTATTACATACCTACCATATCTCCAAACAAACTACTAACCCACCAGCAATAAATTTCGCGATACAATTAAATACATAATTCACCTACAAAATTTTGTATGGCGGCCATCTTGAAAAATGGTACAGTCACAAAACAAACCTCAAAAATAAAAACACTGACCCCGGAAACCCCCAGATATCGATTTTGAGCCGGATCGGAGCAAATTGACTTCCGGCCGCCATCTTGTATCCGCCATATTGATTTTTAAACGAACACAATTTTTTGTCCTCATACATACCTACCGTATTTCCAAAGAAACTACCAACCTACCTGCAATCAATTCTGCGATACAATGAAATGATTTATCTACAAAATTTTGTATGGCGGCCATCTTGAAAAATGGTAGAGTCACAAAACAAACCACCAAAATAAAAACACTGACCCCGGAAACCCCCAGATATCGATTTTGAGCCAGATCGGAGCAAATTGACTCCCGGCCGCCATCTTGAATCCGCCATATTGGATTTTGACAATTACCAAAACATGCCTACCCCAAAGAGGAACAATACAAAGTATGACGACCCCCCACCTCGGGGACACCGTTTCCGCGCCAGAGCCAAAAAAAGCTCCCCATACAAAATACCCTTGTATGGCGGCCATCTTAAAAAATGAAAAATTCAAAAAACTAACTTAAAATATCAAATGAGCTCCCCAAGGACTACCCGCATGCCAAATTTCATCCCGATCAGAGCATTTTTTTTTTCGGCCGCCATTTTGGATCCGCCATCTTGGATTTTCGTGACCACTGGCACTTGACCCCCACCGCCCTCTATGACATTTGGTCGAACACCCCCCATCTATCTCTAACAGTTTCCGAGATATTCAACTTTTTATTTTGTATGGCAGCCATCTTGTTTTCCGCCATTTTCGATTTTTTACACAAAAATCTGAAATTGCCCAAGGTGTGCTCCAAAATTAGTTTGAGAACCACCCCCCTTTCTCTTATAGTTTAGCCAGGCCGCAGGGTCACTCCATGATGAGGAGCAGTTTTCCAAGAATTCGGAATTTTCCCATACTCACCAAAACCACCTCCACACTTTTCCCATACACTACTTTCACCCCCCGACCCTCCTTCTGGGAGAACAATTATGTCAGTCAGTGAGTCAGTGGGTTTCCAGCTATATATATATAAACTAGTGGTTGCGTAGTGCGCGGGCTGCTAAAGCAGCCCGCGGTCGTTGTGCCTGCGGTGTTTTGTTGGGCGGCGCAAGTCTTTAATTATAATTTATTCGGGCCCTTTCAATTTGATTTTATATGGCGGCCATCTTGAAAAATCACAAATAGTTAAAAACAATCTCAAACCTGAAATCAGAAACCAAAAACACCCCCAGATGTCAATTTTGATTCCAATCACAGCAAGTTTTGTTTTTATCAGCCGCCACCTTGAAATTTCTCAAAGTCCAAAAATCAACCAAAAATTTCTGATGTGCTACCCCTAAAACCCGTAAGTTACGATTTCTAGCCAGATCGGAGCAAGATAAGTTTTAGCCGCCATCTTAAATTCGCCATTTTGTTTTTCTATGACATATCAAAATTGCTGGTGAGGTGGGTGGTGCGCGGGCAGCTAAAGCAGCCCGCGAGCCGGTGTGCGGGTGGGGTGCGAGGTGCGCGGGCAGCTAAAGCAGCCCGCGAGCCGGTGTGCGGGTGGGGTGCGAGGTGCGCGGGCAGCTAAAGCAGCCCGCGAGCCGGTGTGCAGGTGGGGTGCGGGGTGCGCGGGCAGCTAAAGCAGCCCGCGAGCCGGTGTGCAGGAGGGGTGCGGGGTGCGCGGGCAGCGAAAGCATCCCGCGTGCCGCATGTGACTTTTGTATGGCGGCCATCTTGAAATCCACGAAGTCACCAAAAAAACTTTAGATCTATAATCAGCCACCCCGACAACCACCAGATATCGATTTTCAACCGGATCAGAGCCACTTGACACCCGGCCGCCATCTTTGATCCGCCATATTGTATTTTTAACGAACACATTTTTTTGTCCTAATACATACCTACCATATTTCCAAAGAAACTATCAACCTACCTGCAATCAATTCCGCGATAAAATCAAATACATAATTCACCTACAAAATTTTGTATGGCGGCCATCTTGAAAAATGGCCAAATCACAAAACAAACCAGAAAAATAAAAACACTGACCCCGAAAACCCCTAGATATCGATTTTGAGCCGGATCAGAGCAACTTGACACCCGGCCGCCATCTTGGATCCGCCATATTGGATTTTTGACAAACACAATTTTTTGTCCTTATACAAACCTACCGTATTTCCAAAGAAACTACCAACCTACCTGCATTAAATTCCGCGATGCAATGAAATACATGATTTACCTACAAAATTTGGTATGGCGGCCATCTTGAAAAAGTGCAAAATCACAAAACAAACCTAAAAAATAAAAACACTGACCCCGGAAACCCCCATATATCGATTTTGAGCCGGATCGGAGCAAATTCACTCCCGGCCGCCATCTTGAATCCGCCATATTGGATTTTGACATTTACCAAAAATTGCCTACCCCGAAGAGGAACAGTACAAAGTATGGCGACCCCCCACCTCGGGGACACCGTTTCCGCGCCAGAGCCAAAAAAAGCTCCCAATACAAAATACCCTTGTATGGCGGCCGTCTTGAAAAATGAAAAATTCAAAAAACGAACCTAAAATATCAAATAAGCTCCCTGAGGACTACCCGCATGCAAAATTTCATCCCGATCAGAGCAACTTTTATTTCGGCCGCCATTTTGATTCCGCCATTTTGAATTTTGACATATACCGAAAGTTGCCTACCCCGTAGTAGAACAATACATAGTATGACGACCCCCCACCTCGGGGACACCGTTTCCATGCCAGAGCCAAAAAAAGCTCCCCATACAAAATACCCTTGTAGGGCGGCCATCTTGAAAAATTAAAAAAATAAAAAACAAACAATAAATATCAAATAAGCTCCCCGAGGACCACCCGCATGCAAAATTTCATCCCGATCCGAGCAACTTTTTTTTCGGCCGCCATTTTGGATCCGCCATCTTGGATTTTCGTGCCCACCGGCACTTGACCCCCACCGCCCTCTATGACATTTGGTCGAACACCCCCCCTCTATCTCTAACCGTTTCCGAGATATTCAACTTTTTATTTTGTATGGCGGCCATCTTGTTTTCAGCCATTTTGGATTTTTTTCACCAAAATCTGAAATTGCCCAGGATGTGCTCCAAAATTAGTTTGAGAACCACCCCCATTCCTCTTTTGGTTTAGCCAGGCCGCAGGGTCACTCCATGATGAAGAGCAGTTTTTCAAGATTTCGGAATTTTCCCATACTCACCAAAAACACCTCCACACTTTTCCCATACATCACTTTCACCCACCGAACCTCCTTCTGGGAGAACAATTATGTCAGTCAGTGAGTGAGTGAGTGAGTGGGTTTCCAGCTATATATATATTAACTAGTGGTTGCGTAGTGCGCGGGCTGCTAAAGCAGCCCGCGGTCGTTGTGCCTGCGGTGTTTTGTTGGGCGGCGCAATTTTTTAATTTTATATTGTTCTGGCCTAAACATGTTTTTTTTGTATGGCGGCCATCTTGAGAATACTTGAAATCTAAAAATCAACTTAATAATCGAGGTCAGTATCCCAAATAACCCTAAGATGTCAATTTTGAGTCCAATCAGAGCAAGTTCTGTTTTTAAAAGCCGCCATCTTGAAAATTCCCAATATCCAAAAATCAGCAAAATCTTTGATCAGTAACCCACAAAACCCGTTAGTTACGATTTCTAGCCAGATCGCAGCAAGATTAGTTTTAGCCGCCATCTTGAATCCGCCATTTTGTTTTTTTATGACATATCAAAAAAGCTGGTGAGGTGTGTGGTGCGCGGGCAGCTAAAGCAGCCCGCGTGCCAGTTCCCAGGTAGGGTGCGGCGGGCGCGGGCAGCTAAAGCAGCCCGCGTGCCGGTGTGCAGGTAGGGTGCGGGGTGCGCGGGCAGCTAAAGCAGCCCGCGTGCCGGTACCCAGGTAGGGCACGGGGTGCGCGGGCAGCTAAAGCAGCCCGCGTTCCGGTGTCCAGGTAGGGCGCAGGGTGCGCGGGCAGCTAAAGCAGCCCGCGTGCCGGTGTCCTGGTAGGGTGCGGGGTGCGCGGGCAGCTAAAGCAGCCCGCGTGCCGGTGTCCAGGTAGGGTGTGGGGTGCGCGGGCATCTAAAGCAACCCGCGTGCCGGTGTCCAGGTAGGGCGCGGAGTGCGCGGGCAGCTAAAGCAGCCCGCGTGCCGGATGTGACTTTTGTTTGGCGGCCATCTTTAAAATTCACGCAGTCACAAAAAAATAATCATGTTTATAATCAGTAACCCTGATATCCCCCAGATATCGATTTTGACCCGGATCAGAGCAACTTGACACCCGGCCGCCATTTTTAAAATATAAAGAAAGAATTAGTCCAAATACATACCTACCATATTTCCAAAGAAACTACCAACCGACCTGCAATTAATCCCGCGATACAATGAAATACATGATTCACCTACAAAATTTTGTATGGCGGCCATCTTGAAAATTTACACAGTCACAAAAAATACTTCAGATCTATAATCAGCGACCCCGACAACTCCCAGATATCGATTTTCAGCCGTATCAGAGCAACTTGACTTCCGGCCGCCATCTTGGTTCCGCCATTTTAAATTTTTGACAAACACAATTTTTTGTCCTAATACAAACCTACCGTATTTCCAAAGAAACTACCAACCTACCTGCATTAAATTCCGCGATACAATGAAATACATGATTTACCTACAAAATTTTGTATGGCGGCCATCTTGAAAAATGGTAGATTCACAAAACAAACCACCAAAATAAAATCATTGACCCCGAAAACCCCCAGATATCGATTTTGAGCCGGATCGGAGCAAATTGACTCCCGGCCGCCATCTTGAATCCGCCATATTGGATTTTGACATTACCTAAAACATGCCTACCCCGGAGAGGAACAATACAAAGTATGGCGGCCCCCCACCTCAGGGACACCGTTTCCGCGTCAGAGCCAAAAAAAGCTCCCCATACAAAATACCCTTGTATGGCGGCCATCTTTAAAAATGGCATAATCAAAAAACAAACCAAAAATATCAAATAAGCTCCCAGAGGACCACCCGCTTGCAAAATTTCATCCCGATCCGAGCAACTTTTTTTTCGGCCGCCATTTTGGATCCGCCATCTTGCATTTTCGTGACCACCGGCACTTGACCCCCACCGTCCTCTATGACATTTGGTCGAACACCCCCCCTCTATCTCTAACCGTTTCCGAGATATTCAACTTTATATTTTGTATGGCGGCCATCTTGTTTTCCGCCATTTTGGATTTTTTTCACCAAAATCTGAAATTGCCCAGGGTGTGCTCCAAAATTAGTTTGAGATCCACCCCCCTACCTCTTATAGTTTAGCCAGGCCGCAGGGTCACTCCATGATGAGGAGCAGTTTTCCAAGATTTCGGAATTTTCCCATACTCACCAAAACCATCTCCACACTTTTTCCATACACGACTTTCACCCCCCGACCCTCCTTCTGGGAGAACAATTATGTCAGTCAGTGAGTGAGTGAGTGAGTGAGTGGGTTTCCAGCTATATATATAGTAACTAGTGGTTGCGTAGTGCGCGGGCTGCTAAAGCACCCCGCGGTCGTTGTGCCTGCGGTGTTTTGTTGGGCGGCGCAAGTATTTAATTTAATTTAATATAGTTCTGCCCTAAACAAATTTATTTTATATGGCAGCCATCTTGAAATACTTGAAATCTAAAAGTCAACTTAATATTTGAGGTCAGTATTCCAAAAAACCCTCAGATGTCAATTTTGAGTCCAATCTGAGCAAGTATTTTTTCTATCAGCCGCCATCTTGAAAATTCTCGAAATCCTAAAATCAACCTAAATCTATGATCAGCTACCCTAAAAATTGCTTGTCTACGATTTCAAGCCAAATCGAGGCAAGATTAGTGTTAGCCGCCATTTTGTTTTTATAACATGTCAAATTGCTGGTGAGGTGCGGGGTGCGCGGGCAGCTAAAGAAGCCCACGTGCCGGTGTGCAGGTGAGGTACGTGGTGCGCGGGCAGCTAAAGCAGCCCGCGTGCCGGTGTGCAGGTGAGGTACGTGGTGCGCGAGCAGCTAAAGCAGCCCGCGTGCCGGTGTCCAGGTAGGACGCGGGTGCGCGGGCAGCTAAAGCAGCCCGCGTGCCGGTGTCCACGTAGGGCGCGGGTGCGCCGGCAGCTAAAGCAGCCCGCGTGCCGGTGTCCAGGTAGGGCGCGGGAGCGCAGGCAGTTAAAGCAGCCCAGGTGCCTGTGTCCTGGTAGGGTGCGGGGTGCGCGGGCAGCTAAAGCAGCCCGCGTGCCTGTGTCCTGGTAGGGTGCGGGGTGCGCGGGCAGCTAAAGCAGCCCGCGTGCCGAATGTGACTTTTGTATGGCGGCCATCTTGAAAATTCACGCAGTCACAAAAAATAATCATATCTTTAATCAGTTACCCCGATATCCCCCAGATATCGATTTTGATCCGGATCAGAGCAACTTGACACCCGGCCGCCATTTTTAATAAATGAAAAAAAAAATTGTCCAAATACATGCCCACCATATTTCCAAAGAAACTACTTACCAACCGACCTGCAATAAATCCCGAGTTACAATGAAATACATGATTCACCTACAAAATTTTGTATGGCGGCCATCTTGAAAAATGGTACAGTCACAAAACAAACCTCAAAAATAAAAACACTGACCCCGGAAACCCCCAGATATCGATTTTGAGCCGGATCGGAGAAAATTGACTTCCGGCCGCCATCTTGTATCCGCCATATTGATTTTTAAAAGAACACAATTTTTTGTCCTCATACATACCTACCGTATTTCCAAAGAAACTACCAACCTACCTGCAATCAATTCCGCGATACAACGAAATACATGATTTACCTACAAAATTTTGTATGGCGGCCATCTTGAAAAATGGTAGAGTCACATAATAAACCACCAAAATAAAATCATTGGCCCCGGAAACCCCCAGATATCGATTTTGAGCAGGATCGGAGCAAATTGACTCCCGGCCGCCATCTTGAATCCGCCATATTGGATTTTGACATTTACCAAAACATGCCTACCCCGGAGAGGAACAATACAAAATATGGCGACCCCCCACCTCGGGGACACCGTTTCCGCGCCAGAGCCAAAATAAACTCCCCATACAAAATACCCTTGTATGGCGGCCATCTTGAAAAATGGAAAAATCAAAAAACAAACCAAAATTATCAGAACAGCTCCCAGAGGACCACCCGCATGCAAAATTTCATCCCGATCCGAGCAACTTTTTTTTCGGCCGCCATTTTGGATCCGCCATCTTGGATTTTCGTGACCACCGGCACTTGACCCCCACCGCCCTCTATGACATTTGGTCCAACACCCCCCCTCTATCTCTAACCGTTTGCGAGATATTCAACTTTTTATTTTGTATGGCGGCCATCTTGTTTTCCGCTATTTTGGATTTTTTTCACCAAAATCTGAAATTGCCTAGGGTGTGCTCCAAAATTAGTTTGAGAACCACCCCCCTACCTCTTATAGTTTAGCCAGGCCGCAGGATCACTCCATGATGAGGAGCAGTTTTCCAAGATTTCGGAATTTTCCCATACTCACCAATACCACCTCCACACTTTTCCCATACACGACTTTTACCCCCCGACCCTCCTTCTGGGAGAACAATTATGTCAGTCAGTGAGTGAGTGAGTGAGTGGGTTTCCAGCTATATATATAGTAACTAGTGGTTGCGTAGTGCGCGGGCTGCTAAAGCAGCCCGCGGTCGTTGTGCCTGCGGTGTTTTGTTAGGCGGTGCAAGTTTTTTAATTATATATTGTTCTGACCTAAACATGTTCTTTTTGTATAGCGGCCATCTTGAAAATACTTGAAATCTAAAAATCAACTAAATATTTGAGGTCAGTAACCCAAGAAACCCCCAAATGTCAATTTTGAGTCCAATCAGAGCAAGTTTTGTATTTAACAGCCGCCATCTTGAAAATTCTCAAAATCCAAAAATCAGCAAAATCTATGATCAGCATCCCATAAAACCCGTAAGTTACGATTTCTAGCCAGATCGGAGCAAGATTAGTTTTTGCCGCCATTTTAAATACGCCATTTTGTTTTTCTATGATATGTCAAAATTGCTGGTGAGGTGGGTGGTGGTGGGCGGGCAGTTAAAGCAGCGCGTGCTGGTTTCCAGTTAGGGTGTATCGTGCACGGGCAGCTAAAGCAGCCCGCGTGCCGGTGTCCTGGTAGGGTGCGGGGTGCGCGGGCAGCTAAAGCAGCCCGCGTGCCGGTGTCCTGGTAGGGTGCGAGGTGCGCGGGCAGCTAAAGCAGCCCGCGTGCCGGTGTGCAGGTGAGGGGCAGGGTGCGCGGGCAGCTAAAGCAGCCCGCGTGCCGGTGTCCTGGTAGGGTGCGGGGTGCGCGGGCAGCTAAAGCAGCCCGCGTGCCGGTGTCCTGGTAGGGTGCGAGGTGCGCGGGCAGCTAAAGCAGCCCGCGTGCCGGTGTGCAGGTGAGGGGCAGGGTGCGCGGGCAGCTAAAGCAGCCCGCGTGCCGGTGTCCAGGTGACGTGTGTGGTGCGCGGGCAGCTAAAGCAGCCCGCGTGCCGGATGTGACTTTTATATGGCGGCCATCTTGAAAATTCACATAGTCATAAAAAAAATTCAGATCTATAATCAGCGACCCCAAAAACCCCCAGATACCGATTTTAAGCCGGATCAGAGAAACATGACAACCAGCCGCAATTTTTGATCCATACATACATACATATAATCACGCCTTTATCCCTAATGGGGTAGGCAGAGCGTAAATGACCCAAACAAAGGTCTTTCCGCCACGTCTGACAAAGTTTTGAGGGTTATTTAAGATAGATGTAAGTATATTGCTGTAGTGACAGGTTGTCAGCCTATCGCCTAAATTACAATATACTGAAACCCTCAGATCCCTTAGCTGGTTTTTACAGCATGCCCGGGAGGAAATGCAGCTGGCACATTCTATGTTTTTCTCTCGCTCCCAGGCCAGCATGGAAGAAATTTTGGATCCGCCATTTTTAATTTTTGACAAACTCAATTTTTTGTCCTCATACATACCTACCATATTTCCAAAGAAACTAAGAACCTACCTACACAAAATTCCGCGATACAATGAAATACATGATTAACCTACAAAATTTTGTGTGGCAGCCATCTTGAAAAATGGTACAGTCGCAAAACAAACCATCAATATATAATTATTGACCCCGACAACCACCAGATATCGATTTTGAGCCGGATCGGAGCAACTTGACAACTGGCCGCCATCTTGGAGCCGCCATATTGGTTTTTAAACGAACACAATTTTTTGTCCTCATACATACCTAACGTATTTCCAAAGAAACTACCAACCTACCTGCATTAAATTCCGCGATGCAATGAAATACATGATTTACCTACAGGTATGGCGGCCATCTTGAAAAATGGCAAAATCACAAAACAAACCTCAAAAATAAAAACACTGACCCCGGAAACCCCCAGATATCGATTTTGAGCCGGATCGGAGCAAATTTACTCCCGGCCGCCATCTTGAATCCGCCATATTGGATTTTGACATTTACCAAAAATTGCCTACCCCGGAGAGGAACAATACAAAGTATGGCGACCCCCCACCTCGGGGACTCTGTTTCCGCGCCAGAGCCAAAAAAAGCTCCCCATACAAAATACCCTTGTATGGCGGCCATCTTGAAAAATTAAAAATTCAAAAAACTAACTTAAAATATCAAATAAGCTCCCTGAGGACTACCCGCATGCAAAATTTTATCCCGATCAGAGCAACTTTTATTTCGGCCGCCATTTTGATTCCGCCATTTTGAATTTTGACATCTACCAAAAGTTGCCTACCCCGGAGTAGAAAAATACATAGTATGACGACCCCCCCCCTCGGGGACACCGTTTCCACGCCAGAGCCAAAAAAAGCTCCCCATACAAAATACCCTTGTATGGCGGCCATCTTGAAAAATGGAAAAATCTAAAAATAAACCAAAAATATCAGAACAGCTCCCAGAGGACCACCCGCATGCAAAATTTCATTCCGATCCGAGCAACTTTTTTTTCGGCCGCCATTTTGGATCCGCCATCTTGGATTTTTGTGACCAGCGGCACTTGACCCCCACCGCCCTCTATGACATTTGGTCGAACACCCCCCCTCTATCTCCAACCATTTCCGAGATATTCAACTTTATATTTTGTATAGCAGCCATCTTGCTTTCCGCCATTTTGGTTTTTTTACACCAAAAACTGAAACTGCCCAGGGTGTGCTCAAAAATTAGTTTGAGAACCACCCGCCTACCTCTTATAGTTTAGCCAGGCCGCAGGGTCACTCCATGATGAGGAGCAATTTTCCAAGATTTCGGAATTTTCCCATACTCACCAAAGCCACCTCTACACTTTTCCCATACACGACTTTCACCCACCGACCCTCCTTCTGGGAGAACAATTATGTCAGTCAGTGAGTGAGTGAGTGAGTGAGTGGGTTTCCAGCTATATATATAGTAACTAGTGGTTGCGTAATGCGCGGGCTGCTAAAGCAGCCCGCGGTGTTTTGTTCAGCTGTTGATTTTGATTGGGCGGCGCAAGTCTTAAATTATAATTTAATTTGCGCCCTTACAATTTGATTTTGTATGGCGGCCATTTTAAAACATTTTTAAATCTACAAAACAACCTAAAATCTAAAGTCAGTAACCCAAAAAACCCCTAGATGTCAATTTTGAGTTAAATCTAAGCAAGTTTTCTTTCTATCAGACGCCATCTTGAAAATTCTCAAAATCCAAAAATCAACCAAAATCTATGATCAGCTACCCCAAAAACCCCTTGTCTACGATTTCGAGCCAGATTGGAGCACGATTAGTGTTAGCCGCCATTTTGTTTTTTAAAACATGTAAAATTGCTGATGAGGTGCGTGGTGCGCGGGCAGCTAAAGCAGCCCGCGGTCGTTGTGCCTACGGTGTTTTGGTCGGCGGCGTAAGTTTTTAATTTAATATAGTTCTGGCCTAAACATATTTATTCGTATGGCAGCCATCTTTAAAATGCTTGAAATCTAAAAATCAACTTAATATTCGAGGTCAGTATCCAAAAAAACCCTCAGATGTCAATTTTGAGTTTAATCTGAGCAAGTAGTTTATCTATCAGCCGCCATCTTGAAAATTCTCGAAATCCAAAAATCAACCAAAATCTATGATCCTAACCTATTGTCTACGATTTCAAGCCAGATCGTAGCAAGATTAGTAGTAGCCGCCATTTTGTTTTTCATAACATGTCAAATTGCTGATGAGGTAGGTAGTGCGCGGGCAGCTAAAGCAGCCCGCGTGCCAGTGTCCAGGTAGAGTGCGAGGTGCACGGGCAGCTAAAGCAGCCTGCATGCCGGTGTGCCGGTGAGGTGCTTATTGCGCGGGCAGCTAAAGCAGCCCGCGTGCCGGTGTGCAGGTAGGGTGCGGGGTGCGCGGGCAGCTAAAGCAGCCCGCGTGCCGGTGTGCAGGTAGGGTGCGAGGTGCGCGGGCAGCTAAAGCAGCCCGCGTGCCGGTGTGCCGGTGGGGTGCGGGGTGCGCGGGCAGCTAAAGCAGCCCGCGAGCCGGTGTGCGGGTGGGGTGCGGGGTGCGCGAGCAGTTAGAGCAGCCCGCAGTGTTATCTTGGGCTGTTGTTTGTTTGGCGGCGCAAGTCTTTAATTATAATTTGATTCGGGCCCTTTCAATTTGATGTTGTATGGCGGCCATCTCGAAAAATCACAAATAGTCAAAAACAATCTCAAACCTGAAATCAGAAACCCTAAACAACCCCAGATGTCAATTTTGAGTCCAATCAGAGCAAGTTGTGTTTTTATCAGCCGCCCTCTTGAAAACTGTCAAAATCCAGAATCTAACCAAACTCAATGATAAGCTACCCCAAAAACCCCTAGTCTACGTTTTCAAGCCAGATCGAAGCAAGATAAATTTCAGCCGCCATCTTAAATCCACCATTTTGTTTTTATAATAGCATGTCAAAATTGCTGGTGAGGTGAGTTGTGCGCGGGCTGTTAAAATAGCCCGCGTGCCGATATGCCAGTGAGGTGCAGGGTGCGCGGGCAGCTAAAGCAGCCCGCGAGCCGGATGTGACTTTTGTATGGCGGCCATCTTGAAAATTCACGTAGTCACAAAAACAACTTCGGATCTATAATCAGCGACCCCGGCAACAACCAGATATTGATTTTCAAACGGATCAGAGCAACTTGACACCCGGCCGCCATCTGGGATCCGCCATATTGAATTTTTGACGAACACAATTTTTTGTCCTAATACATACCTACCAAATTTCCTAAGAAACTACCAACCTACATGCAAAAATATCAGCGATACAATGAAATACATGATTTACCTACAAAATGTTGTATGGCGGCCATCTTGAAAAATGACAAAAACATAAAACAAACCATAAAAATAAATTCATTGAACCTGATCACCTCCAGATATCAATTTTGAGACGGATCAGAGCAAATTGACTCCCGGCCGCCATCTTTGATCCGCCATATTGGATTTTTAACGTACACAATTTTTTGTCCTCATACATACCTACCATATTTTCTAAGAATTTACCAACCCACCTGCAAAAATTTCCACGATACAATGAAATACATGATGTACCTACAAAATTTTGTATGGCGGCCATCTTGAAGAATGGTACAGTCGCAAAACAAACCATCAAAGTATAATTATTGACCCCGACAACCACCAGATATCGATTTTCAGCCGGATCAGAGCAACTTGACAACCGGCCGCCATCTTAGATCCGCCATATTGGATTTTCGACAAACACATTTTTTTGTCCTAATACATAGCTACCTTATTTCTAAAGAAACTACCAACCTACCTGCAATAAATACCGCGATACAATGAAATACATGATTGAACTGTAACATGTTGTATGGCGGCCATCTTGAAAAATGGCAAAATCACAAAACAAACCACAAAAATAAAATCACTGACCCCGGAAACCCCCAGATATCGATTTTGAGCCGGATCGGAGCAAATTGCCTCCCGGCCGCCATTTTGATTCCGCCATTTTGAATTTTGACATATACCAAAAGTTGCCTACCCCGAAGTAGAACAATACATAGTATGACGACCCCCCACCTCGGGGACACCGTTTCCACGCCAGAGCCAAAAAAAGCTCCCCATACAAAATACCCTTGTATGGCGGCCATCTTGAAAAATGAAAAAAACAAACAACAAACAATAAATATCAAATGAGCTCCCCGAGGACCACCCGCATGCAAAATTTCATCCCGATCAGAGCAACTTTTTTTTAGGCCGCCATTTTGGATCCGCCATCTTGGATTTTCGTGACTACCAGCACTTGACCCCCACCGCCCTCTATGACATTTGGTCGAACACCCCCACTCCATCTCTAACCGTTTCCGAGATATTCAACTTTTTATTTTGTATGGCAGCCATCTTGTTTTCCGCCATTTTGGATTTTTTACACGAAAATCTGAAATTGCCCAGGGTGTGCTTCAAAATTAGTTTGAGAACCACCCCCCTTCCTCTTATATTTTAGCCAGGCCGCAGGGTCACTCCATGATGAGGAGCAGTTTTCCAAGATTTCGGAATTTTCCCATACTCACCAAAAACACCTCCACACTTTTTCCATACACGACTTTCACCCCCCGACCCTCCTTCTGGGAGAACAATTATGTCAGTCAGTGAGTGAGTGAGTGAGTGAGTGGGTTTCCAGCTATATATATAGTAACTAGTGGTTGCGTAGTGCGCGGGCTGCTAAAGCAGCCCGCGGTGTTTTGTTGAGCTGTTGTTTGTTTGGCGGCGCAAGTTTTTAATTTTATATTGTTCTGGCCTAAACAAATTTATTTTGTATGGCGGCCATCTTGAAAATACTTGAAATCTAAAAATCAACTTAATATTTGAGGACAGTATCCCAAAGAACCCTCAGATGTCAAATTTGAGTCCAATCAGAGCAAGTTTTGTATTTAACAGCCGCCATCTTGAAAATTCTCAAAATCCAAAAATCAGCAAAATCTATTATCCGCAACCCATAAAACCCATAAGTTACGATTTCTAGCCAGATCGGAGCATTTTGTTTTTCTATGATATGTCAAAATTGCTGGTGAGGTAGTGGTGCGCGGGCAGTTAAAGCAGCGCGTGCCGGTTTCCAGTTAGGGTGTGGCGTGCGCGGGCAGCTAAAGCAGCCCGCGTGCCGTTTTCCAGTTCAGGGTGCGGCGTGCACGGGCAGCTAAAGCAGCCCGCGTGCCGGTGTCCTGGTAGGGTGCGGGTTGCGCGGGCAGCTAAAGCAGCCCGCGTGCCGGTGTGCAGGTGAGGCGCGTGGTGCGCGGGCAGCTAAAGCAGCCCGCGTGCCTTTGTCCAGGTGACGTGTGTGGTGCGCGGGCAGCTAAAGCAGCCCGCGTGCCGGATGTGACTTTTGTATGGCGGCGCAAGTCTTTAATTATAATTTGATTCGGGCCCTTTCAATTTGATGTTGTATGGCGGCCATCTTGAAAAATCACAAATAGTCAAAAACAATCTCAAACCTGAAATCAGAAACCCTAAACACCCCCAGATGTCAATTTTGAGTCCAATCAGAGCAAGTTGTGTTTTTATCAGCTGCCATCTTGAAAACTGTCAAAATCCAAAATCTAACCAAACTCTATGATAAGCTACCCCAAAAACCCCTTGTCTACGTTTTCAAGCCAGATCGAAGCAAGATAAATTTCAGCCGCCATCTTAAATCCACCATTTTGTTTTTATAATAGCATGTCAGAATTGCTGGTGGGGTGAGTTGTGCGCGGGCAGCTAAAGCAGCCCGCGTGGCGATATGCCAGTGAGGTGCAGGGTGCGCGGGCAGCTAAAGCAGCCCGCGAGCCGGATGTTACTTTTGTATGGCGGCCATCTTGAAAATTCACGTTGTCACAAAAACAACTTCAGATCTATAATCAGCGGCCCCGGCAACAACCAGATATCGATTTTCAGCCGGATCAGAGCAACTTGACACCCGGCCGCCATCTGGGATCCGCCATATTGAATTTTTGATTAACACATTTTTTTGTCCTAATACATACCTACCATATTTCCTAAGAAACTACCAACCTACCTGCGAAAATGTCCGCGATAAAATCAAATACATAATTCACCTACAAAATTTTGTATGGCGGCCATCTTGAAAAATGGCAAAATCACAAAACAAACCACAAAAATAAAATCACTGACCCCGGAAACCCCCAGATATCGATTTTGAGCCGGATCGGAGCAAATTGCCTCCCGGCCGCCATTTTGATTCCGCCATTTTGAATTTTGGCATATACCAAAAGTTGCCTACCTCGGAGTGGAACAATACATAGTATGGCGACCCCCCACCTCGGGGACACCGTTTCCACGCCAGAGCCAAAAAAAGCTCCCCATACAAAATACCCTTGTATGGCGGCCATCTTGAAAAATGGAAAAAAACAAAAAACAAACAATAAATATCAAATAAGCTCCCCGAGGACCACCCGCATGCAAAATTTCATCCCGATCCGAGCAAGTTTTTTTTCGGCCGCCATTTTGGATCCGCCATCTTGGATTTTCGTGACCACCGGCACTTGACCCCCACCGCCCTCTATGACATTTGGTCGAACACCCCCCCTCTATCTCCAACCGTTTTCCAGATTTTCAACTTTTTATTTTGTATGGCAGCCATCTTGATTTCCGCCATTTTGGATTTTTTTCACCTAATGTCAAAACTGCCCAGGGTGTGCTCCTAGTTTAGTTTGAGAACCACCCCCCTACCTCTTATAGTTTGGCCAGGCCGCAGGGTCACTCCATGATGAGGAGCAATTTTCCAAGATTTCGGAATTTTCCCATACTCACCAAAACCACCTGCACACTTTTCCCATACACGACTTTCACCCCCCGACCCTCCTTCTGGGAGAACAATTATGTCAGTCAGTGAGTGAGTGAGTGAGTGGGTTTCCAGCTATATATATAGTAACTAGTGGTTGCGTAGTGCGCGGGCTGCTAAAGCAGCCCGCGGTCGTTGTGCCTGCGGTGTTTTGTTGGGCGGCGCAATTTTTTAATTTTATATTGTTCTGGCCTAAACATGTTTTTTTTGTATGGCGGCCATCTTGAGAATACTTGAAATCTAAAAATCAACTTAATAATCGAGGTCAGTATCCCAAATAACCCTAAGATGTCAATTTTGAGTCCAATCAGAGCAAGTTCTGTTTTTAAAAGCCGCCATCTTGAAAATTCCCAATATCCAAAAATCAGCAAAATCTTTGATCAGTAACCCACAAAACCCGTTAGTTACGATTTCTAGCCAGATCGCAGCAAGATTAGTTTTAGCCGCCATCTTGAATCCGCCATTTTGTTTTTTTATGACATATCAAAAAAGCTGGTGAGGTGTGTGGTGCGCGGGCAGCTAAAGCAGCCCGCGTGCCAGTTCCCAGGTAGGGTGCGGCGGGCGCGGGCAGCTAAAGCAGCCCGCGTGCCGGTGTGCAGGTAGGGTGCGGGGTGCGCGGGCAGCTAAAGCAGCCCGCGTGCCGGTACCCAGGTAGGGCACGGGGTGCGCGGGCAGCTAAAGCAGCCCGCGTTCCGGTGTCCAGGTAGGGCGCAGGGTGCGCGGGCAGCTAAAGCAGCCCGCGTGCCGGTGTCCTGGTAGGGTGCGGGGTGCGCGGGCAGCTAAAGCAGCCCGCGTGCCGGTGTCCAGGTAGGGTGTGGGGTGCGCGGGCATCTAAAGCAACCCGCGTGCCGGTGTCCAGGTAGGGCGCGGAGTGCGCGGGCAGCTAAAGCAGCCCGCGTGCCGGATGTGACTTTTGTTTGGCGGCCATCTTTAAAATTCACGCAGTCACGAAAAAATAATCATGTTTATAATCAGTAACCCTGATATCCCCCAGATATCGATTTTGACCCGGATCAGAGCAACTTGACACCCGGCCGCCATTTTTAAAATATAAAGAAAGAATTAGTCCAAATACATACCTACCATATTTCCAAAGAAACTACCAACCGACCTGCAATTAATCCCGCGATACAATGAAATACATGATTCACCTACAAAATTTTGTATGGCGGCCATCTTGAAAATTTACACAGTCACAAAAAATACTTCAGATCTATAATCAGCGACCCCGACAACTCCCAGATATCGATTTTCAGCCGTATCAGAGCAACTTGACTTCCGGCCGCCATCTTGGTTCCGCCATTTTAAATTTTTGACAAACACAATTTTTTGTCCTAATACAAACCTACCGTATTTCCAAAGAAACTACCAACCTACCTGCATTAAATTCCGCGATACAATGAAATACATGATTTACCTACAAAATTTTGTATGGCGGCCATCTTGAAAAATGGTAGATTCACAAAACAAACCACCAAAATAAAATCATTGACCCCGAAAACCCCCAGATATCGATTTTGAGCCGGATCGGAGCAAATTGACTCCCGGCCGCCATCTTGAATCCGCCATATTGGATTTTGACATTACCTAAAACATGCCTACCCCGGAGAGGAACAATACAAAGTATGGCGGCCCCCCACCTCAGGGACACCGTTTCCGCGTCAGAGCCAAAAAAAGCTCCCCATACAAAATACCCTTGTATGGCGGCCATCTTTAAAAATGGCATAATCAAAAAACAAACCAAAAATATCAAATAAGCTCCCAGAGGACCACCCGCTTGCAAAATTTCATCCCGATCCGAGCAACTTTTTTTTCGGCCGCCATTTTGGATCCGCCATCTTGGATTTTCGTGACCACCGGCACTTGACCCCCACCGTCCTCTATGACATTTGGTCGAACACCCCCCCTCTATCTCTAACCGTTTCCGAGATATTCAACTTTATATTTTGTATGGCGGCCATCTTGTTTTCCGCCATTTTGGATTTTTTTCACCAAAATCTGAAATTGCCCAGGGTGTGCTCCAAAATTAGTTTGAGATCCACCCCCCTACCTCTTATAGTTTAGCCAGGCCGCAGGGTCACTCCATGATGAGGAGCAGTTTTCCAAGATTTCGGAATTTTCCCATACTCACCAAAACCATCTCCACACTTTTTCCATACACGACTTTCACCCCCCGACCCTCCTTCTGGGAGAACAATTATGTCAGTCAGTGAGTGAGTGAGTGAGTGAGTGGGTTTCCAGCTATATATATAGTAACTAGTGGTTGCGTAGTGCGCGGGCTGCTAAAGCAGCCCGCGGTCGTTGTGCCTGCGGTGTTTTGTTGGGCGGCGCAAGTCTTTAATTATAATTTGATTTGCACCTTTCAATTTGATTTTGTATGGCGGCCATCTTGAAAAATCACAAATAGTTAAAAACAATCTCAACCCTGAAATCAGAAACCAAAAACACCCCCATATGTCAATTTTGAGTCCAATCACAGCAAGTTTTGTTTTTATCTGCCGCCATCTTGAAAATTCTCAAAGTCCAAAAATCAACCAAAAATTTTTAATGTGCTACCCCTAAAACCCGTAAGTTACGATTTCTAGTCAGATCGGAGCAAGATAAGTTTTAGCCGCCATCTTAAATTCGCCATTTTGTTTTTCTATGACATTTCAAAATTGCTGGTGAGGTGCGTGGTGCGCGGGCAGCTAAAGCAGCCCGCGTGCCGGTGTCCAGGTAGGGCGCGGGGTGCGCGGGCAGCTAAAGCAGCCCGCGAGCCGGTTTGCGGGTGGGGTGCGGGGTGCGCGGGCAGCTAAAGCAGCCCGCGTGCCGGTACCCAGTTAGGGCGCGGGGTGCGCGGGCAGCTAAAGCAGCCCGCGTTCCGGTGTCCAGGTAGGGCGCGGGGTGGGCGGGCAGCTAAAGCAGCCCGCGTTCCGGTGTCCAGGTAGGGCGCGGGGTGCGCGGGCAGCTAAAGCAGCCCGCGTGCCGGTGTCCAGGTAGGGCGCGGGGTGCGCGGGCAGCTAAAGCAGCCCGCGTGCCGGTGTCCGGGTAATGTGCGGAGTGCGCGGGCAGCTAAAGCAGCCCGCGTGCCGGTGTCCAGGTAGGGCGCGGGGTGCGCGGGCAGCTAAAGCAGCCCGCGTGCCGGATGTGACTTTTGTTTGGCGGCCATTTTTAAAATTCACGCAGTCACAAAAAAATAATCATGTTTATAATCAGTAACCCTGATATCCCCCAGATATCGATTTTGACCCGGATCAGAGCAACTTGACACCAAGCCGCCATTTTTAAAATATAAAAAAAAGAATTAGTCCAAATAACTACCTACCATATTTCCAAAGAAACTACCAACCGACCTGCAATTAATCCCGCGATACAATGAAATACATGATTCACCTACAAAATTTTGTATGGCGGCCATCTTGATTAATGGCAGTCACAAAAAAAAACCATCGAAATTAAATTATTGACCCCAAAAACCCCTGATATCGATTTTGAGACCGATCGGAGCAATTTTACTCCCGGCCGCCAACTTGAATCTGCCATATTGGATTTTCGACACAAACTATTTTTTGTCCTAATACATACCCTTCATATTTCCAAAGCATCTACCAATCGACCTGCAATAAATTCCGCGATACAATGAAATACATGATTTACCTACAAAATTTTGTATGGCGGCCATCTTGAAAATTCACGCAGTCACAAAAAAAGATCAAATCTGTAATCCACGAACCCAAAAACCCCCAGATATCGATTTTCAGCCCGATCAGAGCAACTTGACACCCGGCCGTCATCTTGGATCCGCCATATTTGATTTTTGACGAACCCCATTTTTTGTCCTTATACATACCTACCATATTTCCAAAGACACTACCAACGTACCTGCAATAAATTCCGCGATACAATGAAATACATGATTTACCTATAAAATGGTGTATGGCGGCCATCTTTAAAAATGGCAGAGTCCCAAAAAAAACCATCATAATAAAATCACTGACCCCAAAAACCCCCAGATATAGATTTTGAGCCGGATCGGAGCAAATTGCCTCCCGGCCGCCATTTTTATTCCGCCATTTTGAATTTTGACATATACCAAAAGTTGCCTTCCCCGGAGTAGAACAAAACATAATAAGGCGACCCCCCACATCGGGGACACCGTTTCCGCGCCAGAGCCAAAAAAAGCTCCCCATACAAAATACCCTTGTATGGCGGCCATCTTTAAAAACTCCATCATCAAAAAACAAACCAAATATATCAAAACCACTCTCAGAGAACCACCTGCATGCAAAATTTCATCCCGATCCGAGCAACTTTTTTTTCGGCCGCCATTTTGGATCCGCCATCTTGGATTTTCGTGACCACCGGCACTTGACCCCCACCGCCCTCTATGACATTTGGTCTAACACCCCCCCTCTATCTCTAACCGTTTCCGAGATATTCAACTTTTTATTCTGTATGGCAGCCATCTTGTTTTCCGCCATTTTGGATTTTTTTCACCAAAAACTGAAATTGCTCAGGGTGTGCTCCAAAATTAGTTTGAGTACCACCCCCCTACCTCTTATAGTCTAGCCAGGCTGCAGGGTCACTCCATGATGAGGAGCAGTTTTCCAAGATTTCGGAATTTTCCCATAGTCACCAAAACCACCTACACACTTTTCCCATACACGACTTTTACCCCCCGACCCTCCTTCTGGGAGAACAATTATGTCAGTCAGTGAGTGAGTGAGTGAGTGGGTTTCCAGCTATATATATATTAACTAGTGGTTGCGTAGTGCGCGGGCTGCTAAAGCAGCCCGCGGTCGTTGTGCCTGCGGTGTTTTGTTGGGCGGCGCAAGTCTTTAATTTATAGTTTTGCCCTAAACAAATTTATTTATTTTATATAGGGGCCATCTTGAAATACTTGAAATCTAAAAGTCAACTTTATATTTGAGGTCAGTATTCCAAAAAACCCTCAGATGTCAATTTTGAGTCCAATCTGAGCAAGTATTTTTTCTATCAGCCGCCATCTTGAAAATTCTCGAAATCCAAAAATCAACCTAAATCTATGATCAGCGACCCTAAAAATTGCTTGTCTACGATTTCAAGCCAAATCGAGGCAAGATTAGTGTTAGCCGCCATTTTGTTTTTATAACATGTCAAATTGCTGGTGAGGTGAAGGGTGCGCGGGCAGCTAAAGCAGCCCACGTGCCGGTGTGCAGGTGAGGTACGTGGTGCGCGGGCAGCTAAAGCAGCCCGCGTGCCGGTGTGCAGGTGAGGTACGTGGTGCGCGGGCAGCTAAAGCAGCCCGCGTGCCGGTGTGCAGGTGAGGTACGTTGTGCGCGGGCAGCTAAAGCAGCCCGCGTGCCGGTGTGCAGGTGTGGTACGTGGTGCGCGGGCAGCTAAAGCAGCCCGCGTGCCGGTGTCTAGGTAGGGGCGGATGCGCGGGCAGCTAAAGCAGCCCGCGTGCCGGTGTCCAGGTAGGGCGCGGGGTGCGCGGGCAGCTAAAGCAGCCCGCGTGCCGGATGTGACTTTCGTATGGCGGCCATCTTGAAAATTCACGCAGTCACAAAAAATAATCATATCTATAATCAGTTACCCCGATATCCCCCAGATATCGATTTTGATCCGGATCAGAGCAACTTGACACCCGGCCGCCATTTTTAATAAATGAAAAAAAAAATTGTCCAAATACATGCCTACCATATTTCCAAAGAAACTACCAACCGACCTGCAATAAATCCCGAGTTACAATGAAATACATGATTCACCTACAAAATTTTGTATGGCGGCCATCTTGATAAATGGCAGAGTCACAAAAAAAAACCATCGAAATTAAATTATTGCCTGAAATACCCCCTGATATCGATTTTGAGACAAATCGGAGCAATTTTACTCCCGGCCGCCATCTTGAATCCGCCATATTGGATTTTCGACAAACACAATTTTTTGTCCTAATACATACCTACCATATTTCCAAAGAAACTACCAACCTACCTTCAATAAATACCGCGATACAATGAAATACATGATTCACCTGTAACATTTTGTATGGCGGCCATCTTGAAAAATGGCCAAATCACAAAACAAACCAGAAAAGTAAAAACACTGACCATGAAAACCCCCAGATATCGATTTTGAGCCGGATCGGAGCAAATTGACTCCCGGCCGCCATCTTGAATCCGCCATATTGGATTTTCGACAAACACATTTTTTTGTCCTAATACATACCTACCATTTTTCCAAAGAAACTACCAACCTATCTGCAAAAAATACCGCGATACAATAAAATACATGATTTACCTGTAATATTTTGTATGGCGGCCATCTTGAAAAATGAAAAATTCAAAAAACGAACCTGAGATATCAAATAAGCTCCCTGAGGACTACCCGCATGCAAAATTTCATCCCGATCAGAGCAACTTTTATTTCGGCCGCCATTTTGATTCCGCCATTTTGAATTTTGACTTATACCAAAAGTTGCCTACCCCGGAGTAGAACAATACATAGTATGACGACCCCCCACCTCGGGGACACTGTTTCCGCGCCAGAGCCAAAAAAAGCTCCCCATACAAAATACCCTTGTATGGCGGCCATCTTGAAAAATGGAAAAATCAAAAAACGAACGAGAAATATCAAATAAGCTCCCCGAGGACTACCCGCATGTAAAATGTCATCCCGATCCGAGCAACTTTTTTTTCGGCCGCCATTTTGGATCCGCCATCTTGGATTTTCGTGACCACCGGCACTTGACCCCCACCGCCCTCTATGACATTTGGTCGAACACCCCCCCTCTATCTCTAAACGTTTCCGAGATATTCAACTTTTTATTTTGTATGGCGGCCATCTTGTTTTCAGCCATTTTGGATTTTTTTCACCAAAATCTGAAATTGCCCAGGGTGTGCTCCAAAATTAGTTTGAGAACCACCCGCCTACCTCTTATAGTTTAGCCAGGCCGCAGGGTCACTCCATGATGAGGAGCAATTTTCCAAAATTTCGGAATTTTCCCATACTCACCAAAGCCACCTCCACACTTTTCCCATACACGACTTTCACCCCCCGACCCTCCTTCTGGGAGAACAATTATGTCAGTCAGTGAGTGAGTGGGTTTCCAGCTATATATATATTAATAACTAGTGGTTGCGTAGTGCGCGGGCTGCTAAAGCAGCCCGCGGTCGTTGTGCCTGCGGTGTTTTGTTGGGCGGCGCATGTTTTTTTTTATTTTGTACTGTTCTAAATTTATTCTGTTTGTATGGCAGCCATCTTGAAAATTTTCGAAATCTACAAATCAACCTAATATCCAAGGTCAGTAACCCAAGAAAACCCCAAATGTCAATTTTGAGTGCAATCAGAGCAACTTTTGTTTGTAACAGCCGCCATCTTAAAAAATCTCAATATCCAAAAATCAGCAAAATCTATGATCAGTAACCCATAAAACCCGTAAGTTACGATTTCTAGCCAGATCGCAGCAAGATTAGCGCTAGCCGCCATCTTTAATCCGCCATTTTGTTTTTTATGACATGTCAAAATAGCTGGTGAGGTGTGTGGTGCGCGGGCAGCTAAAGCAGCCCGCGTGCCGGTGTCCAGGTAAGGTGCGGCGTGCGCGGGCAGCTAAAGCAGCCCGCGTGCCGGTGTGCGGGTAGGGTGCGGGGTGCGCGGGCAGCTAAAGCAGCCCGCGTGCCGGTGTGCCGGTGGGGTGCGGGGTGCGCGGGCAGCTAAAGCAGCCCGCGAGCCGGTGTGCGGATGGGGTTCGGGGTGCGCTGGCAGCTAAAGCAGCCCGCGTGCCGGAGTGCAGGTGAGGTGCGTGGTGCCGGGCAGCTAAAGCAGCCCGCGAGCCGGATGTGACTTTCGTATGGCAGCCATCTTGAAAATGCACAAACTCACAAAAAAAACTTCAGATCTGTAATCAGCGACCCCGACAACCACCAGATATCGATTTTCAGCCGGATCAGAGCAACTTGACACCCAGTCGCCATCTTCGATCCGCCATATTGGATTTTTGACAAACACAATTTTTTGTCCTAATACAAACCTACCGTATTTCCAAAGAAACTACCAACCTACCTGCATTAAATTCCGCGATGCAATGAAATACATGATTTACCTACAAAATTTGGTATGGCGGCCATCTTGAAAAATGGCAAAATAACAAAACAAACCTCAAAAATAAAAACACTGACCCCGGAAACCCCCAGATATCGATTTTGAGCCGGATCGGAGCAAATTTACTCCCGGCCGCCATCTTGAATCCGCCATATTGGATTTTGACATTTACCAAAAGTTGCCTACCCCAGAGAGGAACAATACAAAGTACGGCGACCCCCCACCTCGGGGACACCGTTTCCGCGCCAGAGCCAAAAAAAGCTCCCCATACAAATTACCCTTGTATGGCGGCCATCTTGAAAAATGAAAAATTAAAAAAACGAACCTAAAATATCAAATAAGCTCCCTGAAGACTACCCGCATGCAAAATTTCATCCCGATCAGAGCAACTTTTATTTCGGCCGCCATTTTGATTCCGCCATTTTGAATTTTGACATATACTAAAAGTTGCCTACCCCGGAGTAGAACAATACATAGTATGGCGACCCCCCACCTCGGGGACACCGTTTCCACGCCAGAGCCAAAAAAAGCTCCCCATACAAAATACCCTTGTATGGCGGCCATCTTGAAAAATGAAAAAAACAAAAAACAAACAATAAATATCAAATAAGCTCCCCGAGGATCACCCGCATGCAAAATTTTATCCCGATCAGAGCAACTTTTGTTTCGGCCGCCATTTTGGATCCGCCATCTTGGATTTTCATGACTACCAGCACTTGACTCCTACCGCCATCTATGACATTTGGTCGAACACCCCCACTCTATCTCTAACCGTTTCCGAGATATTCAAGTTTTTATTTTGTATGGCGGCAGCTAAAGCAGCCCGCGTGCCCGTGTCCAGGTTATATGATCAGCTACCCCAATAACCCTAACCTACGATTTCAAGCCAGATCGGAGCAAGAATAGTGTTAGCCGCCATTTTGTTTTTTATAACATGTCAAAATAGCTGGTGAGGTGTGTGGTGCGCGGGCAGCTAAAGCAGTCCGCGTGCAAGTTTTAAGGTAGGGTGCGGCGGGCGCGGGCAGCTAAAGCAGCCCGCGTGCCGGTGTCCAGGTAAGGTGCGGCGTGCGCGGGCAGCTAAAGCAGCCCGCGTGCCGGTGTGCGGGTAGGGTGCGGGGTGCGCGGGCAGCTAAAGCAGCCCGCGTGCCAGTGTGCAGGTGGGGTGCGGGGTGCGCGGGCAGCTAAAGCAGCCCGCGTGCCGGTGTGACGGTGTGGTTCGGGATGCGTGGGCAGCTAAAGCAGCCCGCGTGCCGGAGTGCAGGTGAGGTGCGTGGTGCGCGGGCAGCTTAAGCAGCCCGCGAGCCGGATGTAACTTTTGTATGGCGGCCATCTTGAAAATGCACGAAGTCACAAAAAAAACTTCAGATCTGTAATCAGCGACCCCGACAACCACCAGATATCGATTTTCAGCCGGATCAAAGCAACTTGACACCCGGCCGCCATCTTAGATCCGCCATATTGGATTTTCGACAAACACAATTTTTTGTCCAAATACATACCTACCATATTTCCAAAGAAACTACCAACCTACCTGCAATAAATACCGCGATACAATGAAATAAATGATTTACGTATACAATGTTGTATGGCGGCCATCTTGAAAAATGACAAAAACACAAAACAAACCATAAAAATAAAAACACTGACCCCAAAAACCCCCAGATATCGATTTTGAGCCGGATCGGAGCAAATTGCCTCCCGGCCACCATTTTGATTCCGCCATTTTGAATTTTGACATATACCAAAAGTTGCCTACCCCGGAGAAGAACAATACATAGTATGGCGACCCCCCACCTCGGGGACACAGTTTCCGCGCCAGAGCCAAAAAAAGCTCCCCATACAAAATACCCTTGTATGGCGGCCATCTTGAAAAATTAAAAATTCAAAAAACTAATCTAAAATATCAAATAAGCTCCCCGAGGACTACCCGCATGCAAAATTTCATCCCGATCAAAGCAACTTTTTTTTCGGCCGCCATTTTGGATCCGCCATCTTGGATTTTCGTGACCATAGGCACTTGACCCCCACCGCCCTCTATGACATTTGGTTGAACACCCCCCCTCTATCTCTAACCGTTTTCGAGATATTCAACTTTTTATTTTGTATGGCAGCCATCTTGTTTTCCGCCATTTTGGATTTTTTTCTCCAAAAACTAAAATTGCCCAGGGTGTGCTCCAAAATTAGTTTGGGAACCACCCCCCTACCTCTAATAGTTTAGCCAGGCCGCAGGGTCACTCCATGATGAGGAGCAGTTTTCCAAGATTTCGGAATTTTCCCATACTCACCAAAGCCACCTCCACACTTTTCCCATACTCGACTTTTACCCCCCGACCCTCCTTCTGGGAGAACAATTATGTCAGTCAGTGAGTGAGTGAGTGAGTGGGTTTCCAGCTATATATATAGTAACTAGTGGTTGCGTAGTGCGCGGGCTGCTAAAGCAGCCCGCGGGCGTTGTGCCTGCGGTGTTTTGTTGGGCGGCGCAAGTCTTTAATTATAAATTGATTTGCGCCCTTTTAATTTGATTTTGAATAGCGGCCATCTTGAAAAATCACAAATTATCAAAACCAATCTCAAAACTGCAATCAGAAACCCAAAAAACCCACATATGTCAATTTTGAGTCCAATCAGAGCAAGATTTGTTTTTATTAGCCGCCATCTTGAAAATTCACAAAATCCAACAAACAACAAAATCTATGATCAGCTACCCCTAATACCTGTAAGTTATGATTTCTAGCCAAATCGGAGCAAGATTCGTTTTAGCCGCCATCTTGAATCCGCCATTTTGTTTTTCCATAACATCTCAAAATTGCTGGTGAGGAAAGTGGTGCGCGGGCAGCTAAAGCAGCCCGCGTTCCGGTGTCCAGGTAGGGCGCGGGGTGCGCGGGCAGCTAAAGCAGCCCGCGTGCCGGTGTCCTGGTAAGGTGCGGGGTGCGCGGGCAGCTAAAGCAGCCCGCGTGCCGGTGTCCTGGTAAGGTGCGGGGTGCGCGGGCAGCTAAAGCAGCCCGCGTGCCGGTGTCCTGGTAAGGTGCGGGTTGCGCGGGCAGCTAAAGCAGCCCGCGTGCCGGTGTCCTGGTAGGGTGCGAGGTGCGCGGGCAGCTAAAGCAGCCCGCGAGCCGATGTCCAGGTACTGTGCGGGTTGCGCGGGCAGCTAAAGCAGCCCGCGTGCCGGATGTGACTTTTGTTTCGCGGCCATCTTTCACGCAGTCACAAAAAAATAATCATGTTTATAATCAGTAACCCTGATATCCCCCAGATATCGATTTTGACCCGGATCAGAGTAACTTGACACCCGGCCGCCATTTTTAAAATATATAAAAAAAATTGTCCAAATACATACCTACCATATTTCCAAAGAAACTACCAATCGACCTGCAATTACTTCCGCGATAAAATGCATGATTTACCTACAAAATTTTGTATGGCGGCCATCTTGAAAATTCACGCAGTCACAAAAAAAGATCAAATCTGTAATCCACGAACCCAAAAACCCCCAGATATCGATTTTCAGCCCGATCAAAGCAACTTGACACCCGGCCGTCATCTTGGATCCGCCATATTGGATTTTTGAACAAATTAATTTAATGTCCTATTACAAACCTACCATATCTCTAAACAAACTACTAACCCACCTGCGATAAATTTCGCGATACAATGAAATACATAATTAACCTACAAAATTTTGTATGGCGGCCATCTTGAAAAATGGCAATGTCACAAAACAAACCTCAAAAATAAAAACATTGACCCCGGAAACTTCCAGATATCGATTTTGAGCCGGATCGGAGCAAATTGACTCCCGGCCGCCATCTTGAATCCGCCATATTGGATTTTGACATTTACCAAAACATGCCTACCCCGGAGAGGAACAATACAAAGTATAGCGACCCCCCACCTCGGGGACACCGTTTCCGCGCCAGAGCCAAAATAAGCTCCCCATACAAAATACCCTTGTATGGCGGCCATCTTGAAAAATGAAAAAATCAAAAAACGAATGAAAAATATCAAATAAGCTCCCCGAGGACTACCTGCGTGCAAAATTTCATCCCGATCAGAGCAACTTTTTTTTCGGCCGCCATTTTGGATCCGCCATCTTGGATTTTCGTGACCACTGGCACTTGACCCCCACCGCCTTCTATGACATTTGGTCGAACACCCCCCCTCTATCTCTAACAGTTTCCGAGATATTCAACTTTTTATTTTGTATGGCAGCCATCTTCTTTTCCGCCATTTTGTTTTTTTTTTATTAAATATAAAAACTGCCAAGGGTGTGCTCCAAATTTAGTTTGAGAACCACCCGCCTACCTCTTATAGTTTAGCCAGGACGTAGGGTCACTCTATGATGAGGAGCAGTTTTTCAAGATTTCGGAATTTTCCCATACTCACCAAAACCACGTCCACACTTTTCTTATACACGACTTTCACCCCCCGTCCCTCCTTCTGGGAGAACAATTATGTCAGTCAGTGAGTGAGTGAGTGAGTGGGTTTCCAGCTATATATATAGTAACTAGTGGTTGCGTAGTGCGCGGGCTGCTAAAGCAGCCCGCGGTCGTTGTGCCTGCGGTGTTTTGTTGGGCGGCGCAATTTTTTAATTTTATATTGTTCTGGCCTAAACATGTTTTTTTTGTATGGCGGCCATCTTGAGAATACTTGAAATCTAAAAATCAACTTAATAATCGAGGTCAGTATCCCAAATAACCCTAAGATGTCAATTTTGAGTCCAATCAGAGCAAGTTCTGTTTTTAAAAGCCGCCATCTTGAAAATTCCCAATATCCAAAAATCAGCAAAATCTTTGATCAGTAACCCACAAAACCCGTTAGTTACGATTTCTAGCCAGATCGCAGCAAGATTAGTTTTAGCCGCCATCTTGAATCCGCCATTTTGTTTTTTTATGACATATCAAAAAAGCTGGTGAGGTGTGTGGTGCGCGGGCAGCTAAAGCAGCCCGCGTGCCAGTTCCCAGGTAGGGTGCGGCGGGCGCGGGCAGCTAAAGCAGCCCGCGTGCCGGTGTGCAGGTAGGGTGCGGGGTGCGCGGGCAGCTAAAGCAGCCCGCGTGCCGGTACCCAGGTAGGGCACGGGGTGCGCGGGCAGCTAAAGCAGCCCGCGTTCCGGTGTCCAGGTAGGGCGCAGGGTGCGCGGGCAGCTAAAGCAGCCCGCGTGCCGGTGTCCTGGTAGGGTGCGGGGTGCGCGGGCAGCTAAAGCAGCCCGCGTGCCGGTGTCCAGGTAGGGTGTGGGGTGCGCGGGCATCTAAAGCAACCCGCGTGCCGGTGTCCAGGTAGGGCGCGGAGTGCGCGGGCAGCTAAAGCAGCCCGCGTGCCGGATGTGACTTTTGTTTGGCGGCCATCTTTAAAATTCACGCAGTCACGAAAAAATAATCATGTTTATAATCAGTAACCCTGATATCCCCCAGATATCGATTTTGACCCGGATCAGAGCAACTTGACACCCGGCCGCCATTTTTAAAATATAAAGAAAGAATTAGTCCAAATACATACCTACCATATTTCCAAAGAAACTACCAACCGACCTGCAATTAATCCCGCGATACAATGAAATACATGATTCACCTACAAAATTTTGTATGGCGGCCATCTTGAAAATTTACACAGTCACAAAAAATACTTCAGATCTATAATCAGCGACCCCGACAACTCCCAGATATCGATTTTCAGCCGTATCAGAGCAACTTGACTTCCGGCCGCCATCTTGGTTCCGCCATTTTAAATTTTTGACAAACACAATTTTTTGTCCTAATACAAACCTACCGTATTTCCAAAGAAACTACCAACCTACCTGCATTAAATTCCGCGATACAATGAAATACATGATTTACCTACAAAATTTTGTATGGCGGCCATCTTGAAAAATGGTAGATTCACAAAACAAACCACCAAAATAAAATCATTGACCCCGAAAACCCCCAGATATCGATTTTGAGCCGGATCGGAGCAAATTGACTCCCGGCCGCCATCTTGAATCCGCCATATTGGATTTTGACATTACCTAAAACATGCCTACCCCGGAGAGGAACAATACAAAGTATGGCGGCCCCCCACCTCAGGGACACCGTTTCCGCGTCAGAGCCAAAAAAAGCTCCCCATACAAAATACCCTTGTATGGCGGCCATCTTTAAAAATGGCATAATCAAAAAACAAACCAAAAATATCAAATAAGCTCCCAGAGGACCACCCGCTTGCAAAATTTCATCCCGATCCGAGCAACTTTTTTTTCGGCCGCCATTTTGGATCCGCCATCTTGGATTTTCGTGACCACCGGCACTTGACCCCCACCGTCCTCTATGACATTTGGTCGAACACCCCCCCTCTATCTCTAACCGTTTCCGAGATATTCAACTTTATATTTTGTATGGCGGCCATCTTGTTTTCCGCCATTTTGGTTTTTTTTCACCAAAATCTGAAATTGCCCAGGGTGTGCTCCAAAATTAGTTTGAGATCCACCCCCCTACCTCTTATAGTTTAGCCAGGCCGCAGGGTCACTCCATGATGAGGAGCAGTTTTCCAAGATTTCGGAATTTTCCCATACTCACCAAAACCATCTCCACACTTTTTCCATACACGACTTTCACCCCCCGACCCTCCTTCTGGGAGAACAATTATGTCAGTCAGTGAGTGAGTGAGTGAGTGAGTGGGTTTCCAGCTATATATATAGTAACTAGTGGTCGCGTAGTGCGCGGGCTGCTAAAGCAGCCCGCGGTCGTTGTGCCTGCGGTGTTTTGTTGGGCGGCGCAAATCTATATTTATATTTGAATTCGCGCCCTTTCAATTTGATTTTGTATGGCGGCCATCTTGAATTTTTTTTAAATCTACAAAACAACCTAATATCTAAAGTCAGTATTTCAAAAAACCCCCAGATGTAAATTTTGAGTCAAATCTGAGCAAGTTTTGTTTTTATCAGCCGCCATCTTGAAAATTCTCGAAATCCAAAAATGAACCAAAATCTATGATCAGCTACCCCCAAAACCCCCTGTCTACGATTTCAAGCAAGATCGTAGCAAGATTAGTATTAGCCGCCATTTTGTTTTTCATAACATGTCAAATTGCTGATGAGGTAAGTAGTGCGCGGGCAGCTAAAGCAGCCCGCGTTCCGGTGTCCAGGTAGGTTGCGGGGTGCGCGGGCAGCTATAGCAGCCCGCGTTCCGGTGTCCAGGTAGGGCGCGGGGTGCGCGGGCAGCTAAAGCAGCCCGCGTTCCGGTGTCCAGGTAGGGCGCGGGGTGCGCGGGCAGCTAAAGCAGCCCGCGTTCCGGTGTCCAGGTAGGGCGCGGGGTGCGCGAGCAGCTAAAGCAGCCCGCGTGCCGGTGTCCTGGTAGGGTGCGGGGTGCGCGGGCAGCTAAAGCAGCCCGCGTGCCAGTGTCCAAGTAGGGTACGGGGTGCGCGGGCAGCTAAAGCAGCCCGCGTTCCGGTGTCCAGGTAGGGCGCGGGGTGCGCGGGCAGCTAAATCAGCCCGCGTTCCGGTGTCCAGGTAGGGCGTGGGGTGCGCGGGCAGCTAAAGCAGCCCACGTTCCAAACGAGCAAATTGCCTCCCGGCCGCCATTTTGAATCCGCCATATTGGATTTTGACATTTACCAAAACATGCCTACCCCGGAAAGGAACAATACAAAGTATAACGACCCCCCACCTCGGGGACACCGTTTCCGCGCCAGAGCCAAAAAAAGCTCCCCATACAAAATACCCTTGTATGGCGGCCATCTTGAAAATTGAAAAATAAAAAAACCAACGAAAGCAGCCCGCGGTCGTTGTGCCTGCGGTGTTTTGTTGGGCGGCGCAAGTATTTAATTTATAGTTTTTCCCTAAACAAATTTATTTATTTTATATGGCGGCCATCTTGAAATACTTGAAATCTAAAAGTCAACTTAATATTTGAGGTCAGTATTCCAAAAAACCCTCAGATGTCAATTTTGAGTCCAATCTGAGAAAGTATTTTTTCTATCAGCCGCCATCTTGAAAATTCTCTAAATCCAAAAGTCAACCTAAATCAATGATCAGCTACCCTAAAAATTGCTTGTCTACGATTTCAAGCCAAATCGAGGCAAGATTAGTGTTAGCCGCCATTTTGTTTTTATAACATGTCAAATTGCTGGTGAGGTGCGGGGTGCGCGGGCAGCTAAAGAAGCCTACGTGCCGGTGTGCAGGTGAGGTACGTGGTGCGCGGGCAGCTAAAGCAGCCCGCGTGCCGGTGTGCAGGTGAGGTACGTGGTGCGCGGGCAGCTAAAGCAGCCCGCGTGCCGGTGTCCATGTAGGGCGCGGGTGCGCGGGCAGGTAAAGCAGCCCGCGTGCCGGTGTCCAGGTAGGCGCGGGAGCGCAGGCAGCTAAAGCAGCCCGCGTGCCTGTGTCCTGGTAGGGTGCGGGGTGCGCGGGCAGCTAAAGCAGCCCGCGTGCCTGTGTCCTGGTAGGGTGCGGGGTGCGCGGGCAGCTAAAGCAGCCCGCGTGCCGGATGTGACTTTTGTATGGCGGCCATCTTGAAAATTCACGCAGTCACAAAAAATAATCATATCTATAATCAGTTACCCCGATATCCCCCAGATATCGATTTTGATCCGGATCAGAGCAACTTGACACCCGGCCGCCATTTTTAATAAATGAAAAAAAAAATTGTCCAAATACATGCCCACCATATTTCCAAAGAAACTGAACCAACCGACCTGCAATAAATCCCGAGTTACAATGAAATACATGATTCACCTACAAAATTTTGTATGGCGGCCATCTTGAAAAATGGTTCAGTCACAAAACAAACCTCAAAAATAAAAACACTAACCCCGGAAACCCCCAGATATCGATTTTGAGCCGGATCGGAGCAAATTGACTTCCGGCCGCCATCTTGTATCCGCCATATTGATTTTTAAAAGAACACAACTTTTTGTCCTCATACATAACTACCGTATTTCCAAAGAAACTACCAACCTACCTGCATTAAATTCCGCGATGCAATGAAATACATGATTTACCTACAAAATTTTGTATGGCGGCCATCTTAGAAAATGGTAGAGTCACAAAATAAACCACCATAATAAAATCATTGGCCCCGGAAACCCCCAGATATCGATTTTGAGCCGGATCGGAGCAAATTGACTCCCGGCCGCCATCTTGAATCCGCCATATCGGATTTTGACATTTACCAAAACATGCCTACCCCGGAGAGGAACAATACAAAGTATGGCGACCCCCCACCTCGGGGACACCGTTTCCGCGCCAGAGCCAAAATAAGCTCCCCATACAAAATACCCTTGTATGGCGGCCATCTTGAAAAATGGCATAATCAAAAAACAAACCTAAAATATCAAATAAGCTCCCCGAGGACTACCCGCATGCAAAATTTCATCCCGATCGGTGCAACTTTTTTTTTGGCCGCCATTTTGGATCCGCCATATTGGATTTTCGTGACCACTGGCACTTTACCTCCACCGCCCTCTATGACATTTGGTCGAACACCCCCCCTCTATCTCTAACCGTTTCCGAGATATTCAACTTTTTATTTTGTATGGCGGCCATCTTGTTTTCAGCCATTTTGGATTTTTTTCATCAAAATCTGAAATTGCCCAGGGTGTGCTCCAAATTTAGTTTGAGAACCACCCCCCTACCTCTTATAGTTTAGCCAGGCCGCAGGGTCACTCCATGATGAGGAGCAATTTTCCAAGATTTCGGAATTTTCCCATACTCACCAAAACCACCTCCACACTTTTCCCATACACGACTTTCACCCCCCGACCCTCCTTCTGGGAGAACAATTATGTCAGTCAGTGAGTGAGTGAGTGAGTGGGTTTCCAGCTATATATATAGTAACTAGTGGTTGCGTAGTGCGCGGGCTGCTAAAGCAGCCCGCGGTCGTTGTGCCTGCGGTGTTTTGTTGGGCGGCGCAAGTGTTTAATTTTATATTGTTATAGCCTAAACATTTTATTTTTGTAGGGCGGCCATTTTGAAAAATCACAAATTTTCAAAAGCAATTACAAACCTGAACTCAGAAACCCAAAAAACCCACATTTGTCAATTTTGAGTCCAATCAGAGCAAGTCTTGTTTTTAACAGCCGCCATCTTGAAAATTCTCAAAATCCAAAAATCAAACAAAAATCCCCCCCTAAAACCCGTAAGTTACGATTTCTAGTCAGATCGGAGCATGATTAGTTTTAGCCGCCATCTTAAATCCGCCTTTTGTTTTTCTATAACATGTCAAAATAGCTGATGAGGTAAGTTGTGCGCGGGCAGCTAAAGCAGCCCGCGAGCCGGTATGCGGGTGGTGTGCGGGGTGCGTGGGCAGTTAAAGCAGCCCGCGTGCCGGTGTCCTGGTAGGGTGCGGAGTGCGCGGGCAGCTAAAGCAGCCCGCGTGCCTTTGTTAAAGTAGGGCGCGGGGTGCGCGGGCAGCTAAAGCAGCCCGCGTGCCGGTATCCTGGTAGGGTGCGAGGTGCGCGGGCAGCTAAAGCAGCCCGCGTGCCGATGTCCAGGTAGTGTGCGGGTTGCGCGGGCAGCTAAAGCAGCCCGCGTGCCGGATGTGACTTTTATTTGGCGGCCATCTTTAAAATTCACGCAGTCACAAAAAAATAATCATGTTAATAATCAGTAACCCTGATATCCCCCAGATATAGATTTTGACCCGGATCAGAGCAACTTGTCACCCGGCCGCCATTTTTAAAATATAAAAAAAAAAAAAACCAAATACATACCTACCATATTTCCAAAGAAACTACCAACCGACCTGCAATTAATCCCGCAATACAATGAAATACATGATTCACCTACAAAATTTTGTATGGCGGCCATCTTGATTAATAGCAGAATTTAAATCATTGACCCCAAAACCCCCTGATATCGATTTTGAGATGGATCGGAGCAATTTTACTACCAGCCGCCATCTTGAATCCGCCATAATGGATTTTCGACACGCACAAAATTTTGTCCTTATACATACCTACCATAATTCCAAAGCATCTATCAATCGACCTGCAATAAATTCCGCGATGCAATGAAATACATGATTTACCTACAAAATTTTGTATGGCGGCCATCTTGAAAATTCACGGAGTCACAAAAAAAGATCAAATCTGTAATCCACGAACCCAAAAACCCCCAGATATCGATTTTCAGCCCGATCAGAGCAACTTGACACCCGGCCGTCATCTTGGATCCGCCATATTGGATTTTTGTCAAAATTAATTGAATGTCCTATTACATACCTACCATATCTCCAAGCAAACTACTAACCAACCTGCGATAAATTTCGCGATACAATGAAATACAAAATTAACAAACAAAAATTTTGTATGGCGGCCATCTTGAAAAATGGCAGAGTCACAAAACAAACCTCAAAAATAAACACATTGACCCCGGAAACCTCCAGATATCGATTTTGAGCCGGATCGGAGCAAATTGACTCCCGGCCGCCATCTTGAATCCGCCATATTGTATTTTTGACGAACACAATTTTTTGTCCTTATACATACTTACCATATTTCCAAAGAAACTACCGACCTACCTGCAATAAATACCGCGATACAATGAAATACATGATTTACCTGTAACATTTTGTAGGGCGGCCATCTTTAAAAATGGCAGAGTCACAAAAGAAACCATCAAAATAAAATCATTGACCCCGAAAACACCCAGATATCGATTTTGAGCCGGATCGGAGCAAATTGACTCCCGGCCGCCATCTTGAATCGGCCATATTGGATTTTGACATATGCCAAAAATTGCATACCCCGGAGAGGAACAATACAAAGTATGGCGACCCCCCACCTCGAGGACACCGTTTCCGCGTCAGAGCCAAAAAAAGCTCCCCATACAAAAAACCCTTGTATGGCGGCCATCTTGAAAAATGAAAAAAACAAAAAACAAACAATAAATATGAAATAAGCTCCCCGAGGACCATCCGCATGCAAAATTTCATCCCGATCAGAGCAACTTTTTTTTCGGCCGCCATTTTGGATCCGCCATCTTGGATTTTCATGACTACCAGCACTTGACCCCCACCGCCCTCTATGACATTTGGTCGAACACCCCCACTCTATCTCTAACCGTTTCCGAGATATTCAACTTTTTATTTTGTATGGCAGCCATCTTGTTTTCCGCCATTTTGGATTTTTTTCACCAAAAACTGAAATTGCCCAGGGTGTGCTCCAATATTAGTTTGAGAACCATCCCTCTACCTCTAATAGTTTGGCCAGGCCGTAGGGTCTCTCCATGATGAGGAGCAGTTTTCCAAGATTTCGGAATTTTCCCATACTCACCAAATACACCTCCACACTTTTCCCATACATCACTTTCACCCCCCGACCCTCCTTCTGGGAGAACAATTCTGTCAGTGAGTCAGTCAGTCAGTCAGTGGGTCTACAGCTTTATATATTATAATAATATAATAATATATAAACTAGTGGTTGCGTAGTGCGCGGGCTGCTAAAGCAGCCCGCGGTCGTTGTGCCTGCGGTGTTTTGTTGGACGGCGCAAATCTTTAATTATATTTTAATTCAATTTGATTTTGTATGGCGGCCATCTTGAAAATTTTTGAAATCTACAAAACAACCTAATATCTAAAGTCAGTATTTCAAAAAACCCCCAGATGTAAATTTTGAGTCAAATCTGAGCAAGTTTTGTTTTTATCAGCCGCCATCTTGAAAGTTCTCGAAATCCAAAAATCAACCAAAATCTATGATCAGCTACCCCAAAAACCCCTTGTCTACGATTTCAAGCCAGATCGGAGCAAGATTAGTGTTAGTAGCCATTTTGATTTTTATAACATGTCAAATTGCTGGTGAGGTGCGAGGTGCGCGGGCAGCTAAAGCAGCCCGCGGTCGTTGTGCCTACGGTGTTTTGGTCGGCGGCGTAAGTTTTTAATTTAGTATAGTATAGTTTTTTTTTATTTAATATAGTTCTGGCCTAAACAAATTTAATTTGTATGGCAGCCATCTTGAAAATGCTTGAAAACAAAAAATCAACTTAATATTCGAGGTCAGTATCCCAAAAAACCCTCATATGTCAATTTTAAGTTAAATCTGATCAAGTAGTTTTTCTATCAGCCGCCATCTTGATAATTCTCGAAATCCAAAAATGAACCAAAATCTATGATCAGCTACCCTCAAAACCCCCTGTCTACGATTTCAAGCCAGATCGTAGCAAGATTAGTATAAGCCGCCATTTTGTTTTTCATAACATGTCAAATTGCTGATGAGGTAAGTAGTGCGCGGGCAGCTAAAGCAGCCCGCGTGCCGGTGTGCAGGTAGGGTGCGGGATGCGCGGGCAGCTAAAACAGCCCGCGTTCCGGTGTCCAGGTAGGGTGCGGGGTGCGCGGGCAGCTAAAGCAGCCCGCGTTCCGGTGTCCAGGTAGGGTACGGGGAGCGCTGGCAGCTAAAGCAGCCCGCGTTCCGGTGTCCTGGTAGTGTGCGGGTTGCGCGGGCAGCTAAAGCAGCCCGCGTGCCGGATGTGACTTTTGTTTGGCGGCCATCTTTAAAATTCACGCAGTCACAAAAAATAATCATGTTTATAATCAGTAACCCTGATATCCCCCAGATATCGATTTTGACCCGGATCAGAACAACTCGACACCCGGCCGCCATTTTTAAAATATATAAAAAAAGAATTGTCCAAATACATACCTACCATATTTCCAAAGAAACTACCAACCGACCTGCAATTAATCCCGCGATACAATAAAATACATGATTCACCTACAAAATTTTGAATGGCGGCCATCTTGATTAATGGCAGTCACAAAAAAAACCATCGAAATTAAATCATTGACCCCAAAAACCCCCATATATCGATTTTCAGGCGGATCAGAGCAACTTGACACCCGGCTGCCATCTTGGAACCGCCATATTGGATTTTTGACGAACACATTTTTTTGTCCTAATACATACCTACCATATTTCCAAAGAAACTACCAACCTACCTGCAATAAATTCCGCGATACAATAAAATACATGATTTACCTACAAAATTTTGTATGGCGGCCATCTTGAAAAATGGTAGAGTCACAAAACAAACCACCAAAATAAAATCATTGACCCCAAAAATCCCCAGATATCGATTTTAAGGCGGATCGGAGCAAATTGACTCCCGGCCGCCATCTTGAATCCGCCATATTGGATTTTGACACTTACCAAAACATGCCTACCCCGGAGAGGAACAATACAAAGTATGGCGACCCCCCACCTCGGGGACACCGTTTCCGCGCCAGAGCCAAAATAAGCTCCCCATACAAAATACCCTTGTATGGCGGCCATCTTGAAAAATGGAAAAATCAAAAAACGAACCAAAAATATCAAACAAGCTCCCCGAGGACTACCCGCATGCAAAATTTCATCCCGATCCGAGCAACTTTTTTTTCGGCCGCCATTTTGGATCCGCCATCTTGGATTTTCGTGACTACCGGCACTTGACCCCCACTGCCCTCTATGACATTTGGTCGAACACCCCCCCTCTATCTCTAACCGAGATATTCAACTTTTTATTTTGTATGGCGGCCATCTTGTTTTCCGCCATTTTGGTTTTTTTTCACCAAAATCTGAAATTGCTCAGGGTGTGCTCCAAAATTAGTTTGAGAACCACCCCCCTACCTCTTATAGTTTAGCCAGGCCGCAGGGTCACTCCATGATGAGGAGCAATTTTCCAAGATTTCGGAATTTTCCCATACTCACCAAAACCACCTCCATACTTTTCCCATACACGACTTTCGCCCCCCGACCCTCCTTCTGGGAGAACAATTATGTCAGTCAGTGAGTCAGTGGGTTTCCAGCTATATATATATTAACTAGTGGTTGCGTAGTGCGCGGGCTGCTAAAGCAGCCCGCGGTCGTTGTGCCTGCGGTGTTTTGTTGGGCGGCGCAAGTGTTTAATTTTATATTGTTCTGGCCTTAACATTTTATTTTTGTATGGCGGCCATCTTGAAAAATCACAAAAATTTTCAAAAGCAATCTCAAACCTGAACTCAGAAACCCAAAAAACCCACATTTGTCAATTTTGAGTCCAATCAGAGCAAGTCTTGTTTTTAACAGCCGCCATCTTGAAAATTCTCAAAATCCGAAAATCAAACAAAAATCCCCCTAAAACCCGTTAGTTACGATTTCTAGTCAGATCGGAGCATGATTAGTTTTAGCCGCCATCTTAAATCCGCCTTTTGTTTTTCTATAACATGTCAAAATAGCTGGTGAAGTGAGTGGTGCGCGGGCAGCTAAAGCAGCCCGCGTGCCGGTGTGCAGGTGAGGTGCGTGGTGCGCGGGCAGCTAAAGCAGCCCGCGAGCCGGTGTCCAGGTAGGGCGCGGGGTGCGCGGGCAGCTAAAGCAGCCCGCGTGCCGGTGGCCAGGTAGGGTGCAGGGTGCGCGGGCAGCTAAAGCAGCCCGCGTGCCGGTGGCCAGGTAGGGTGCAGGGTGCGCGGGCAGCTAAAGCAGTCCGCGTGCTGGATGTGACTTTTGTATGGCGGCCATCTTAAAAATGCTTGATATCTGAAAAATTACTCAATATTTGACCTTAATATCCCAAAAATCCCTCAGATGTAAATTTTGAGTCCAATCTAAGCAAGTTCTTTTTCTATCAGCCGCCATCTTGAAATTTCTTGAAATCCAAAAATCAACCAAAATCTATGATCAGCTACCCCAAAAACCCCTTGTCTACGATTTCAAGCCAGATCGGAGCAAGATAAGTGTTAGCCGCCATTTTGTTTTTTATAACATGTCAAATTGCTGGTGAGGTGTCGTGGTAAGGTGCGGGGTGCGCGGCCAGCTAAAGCAGCCCGCGTGCCGATATGCCAGTGAGGTGAGGTGCCGGATGTGACTTTTGTATGGCGGCCATCTTGAAAATTCACGAAGTCACAAAAAAACTTCAGATCTACAATCAGCGACCCCGACAACACCTAGATATCGATTTTGATCCGGATCGGAGCAACTTGACATCCGGCCGCCATCTTGGACCGGCCATATTGGAATTTTGACGAACACAATTTTTCGTTCTAATACATACCTACAATACTTCCAAAAAAACTATCAACCTACCTGCAATAAATACCGCGAACCAATGAAATACATGATTTTTCTGTAACATTTTGTATGGCGGCCATCTTGAAAAATGGTAAAATAACAAAACAAACCATTAAAATAAAAACACTGACCCCGACAACCACCAGATATTGATTTTGAGCCGGATCGGAGCAACTTGACAACCGGCCGCCATCTTGGATCCGCCATATTGGATTTTCGACACGCACAATTTTTTGTCCTTATACATACCTACCATAATTCCAAAGCATCTACCAATCGACCTGCAATAAATTTCGCGATACAATGAAATTCATGATTTACCTACAAAATTTTGTATGGCGGCCATATTTAAAATTCACGCAGTCACAAAAAAGATCAAATCTGTAATCCACGAACCCAAAAACCCCCAGATATCGATTTTCAGCCCGATCAGAGCAATTTGACACCCGGCCGTCATCTTGGATCCGCCATATTGGTTTTTTGACAAAATTAATTTAATGTCCTATTACATATCTACCATATTTCCAAAGAAACTACCAACCTACCTGCAATAACTTCCGCGATATAATGAAATACATAATTCACCTGTACCATTTTGTATGGCGGCCATCTTGAGAAATGGCCAAATCACAAAACAAACCACCAAAATAAAATCATTGGCCCCGGAAACCCCCAGATATCGATTTTGAGCCGGATCGGAGCAAATTGACTCCCGGCCGCCATCTTGAATCCGCCATATTGGATTTTGACATATACCAAAAGTTGCCTACCACGGAGAGGAACAATACAAAGTATGGCGGCCCCCCACCTTAGGGACACCGTTTCCGCGTCAGAGCCCAAAAAAGCTCCCCATACAAAATACCCTTGTATGACGGCCATCTTGAAAAATGGAAAAATCAAAAAACGAACCACAAATATTATATAAGCACCCCTAGGACCACCCGCATGCAAAATTTCATCCCGATCCGAGCACCTTTTTTTTCGGCCGCCATTTTGGATCCGCCATCTTGGATTTTCGTGACCACCGGCACTTGACCCCCACCGCCCTCTATGACATTTGGTCGAACACCCCCCCTCTATCTCTAATCGTTTCCGAGATATTCAATTTTTTATTTTGTATGGCGGCCATCTTGTTTTCAGCCATTTTGGATTTTTTTCACCAAAATCTGAAATTGCCCAGGGTGTGCTCCAAAATTAGTTTGAGATCCACCCCCCTACCTCTTATAGTTTAGCCAGGCCGCAGGGTCACTCCATGATGAGGAGCAGTTTTGCAAGATTTCGGAATTTTCTCATACTCACCAAAACCACCTCCACACTTTTCCCATACACGACTTTCACCCCCCGACCCTCCTTCTGGGAGAACAATTATGTCAGTCAGTGAGTGAGTGAGTGAGTGGGTTTCCAGCTATATATATAGTAACTAGTGGTCGCGTAGTGCGCGGGCTGCTAAAGCAGCCCGCGGTCGTTGTGCCTGCGGTGTTTTGTTGGGCGGCGCAAATCTATATTTATATTTGAATTCGCGCCCTTTCAATTTGATTTTGTATGGCGGCCATCTTGAATTTTTTTTAAATCTACAAAACAACCTAATATCTAAAGTCAGTATTTCAAAAAACCCCCAGATGTAAATTTTGAGTCAAATCTGAGCAAGTTTTGTTTTTATCAGCCGCCATCTTGAAAATTCTCGAAATCCAAAAATGAACCAAAATCTATGATCAGCTACCCCCAAAACCCCCTGTCTACGATTTCAAGCAAGATCGTAGCAAGATTAGTATTAGCCGCCATTTTGTTTTTCATAACATGTCAAATTGCTGATGAGGTAAGTAGTGCGCGGGCAGCTAAAGCAGCCCGCGTTCCGGTGTCCAGGTAGGTTGCGGGGTGCGCGGGCAGCTATAGCAGCCCGCGTTCCGGTGTCCAGGTAGGGCGCGGGGTGCGCGGGCAGCTAAAGCAGCCCGCGTTCCGGTGTCCAGGTAGGGCGCGGGGTGCGCGGGCAGCTAAAGCAGCCCGCGTTCCGGTGTCCAGGTAGGGCGCGGGGTGCGCGAGCAGCTAAAGCAGCCCGCGTGCCGGTGTCCTGGTAGGGTGCGGGGTGCGCGGGCAGCTAAAGCAGCCCGCGTGCCAGTGTCCAAGTAGGGTACGGGGTGCGCGGGCAGCTAAAGCAGCCCGCGTTCCGGTGTCCAGGTAGGGCGCGGGGTGCGCGGGCAGCTAAATCAGCCCGCGTTCCGGTGTCCAGGTAGGGCGTGGGGTGCGCGGGCAGCTAAAGCAGCCCACGTTCCAAACGAGCAAATTGCCTCCCGGCCGCCATTTTGAATCCGCCATATTGGATTTTGACATTTACCAAAACATGCCTACCCCGGAAAGGAACAATACAAAGTATAACGACCCCCCACCTCGGGGACACCGTTTCCGCGCCAGAGCCAAAAAAAGCTCCCCATACAAAATACCCTTGTATGGCGGCCATCTTGAAAATTGAAAAATAAAAAAACCAACGAAAGCAGCCCGCGGTCGTTGTGCCTGCGGTGTTTTGTTGGGCGGCGCAAGTATTTAATTTATAGTTTTTCCCTAAACAAATTTATTTATTTTATATGGCGGCCATCTTGAAATACTTGAAATCTAAAAGTCAACTTAATATTTGAGGTCAGTATTCCAAAAAACCCTCAGATGTCAATTTTGAGTCCAATCTGAGAAAGTATTTTTTCTATCAGCCGCCATCTTGAAAATTCTCTAAATCCAAAAGTCAACCTAAATCAATGATCAGCTACCCTAAAAATTGCTTGTCTACGATTTCAAGCCAAATCGAGGCAAGATTAGTGTTAGCCGCCATTTTGTTTTTATAACATGTCAAATTGCTGGTGAGGTGCGGGGTGCGCGGGCAGCTAAAGAAGCCTACGTGCCGGTGTGCAGGTGAGGTACGTGGTGCGCGGGCAGCTAAAGCAGCCCGCGTGCCGGTGTGCAGGTGAGGTACGTGGTGCGCGGGCAGCTAAAGCAGCCCGCGTGCCGGTGTCCATGTAGGGCGCGGGTGCGCGGGCAGGTAAAGCAGCCCGCGTGCCGGTGTCCAGGTAGGCGCGGGAGCGCAGGCAGCTAAAGCAGCCCGCGTGCCTGTGTCCTGGTAGGGTGCGGGGTGCGCGGGCAGCTAAAGCAGCCCGCGTGCCTGTGTCCTGGTAGGGTGCGGGGTGCGCGGGCAGCTAAAGCAGCCCGCGTGCCGGATGTGACTTTTGTATGGCGGCCATCTTGAAAATTCACGCAGTCACAAAAAATAATCATATCTATAATCAGTTACCCCGATATCCCCCAGATATCGATTTTGATCCGGATCAGAGCAACTTGACACCCGGCCGCCATTTTTAATAAATGAAAAAAAAAATTGTCCAAATACATGCCCACCATATTTCCAAAGAAACTGAACCAACCGACCTGCAATAAATCCCGAGTTACAATGAAATACATGATTCACCTACAAAATTTTGTATGGCGGCCATCTTGAAAAATGGTTCAGTCACAAAACAAACCTCAAAAATAAAAACACTAACCCCGGAAACCCCCAGATATCGATTTTGAGCCGGATCGGAGCAAATTGACTTCCGGCCGCCATCTTGTATCCGCCATATTGATTTTTAAAAGAACACAACTTTTTGTCCTCATACATAACTACCGTATTTCCAAAGAAACTACCAACCTACCTGCATTAAATTCCGCGATGCAATGAAATACATGATTTACCTACAAAATTTTGTATGGCGGCCATCTTAGAAAATGGTAGAGTCACAAAATAAACCACCATAATAAAATCATTGGCCCCGGAAACCCCCAGATATCGATTTTGAGCCGGATCGGAGCAAATTGACTCCCGGCCGCCATCTTGAATCCGCCATATCGGATTTTGACATTTACCAAAACATGCCTACCCCGGAGAGGAACAATACAAAGTATGGCGACCCCCCACCTCGGGGACACCGTTTCCGCGCCAGAGCCAAAATAAGCTCCCCATACAAAATACCCTTGTATGGCGGCCATCTTGAAAAATGGCATAATCAAAAAACAAACCTAAAATATCAAATAAGCTCCCCGAGGACTACCCGCATGCAAAATTTCATCCCGATCGGTGCAACTTTTTTTTTGGCCGCCATTTTGGATCCGCCATATTGGATTTTCGTGACCACTGGCACTTTACCTCCACCGCCCTCTATGACATTTGGTCGAACACCCCCCCTCTATCTCTAACCGTTTCCGAGATATTCAACTTTTTATTTTGTATGGCGGCCATCTTGTTTTCAGCCATTTTGGATTTTTTTCATCAAAATCTGAAATTGCCCAGGGTGTGCTCCAAATTTAGTTTGAGAACCACCCCCCTACCTCTTATAGTTTAGCCAGGCCGCAGGGTCACTCCATGATGAGGAGCAATTTTCCAAGATTTCGGAATTTTCCCATACTCACCAAAACCACCTCCACACTTTTCCCATACACGACTTTCACCCCCCGACCCTCCTTCTGGGAGAACAATTATGTCAGTCAGTGAGTGAGTGAGTGAGTGGGTTTCCAGCTATATATATAGTAACTAGTGGTTGCGTAGTGCGCGGGCTGCTAAAGCAGCCCGCGGTCGTTGTGCCTGCGGTGTTTTGTTGGGCGGTGCAAGTTTTTTAACTATATATTGTTCTGACCTAAACATGTTCTTTTTGTATAGCGGCCATCTTGAAAATACTTGAAATCTAAAAATCAACTAAATATTTGAGGTCAGTAACCCAAGAAACCCCCAAATGTCAATTTTGAGTCCAATCAGAGCAAGTTTTGTATTTAACAGCCGCCATCTTGAAAATTCTCAAAATCCAAAAATCAGCAAAATCTATGATCAGCAACCCATAAAACCTGTAAGTTACGATTTCTAGCCAGATCGGAGCAAGATTAGTTTTTGCCGCCAATTTAAATACGCCATTTTGTTTTTCTATGATATGTCTAAATTGCTGGTGAGGTGTGTGGTGCGCGGGCAGTTAAAGCAGCGCGTGCTGGTTTCCAGTTAGGGTGTATCGTGCGCGGGCAGCTAAAGCAGCCCGCGTGCCGGTGTCGTGGTAGGGTGCGGGGTGCGCGGGCAGCTAAAGCAGCCCGCGTGCCGGTGTCCTGGTAGGGTGCGAGGTGCGCGGGCAGCTAAAGCAGCCCGCGTGCCGGTATGCAGGTGAGGGGCAGGGTGCGCGGGCAGCTAAAGCAGCCCGCGTGCCGGTGTCCTGGTAGGGTGCGGGGTGCGCGGGCAGCTAAAGCAGCCCGCGTGCCGGTGTCCAGGTGACGTGTGTGGTGCGCGGGCAGCTAAAGCAGCCCGCGTGCCGGATGTGACTTTTATATGGCGGCCATCTTGAAAATTCACATAGTCATAAAAAAACTTCAGATCTATAATCAGCGACCCCAAAAACCCCCAGATACCGATTTTAAGCCGGATCAGAGAAACATGACAACCGGCCGCAATTTTTGATCCATACATACATACATATAATCACGCCTTTATCCCTAATGGGGTAGGCAGAGCGTAAACGACCCAAACAAAGGTCTTTCCGCCACGTCTGACAAAGTTTTGAGGGTTTTTTAAGATAGATGTAAGTATATTGCTGTAGTGACAGGTTGTCAGCCTATCGCCTAAATTACAATATACTGAAACCCTCAGATGCCTTAGCTGGTTTTTACAGCATGCCCGGGAGGAAATGCAGCTGGCACATTCTATGTTTTTCTCTCGCTCCCAGGCCAGCATGGAAGAAATTTTGGATCCGCCATTTTTAATTTTTGACAAACTCAATTTTTTGTCCTCACACATACCTACCATATTTCCAAAGAAACTAAGAACCTACCTACACAAAATTCCGCGATACAATGAAATACATGATTTACCTACAAAATTTTGTGTGGCAGCCATCTTGAAAAATGGTACAGTCGCAAAACAAACCATCAATATATAACTATTGACCCCGACAACCACCAGATATCGATTTTGAGCCGGATCGGAGCAACTTGACAACTGGCCGCCATCTTGGAGCCGCCATATTGGTTTTTAAACGAACACAATTTTTTGTTTTCATACATACCTGACGTATTTCCAAAGAAACTACCAACCTACCTGCATTAAACTCCGCGATGCAATGAAATACATGATTTACCTACAGGTATGGCGGCCATCTTGAAAAATGGCAAAATCACAAAACAAACCTCAAAAATAAAAACACTGACCCCGGAAACCCCCAGATATCGATTTTGAGCCGGATCGGAGCAAATTTACTCCCGGCCGCCATCTTGAATCCGCCATATTGGATTTTGACATTTACCAAAAGTTGCCTACCCCGGAGAGGAACAATACAAAGTATGGCGACCCCCCACCTCGGGGACTCTGTTTCCGCGCCAGAGCCAAAAAAAGCTCCCCATACAAAATACCCTTGTATGGCGGCCATCTTGAAAAATGAAAAATTCAAAAAACTAACCTAAAATATCAAATAAGCTCCCTGAGGACTACCCGCATGCAAAATTTTATCCCGATCAGACCAATTTTTATTTCGGCCGCCATTTTGATTCCGCCATTTTGAATTTTGACATTTACCAAAAGTTGCCTACCCCGGAGTAGAACAATACATAGTATGACGACCCCCCCCTTCGGGGACAAAGTTTCCACGCCAGAGCCAAAAAAAGCTCCCCATACAAAATACCCTTGTATGGCGGCCATCTTTAAAAATGGCATAATCAAAAAACAAACCAAAAATATCAAAACAGCTCCCCGAGGACCACCGGCATGCAAAATTTCATCCCGATCCGAGCAACTTTTTTTTCGGCCGCCATTTTGGATCCGCCATCTTGGATTTTCGTGACCACCAGCACTTGACCCTTACCGCCCTCTATGACATTTGGTCGAACACCCCCCCTCTATCTCTAACCGTTTCCGAGATATTCAACTTTTTATTTTGTATGGCGGCCATCTTGTTTTCAGCCATTTTGGATTTTTTTCACCAAAATCTGAAATTGCCCAGGGTGTGCTCCAAAGTTAGTTTGAGAACCACCCCCCTACCTCTTATAGTTTAGCCAGGCCGCAGGGTCACTCCATGATGAGGAGCATTTTTCCAAGATTTCGGAATTTTCCCATACTCACCAAAACCACCTCCACACTTTTCCCATACACGACTTTCACCCCCCGACCCTCCTTCTGGGAGAACAATTATGTCAGTCAGTGAGTGAGTGAGTGAGTGGGTTTCCAGCTATATATATAGTAACTAGTGGTCGCGTAGTGCGCGGGCTGCTAAAGCAGCCCGCGGTCGTTGTGCCTGCGGTGTTTTGTTGGGCGGCGCAAATCTATATTTATATTTGAATTCGCGCCCTTTCAATTTGATTTTGTATGGCGGCCATCTTGAATTTTTTTTAAATCTACAAAACAACCTAATATCTAAAGTCAGTATTTCAAAAAACCCCCAGATGTAAATTTTGAGTCAAATCTGAGCAAGTTTTGTTTTTATCAGCCGCCATCTTGAAAATTCTCGAAATCCAAAAATGAACCAAAATCTATGATCAGCTACCCCCAAAACCCCCTGTCTACGATTTCAAGCAAGATCGTAGCAAGATTAGTATTAGCCGCCATTTTGTTTTTCATAACATGTCAAATTGCTGATGAGGTAAGTAGTGCGCGGGCAGCTAAAGCAGCCCGCGTTCCGGTGTCCAGGTAGGTTGCGGGGTGCGCGGGCAGCTATAGCAGCCCGCGTTCCGGTGTCCAGGTAGGGCGCGGGGTGCGCGGGCAGCTAAAGCAGCCCGCGTTCCGGTGTCCAGGTAGGGCGCGGGGTGCGCGGGCAGCTAAAGCAGCCCGCGTTCCGGTGTCCAGGTAGGGCGCGGGGTGCGCGAGCAGCTAAAGCAGCCCGCGTGCCGGTGTCCTGGTAGGGTGCGGGGTGCGCGGGCAGCTAAAGCAGCCCGCGTGCCAGTGTCCAAGTAGGGTACGGGGTGCGCGGGCAGCTAAAGCAGCCCGCGTTCCGGTGTCCAGGTAGGGCGCGGGGTGCGCGGGCAGCTAAATCAGCCCGCGTTCCGGTGTCCAGGTAGGGCGTGGGGTGCGCGGGCAGCTAAAGCAGCCCACGTTCCAAACGAGCAAATTGCCTCCCGGCCGCCATTTTGAATCCGCCATATTGGATTTTGACATTTACCAAAACATGCCTACCCCGGAAAGGAACAATACAAAGTATAACGACCCCCCACCTCGGGGACACCGTTTCCGCGCCAGAGCCAAAAAAAGCTCCCCATACAAAATACCCTTGTATGGCGGCCATCTTGAAAATTGAAAAATAAAAAAACCAACGAAAGCAGCCCGCGGTCGTTGTGCCTGCGGTGTTTTGTTGGGCGGCGCAAGTATTTAATTTATAGTTTTTCCCTAAACAAATTTATTTATTTTATATGGCGGCCATCTTGAAATACTTGAAATCTAAAAGTCAACTTAATATTTGAGGTCAGTATTCCAAAAAACCCTCAGATGTCAATTTTGAGTCCAATCTGAGAAAGTATTTTTTCTATCAGCCGCCATCTTGAAAATTCTCTAAATCCAAAAGTCAACCTAAATCAATGATCAGCTACCCTAAAAATTGCTTGTCTACGATTTCAAGCCAAATCGAGGCAAGATTAGTGTTAGCCGCCATTTTGTTTTTATAACATGTCAAATTGCTGGTGAGGTGCGGGGTGCGCGGGCAGCTAAAGAAGCCTACGTGCCGGTGTGCAGGTGAGGTACGTGGTGCGCGGGCAGCTAAAGCAGCCCGCGTGCCGGTGTGCAGGTGAGGTACGTGGTGCGCGGGCAGCTAAAGCAGCCCGCGTGCCGGTGTCCATGTAGGGCGCGGGTGCGCGGGCAGGTAAAGCAGCCCGCGTGCCGGTGTCCAGGTAGGCGCGGGAGCGCAGGCAGCTAAAGCAGCCCGCGTGCCTGTGTCCTGGTAGGGTGCGGGGTGCGCGGGCAGCTAAAGCAGCCCGCGTGCCTGTGTCCTGGTAGGGTGCGGGGTGCGCGGGCAGCTAAAGCAGCCCGCGTGCCGGATGTGACTTTTGTATGGCGGCCATCTTGAAAATTCACGCAGTCACAAAAAATAATCATATCTATAATCAGTTACCCCGATATCCCCCAGATATCGATTTTGATCCGGATCAGAGCAACTTGACACCCGGCCGCCATTTTTAATAAATGAAAAAAAAAATTGTCCAAATACATGCCCACCATATTTCCAAAGAAACTGAACCAACCGACCTGCAATAAATCCCGAGTTACAATGAAATACATGATTCACCTACAAAATTTTGTATGGCGGCCATCTTGAAAAATGGTTCAGTCACAAAACAAACCTCAAAAATAAAAACACTAACCCCGGAAACCCCCAGATATCGATTTTGAGCCGGATCGGAGCAAATTGACTTCCGGCCGCCATCTTGTATCCGCCATATTGATTTTTAAAAGAACACAACTTTTTGTCCTCATACATAACTACCGTATTTCCAAAGAAACTACCAACCTACCTGCATTAAATTCCGCGATGCAATGAAATACATGATTTACCTACAAAATTTTGTATGGCGGCCATCTTAGAAAATGGTAGAGTCACAAAATAAACCACCATAATAAAATCATTGGCCCCGGAAACCCCCAGATATCGATTTTGAGCCGGATCGGAGCAAATTGACTCCCGGCCGCCATCTTGAATCCGCCATATCGGATTTTGACATTTACCAAAACATGCCTACCCCGGAGAGGAACAATACAAAGTATGGCGACCCCCCACCTCGGGGACACCGTTTCCGCGCCAGAGCCAAAATAAGCTCCCCATACAAAATACCCTTGTATGGCGGCCATCTTGAAAAATGGCATAATCAAAAAACAAACCTAAAATATCAAATAAGCTCCCCGAGGACTACCCGCATGCAAAATTTCATCCCGATCGGTGCAACTTTTTTTTTGGCCGCCATTTTGGATCCGCCATATTGGATTTTCGTGACCACTGGCACTTTACCTCCACCGCCCTCTATGACATTTGGTCGAACACCCCCCCTCTATCTCTAACCGTTTCCGAGATATTCAACTTTTTATTTTGTATGGCGGCCATCTTGTTTTCAGCCATTTTGGATTTTTTTCATCAAAATCTGAAATTGCCCAGGGTGTGCTCCAAATTTAGTTTGAGAACCACCCCCCTACCTCTTATAGTTTAGCCAGGCCGCAGGGTCACTCCATGATGAGGAGCAATTTTCCAAGATTTCGGAATTTTCCCATACTCACCAAAACCACCTCCACACTTTTCCCATACACGACTTTCACCCCCCGACCCTCCTTCTGGGAGAACAATTATGTCAGTCAGTGAGTGAGTGAGTGAGTGGGTTTCCAGCTATATATATAGTAACTAGTGGTTGCGTAGTGCGCGGGCTGCTAAAGCAGCCCGCGGTGTTTTGTTGGGCTGTTGTTTGTTTGGTGGCGCAAGTTTTTAATATAATATTGTTCTGGCCTAAACATGTTCATGCCGCCATCTTGAATCCGCCATTTTGTTTTTCTATAACATGTCAAAATTGCTGGTGAGGAAAGTGGTGCGCGGGCAGCTAAAGCAGCCCGCGAGCTCGTGTGCGGGTGGGGTGCGAGGTGCGTGGGCAGCTAAAGCAGCCCGCGTTCCGGTGTCCTGGTAGGGCGCGGGGTGCGCGGGCAGCTAAAGCAGCCCGCGTGCCGGTGTCCAAGTGACGTGTGTGGTGCGCGGGCAGCTAAAGCAGCCCGCGTGCCGGATGTGACTTTTATATAGCGGCCATCTTGAAAATTCACGTAGTCATAAAAAAAACTTCAGATCTATAATCAGCGACCCCAAAAACCCCCAGATACCGATTTTAAGCCGGATCAGAGAAACATGACACCCGGCCACAATTTTGGATCCGCCATTTTTAATTTTTGACAAACTCAATTTTTGTCCTCATACATACTTACCATATTTCCAAAGAAACTGCCAAACTACCTACACTAAATTCCGCGATACAATGAAATACATAATTTACCTACAAAATTTTGTGTGGCAGCCATCTTGAAAAATGGCACAGTCGCAAAACAAACCATCAAAATATAATTATTGACCCCGACAACCACCAGATATCGATTTTGAGCCGGATCGGAGCAATTCGACAACTGGCAGCCATCTTGGATCAGCCATATTGGTTTTTAAACGAACACAATTTTTTGTCCACATACATACCTACCGTATTTCCAAAGAAACTATCAAGCTACCTGCATTAAATTCCGCGATGCAATGAAATACATGATTTACCTACAAAATTTGGTATGGCGGCCATCTTGAAAAATGGCAAAATCACAAAACAAACCTCAAAAATAAAAACACTGACCCCGGAAACCCCCAGATATCGATTTTGAGCCGGATCGGAGCAAAACTACTCCCGGCCGCCATCTTGAATCCGCCATATTGGATTTTGACATTTACCAAAAATTGCCTACCCCGGAGAGGAACAATACAAAGTATGACGACCCCCCACCTCGGGGACACCGTTTCCGAGCCAGAGCCAAAAAAAGCTCCCCATACAAAATACCCTTGTATGGCGGCCATCTTGAAAAATTCAAAATTCAAAAAACGAACCAAGAATATCAAATAAGCTCCCTGAGGACTACCCGCATGCAAAATTTTATCCCGATCAGAGCAACTTTTATTTCGGCCGCCATTTTGATTCCGCCATTTTGAATTTTGACATATACCAAAAGTTGCCTACCCCGGAGTAGAACAATACATAGTATGACGACCCCCCACCTCGGGGACACCGTTTCCACGCCAGAGCCAAAAAAAGCTCCCCATACAAAATACCCTTGTATGGCGGCCATCTTGAAAAATGAAAAAAACAAAAAACAAACAATAAATATCAAATAAGCTCCCCGAGGACCACCCGCATGCAAAATTTCATCCCGATCAGAGCAACTTTTTTTTCGGCCGCCATTTTGGATCCGCCATCTTGGATTTTCGTGACAACCGGCACTTTACCCCCACCGCCCTCTATGACATTTGGTCGAACACCCCCCCTGTTTCTCTAACCGTTTCCGAGATATTCAACTTTTTATTTTGTATGGCAGCCATCTTGTTTTCCGCCATTTTGTTTTTTTTTCACCAAAGACTAAATTTGCCCAGGGTGTGCTCCAAAATTAGTTTGAGATCCACCCCCCTACCTCTTATAGTTTAGCCAGGCCGCAGGGTCACTCCATGATGAAGAGCAGTTTTTCAAGATTTCGGAATTTTCCCATACTCACTAAAACCACCTCCACACTTTTCCCATACACGACTTTCACCCCCCGACCCTCCTTCTGGGAGAACAATTATGTCAGTCAGTGAGTGAGTGAGTGAGTGGGTTTCCAGCTATATATATAGTAACTAGTGGGTGCGTAGTGCGCGGGCTGCTGAAGCAGCCCGCGGTCGTTGTGCCTGCGGTGTTTTGTTGGGCGGCGCAAGTGTTTAATTTAATTTTATATTGTTCTGGCCTAAACATTTTAATTTTGTATGGCGGACATCTTGAAAATGCTTGATATCTGTAAATTTACTTAATATTCGAGGTCAGCATCCCAAAAAACCCTCAGATGTAAATTTTGAGTCCAATCTAAGCAAGTATTTTTTTTCTATCAGCCGCCATCTTGAAAATTATCGAAATCCAAAAATCAACCAAAATCTATGATCAGCAACCCCAAAAACCCCTTGTGTACGATTTCAAGCCAGATCGGAGCAAGATTAGTGTTAGCCGCCATTTTGTTTTTCATAACATGTCAAATTGCTGGTGAGGTGCGGGGTGCGCGGGCAGCCCGCGTGCCGGTGTGCAGATCAGGTACGTGGTGCGCGGGCAGCTAAAGCAGCCCGCGTGCTGATATGCCAGTGAGGTGCAGGGTGCGCGGGCAGCTAAAGCAGCCCGCGTGCCGGTGTCCAGGTAGGGCGCGGGGTGCGCGGGCAGCTAAAGCAGCCCGCGTGCCGGTGTCCTGGTAGGGTGCGGGGTGCGCGGGCAGCTAAAGCAGCCCGCGTGCCGAATGTAACTTTTTTATGGCGGCCATCTTGAAAATTCACGTAGTCATAAAAAAACTTCAGAACTATAATCAGCGACCCCAAAAACCCCCAGATACCGATTTTGAGCCAGATCGGAGCAAATTGACTCCCGGCCGCCATCTTGAATCCGCCATATTGGATTTTCGACAAACACATTTTTTTGGTCTAATAAATACCTACCTTATTTCTAAAGAAACTACCAACCTACCTGCAATAAATACCGCGATACAATGAAATACATGATTTTTCTGTAACATTTTGTATGGCGGCCATCTTGAAAAATGGCAAATTAACAAAACAAACCCTAAAAATAAAAACACTGACCCTGACAACCACCAGATATTGATTTTGGGCCGGATAGGAGCAACTTGACAACCGGCCGCCATCTTAGATCCGCCATATTGGATTTTCGACTAACACATTTTTTTGTTCTAATACATACCTACCTTATTTCTAAAGAAACTACCAACCTACCTGCAATAAATACCGCGATACAATGAAATACATGATTCACCTGTATCATTTTGTATGGCGGCCATCTTGAAAAGTGGCAAAATCACAAAACAAAACATAAAAATTAAAACAGTGACCCCAAAAACCCCCAGATTTCGATTTTGAGCCGGGTCGGAGCAAATTGACTCCCGGCCGCCATCTTGAATCCGCCATATTTGATTTTGACAATTACCAAAACATGCCTACCCCGGAGAGGAACAATACAAAGTATGGCGACCCCCCACCTCGGGGACACCGTTTCCGCGCCAGAGCCAAAATAAGCTCCCCATACAAAATACCCTTGTATGGCGGCCATCTTGAAAAATGGAAAAATCTAAAAACGAATGAGAAATATCAAATAAGCTCCCCGAGGACTACCCGCATGCAAAATTTCATCCCGATCAGAGCAACTTTTTTTTCGGCCGCCATTTTGGATCCGCCATCTTGGATTTTCGTGACCACTGGCACTTGACCCCCACCGCCCTCTATGACATTTGGTCGAACACCCCCCATCTATCACTAACAGTTTCCGAGATATTCAACTTTTTATTTTGTATGGCAGCCATCTTGTTTTCCGCCATTTTGGATTTTTTTCACCAAAATCTGAAATTGCCCAGGGTGTGCTCTAAAATTAGTTTGAGATCCACCCCCCTACCTCTTATAGTTTAGCCAGGCCGCAGGGTCGCTCCATGATGAGGAGCAGTTTTCCAAGATTTCGGAATTTTCCCATACTCACCAAAACCACCTGCACACTTTTCCCATACACGACTTTCACCCTTCGACCCTCCTTCTGGGAGAACAATTATGTCAGTCAGTGAGTGAGTGAGTGAGTGGGTTTCCAGCTATATATATAGTAACTAGTGGTTGCGTAGTGCGCGGGCTGCTAAAGCAGCCCGCGGTGTTTTGTTGAGCTGTTGATTTTGATTGGGCGGCGCAAGTTTTAAATGATAATTTAATTTGCGCCCTTACAATTTGATTTTGTATGGCGGCCATTTTAAAACATTTTTAAATCTACAAAACAACATAAAATCTAAAGTCAGTAACCCAAAAAACCCCCAGATGTCAATTTTGAGTAAAATCTAAGCAAGTTTTCTTTCTATCAGCCGCCATCTTGAAAATTCTCGAAATCCAAAAATCAACCAAAATCTATGATCAGCTACCCCAAAAACCCCTTGTCTACGATTTCGAGCCAGATTGGAGCAAGATTAGTGTTAGCCGCCATTTTGTTTTTTATAACATGTAAAATTGCTGATGAGGTGCGTGGTGAGCGAGCAGCTGAAGCAGCCCGCGGTCGATGTGCCTACGGTGTTTTGGCCGGCGGCGTAAGTTTTTAATTTAATATAGTTCTGGCCTAAACATATTTATTTGTATGGCAGCCATCTTGAAAATGCTTGAAATCTAAAAATCAACTTAATATTCGAGGTCAGTATCCCAAAAAACCCTCAGATGTCAATTTTGAGTTTAATCTAAGCAAGTAGTTTATCTATCAGCCGCCATCTTGAAAATTCTCGAAATCCAAAAATCAACCAAAATCTATGATCCTAACCTATTGTTGTATGTATTTCAAGCCAGATCGTAGCAAGATTAGTAGTAGCCGCCATTTTGTTTTTCATAACATGTCAAATTGCTGATGAGGTAGGTAGTGCGCGGGCAGCTAAAGCAGCCCGCGTGCCGGTGTCCAGGTAGAGTGCGAGGTGCGCGGGCAGCTAAAGCAGCCCGCATGCCGGTGTGCCGGTGGGGTGCTTAGTGCGCGGGCAGCTAAAGCAGCCCGCGTGCCGGTGTGCAGGTAGGGTGCGGGGTGCGCGGGCAGCTAAAGCAGCCCGCGTGCCGGTGTGCAGGTAGGGTGCGGGGTGCGCGGGCAGCTAAAGCAGCCCGCGTGCCGGTGTGCAGGTAGGGTGCGGGGTGCGCGGGCAGCTAAAGCAGCCCGCATGCCGGTGTGCCGGTGGGGTGCTTAGTGCGCGGGCAGCTAAAGCAGCCCGCGAGCCGGTATGCAGGTAGGGTGCGGGGTGCGCGGGCAGCTAAAGCAGCCCGCGTGCCGGTGTGCAGGTAGGGTGCGGGGTGCGCGGGCAGCTAAAGCAGCCCGCGTGCCGGATGTGACTTTTGTATGGCCGCCATCTTGAAAATTCACTCAGTCACAAAATAAACTTTAAATCTTTAATCAGTGACCCCGACAACCCCTAGATATCGATTTTCAGCCGGATCAGAGCAACTTGACACCTAGCCGCCATCTTTTATCCGCCATATTGGATTTTTAACGAACACAATTTTTGTCCTAATACTACCATATTTCCAAAGAAACTACCAACCTTCCTGCACTAAATTCCGCAATACAATGAAATACATGATTTACCTTCAAAAATGGCGGCCAACTTGAAAAATGGCATAGTCACCAAACAAACCATAAAAATAAAAACACTGACCCCGAAAACCCCCAGATATCGATTTTCAGCCGGATCAGAGCAACTTGACAACCGGCCGCCATATTGGATCCGCCATATTGGTTTTTAAACTAACACATTTTTTTGTCCTCATACATACCTACCGAATTTCCAAAGAAACTACCAACCTACCTGCATTAAATTCCGCGATTCAATGAAATTCATGATTAACCTACAAAATGTTGTATGGCAGCCATCTTGAAAATTGACAAAAACACAAAACAAACCATAAAATTAAATTCATTGAACCCGATAACATCCAGATATCAATTTTGAGACGGATCGGAGCAAATTGACTCCCGGCCGCCATCTTTGATCCGCCATATTGGATTTTTGACGAAGACAATTTTTTGTCCTCGTACATACCTACCATATTTTCTAAGAATTTACCAACCTACCTGCATTAAATTCCGCGATACAATGAAATTCATGATTAACCTACAAAATGTTGTATGGCGGCCATCTTGAAAATTGACAGAAACACAAAACAAACCATAAAATTAAATTCATTGAACCCGATAACATCCAGATATCAATTTTGAGACGGATCGGAGCAAATTGACTCCCGGCCGCCATCTTTGATCCGCCATATTGGATTTTTGACGAAGACAATTTTTTGTCCTCGTACAAACCTACCATATTTTCTAAGAATTTACCAACCCACCTGCAAAAAAATCCACGATACAATGATATACATGATTTACCTACAAAATTTTGTATGGCGGCCATCTTGAAAAATGGCAAAATCACAAAACAAACCATAAAAATAAAACCACTGACCCCGAAAACTCCCAGATATTGATTTTGAGCCGGATCGGAGCAAATTGACTCCCGGCCGCCATCTTGAATCCGCCAAATTGGATTTTGACATTTACCAAAACATGCCTACCCCAGAGAGGAACAATACAAAGTATGACGACCCCCCACCTCGGGGACACCGTTTCCGCGCCAGAGCCAAAAAAAGCTCCCCATACAAAATACCCTTGTATGGCGGCCATCTTGAAAAATGAAAAATTCAAAAAACGAACCTAAAATATCAAATAAGCACCCCGAGGACTACCCGCATGCAAAATTTCATCCCGATCAGAGCAACTTTTTTTTCGGCCGCCATTTTGGATCCGCCATCTTGGATTTTCAAGAACACCTGCACTTGACCCCCACAGCCCTCTATGACATTTGGTCGACCACCCCCCCTTTATCTCTAACCGTTTCCGAGATATTCAACTTTTTATTATGTATGGCAGCCATCTTGTTTTCCGCCATTTTGTTTTTTTTACACCAAAAATCAAAACTGCCCAGGGTGTGCTCCAAAATTAGTTTGAGTACCACCCCCCTACCTCTTATAGTCTAGCCAGGCCGCAGGGTCACTCCATGATGAGGAGCAGTTTTCCAAGATTTCGGAATTTTCCCATACTCACCAAAGCCACCTCCACACTTTTTCCATACACGACTTTCACTCCCCGACCCTCCTTCTGGGAGAACAATTATGTCAGTCAGTGAGTCAGTGGGTTTCCAGCTATATATATATTAACTAGTGGTTGCGTAGTGCGCGGGCTGCTAAAGCAGCCCGCGGTCGTTGTGCCTGCGGTGTTTTGTTGGGCGGCGCAAGTTTTTTTAATTATATATTGTTCTGACCTAAACATGTTCTTTTTGTATAGCGGCCATCTTAAAAATACTTGAAATCTAAAAATCAACTAAATATTTGGGGTCAGTATTCCAAAAAACCCTCAGATATTAATTTTGAGTCCAATCTGAGCAAGTATTTTTTCTATCAGCCGCCATCTTGAAAATTCTCGAAATCCAAAAATCAACCAAAATCTATGATCAGCCACCCTAAAACCCCTTGTCTACGATTTAAAGCCAGATCGAAGCAAGATTAGTGTTAGCCGCCATTTTGTTTTTTATAACATGTCAAATTCCTGGTGAGGTGTCCTGGTAGTGGTTGCGTAGTGCGTGGGCTTCTAAAGCTGCCCGCGGTGTTTTGTTGGCTCTTGTTTGTTTGGCGGCGCAAGACTTTAATTATAATTTAATTCGGGCACATTCTATTGTATTTTGTATAGCGGCCATCTTGAAATTTTTTGAAATCTACAAATCAACCTAATATCCAAGGTCAGTAACCCAAGAAACCCCCAAATGTCAATTTTGAGTCCAATCAGAGCAAGTGTTGTATTTAACAGCCGCCATCTTGAAAATTCTCAAAATCCAAAAATCAGCAAAATCTATGATCAGCAACCCATAAAACCCGTAAGATACGATTTCTAGCCAGATCGGAGCAAGATTAGTTTTAGCCGCCATTTTAAATACACCATTTTGTTTTTCTATGATATGTCAAAATAGCTGGTGAGGTGGGTGGTGCGCGGGCAGTTAAAGCAGCGCGTGCTGGTTTCCAGTTAGGGTGTGGCGTGCGCGGGCAGCTAAAGCAGCCCGCGTGCCGTTTTCCAGGTCAGGGTGCGGCGTGCGCGGGCAGCTAAAGCAGCCCACGTGCCGGTGTCCTGGTAGGGTGCGGGGTGCGCGGGCAGCTAAAGCAGCCCGCGTGCCGGTGTCCTGGTAGGGTGCGGGGTGCGCGGGCAGCTAAAGCAGCCCGCGTGCCGGTGTGCAGGTGAGGCGCGTGGTGCACGGGCAGCTAAAGCAGCCTGCGTGCCGATATGCCAGTGAGGGTCAGGGTGCGCGGGCAGCTAAAGCAACCCGCGTGCCGGCGTCCAGGTAGAGCACGGGATGCGCGGGCAGCTGAAGCAGCCCGCGTGCCGGATGTGACTTTTATATGGCGGCCATCTTGAAAATTCACGTAGTCATAAAAAAACTTCAGATCTATAATCAGCGACCCTAAAAACCCCCAGATACCGATTTTAAGCCGGATCAGAGAAACATGACACCCGGCCGCAATTTTGGATCCATACATAGGTACATACATATAATCACGCCTTTATCCCTAATGGGCTAGGCAGAGCGTAAACGACCCAAACAAAGGTCTTTCCGCCACGTCTGACAAAGTTTTGAGGGTTATTTAAGATAGATGTAAGTATATTGCTGTAGTGACAGGTTGTCAGCCCATCGCCTAAATTACAATATACTGAAACCCTCAGATCCCTTATCTGGTTTTTACAGCATGCCCGGGAGGAAATGCAGCTGGCTCATTCTATGTTTTTCTCTCGCTCCCAGGCCAGGATGGAAGAAATTTTGGATCCGCCATTTTTAATTTTTGACAAACTCATTTTTTTGTCCTCATACATAACTACCATATTTCCAAAGAAACTAAGAACCTACCTACACTAAATTCCGCGATACAATGAAATACATGATTTACCTACAAAATTTTGTGTGGCAGCCATCTTGAAAAATAGTACAGTCGCAAAACAAACCATCAAAATATAATTATTGACCCCGACAACCACCAGATATCGATTTTGAGCCGGATCGGAGCAACTTGACATCTGGCCGCCATCTTGGATCCGCCATATTGGTTTTTAAACAAACACAATTTTTTGTCCTCATACATACCTACCGTATTTCCAAAGAAACTACCAACCTACCTGCATTAAATTCCGCGATGCAATGAAATACATGGTTTACCTACAAAATTTGGTATGGCGGCCATCTTGAAAAATGGCAAAATTACTAAACAAACCTCAAAAATAAAAACACTGACCCCGGAATTCCCCAGATATCGATTTTGAGCCGGATCGGAGCAAATTTACTCCCGGCCGCCATCTTGAATCCGCCATATTGGATTTTGACATTTACCAAAAATTGCCTCCCCCGGAGAGGACCAATACAAAGTATGGCGACCCCCCACCTCGAGGACACCGTTTCCGCGCCAGAGCCAAAAAAAGCTCCCCATACAAAATACCCTTGTATGGCGGCCATCTTAAAAAATGAAAAATTCAAAAAACGAACCTAAAATATCAAATAAGCTCCTTGAGGACTACCCGCATGCAAAATTTCAACCCGATCAGAGCAACTTTTATTTAGGCCGCCATTTTGATTCCGCCATTTTGAATTTTGACATATACCAAAAGTTGCCTACCCCGGAGTAGAACAATACATAGTATGAAAACCCCCCACCTTGGGGACACCGTTTCCACGCCAGAGCCAAAAAAAGCTCCCCATACAAAATACCCTTGTATGGCGGCCATCTTGAAAAATGAAAAAAACAAAAAATAAACAATAAATATTAAATAAGCTCCCCGAGGACCACCCGCATGCAAAATTTCATCCCGATCAGAGCAACTTTTTTTTCGGCCGCCATTTTGGATCCGCCATCTTGGATTTTCATGACTACCAGCACTTGACCCCCACCGCCCTCTATGACATTTGGTCGAACACCCCCACTCTATCTCTAACCGTTTCCGAGATATTAAACTTTTTATTTTGTATGGCAGCCATCTTGTTTTCCTCCATTTTGGATTTTTTACAAGAAAATCTGAAATTGCCCAGGGTGTGCTCCAAAATTAGTTTGAGAACCACCCCCCTTCCTCTTATAGTTTAGCCAGGCCGCAGGGTCACTCCATGATGAGGAGCAATTTTCCAAGATTTCGGAATTTTCCCATACTCACCAAAACCACCTGCACACTTTTCCCATACACGACTTTCACCCCTCGACCCTCCTTCTGGGAGAACAATTATGTCAGTCAGTGAGTGAGTGGGTTTCCAGCTATATATATATTAACTAGTGGTTGCGTAGTGCGCGGGCTGCTAAAGCAGCCCGCGGTGTTTTGTTGGGCTGTTGTTTGTTTGGTGGCGCAAGTTTTTAATATAATGTTGTTCTGGCCTAAACATGTTCTTTTTGTATGGCGGCCATCTTGAAAATATTTGAAATCTATAAAAACACCTTATGGTCGAGGTCAGTAATTCAAAAAACTCCCAGATGTCAGTTTTGATTCCAAACAGAGCAAGTTTTGTTTTCATCAGCCACCATCTTGAAAATGGTCAAAATACAAAAATCAACTTAAATATATGATCAGCTACCCAAAAAACTTATTGTCTACGATTTCAAGTCAGATCGCAGCAAGATAAGTTAAAGCGGCCGATTTGAATCCGCCATTTTGTTTTTTATGACATGTAAAAATGCTGGTGATGTGCGGGGTGCGCGGGCAGCTAAAGCAGCCCGCGAGCCGGTTTGCGGGTGGGGTGCAGAGTGCGCGGGCAGCTAAAGCAGCCCGCGTGCCGGTGTCCAGGTAGGCTGCGGGGTGCGCGGGCAGCTAAAGCAGCCCGCGTGTTGGTGTCCAGGTAGGGAGCGGGGTGCGCGGGCTGCTAAAAGCTAAAGCAGCCCGCGTGCCAAATGTGACTTTTGTATGGCGGCCATCTTGAAATTTTTTAAAATCTACAAATCAACCTAATATCCAAGGTCAGTAACCCAAGAAACCCCTAAATGTCAATTTTGAGTTCAATCAGAGCAAGTTTTGTTTTTATTAGCCGCCATCTTGAAAATTCTCAAAATCCAACAAACAACAAAATCTATGATCAGCTACCCCTAATACCTGTAAGTTATGATTTCTAGCCAAATCGGAGCAGGATTCGTTTTAGCCGCCATCTTAAATTCGCCATTTTGTTTTTCTATGACATATCAAAATTGCTGGTGAGGTGGGTGGTGCGCGGGCAGCTAAAGCAGCCCGCGAGCCGGTGTCCAGGTAGGGCGCGGGGTGCGCGGGCAGCTAAAGCAGCCCGCGTGCCGGTGGCCAGGTAGGGTGCAGGGTGCGCGGGCAGCTAAAGCAGCCCACGTGCCGGTGGCCAGGTAGGGTGCAGGGTGCGCGGGCAGCTAAAGCAGCCCGCGTGCTGGATGTGACTTTTGTATGGCGGCCATCTTAAAAATGCTTGATGTCTGAAAAATTACTTAATATTTGACGTCAATATCCCAAAAATCCCTCAGATGTAAATTTTTAGTCAAATCTAAGCAAGTTCTTTTTCTATCAGCCGCCATCTTGAAATTTCTTGAAATCTAAAAATCAACCAAAATCTATGATCAGATACCCCAAAAACCCCTTGTCTACGATTTCAAGCCAGATCGGAGCAAGATTAGTGTTAGCCGCCATTTTGTTTTTTATAACATGTCAAATTGCTGGTAAGGTGTCCTGGTAAGGTGCGGGGTGCACGGCCAGCTAAAGCAGCCCGCGTGCCGATATGCCAGTGAGGTGAGGTGCCGGATGTGACTTTTGTATGGCGGCCATCTTGAAAATTCACGAAGTCACAAAAAAAATCAGATCTACAATCAGCGACCCCGACAACACCCAGATATCGATTTTGATCCGGATCGGAGCAACTTGACACCCGGCTGCCATCTTGGATCCGCCATATTGTATTTTCAACGAACATAATTTTTTGAACTTATACATACCTGCCATATTTCCAAAGAAACTATCAACCTACCTGAAATCAATTCCGAGATAAAATCAAATACATAATTCACCAAAAAAAAATTGTATGGCGGCCATCTTGAAAAATGGCCAAATCACAAAACAAACCAGAAAAATAAAAACACTGACCCCGAAAACCCCAAGATATCGATTCTGAGCCGGATCAGAGCAACTTGACACCCAGCCGCCATCTTGGATCCGCCATATTGGATTTTTGACAAACACAATTTCTTGTCCTAATACATACCTACCATATTTCCAATGAAACTACCGACCTACCTGCAATAAATACCGCGATACAATGAAATACATGATTTACCTGTAATATTTTGTAGGGCGGCCATCTTTAAAAATGGCAGAGTTACAAAAAAACCATCAAAATAAAATCACTGACCCCGAAAACCCCCAGATATCGATTTTGAGCCGGATCGGAGCAAATTGCCTCCCGGCCGCCATTTTAATTCCGCCATTTTGAATTTTGACATTAACCAAAAGTTGCCTACCCCGGAGAAGAACAATACATAGTATGACGACCCCCCACCTCAAGGACACAGTTTCCACGCCAGAGCCAAAAATAGCTCCCCATACAAAATACCCTTGTATGGCGGCCATCTTGAAAAATGAAAAAAACAAAAAACAAACAATAAATATCAAATAAGCTCCCCGAGGACCACCCGCATGCAAAATTTCATCCCGATCAGAGCAATTTTTTTTCGGCCGCCATTTTGGATCCGCCATCTTGGATTTTCATGACTACCAGCACTTGACCCCCACCGCCCTCTATGACATTTGGTCGAACACCCCCAATCTATCTCTAACCGTTTCCGAGATATTCAACTTTTTATTTTGTATGGCAGCCATCTTGTTTTTCGCCATTTTGGATTTTTTTTGCCAAAAACTGAAATTGCCCAGGGTGTGCTCCAATATTAGTTTGAGAACCACCCCCCTACCTCTTATAGTTTAGCCAGGCCGCAGGGTCACTCTATGATGAGGAGCAGTTTTCCAAGATTTCGGAATTTTCCCATACTCACCAAAATTACCTTCACACTTTTCCCATACACGACTTTCACCCCCCGAACCTCCTTCTGGGAGAACAATTATGTCAGTCAGTGAGTGAGTGAGTGAGTGAGTGGGTTTCCAGCTATATATATAGTAACTAGTGGTTGCGTAGTGCGCGGGCTGCTAAAGCAGCCCGCGGTCGTTGTGCCTGCGGTGTTTTGTTGGGCGGCGCAAGTGTTTAATTTAATTTTATATTGTTCTGGCCTAAACATTTTATTTTTGTATGGCGGCCATCTTGAAAATTTTCGCAATCTACAAATCAACCTAATATCCAAGGTCAGTAACCCAAGAAAACCCCAAATGTCAATTTTGAGTGCAAACAGAGCAACTTTTGTTTCTAACAGCCGCCATCTTGAAAATTCTCAATATCCAAAATTCAGCAAAATCTATAATCAGTAAGTAATCCATAAAACCCGTTAGCTACGATTTCTAGCCAGATCGCAGCAAGATTAGTTTTAGCCGCCATCTTGAATCCTCCATTTTGTTTTTTTATGACATGTCAAAATAGCTGGTGAGGTGTGTGGTTCTTTTTGTATAGCGGCCATCTTGAAAATACTTGAAATCTACAAATCAACCTAATATCCAAGGTCAGTAACCCAAGAAACCCCCAAATGTCAATTTTGAGTCCAATCAGAGCAAGTTTTGTATTTAACAGCCGCCATCTTGAAAATTCTCAAAATCCAAAAATCAGCAAAATCTATGATCAGCAACCCATAAAACCCGTAAGTTGCGATTTCTAGCCAGATCGGAGCAAGATTAGTTTTAGCCGCCATTTTAAATACGCCATTCTGTTTTTCTATGATATGTCAAATTTGCTGGTGAGGTGAGTGGTGCGCGGGCAGTTAAACCAGCGCGTGCCGGTTTCCAGTTAGGGTGTGGCGTGCGCGGGCAGCTAAAGCAGCCCGCGTGCCGGTGTGCAGGTGAGGCGCGTGGTGCGCGGGCAGCTAAAGCAGCCCGCGTGCCGATATGCCAGTGAGGGGCAGGGTGCGCGGGCAGCTAAAGCAGCCCGCGTGCCGGTGTCCAGGTAGAGCACGGGATGCGCGGGCAGATAAAGCAGCCCGCGTGCCGGTGTCCAGGTGACATGTGTGGTGCGCGGGCAGCTAAAGCAGCCCGCGTGCCAGATGTGACTTTTATATGGCGGCCATCTTGAAAATTCACGTAGTCATAAAAAAACTTCAGATCTATAATCAGCGACCCCAAAAACCCCCAGATACCGATTTTAAGCCGGATCAAAGAAACATGACACCCGGCCGCAATTTTGGATCCATACATACATACATATAATCACGCCTTTATCCCTAATGGGGTAGGCAGAGCGTAAACGACCCAAACAAAGGTCTTTTCGCCACGTCTGACAAAGTTTTGAGGGTTATTTAAGATAGATGTAAGTATATTGCTGTAGTGACAGGTTGTCAGCCCATCGCCTTAATTACAATATACTGAAACCCTCAGATCCCTTAGCTGGTTTTTACAGCATGCCCGGGAGGAAATGCAGCTGGCACATTCCTTGTTTTTCTCTCGCTCCCAGGCCAGCATGGAAGAAATTTTGGATCCGCCGTTTTAATTTTTGACAAACTAAATTTTTTGTCCTCATACATACCTACCATATTTCCAAAGAAACTAAGAACCTACCTACACTTAATTCCGCGATACAATGAAATACATGATTTACCTACAAAATTTTTGTGTGGCAGCCATCTTGAAAAACACCTTATAGTCGAGCTCAGTAATTCAAAAATCTCCCAGATGTCAGTTTTGAGTCCAATCAGAGCAAGTTTTGTTTTCATCAGCCGCCATCTTGAAAATGGACAAAATACAAGAATCAACTTAAATATATGATCAGCTACCCAAAAAACTTATTGTCTACGATTTCAAGTCAGATCGCAGCAAGATAAGTTAAAGCGGGCGATTTGAATCCGCCATTTTGTTTTTTATGACATGTAAAAATGCTGGTGATGTGCGGGGTGCGCGGGCAGCTAAAGCAGCCTGCGTGCCGGTTTGCGAGTGGGGTGCAGGGTGCGCGGGCAGCTAAAGCAGCCCGCGTGCCGGTGTCCAGGTAGGCTGCGGGGTGCGCGGGCAGCTAAAGCAGCCTTCGTGTTGGTGTCCAGGTAGGGAGCGGGGTGCGCGGGCTGCTAAAAGCTAAAGCAGCCCGCGTGCCAAATGTGACTTTTGTATGGCGGCCATCTTGAATTTTTTTAAAATCTACAAATCAACCTAATATCCAAGGTCAGTAACCCAAATAACCCCTAAATGTCAATTTTGAGTTCAATCAGAGCAAGTTTTGTTTTTATTAGCCGCCATCTTGAAAATTCTCAAAATCCAACAAACAACAAAATCTATGATCAGCTACCCCTAATACCTGTAAGTTATGATTTCTAGCCAAATCGGAGCAAGATTCGTTGTAGCCGCCATCTTGAATCCGCCATTTTGTTTTTCTATAACATGTCAAAATTGCTGGTGAGGAAAGTGGTGCGCGGGCAGCTAAAGCAGCCCTATATCGATTTTCAGCCGGATCAGACCAACTTGACATCCGGCCGCCATCTTGGATCGGCCATATTGGAATTTTGACGAACACAATTTTTTGTCCTTATACATATCTACCGTATTTCCAAGGAAACTACCAACCTACCTGCATTAAATTCCGCGATACAATGAAATACATGATTTACCTATAAATTTATGTATGGCGGCCATCTTGAAAAATGGCCAAATCACAAAACAAACCAGAAAAATAAAAACACTGACCCCGAAAAACCCCAGATATCGATTTTGAGCCGGATCGGAGCAAATTGACTCCCGGCCGCCATCTTGAATCGGCCATATTGGATTTTGACATATACCAAAAATTGCCTACCCCGGAGAGGAACAATACAAAGTATGGCGACCACCCACCTCGAGGACACCGTTTCCGCGCCAGAGCCAAAAAAAGCTCCCCATACAAAATACCCTTGTATGGCGGCCATCTTGAAAAGTGGAAAAATCAATAAACGAACCACAAATATCAAATAAGCTCCCCTAGGACCACCCGCATGCAAAATTTCATCCCGATCGGAGCAAGTTTTTTTTCGGCCGCCATTTTGGATCCGCCATCTTGGATTTTCGTGACCACTGGCACTTGACCCCCACCGCCCTCTATGACATTTGGTCAAACACCCCCCCTCTATCTCTAACCGTTTCCGAGATATTCAACTTTTTATTTTGTATGGCGGCCATCTTGTTTTCAGCCATTTTGGATTTTTTTCACCAAAATCTGAAACTGCCCAGGGTGTGCTCCAAAATTAGTTTGAGATCCACCCCACTACCTCTTATAGTTTAGCCAGGCCGCAAGGTCACTCCATGATGAGGAGCAGTTTTCCAAGATTTCGGAATTTTCCCATACTCACCAAAACCACCTCCACACTTTTCCCATACACGACTTTCACCCCCCGACCCTCCTTCTGGGAGAACAATTATGTCAGTCAGTGAGTGAGTGAGTGAGTGGGTTTCCAGCTATATATATAGTAACTAGTGGTTGCGTAGTGCGCGGGCTGCTAAAGCAGCCCGCGGTGTTTTGTTGGGCTGTTGTTTGTTTGCCGGCGCAAGTTTTTAATTTTATATTGTTCTGGCCTAAACATGTTTTTTTTGTATGGCGGCCATCTTGAGAATGCTTGAAATTTAATAATCAACTTAATAATCGAGGTCAGTATCCCAAATCACCTTAAGATGTCAATTTTGAGTCCAATCAGAGCAAGTTCTGTTTTTAACAGCCGCCATCTTGAAAATTCTCAATATCCAAAAACCAGCAAAATCTATGATCAGTAACCCATAAAACCCGTTAGTTACGATTTCTAGCCAGATCGCAGCAAGATTAGTTTTAGCCGCCATCTTGAATCCGCCATTTTGTTTTTTTATGACATGTCAAAACAGCTGGTGAGGTGTGTGCAGCTGCCCGTGTGCCAGTTCCCAGGTAGGGTGCGGCGGGCGCGGGCAGCTAAAGCAGCCCGCGTGCCGGTGTGCGGGTAGGGTGCGGGGTGCGCGGGCAGCTAAAGCAGTCCGATTGCCGGTACCCAGGTAGGGCCCGGGGTGCGCGGGCAGCTAAAGCAGCCCGCGTTCCGGTGTCCAGGTAGGGCGCGGGGTGCGCGGGCAGCTAAAGCAGCCCGCGTGCCGGTGTCCAGGTAGGGCGCGGGGTGCGCGGGCAGCTAAAGCAGCCCGCGTGCCGGTGTCCTGGTAGGGTGCGGGGTGCGCGGGCAGCTAAAGCAGCCCGCGTGCCGGTGTCCAGGTAGGGCGCGGGGTGCGCGGGCAGCTAAAGCAGCCCGCGTGCCGGTGTCCAGGTAGGGCGCGGGGTGCGCGGGCAGCTAAAGCAGCCCGCGTGCCGGTGTCCTGGTAGGGTGCGGGGTGCGCGGCAGCTAAAGCAGCCCGCGTGCCGGTGTCCAGGAAGGGCGCGGAGTGCGCGGGCAGCTAAAGCAGCCCGCGTGCCGGATGTGACTTTTGTTTGGCGGCCATCTTTAAATTTCACGCAGTCACAAAAAAATAATCATGTTTCTAATCAGTAACCCTGATATCCCCCAGATATCGATTTTGACCCGGATCAGAGCAACTTGACACCCGGCCGCCATTTTTAAAATATAAAAAAAAAACAATTAGTCCAAATACATACCTACCATATTTCCAAAGAAACTAACAACCGACCTGCAATTAATCCCGCGATACAATGAAATACATGATTCACCAACAAAATTTTGTATGGCGGCCATCTTGATTAATGGCAGTCACAAAAAAAACCATCGAAATTAAATCATTGACCCCAAGAACCCCCTGATATCGATTTTGAGACCGATTGGAGCAATTTTAATCTCGGCCGCCATCTTGAATCTGCCATATTGGATTTTCGACACGCACAATTTTTTGTCCTTATACATACCTACCATAATTCCAAAGCATCTACCAATCGACCTGCAATAAATTCCGCGATACAATGAAATACATGATTCACCTACAAAATTTTGTATGGCGGCCATCTTGAAAAATGGTAGATTCACAAAACAAACCACCAAAATAAAATCATTGACCCCGAAAACCCCCAGATATCGATTTTTAGCCGGAACGGAGCAAATGGACTCCCGGCCGCCATCTTGAATCCGCCATATTGGATTTTGACATATGCCAAAAGTTGCCTACCCCGGAGAGGAACAATACAAAGTATGGCGACCCCCCACCTCAGGGACACCGTTTCCACGCCAGAGCCAAAAAAAGCTCCCCATACAAAAAACCCTTGTATGGCGGCCATCTTGAAAAATGAAAAAAACAAAAAACTAACCAAAAATATACAATAAGCTCAACGAGGACCACCCGCATGCAAAATTTTATCCCGATCCGAGCAACTTTTTTTTCGGCCGCCATTTTGGATCCGCCATCTTGGATTTTCGTGACCACCAGAACTTGACCCCTACCGCCCTCTATGACATTTGGTCGAACACCCCCCCTCTATCTCTAACCGTTTCCGAGATATTCAACTTTTTATTTTGTATGGCAGCCATCTTGTTTTCCGCCATTTTGGATTTTTTTCACCAAAATCTGAAATTGCCCAGGGTGTGCTCCAATATTAGTTTGAGAACCATCCCCCTACCTCTAATAGTTTGGCCAGGCCGTAGGGTCTCTCCACGATGAGGAGCAGTTTTCCAAGATTTCGGAATTTTCCCACACTCACCAAAACCACCTCCACACTTTTCCCATACACGACTTTCACCCCCCGACCCTCCTTCTGGGAGAACAATTATGTCAGTCAGTGAGTGAGTGAGTGAGTGGGTTTCCAGCTATATATATAGTAACTAGTGGTTGCGTAGTGCGCGGGCTGCTAAAGCAGCCCGCGGTGTTTTGTTGAGCTGTTGTTTGTTTGGCGGCGCAAGTTTTTAATTTTATATTGTTCTGGCCTAAACAAATTTATTTTGTATGGCGGCCATCTTGAAAATACTTGAAATCTAAAAATCAACTTAATATTTGAGGACAGTATCCCAAAGAACCCTCAGATGTCAAATTTGAGTCCAATCAGAGCAAGTTTTGTATTTAACAGCCGCCATCTTGAAAATTCTCAAAATCCAAAAATCAGCAAAATCTATTATCCGCAACCCATAAAACCCATAAGTTACGATTTCTAGCCAGATCGGAGCATTTTGTTTTTCTATGATATGTCAAAATTGCTGGTGAGGTAGTGGTGCGCGGGCAGTTAAAGCAGCGCGTGCCGGTTTCCAGTTAGGGTGTGGCGTGCGCGGGCAGCTAAAGCAGCCCGCGTGCCGTTTTCCAGTTCAGGGTGCGGCGTGCACGGGCAGCTAAAGCAGCCCGCGTGCCGGTGTCCTGGTAGGGTGCGGGTTGCGCGGGCAGCTAAAGCAGCCCGCGTGCCGGTGTGCAGGTGAGGCGCGTGGTGCGCGGGCAGCTAAAGCAGCCCGCGTGCCTTTGTCCAGGTGACGTGTGTGGTGCGCGGGCAGCTAAAGCAGCCCGCGTGCCGGATGTGACTTTTGTATGGCGGCGCAAGTCTTTAATTATAATTTGATTCGGGCCCTTTCAATTTGATGTTGTATGGCGGCCATCTTGAAAAATCACAAATAGTCAAAAACAATCTCAAACCTGAAATCAGAAACCCTAAACACCCCCAGATGTCAATTTTGAGTCCAATCAGAGCAAGTTGTGTTTTTATCAGCTGCCATCTTGAAAACTGTCAAAATCCAAAATCTAACCAAACTCTATGATAAGCTACCCCAAAAACCCCTTGTCTACGTTTTCAAGCCAGATCGAAGCAAGATAAATTTCAGCCGCCATCTTAAATCCACCATTTTGTTTTTATAATAGCATGTCAGAATTGCTGGTGGGGTGAGTTGTGCGCGGGCAGCTAAAGCAGCCCGCGTGGCGATATGCCAGTGAGGTGCAGGGTGCGCGGGCAGCTAAAGCAGCCCGCGAGCCGGATGTTACTTTTGTATGGCGGCCATCTTGAAAATTCACGTTGTCACAAAAACAACTTCAGATCTATAATCAGCGGCCCCGGCAACAACCAGATATCGATTTTCAGCCGGATCAGAGCAACTTGACACCCGGCCGCCATCTGGGATCCGCCATATTGAATTTTTGATTAACACATTTTTTTGTCCTAATACATACCTACCATATTTCCTAAGAAACTACCAACCTACCTGCGAAAATGTCCGCGATAAAATCAAATACATAATTCACCTACAAAATTTTGTATGGCGGCCATCTTGAAAAATGGCAAAATCACAAAACAAACCACAAAAATAAAATCACTGACCCCGGAAACCCCCAGATATCGATTTTGAGCCGGATCGGAGCAAATTGCCTCCCGGCCGCCATTTTGATTCCGCCATTTTGAATTTTGGCATATACCAAAAGTTGCCTACCTCGGAGTGGAACAATACATAGTATGGCGACCCCCCACCTCGGGGACACCGTTTCCACGCCAGAGCCAAAAAAAGCTCCCCATACAAAATACCCTTGTATGGCGGCCATCTTGAAAAATGGAAAAAAACAAAAAACAAACAATAAATATCAAATAAGCTCCCCGAGGACCACCCGCATGCAAAATTTCATCCCGATCCGAGCAAGTTTTTTTTCGGCCGCCATTTTGGATCCGCCATCTTGGATTTTCGTGACCACCGGCACTTGACCCCCACCGCCCTCTATGACATTTGGTCGAACACCCCCCCTCTATCTCCAACCGTTTTCCAGATTTTCAACTTTTTATTTTGTATGGCAGCCATCTTGATTTCCGCCATTTTGGATTTTTTTCACCTAATGTCAAAACTGCCCAGGGTGTGCTCCTAGTTTAGTTTGAGAACCACCCCCCTACCTCTTATAGTTTGGCCAGGCCGCAGGGTCACTCCATGATGAGGAGCAATTTTCCAAGATTTCGGAATTTTCCCATACTCACCAAAACCACCTGCACACTTTTCCCATACACGACTTTCACCCCCCGACCCTCCTTCTGGGAGAACAATTATGTCAGTCAGTGAGTGAGTGAGTGAGTGGGTTTCCAGCTATATATATAGTAACTAGTGGTTGCGTAGTGCGCGGGCTGCTAAAGCAGCCCGCGGTCGTTGTGCCTGCGGTGTTTTGTTGGGCGGCGCAATTTTTTAATTTTATATTGTTCTGGCCTAAACATGTTTTTTTTGTATGGCGGCCATCTTGAGAATACTTGAAATCTAAAAATCAACTTAATAATCGAGGTCAGTATCCCAAATAACCCTAAGATGTCAATTTTGAGTCCAATCAGAGCAAGTTCTGTTTTTAAAAGCCGCCATCTTGAAAATTCCCAATATCCAAAAATCAGCAAAATCTTTGATCAGTAACCCACAAAACCCGTTAGTTACGATTTCTAGCCAGATCGCAGCAAGATTAGTTTTAGCCGCCATCTTGAATCCGCCATTTTGTTTTTTTATGACATATCAAAAAAGCTGGTGAGGTGTGTGGTGCGCGGGCAGCTAAAGCAGCCCGCGTGCCAGTTCCCAGGTAGGGTGCGGCGGGCGCGGGCAGCTAAAGCAGCCCGCGTGCCGGTGTGCAGGTAGGGTGCGGGGTGCGCGGGCAGCTAAAGCAGCCCGCGTGCCGGTACCCAGGTAGGGCACGGGGTGCGCGGGCAGCTAAAGCAGCCCGCGTTCCGGTGTCCAGGTAGGGCGCAGGGTGCGCGGGCAGCTAAAGCAGCCCGCGTGCCGGTGTCCTGGTAGGGTGCGGGGTGCGCGGGCAGCTAAAGCAGCCCGCGTGCCGGTGTCCAGGTAGGGTGTGGGGTGCGCGGGCATCTAAAGCAACCCGCGTGCCGGTGTCCAGGTAGGGCGCGGAGTGCGCGGGCAGCTAAAGCAGCCCGCGTGCCGGATGTGACTTTTGTTTGGCGGCCATCTTTAAAATTCACGCAGTCACGAAAAAATAATCATGTTTATAATCAGTAACCCTGATATCCCCCAGATATCGATTTTGACCCGGATCAGAGCAACTTGACACCCGGCCGCCATTTTTAAAATATAAAGAAAGAATTAGTCCAAATACATACCTACCATATTTCCAAAGAAACTACCAACCGACCTGCAATTAATCCCGCGATACAATGAAATACATGATTCACCTACAAAATTTTGTATGGCGGCCATCTTGAAAATTTACACAGTCACAAAAAATACTTCAGATCTATAATCAGCGACCCCGACAACTCCCAGATATCGATTTTCAGCCGTATCAGAGCAACTTGACTTCCGGCCGCCATCTTGGTTCCGCCATTTTAAATTTTTGACAAACACAATTTTTTGTCCTAATACAAACCTACCGTATTTCCAAAGAAACTACCAACCTACCTGCATTAAATTCCGCGATACAATGAAATACATGATTTACCTACAAAATTTTGTATGGCGGCCATCTTGAAAAATGGTAGATTCACAAAACAAACCACCAAAATAAAATCATTGACCCCGAAAACCCCCAGATATCGATTTTGAGCCGGATCGGAGCAAATTGACTCCCGGCCGCCATCTTGAATCCGCCATATTGGATTTTGACATTACCTAAAACATGCCTACCCCGGAGAGGAACAATACAAAGTATGGCGGCCCCCCACCTCAGGGACACCGTTTCCGCGTCAGAGCCAAAAAAAGCTCCCCATACAAAATACCCTTGTATGGCGGCCATCTTTAAAAATGGCATAATCAAAAAACAAACCAAAAATATCAAATAAGCTCCCAGAGGACCACCCGCTTGCAAAATTTCATCCCGATCCGAGCAACTTTTTTTTCGGCCGCCATTTTGGATCCGCCATCTTGGATTTTCGTGACCACCGGCACTTGACCCCCACCGTCCTCTATGACATTTGGTCGAACACCCCCCCTCTATCTCTAACCGTTTCCGAGATATTCAACTTTATATTTTGTATGGCGGCCATCTTGTTTTCCGCCATTTTGGTTTTTTTTCACCAAAATCTGAAATTGCCCAGGGTGTGCTCCAAAATTAGTTTGAGATCCACCCCCCTACCTCTTATAGTTTAGCCAGGCCGCAGGGTCACTCCATGATGAGGAGCAGTTTTCCAAGATTTCGGAATTTTCCCATACTCACCAAAACCATCTCCACACTTTTTCCATACACGACTTTCACCCCCCGACCCTCCTTCTGGGAGAACAATTATGTCAGTCAGTGAGTGAGTGAGTGAGTGAGTGGGTTTCCAGCTATATATATAGTAACTAGTGGTTGCGTAGTGCGCGGGCTGCTAAAGCAGCCCGCGGTCGTTGTGCCTGCGGTGTTTTGTTGGGCGGCGCAAGTGTTTAATTTTATTTTGTTCTGGCCTAAACATTTTATTTTTGTATGGCGGCCATCTTGTAAAATCACAAATTTTCAAAAGTAATCTCAACCTGACCTCAGAAACCCAAAAAACCCACATTTGTCAATTTTGAGTCCAATCAGAGCAAGTCTTGTTTTTAACAGCCGCCATCTTGAAAATTCTCAAAATTCAAAAATCAAACAAAAATCCCCCTAAAACCCGTAAGTTACGATTTCTAGTACATCAGATCGGAGCATGATTAGTTTTAGCCGCCATCTTAAATCCGCCTTTTGTTTTTCTATAACATGTCAAAATAGCTGAAAGGTGACTTGTGCGCGGGCAGCTAAAGCAGCCCGCGAGCCGGCATGCGGGTGATGTGCGGGGTGCGCGGGCAGTTAAAGAAGCCCACGTGCCGGTTTCCTGGTAGAGTGCGGGGTGCGCGGGCAGCTAAAGCAGCCCGCGTGCCGGTATCCAGGTAGGGCACGGGGTGCGCGGGCAGCTAAAGCAGCCCGCGTGCCGGTGTCCTGGTAGGGTGCGGGTTGCGCGGGCAGCTAAAGCAGCCCGCGTGCCAAATGTGACTTTTGTTTGGCGGCCATCTTTAAAATTCACGCAGTCACAAATAAATAATCATGTTTATAATCAGTAACCCTGATATCCCCCAGATATCGATTTTGACCCGGATCAGAGTAACTTGACACCCGGCCGCCATTTTTAAAATATAAAAAAAAAATGTCCACATACATACCTACCATATTCCCAAAGAAACTATTAACCGACCTGCAATTAATTACAATGAATACATGATTCACCTACAAAATTTTGTATGGCGGCCATCTTGATTAATGACAGTCACAAAAAAAAATCATCGAAATTAAATCATTGACCCCAAAAACCCCCTGATATCGATTTTGAGACGGATCGGAGCAATTTAACTCCCGGCCGCCATCTTGAATCCGCCATATTGGATTTTCGACAAGCAAAATTTTTTGTCCTTATACATACCTACCATAAATTCCGCGATAGAATGAAATGATTTACCTACAAAATTTTGTATGGCGGCCATCTTGAAAATTCATGCAGTCACAAAAAAAGATCAAATCTGTAATCCACGAACCAAAAAAACCCAAGATATCGATTTTCAGCCGGATCAGAGCAACTTGACAACCGGCCGCCATCTTAGATCCGCCATATTGGATTTTCGACAAACACAATTTTTTGTCCTAATACATACCTACCATATTTCCAAAGAAACTACCAGCCTACCTGCAATAAATACCGCGATACAATGAAATACATGATTCACCTGTAACATTTTGTATGGCGGCCATCTTTAAAAATGGCAGAGTCACAAAAAAAGCCATCAAAATAAAATCACTGATCCCAAAAACCCCCAGATATCGATTTTGAGCCGGATCGGAGCAAATTGACTCCCGGCCGCCATCTTGAATCCGCCAAATTGGATTTTGACATTTACCAAAACATGCCTACCCCAGAGAGGAACAATACAAAGTATGACGACCCCCCACCTCGGGGACACCGTTTCCGCGCCAGAGCCAAAAAAAGCTCCCCATACAAAATACCCTTGTATGGCGGCCATCTTGAAAAATGAAAAATTCAAAAAACGAACCTAAAATATCAAATAAGCACCCCGAGGACTACCCGCATGCAAAATTTCATCCCGATCAGAGCAACTTTTTTTTCGGCCGCCATTTTGGATCCGCCATCTTGGATTTTCAAGAACACCTGCACTTGACCCCCACAGCCCTCTATTACATTTGGTCGACCACCCCCCCTTTATCTCTAACCGTTTCCGAGATATTCAACTTTTTATTTTGTATGGCAGCCATCTTGTTTTCCGCCATTTTGTTTTTTTTACACCAAAAATCAAAACTGCCCAGGGTGTGCTCCAAAATTAGTTTGAGTACCACCCCCCTACCTCTTATAGTCTAGCCAGGCCGCAGGGTCACTCCATGATGAGGAGCAGTTTTCCAAGATTTCGGAATTTTCCCATACTCACCAAAGCCACCTCCACACTTTTCCCATACACGACTTTCACTCCCCGACCCTCCTTCTGGGAGAACAATTATGTCAGTCAGTGAGTGAGTGGGTTTCCAGCTATATATATTTTGTTTTGTTTTTATCAGCCGCCATCTTGAAAATTCTCAAAATCCAAAAATCAACCAAAAATTTCTGATGTGCTACCCCTTAAACCCGTAAGTTACGATTTCTAGTCAGATCGGAGCAAGATAAGTTTTAGCCGCCATCTTAAATTCGCCATTTTGTTTTTCTATGTATGGTGGGTGGTGCGCGAGCAGCTAAAGCCGGTGTGCAGGTGAGGTGCGTGGTGCGCGGGCAGCTAAAGCAGCCCGCGTGCCGGTGTCCAGGTAGGGCGCGGGGTGCGCGGGCAGCTAAAGCAGCCCGCGTGCCGGTGTGCAGATGAGGTGCGTGGTGCGCGGGCAGCTAAAGCAGCCCGCGTGCCGGTGTCCTGGTAGGGTGCGGGGTGCGCGGGCAGCTAAAGCAGCCCGCGTTCCGGTGTCCAGGTAGGGCGCGGGGTGCGCGGGCAGCTAAAGCAGCCCGCGTGCCGGTGTCCTGGTAGGGTGCGGGGTGCGCGGGCAGCTAAAGCAGCCCGCGTGCCGGTGTCCAGGTAGGGCGTGGGGTGCGCGGGCAGCTAAAGCAGCCCGCGTGCCGGTGTCCAGGTGACGTGTGTGGTGCGCGGGCAGCTAAAGCAGCCCGCGTGCCGGATGTGACTTTTATATGGCGGCCATCTTGAAAATTCACGTAGTCATAAAAAAAACTTCAGATCTATAATCAGCGACCCCAAAAACCCCCAGATACCGAATTTAAGCCGGATGACAACATGAGTCCTGACCACCATCTTGGATCCGCCATATTATATTTTTGACAAACTTAATTTAATGTTCTATTACATACCTACCATATCTCCAAACAAACTACTAACCCACCAGCAATAAATTTCGCGATACAATGAAATACATAATTCACCTACAAAATTTTGTATGGCGGCCATCTTGAAAAATGGTACAGTCACAAAACAAACCTCAAAAATAAAAACACTGACCCCGGAAACCCCCAGATATCGATTTTGAGCCGGATCGGAGCAAATTGACTTCCGGCCGCCATCTTGTATCCACCATATTGATTTTTAAACGAACACAATTTTTTGTCCTCATACATACCTACCGTATTTCCAAAGAAACTACCAACCTACCTGCAATCCATTCCGCGATACAATGAAATACATGATTTACCTACAAAATTTAGTATGGCGGCCATCTTGAAAAATGGTAGAGTCACAAAACAAACCACCAAAATAAAAACACTGACCCCGGAAACCCCCAGATATCGATTTTGAGCCAGATCGGAGCAAATTGACTCCCGGCCGCCATCTTGAATCCGCCATATTGGATTTTGACATTTACCAAAACATGCCCACCCCAAAGAGGAACAATACAAAGTATGACGACCCCCCACCTCGGGGACACCGTTTCCGCGCCAGAGCCAAAAAAAGCTCCCCATACAAAATACCCTTGTATGGCGGCCATCTTAAAAAATGAAAAATTCAAAAAACTAACTTAAAATATCAAATAAGCTCCCCAAGGACTACCCGCATGCCAAATTTCATCCCGATCAGAGCATTTTTTTTTTCGGCCGCCATTTTGGATCCGCCATCTTGGATTTTCGTGACCACTGGCACTTGACTCCCACCGCCCTCTATGACATTTGGTCGAACACCCCCCATTTATCTCTAACAGTTTCCGAGATATTCAACTTTTTATTTTGTATGGCAGCCATCTTGTTTTCCGCCATTTTGGATTTTTTACACAAAAATCTGAAATTGCCCAGGGTGTGCTCCAAAATTAGTTTGAGAACCACCCCCCTTTCTCTTATAGTTTAGCCAGGCCGCAGGGTCACTCCATGATGAGGAGCAGTTTTCCAAGATTTCGGAATTTTCCCATACTCACCAAAACCACCTTCACACTTTTCCCATACACGACTTTCACCCCCCGACCCTCCTTCTGGGAGAACAATTATGTCAGTCAGTGAGTGAGTGAGTGAGTGAGTGGGTTTCCAGCTATATATATAGTAACTAGTGGTTGCGTAGTGCGCGGGCTGCTAAAGCAGCCCGCGGTCGTTGTGCCTGCGGTGTTTTGTTGGGCGGCGCAAGTCTTTAATTTATAGTTTTGCCCTAAACAAATTTATTTATTTTATATAGGGGCCATCTTGAAATACTTGAAATCTAAAAGTCAACTTTATATTTGAGGTCAGTATTCCAAAAAACCCTCAGATGTCAATTTTGAGTCCAATCTGAGCAAGTATTTTTTCTATCAGCCGCCATCTTGAAAATTCTCGAAATCCAAAAATCAACCTAAATCTATGATCAGCGACCCTAAAAATTGCTTGTCTACGATTTCAAGCCAAATCGAGGCAAGATTAGTGTTAGCCGCCATTTTGTTTTTATAACATGTCAAATTGCTGGTGAGGTGAAGGGTGCGCGGGCAGCTAAAGCAGCCCACGTGCCGGTGTGCAGGTGAGGTACGTGGTGCGCGGGCAGCTAAAGCAGCCCGCGTGCCGGTGTGCAGGTGAGGTACGTGGTGCGCGGGCAGCTAAAGCAGCCCGCGTGCCGGTGTGCAGGTGAGGTACGTTGTGCGCGGGCAGCTAAAGCAGCCCGCGTGCCGGTGTGCAGGTGTGGTACGTGGTGCGCGGGCAGCTAAAGCAGCCCGCGTGCCGGTGTCTAGGTAGGGGCGGATGCGCGGGCAGCTAAAGCAGCCCGCGTGCCGGTGTCCAGGTAGGGCGCGGGGTGCGCGGGCAGCTAAAGCAGCCCGCGTGCCGGATGTGACTTTCGTATGGCGGCCATCTTGAAAATTCACGCAGTCACAAAAAATAATCATATCTATAATCAGTTACCCCGATATCCCCCAGATATCGATTTTGATCCGGATCAGAGCAACTTGACACCCGGCCGCCATTTTTAATAAATGAAAAAAAAAAATGTCCAAATACATGCCTACCATATTTCCAAAGAAACTACCAACCGACCTGCAATAAATCCCGAGTTACAATGAAATACATGATTCACCTACAAAATTTTGTATGGCGGCCATCTTGATAAATGGCAGAGTCACAAAAAAAAACCATCGAAATTAAATTATTGCCTGAAATACCCCCTGATATCGATTTTGAGACAAATCGGAGCAATTTTACTCCCGGCCGCCATCTTGAATCCGCCATATTGGATTTTCGACAAACACAATTTTTTGTCCTAATACATACCTACCATATTTCCAAAGAAACTACCAACCTACCTTCAATAAATACCGCGATACAATGAAATACATGATTCACCTGTAACATTTTGTATGGCGGCCATCTTGAAAAATGGCCAAATCACAAAACAAACCAGAAAAGTAAAAACACTGACCATGAAAACCCCCAGATATCGATTTTGAGCCGGATCGGAGCAAATTGACTCCCGGCCGCCATCTTGAATCCGCCATATTGGATTTTCGACAAACACATTTTTTTGTCCTAATACATACCTACCATTTTTCCAAAGAAACTACCAACCTATCTGCAAAAAATACCGCGATACAATAAAATACATGATTTACCTGTAATATTTTGTATGGCGGCCATCTTGAAAAATGAAAAATTCAAAAAACGAACCTGAGATATCAAATAAGCTCCCTGAGGACTACCCGCATGCAAAATTTCATCCCGATCAGAGCAACTTTTATTTCGGCCGCCATTTTGATTCCGCCATTTTGAATTTTGACTTATACCAAAAGTTGCCTACCCCGGAGTAGAACAATACATAGTATGACGACCCCCCACCTCGGGGACACTGTTTCCGCGCCAGAGCCAAAAAAAGCTCCCCATACAAAATACCCTTGTATGGCGGCCATCTTGAAAAATGGAAAAATCAAAAAACGAACGAGAAATATCAAATAAGCTCCCCGAGGACTACCCGCATGTAAAATGTCATCCCGATCCGAGCAACTTTTTTTTCGGCCGCCATTTTGGATCCGCCATCTTGGATTTTCGTGACCACCGGCACTTGACCCCCACCGCCCTCTATGACATTTGGTCGAACACCCCCCCTCTATCTCTAAACGTTTCCGAGATATTCAACTTTTTATTTTGTATGGCGGCCATCTTGTTTTCAGCCATTTTGGATTTTTTTCACCAAAATCTGAAATTGCCCAGGGTGTGCTCCAAAATTAGTTTGAGAACCACCCGCCTACCTCTTATAGTTTAGCCAGGCCGCAGGGTCACTCCATGATGAGGAGCAATTTTCCAAAATTTCGGAATTTTCCCATACTCACCAAAGCCACCTCCACACTTTTCCCATACACGACTTTCACCCCCCGACCCTCCTTCTGGGAGAACAATTATGTCAGTCAGTGAGTGAGTGGGTTTCCAGCTATATATATATTAACTAGTGGTTGCGTAGTGCGCGGGCTGCTAAAGCAGCCCGCGGTCGTTGTGCCTGCGGTGTTTTGTTGGGCGGCGCAAGTCTTTAATTATAATTTATTCGGGCCCTTTCAATTTGATTTTATATGGCGGCCATCTTGAAAAATCACAAATAGTTAAAAACAATCTCAAACCTGAAATCAGAAACCAAAAACACCCCCAGATGTCAATTTTGATTCCAATCACAGCAAGTTTTGTTTTTATCAGCCGCCACCTTGAAATTTCTCAAAGTCCAAAAATCAACCAAAAATTTCTGATGTGCTACCCCTAAAACCCGTAAGTTACGATTTCTAGCCAGATCGGAGCAAGATAAGTTTTAGCCGCCATCTTAAATTCGCCATTTTGTTTTTCTATGACATATCAAAATTGCTGGTGAGGTGGGTGGTGCGCGGGCAGCTAAAGCAGCCCGCGAGCCGGTGTGCGGGTGGGGTGCGAGGTGCGCGGGCAGCTAAAGCAGCCCGCGAGCCGGTGTGCGGGTGGGGTGCGAGGTGCGCGGGCAGCTAAAGCAGCCCGCGAGCCGGTGTGCAGGTGGGGTGCGGGGTGCGCGGGCAGCTAAAGCAGCCCGCGAGCCGGTGTGCAGGAGGGGTGCGGGGTGCGCGGGCAGCGAAAGCATCCCGCGTGCCGCATGTGACTTTTGTATGGCGGCCATCTTGAAATCCACGAAGTCACCAAAAAAACTTTAGATCTATAATCAGCCACCCCGACAACCACCAGATATCGATTTTCAACCGGATCAGAGCCACTTGACACCCGGCCGCCATCTTTGATCCGCCATATTGTATTTTTAACGAACACATTTTTTTGTCCTAATACATACCTACCATATTTCCAAAGAAACTATCAACCTACCTGCAATCAATTCCGCGATAAAATCAAATACATAATTCACCTACAAAATTTTGTATGGCGGCCATCTTGAAAAATGGCCAAATCACAAAACAAACCAGAAAAATAAAAACACTGACCCCGAAAACCCCTAGATATCGATTTTGAGCCGGATCAGAGCAACTTGACACCCGGCCGCCATCTTGGATCCGCCATATTGGATTTTTGACAAACACAATTTTTTGTCCTTATACAAACCTACCGTATTTCCAAAGAAACTACCAACCTACCTGCATTAAATTCCGCGATGCAATGAAATACATGATTTACCTACAAAATTTGGTATGGCGGCCATCTTGAAAAAGTGCAAAATCACAAAACAAACCTAAAAAATAAAAACACTGACCCCGGAAACCCCCATATATCGATTTTGAGCCGGATCGGAGCAAATTCACTCCCGGCCGCCATCTTGAATCCGCCATATTGGATTTTGACATTTACCAAAAATTGCCTACCCCGAAGAGGAACAGTACAAAGTATGGCGACCCCCCACCTCGGGGACACCGTTTCCGCGCCAGAGCCAAAAAAAGCTCCCAATACAAAATACCCTTGTATGGCGGCCGTCTTGAAAAATGAAAAATTCAAAAAACGAACCTAAAATATCAAATAAGCTCCCTGAGGACTACCCGCATGCAAAATTTCATCCCGATCAGAGCAACTTTTATTTCGGCCGCCATTTTGATTCCGCCATTTTGAATTTTGACATATACCGAAAGTTGCCTACCCCGTAGTAGAACAATACATAGTATGACGACCCCCCACCTCGGGGACACCGTTTCCATGCCAGAGCCAAAAAAAGCTCCCCATACAAAATACCCTTGTAGGGCGGCCATCTTGAAAAATTAAAAAAATAAAAAACAAACAATAAATATCAAATAAGCTCCCCGAGGACCACCCGCATGCAAAATTTCATCCCGATCCGAGCAACTTTTTTTTCGGCCGCCATTTTGGATCCGCCATCTTGGATTTTCGTGCCCACCGGCACTTGACCCCCACCGCCCTCTATGACATTTGGTCGAACACCCCCCCTCTATCTCTAACCGTTTCCGAGATATTCAACTTTTTATTTTGTATGGCGGCCATCTTGTTTTCAGCCATTTTGGATTTTTTTCACCAAAATCTGAAATTGCCCAGGATGTGCTCCAAAATTAGTTTGAGAACCACCCCCATTCCTCTTTTGGTTTAGCCAGGCCGCAGGGTCACTCCATGATGAAGAGCAGTTTTTCAAGATTTCGGAATTTTCCCATACTCACCAAAAACACCTCCACACTTTTCCCATACATCACTTTCACCCACCGAACCTCCTTCTGGGAGAACAATTATGTCAGTCAGTGAGTGAGTGAGTGAGTGGGTTTCCAGCTATATATATATTAACTAGTGGTTGCGTAGTGCGCGGGCTGCTAAAGCAGCCCGCGGTCGTTGTGCCTGCGGTGTTTTGTTGGGCGGCGCAAGTGTTTAATTTTATATTGTTCTGGCCTTAACATTTTATTTTTGTATGGCGGCCATCTTGAAAAATCACAAAAATTTTCAAAAGCAATCTCAAACCTGAACTCAGAAACCCAAAAAACCCACATTTGTCAATTTTGAGTCCAATCAGAGCAAGTCTTGTTTTTAACAGCCGCCATCTTGAAAATTCTCAAAATCCGAAAATCAAACAAAAATCCCCCTAAAACCCGTTAGTTACGATTTCTAGTCAGATCGGAGCATGATTAGTTTTAGCCGCCATCTTAAATCCGCCTTTTGTTTTTCTATAACATGTCAAAATAGCTGGTGAAGTGAGTGGTGCGCGGGCAGCTAAAGCAGCCCGCGTGCCGGTGTGCAGGTGAGGTGCGTGGTGCGCGGGCAGCTAAAGCAGCCCGCGAGCCGGTGTCCAGGTAGGGCGCGGGGTGCGCGGGCAGCTAAAGCAGCCCGCGTGCCGGTGGCCAGGTAGGGTGCAGGGTGCGCGGGCAGCTAAAGCAGCCCGCGTGCCGGTGGCCAGGTAGGGTGCAGGGTGCGCGGGCAGCTAAAGCAGTCCGCGTGCTGGATGTGACTTTTGTATGGCGGCCATCTTAAAAATGCTTGATATCTGAAAAATTACTCAATATTTGACCTCAATATCCCAAAAATCCCTCAGATGTAAATTTTGAGTCCAATCTAAGCAAGTTCTTTTTCTATCAGCCGCCATCTTGAAATTTCTTGAAATCCAAAAATCAACCAAAATCTATGATCAGCTACCCCAAAAACCCCTTGTCTACGATTTCAAGCCAGATCGGAGCAAGATAAGTGTTAGCCGCCATTTTGTTTTTTATAACATGTCAAATTGCTGGTGAGGTGTCGTGGTAAGGTGCGGGGTGCGCGGCCAGCTAAAGCAGCCCGCGTGCCGATATGCCAGTGAGGTGAGGTGCCGGATGTGACTTTTGTATGGCGGCCATCTTGAAAATTCACGAAGTCACAAAAAAACTTCAGATCTACAATCAGCGACCCCGACAACACCTAGATATCGATTTTGATCCGGATCGGAGCAACTTGACATCCGGCCGCCATCTTGGACCGGCCATATTGGAATTTTGACGAACACAATTTTTCGTTCTAATACATACCTACAATACTTCCAAAAAAACTATCAACCTACCTGCAATAAATACCGCGAACCAATGAAATACATGATTTTTCTGTAACATTTTGTATGGCGGCCATCTTGAAAAATGGTAAAATAACAAAACAAACCATTAAAATAAAAACACTGACCCCGACAACCACCAGATATTGATTTTGAGCCGGATCGGAGCAACTTGACAACCGGCCGCCATCTTGGATCCGCCATATTGGATTTTCGACACGCACAATTTTTTGTCCTTATACATACCTACCATAATTCCAAAGCATCTACCAATCGACCTGCAATAAATTTCGCGATACAATGAAATTCATGATTTACCTACAAAATTTTGTATGGCGGCCATATTTAAAATTCACGCAGTCACAAAAAAGATCAAATCTGTAATCCACGAACCCAAAAACCCCCAGATATCGATTTTCAGCCCGATCAGAGCAATTTGACACCCGGCCGTCATCTTGGATCCGCCATATTGGTTTTTTGACAAAATTAATTTAATGTCCTATTACATATCTACCATATTTCCAAAGAAACTACCAACCTACCTGCAATAACTTCCGCGATATAATGAAATACATAATTCACCTGTACCATTTTGTATGGCGGCCATCTTGAGAAATGGCCAAATCACAAAACAAACCACCAAAATAAAATCATTGGCCCCGGAAACCCCCAGATATCGATTTTGAGCCGGATCGGAGCAAATTGACTCCCGGCCGCCATCTTGAATCCGCCATATTGGATTTTGACATACACCAAAAGTTGCCTACCACGGAGAGGAACAATACAAAGTATGGCGGGCCCCCACCTTAGGGACACCGTTTCCGCGTCAGAGCCCAAAAAAGCTCCCCATACAAAATACCCTTGTATGACGGCCATCTTGAAAAATGGAAAAATCAAAAAACGAACCACAAATATTATATAAGCACCCCTAGGACCACCCGCATGCAAAATTTCATCCCGATCCGAGCACCTTTTTTTTCGGCCGCCATTTTGGATCCGCCATCTTGGATTTTCGTGACCACCGGCACTTGACCCCCACCGCCCTCTATGACATTTGGTCGAACACCCCCCCTCTATCTCTAATCGTTTCCGAGATATTCAATTTTTTATTTTGTATGGCGGCCATCTTGTTTTCAGCCATTTTGGATTTTTTTCACCAAAATCTGAAATTGCCCAGGGTGTGCTCCAAAATTAGTTTGAGATCCACCCCCCTACCTCTTATAGTTTAGCCAGGCCGCAGGGTCACTCCATGATGAGGAGCAGTTTTGCAAGATTTCGGAATTTTCTCATACTCACCGAAACCACCTCCACACTTTTCCCATACACGACTTTCACCCCCCGACCCTCCTTCTGGGAGAACAATTATGTCAGTCAGTGAGTGAGTGAGTGAGTGGGTTTCCAGCTATATATATAGTAACTAGTGGTTGCGTAGTGCGCGGGCTGCTAAAGCAGCCCGCGGTGTTTTGTTGGGCTCTTGTTTGTTTGGCGGCGCAGGTCTTTAATTATAATTTAATTCGGGAACTTTCTATTGTATTTTGTATAGCGGCCATCTTGAAATTTTTTGAAATCTACAAATCAATCTTATATCCAAGGTCAGTAACCCAAGAAACCCCCAAATGTCAATTTTGAGTCCAATCAGAGCAAGTTTTGTATTTAACAGCCGCCATCTTGAAAATTCTCAAAATCCAAAAATCAGCAAAATCTATGATCAGCAACCCATAAAACCCATAAGTTACGATTTCTAGCCAGATCGGAGCAAGATAAGTTTTAGCCGCCATTTTAAATACCCCATTTTGTTTTTCTATGATATGTCAAAATTGCTGGTGAGGTGGGTGGTGCGCAGGCAGTTAAAGCAGCGCGTGCCGGTTTCCAGTTAGGGTGTTGCGTGCGCGGGCAGCTAAAGCAGCCCGCGTGCCGGTGTCCTGGTAGGGTGCGGGGTGCGCGGGCAGCTAAAGCAGCCCGCGTGCCGGTGTGCAGGTGAGGCGCGTGGTGCGCGGGCAGCTAAAGCAGCCCGCGTGCCGATAATCCAGTGAGGGGCAGGGTGCGCGGGCAGCTAAAGTAGCCCGCGTGCCGGTGTCCTGGTAGGGTGCGAGGTGCGTGGGCAGCTAAAGCAGCCCGCGAGCCGGTGTGCGGATGGGGTGCGTGGTGCGCGGGCAGATAAAGCAGCCCGCGAGCCGGATGTGACTTTTGTATGGCGGCCATCTTGAAAATTCACGAAGTCACAAAAAAACTTCAGATCTACAATCAGCGACCCCGACAACACCCAGATATCGATTTTGATCCGGATCGGAGCAACTTGACATCCGGCCGCCATCTTGGATCGACCATATTGGAATTTTGACGAACACAATTTTTCGTTCTAATACATACCTACAATACTTCCAAAGAAACTATCAACCTACCTCCAATAAATACTGCGATACAATAAAATACATGATCTGCCTATAAAATTTTGTATGGCGGCCATCTTGAAAAATGGTAGAGTCACAAAACAAACCACCGAAACAGAATCATTAACCCCAAAAACCCCCAGATATCGATTTTGAGCCGGATCGTACCAAATTGACTCAAGGCCGCCATCTTGAATCCGCCATTTTGAATTTTGACATATACCAAAAGTTGCCTACCCCGGAGTAGAACAATACATAGTATGGCGACCCCCCACCTCGGGGACACCGTTTCCGCGCCAGAGCCAAAAAAAGCTCCCCATACAAAATACCCTTGTATGGCGGCCATCTTGAAAAATGAAAAATTCAAAAAACGAACCTAAAATATCAAATAAGCTCCCCGAAGACTACCCGCATGCAAAATTTCATCCCGATCCGAGCAACTTTTTTTTCGGCCGCCATTTTGGATCCGCCATCTTGGATTTTCGTGACCACCGGCACTTGACCCCCACCGCCCTCTATGACATTTGGTCGATCACCCCCCCTCTATCTCTAACCGTTTCCGAAATATTCATTTTTTTATTTTGTATGGCGGCCATCTTGCTTTCCGCCATTTTGGATTTTTTTCAACAAAATCTGAAACTGCCCAGGGTGTGCTCCAAAATTAGTTTGAGATCCACCCCCTACCTCTTATAGTTTAGCCACGCCGCAGGGTCTTTCCATGATGAGGAGCAGTTTTCCAAGATTTCGGAATTTTCCCATACTCACCAAAACAACCTCCACACTTTTCCCATACACGACTTTTACCCCCCGACCCTCCTTCTGAGAGAACAATTATGTCAGTCAGTGAGTGAGTGAGTGAGTGGGTTTCCAGCTATATATATATAAACTAGTGGTTGCGTAGTGCGCGGGCTGCTAAAGCAGCCCGCGGTGTTTTGTTGAGCTGTTGTTTGTTTGGCGGCGCAAGTTTTTAATTTTATATTGTTCTGGCCTAAACAAATTTATTTTGTATGGCGGCCATCTTGAAAATACTTGAAATCTAAAAATCAACTTAATATTTGAGGACAGTATCCCAAAGAACCCTCAGATGTCAAATTTGAGTCCAATCAGAGCAAGTTTTGTATTTAACAGCCGCCATCTTGAAAATTCTCAAAATCCAAAAATCAGCAAAATCTATTATCCGCAACCCATAAAACCCATAAGTTACGATTTCTAGCCAGATCGGAGCATTTTGTTTTTCTATGATATGTCAAAATTGCTGGTGAGGTAGTGGTGCGCGGGCAGTTAAAGCAGCGCGTGCCGGTTTCCAGTTAGGGTGTGGCGTGCGCGGGCAGCTAAAGCAGCCCGCGTGCCGTTTTCCAGTTCAGGGTGCGGCGTGCACGGGCAGCTAAAGCAGCCCGCGTGCCGGTGTCCTGGTAGGGTGCGGGTTGCGCGGGCAGCTAAAGCAGCCCGCGTGCCGGTGTGCAGGTGAGGCGCGTGGTGCGCGGGCAGCTAAAGCAGCCCGCGTGCCTTTGTCCAGGTGACGTGTGTGGTGCGCGGGCAGCTAAAGCAGCCCGCGTGCCGGATGTGACTTTTGTATGGCGGCGCAAGTCTTTAATTATAATTTGATTCGGGCCCTTTCAATTTGATGTTGTATGGCGGCCATCTTGAAAAATCACAAATAGTCAAAAACAATCTCAAACCTGAAATCAGAAACCCTAAACACCCCCAGATGTCAATTTTGAGTCCAATCAGAGCAAGTTGTGTTTTTATCAGCTGCCATCTTGAAAACTGTCAAAATCCAAAATCTAACCAAACTCTATGATAAGCTACCCCAAAAACCCCTTGTCTACGTTTTCAAGCCAGATCGAAGCAAGATAAATTTCAGCCGCCATCTTAAATCCACCATTTTGTTTTTATAATAGCATGTCAGAATTGCTGGTGGGGTGAGTTGTGCGCGGGCAGCTAAAGCAGCCCGCGTGGCGATATGCCAGTGAGGTGCAGGGTGCGCGGGCAGCTAAAGCAGCCCGCGAGCCGGATGTTACTTTTGTATGGCGGCCATCTTGAAAATTCACGTTGTCACAAAAACAACTTCAGATCTATAATCAGCGGCCCCGGCAACAACCAGATATCGATTTTCAGCCGGATCAGAGCAACTTGACACCCGGCCGCCATCTGGGATCCGCCATATTGAATTTTTGATTAACACATTTTTTTGTCCTAATACATACCTACCATATTTCCTAAGAAACTACCAACCTACCTGCGAAAATGTCCGCGATAAAATCAAATACATAATTCACCTACAAAATTTTGTATGGCGGCCATCTTGAAAAATGGCAAAATCACAAAACAAACCACAAAAATAAAATCACTGACCCCGGAAACCCCCAGATATCGATTTTGAGCCGGATCGGAGCAAATTGCCTCCCGGCCGCCATTTTGATTCCGCCATTTTGAATTTTGGCATATACCAAAAGTTGCCTACCTCGGAGTGGAACAATACATAGTATGGCGACCCCCCACCTCGGGGACACCGTTTCCACGCCAGAGCCAAAAAAAGCTCCCCATACAAAATACCCTTGTATGGCGGCCATCTTGAAAAATGGAAAAAAACAAAAAACAAACAATAAATATCAAATAAGCTCCCCGAGGACCACCCGCATGCAAAATTTCATCCCGATCCGAGCAAGTTTTTTTTCGGCCGCCATTTTGGATCCGCCATCTTGGATTTTCGTGACCACCGGCACTTGACCCCCACCGCCCTCTATGACATTTGGTCGAACACCCCCCCTCTATCTCCAACCGTTTTCCAGATTTTCAACTTTTTATTTTGTATGGCAGCCATCTTGATTTCCGCCATTTTGGATTTTTTTCACCTAATGTCAAAACTGCCCAGGGTGTGCTCCTAGTTTAGTTTGAGAACCACCCCCCTACCTCTTATAGTTTGGCCAGGCCGCAGGGTCACTCCATGATGAGGAGCAATTTTCCAAGATTTCGGAATTTTCCCATACTCACCAAAACCACCTGCACACTTTTCCCATACACGACTTTCACCCCCCGACCCTCCTTCTGGGAGAACAATTATGTCAGTCAGTGAGTGAGTGAGTGAGTGGGTTTCCAGCTATATATATAGTAATAATATTTGTTTGTAATGTTTGTTGATGAATTGTTCTATTCTATGTGTTTTTTTTTTTGTGTAACTTTGTAACGCTTTGGATTTACGTCTGTTATGTTACAATGTATACTTTTCAATAAATAAATAAATAAATATCAGGAGATTCAGCACATATTAAAGATTGGATCGGGAAGCGTTCACGAGATGTGAGGAGTGAGGAGGATAGTAGCGCGCTGGGTGCCGCACTACCTCACCGACGCTCAGAAGCAGGCCCGGGTGGAATGGTGCCGTGATATGCTGAACAAATTTGAAGCAGGCTCGTCTCGGCGTGTTTACGACATCGTAACAGGTGATGAGACCTGGATTTATCAATACGATCCAGAAACCAAGCGCCAGTCGACAGTTTGGGTGTTTCAAAATGAACCAACGCCTACCAAAGTGAAGCGATCTCGAAGCGGGGGGAAGATTTTGATCGCCAGCTTTTTTAATTTGACTGGCCACTTGGCCTCAATTTTCTTACGAGATCAAAGAAGCATTAACGCCGAATGGTATACTACCAAATGTTTACCAGAAGTTTTTTCTGTTGTGAGCAACAAGCGACCAAACACAGGGCTCCGCGGACTACTGCTCCACCACGACAATGCGCCTGCACACACCGCGCTCAAAACGAGGGACTTCCTGGACAGCACACCAGTCAAACTCCTGGGTCACCCTCCTTACAGCCCTGATCTAGCACCGTGTGACTTCTTTTTAGTTCCAAAAATAAAAAATCAGCTCAAGGGGATACAATTTTCATCGCCGGAAGATGCGCTGGCTGCGTTCGAGCAGGCTGTAAACGAGGTGTCTACGGCGGACTGGAAAAAGTGTTTTGAAAACTGGTTCAGACGCATGAATCTTTGTATAGAGGCTGGTGGAGAGTACTTTGAAAAGATTTAATAAAAATATATGTACCTGTAGAACAAAACTAGCGATCCGCCCCGGTTTCGCACGCAAATTATCAGTGTTTCACTACTCTATTATGCATGTTTTTTTTACATATAAACCTTCCTCTTGAATCACTTTATCCATTAAAAGTAACCGCATCAAAATCCGTTGCGTAGTTTTAAAGATTTATGCATACATAGGGACAGGGAAAGCGACTTTGTTTTATACTTTGTAGTGAAGTGGAAAAAGGTGTGGACACAGCTTAGCTGTTTTATTGTCCACACTACCAGGACATATTTTTAACTGATTTCCTTTCTTAAAATTTTAGCCGGTCACTTTCTTAATTTGGAATGTAATAAGAATTAGAAATGACTTAAGAATAGAATTGAAGACTTTAAATATAGCAAAATGAAAAAAATGCGTCGTAAACCGACGTCATATTGAAAAACTGTTTGATTAGAAATGTTTTACTTTTAAATCCATCTTCTGCTTCTTAGCGATCCACTCGAGTCGAGCAACGACCCGAAAAACCCTGGTGTCTTGTTTTGTTTTGTTTGTTTTGTTTTGAAACTGCCAGTAACACAGCTATTAGGCCTCTGACATGATTTGAGTAACGACCACTATCAAAGACAGCGACCGGGACCGACGGCTTAACGTGCCCGCCGAAGCACGTAATCCTTTTACTTTTTGGACAATCAGGTGATTCAGCTTGCAATATCCTAACCAAACTGGGGAACACCTCACAAAGTGATAAATTGGCAAATATTAACTTTGTGTTCCCTCCTTCCTGGGAATCGAACCTCCAGGCCCTCGGGATCGTAATGGCTATGACCATTAGACCACGGAGGCAGTCCCCATATTTTAGATGAGTCCTTTCTTATAATTTTAGATGGTCATTTCCTAAATAAGAATTTAATCGTTACATCGAAAAAGACCCGACTTTGTTTGTTTCAAAAATGTTTTACTCGATTTACGCCACTGTGGTTTTCGATATACGGAACAGTTAGACTTATTGAAGTCTACGTTATTCGTAGCCGTTCTCTACGAGATTCGTAGCATATATCTTTATGTTTTGTATTCAAAGTTTCATAGGAAAGATAACCTTTTATTTCTACTCGCAAATACCAATTAACACTTCGCTATAACAACAAACCCGACTCTCTCTTAACCAGTCGACAGCTATGAAATAGATGCAGCCTTAACTTAGCTATAACTTGAATCGTCCGAATTGGGAGCAAGTTTCACTAAGGGCTAACTGCACTTGAGATTGACAGCTAGTTTGAGTTCGTATCAGAAATGTCATGGCAGTTCAAAGTGACCTGTCCAATCCATACTTAAAATTGCTCTCAATCTTGAGATCGCTTTATAATTTCGAGCCTAAGTTATTGGGAATTCAACGTTTCGGGAAGACGGGAATTGTTGCTTTAACTTCAATCAGACTGAAACAACTGAATATCGGTTACTTATCATATATCTATCTATTGTTATAGATAATATATGCTAGACTAGTAGCGATAAAAATCAATGAACGTACCAGCTGTTTGTTTGTCTGACCATTCTATAAAAATGACTTTTGTTAGGTCGTTGACGTTCTGCCTACCCCGTAAGAACTGTAGACGTGATTTTACGTACATAGAAAGTTATATGAATGAACAATTTGGTAGCCCGACTCTGGTCGACTGCTATGAAATTGAAACTTAGCTATAACTTGAATCGTCAGAATTGGGAGCAAGTTTTACTAAGTTATCAGGAATTCAATGTTCCGGGAAGGCAGGAATTGTTGCCTTAACTTCAATCAGACTGAATCAACTGAATATCGGTTACTTAACATATCTATTGTTATAGATAATATATGCTGGGCTAGGAGCGATAAAAAACAAAAATGTACCAGCTGCTTGCTTCTCTATTCTAAAAAAACTTTTGTAAGATCTTTGACTCTCTTCCTGCCCCTCAAAAACTGTAGGCGTCATTTTACGTACATAGAAAGTTATGTGGCTCAACAAATTGGTAGCCCGACCCTCTTAGCTAGTCGGTAGCTATGAAATAGATGCAGCCTTAACTTAGCTATAACTTGAATCGTCCGAATCGGGAGCAAGTTTCACTAAGTTATCGGGAATTTAACGTTCCGGGAAGGCGGGAATTGTTGCTTTAACTTCAATCAGACTGAATCAACTGATATCATAGTTAGAGTAGTTATCTATGCGAGGTTTTCTGTGGGAATATTATTTTTCAGTTTTACACTCACATAAAAAAAAAACAATCGTAGCAACACATATAACACTTTTCTAAGGCGCTGGACTTGGCGCGGAGTTAGAAGCTAATCTAAATAAACCAAAACCACTTTGGAAGACGATAGGACGAATTACTCATACGCAGAAAATAAGAAGCGAGCCTCTGGATCTCTGCAGGATTAGGGAGACCCCTGAAAAGTCTTTAAACTTTTGTAATGACTTTTTTGCATCAGTTGGGTGTACTTATGCAGATAGGATTTTGAAACAATTAAATGAAACTCAGGAATCGCTGGCATCTAAAGTAACGGGTATACAATCTACGCGGCATTCCCTATTTCTAAAACCTACAGACTCCGGTGAAGTGGAAAGGCTTATTCTACAACTTAGGCAAGAATGCGCTCTCGGTTTGGATGGGCTCAATAATCGACTTATTAAAGAAATTAAGGATTACATTGTTCTGCCCCTGACCCATATCTTTAACCTCAGTTTAGCTACAGGGGTCTTTCCGGACAGTTGGAAAACAGCTTGCGTGGTCCCGATTCACAAGGGTGGAGATCTTAAAAACCCTTTTAATTACAGGCCTATCTCACTTTTGGGAACTTTTTCCAAACTCTTAGAGAAAATTGTCAACAGGCAACTAATTGAGCATTTAGAAACAAATAACCTGCTATCTAATCATCAGTATGGTTTTAGACAAAACGCATCGACTGAAAATGCGGTAACTTTTCTATCCGATACCATTTCAGCACATTTAGACAATGAGCGTGCGTGTATCGGGGCCTTTCTTGACTTAGCAAAGGCCTTCGATACAGTATCCGTGCTTATTCTTCTTAGGAAGCTGGAGTTCATGGGAGTTCGCGGAATTTGTTTGGATTGGTTTGGGTCGTATCTCAGTGGGCGTGAACAGCGTCTTAAACTTAATAACACAATCAGTGACGCACGCAGTATCCAATACGGTGTACCCCAAGGAAGCATCCTAGGGCCTACACTTTTTCTAGCATACGTAAATGACATACTTACCCTTAACTTAACCAATTCTGATGTAGTTTGCTATGCAGATGACACGGCAGTTATCTTTCATGGTTCTTCATGGGAGGAAGTGAGGCAAACTTGCGAAGAGGGCCTAAACAAAACTGCAGCTTGGCTGAGTAAAAACCTTCTAACCCTCAACACCAGTAAAACCAAAATAATTTACTTCCACAAAACAGCCGCGTCTGCGCCAAGGACTGATTTGGATATCCGAATACACAGATGTGGACTACGTATTCATAATGTGAATGATTCGACTCAAATCTGTCAGTGTGAGAGCTTGCAAAGAAAAGAAAATGTAAAATATCTCGGTGTCTTTGTAGACGAGCACCTGTCTTTTAAAAAACATATTGACGAATCAGCCACAAGAATCCGTAAATTAATATACATCTTCAAACCCTTAAGATATGCTGCTAGTCCTAAACTTTTGAAGAGAGTTTATACTGCCCTTTGTGAGTCGGTTCTATCCTATTGCATACTAGCATGGGGCGGAAGTGCAATGTCAGTGTTACTCAAATTGGAAAGAGCACAGAGATCGATTCTCAAAGTAATGTTGAGGAGGCCTTTCCTTTTTCCAACAATTGCACTTTACGAGGAGGCGCAGGTTTTGAGTGTCAGAAGGCTGTATATACTTAAGTGCACCCTATATACTCACAAACGTGTTTTAAACTCGGATGACTACCAGAGACTCTTGCGGCGTCGAGTCTTCAAGATTGATAGCTACCAAGTGAAAACATCCTTTGCTCGTAGACATATAAATTTTCTAGCCCCTTTTATTTACAATAATATAATTCGTTTGTATGACTTCAGGAATAACAATCTCCGTGAGACAAAAGTACACTTAATTAAGTTATTGTTGACTTGGACTTACAGATACTCCGAAGATTTCCTTAAAATTGTTGAGTAACATCAGGAAACTTTCTTGACCAAAGTTAAATCTTATATGTAAAGTTATTTATTTTTGTTTTTATTTTTAATTATAATTTTGTAGTAATTAATATTTCCAATGCCTTGTTTATTGTAATTGAATATAAATATATATATTTTTTTTTTTTTTTATTATTATTTTTTTTTTGAGTATGATTATAAAATAAAGTTTATGATTTGTCGATATTTTAATAAAATTTAATTAATTAATGAATTAAAATTGTTCTATGTGATTTAAATTGTTTTATGTTATGAAATTATTTTTAACTTAATTGATTATATACTTCTGCATGCTATTTATTTTAATGTTTTAAGTTTTACACCCGCGATACAGGCCTAGCCTAGTGCGTGGTGCATTGTAACCGGAATGTTGGCTGCAATCTAAAACTAATTGAATGTGATGTTAGTGTTTGTATGTAGCCTGTATGTAGCCTGATAAGTTTTTTTATGAATAAATAAATTATGAAATTATGAAATTATAAGGGCCGCCGGTTAAAGGGCCTGTGTAAGGTTAGTTTAAAAAATATATTTGTCGCAGGATTATGATTAAATCGGTTTACTAGGTACTACTAGGCTACTGGTAGGTACTTCCATGCTGGACTGGGAAAGAAAAACATTGAATGTGCCAGCTGCATTTTTTCCGGGCATGCTGTAAAAACCAACTAAGGGATCCGAGGGTTTCAGTATATTGCAATTTAGGCGATGGGCTGACAACCTGTCACTATAGCAATATAGCTACAAAGTTATCATAAATACCCCTCAAACCTTTGTTCAGGTCGTTTAGTCTCTGCCTACCCCATTAGAGATAAACGCGTGATTATATGTATGTATATATGCACTGGTAAGTGTAGCTTTCGAAACATTAATGTAAGGTAAATGGTATAAGTGCGCGACAAAATTTGTCAAAATGTATGAACCTGACATTGCCGTGCCCTGAAGCGTCGTGAAGTGCAGCGCCGATCCGCTGCAGCTCCAGTGCTGCTTCAGTGCGGTACCTCTCATACATTTTCATACAAAGAATCATTTGTCGCGCAGTGCGTCCTAGTGCGTTAAAACCTTCAAAAAGATAAGATTATACTATTGAATGTCTCAAGTCAATTTACAACCCTAATACATTGTTCATATACTTGTTATTATGAACATCTCTTAACACATAATCTGCTCATATTAAACTAACCGGGACAACCTATTATTTGCTGTCCGTATCATAAATGTGTAACTTATAACTGTAATTTAGTTGTAATCTGTTGGTTGTCTGAATATCAATTAATAAAATAAAAAAGTAAAAAAAAGTAAAAACAATGAAAACCAAGCATTATGACATGAATTGTCTCATTCATATTCATAAACCAGTAATTCCAATGGCTTCCATGGTTTTCGATCAGAAACTCGATAGTGCGACCACTTCTGCTTGGCGACAGATTAAATAGGCGCTATTATCATTGAATACCCAAACCAGTAAACGTATATTTATTGTTATTAATACTAGATTGTTCTGTTTCGTCTATTGCTAATTAACAAACATAACTTGGTCCATGGATCATGTCATACAGGGTGTAAGCAACAAGTTTTGGAAATATAATTCTTATTTTGAAAAATTATAAGGAGTGGAGTTATACTACATTGATGTAGATAGGTAGTTGATCAGCTTCACTGATCCAATTTCCCCATTGGAAGTAATTGATTATCTTACTTACTCACCAACCTTAGCTAAAACAAACTATTACACTATTAAAACCAGGCAAATTTTTACAACAGTAGGTATATTTAAGTTCGACGTTAATGAAATAAGATGTCAATTCTTGAAAACTAATCCGATGAGTTCAGCAAAGACCACGATAGCTTAGTTGGCAAAGCGATGAAAAATCTAAAGTTTACAGTTGCAGGTTTAAGCCCCACCCACTTCGAATTTTGTTTTCTCATTTTTCATATTTAAGTCTAATACGACCTGTATAGCAAGTCAGTTTCATAGCCATAACAGTCCAATAGCAATATCGGAAGCAATAGGGCATTATTGTAGAGGATTCGGGTCAAATGACATCAATTGTTTCTAGTTTGGTTTAGACAATGCATGCCAAAACATATAAAGTCAAGAGAAATACACCTTCTTCTATTCTGGCCTGGGAGCGAGAGAAGAACGTAGAATGTACCAGCTGCATTTCCTCCCGAGCATTCTGTAAAAATCTGTAAAGGGATCCGAGGGTTTCAGTATATTGTAATTTAGGCGATGGGCTGACAACCTGTCACTTAGCAATATACCTTCAAATCTATCTTATGTAAACCTCAAAGCTTTGTCAGAAATGGCGAAATGACCTTTGTTTAGGTCGTTTACGTTTACGACAAACAGACGAAAGGCTTACAACCTATCACTATAGCAAACATGGCAATACACAGTTCTGTCTAAAACGTCCATCTGACCAAGTTAGATGTGGCGAAAAGGCCGTATTGTTAATTCGTTGATGCTATGCCTACCCCTTAAGGACAGCACAGAGAAAATTTGGAATAAAAACAAGCAATTGGTGTTGTCACCATAAATCGTTTGACCCGAATCCTCTACAATAATACCCGACTGCTTCCGAATTGCTATTGGACTATTTGGACTGCTTTAACACCCGCTATGAAACTGACTTGCTATACAGGGTGTATTTTTCTGGATAGACGAAAAGCTGACAACCTATCACTATAGCTCGCAATACACAGTTCTGTCTTAAACGTCCATCTAACCAAGTTAGATGTGGCGAAAAGGCCGTATTGTTAGTTCGTTGATGCTATGACTACCCCTTAAGAACGAACAGAGAAAAATTTGAATAAAAACAACCAATTGGTGTTGTCACCATAAAACGTTTGACCCGAATCCTCTACAATTATGCCACACTGCTTCCAAATTGCTAATGGACTATTTGGACTGCTTTAACTCTGGCTATGAAACTGACTAACTGTACAGGATGTATTTCTCTTGACTTTATATGTTTCGGCATGCATTGTCTAAACCAAACTAGAAACAATTTGTGTTGTCATCATAAAACGGTTGATCCGAATCCTCTACAACAATGCCACACTGTTTCCGAATTGCTATTGGACTATTTGGACTGCTTTAACTCTGGCTATGAAACTGACTCGCTATACAGGGGGTATCAGACTTAAATAATGAGAAAATACGGGCTGCCTTTTAAGTTGTGTCGTTTGAAATCAGTACACACAATCGAATAGATTATTACCATTTATTGTTTTTCAAAGAACTCTCCGCGATATTTAATACACTTTAGCATGCGTTCAAACCAGTTTCTAAAACACTTATTCCACTCCGAAGTGGGGATAGTCAAAATGGCCGATATGTATGCTTCAACAGCTTCTTCGGGTGAGCTGAAACGTTGACCACGAAGACCTTGCTTAATTTTGGGGAACGTAAAGAAATCGTTAGGGCTTAAATCAGGGCTGTAAGGCGGATGATCTAAAATTTCGACATTTTGGGTGCTCAAAAAGTCTTTGTTTGGGAGGCGGTGTGCGAACTTGCATTGTCATGGTGCAGTATCATACGACGTCTTGGATTGTTTTTTCGAAATTCGGTGATGACTTGTGGTAAACAAACAGTGGTATACCAGTCAGCGGTAACCGTCTTGCGATCTTCTAGTACAACAGCGGCAACGTGACCACCCTTTGCCACAAACGAGGCAACCATTTTTTTTGAAGTGCTTCGTGAGCGCATGAATTTGGTCGGTTTTAGCTCTTCCTGGAAGACCCAGACAGTTGACTGCTGCTTAGAATCTGGATCATAAGCATATATCCAAGACTCGTCACCACTAACCACATCGTAAACATGCTTTGACTCTCCTCGGCTGAATCGCTGCGAAGTTTTGCGACACCAACTAACACGGGCTGCTTTTTGGTCGCCGCTAAGCAAATGTGGTATCCAACGAGAGATCAACTTTCTTACGCCAAGTTCTTCGTGTAGTATTTTTTGGACAGTGGTCCCTGAAATGCCCACGGATGCCTCTATCTCACGGTATGTCACATGCCGATCTTCGAGGATAAGCTGCCGCACAGCTTCGATATTCTCTCGCGTCATGGCGGTTCTTGGACGACCTTCACGTGGCTTGTCACTAAGGCTAGAGTGCCCACGTTGAAATTCTAAATACCAGCGTTTTACAGTCCTAAGACATGGTGCTGCATCATTAAACACAGAAGTTATCTCCTCAAAGCACTGAAGTCGCGATAATCCCCTTTGAAAGTTGTAGAAAATTATCGCACGCAAATTTTCCTTAGATAATTTCATTTTAACAAGCGACTTATCACCTTTGAATAGACGCTGCAATAAAACTATTCGATTAATTTGAAAATATTCTTTTGTTTTCGAATTCTAAATTCAAAAAGATGAAAATGCCATAAGATTTTTTTTTAATTATTGCAGAAGGTTGGCAAACGACACAACTTAAAAGGCAACCTTACGTAGAAAATGGACCTGCAGAATGATCGAATGATGATGACCTTGGGAATGCCATTACGTTGCTCTATCGTAAATTCTTCTTCTTTCTTGACAGAAAGGACCTGGCTCCTTGGGTCCTGGTCAAAAAAATCCTGGATCTTATGTGGCCTGTCTTACGATAAATTACCATCTTGTTTCTGGCTTCGAGCTTCGAAATTCAGTGATGGATCGTATTGTTCGTTCGATATGCTCCCGAAAATTGATATCGCGTAAGTTGCATTTTGTTCACTCATTATTCTTGAATCACTCGGACTCCAATGCGCATACGAAAGAGTAACTTTTGCATGCGATATTCATACAATCTTTCGTATGCGTGTAAGAAATATAAACATTCGCATGGCAAATTGTATGAAAATCGGATGCGAAAGTTGGTCTTTCGTATGCACATTGGAGTACGAGCGGTTCAAAAATACGGCTCCAGAATGAGAAATGGAATGGTTGCAAAATTTGCACTACAAATATACCGGGAGCAAAAAAGGTATTAAATATGATAAGGTGAATAAAAGGTATTTTGTAGGTATATTGCTGTAGTGACAAGTTGTCAGTCTATTGCCTAATTTGCAATACACGGAATAATAATATAACAGGTTCCTGCAAGAGTATTGTACAGATGGATTATAAACACAGGCACGACCAAGTTGCTAGTATGATCCACCAAAAACTTGCCCTTAAGTATAAACTCATAAACTCACAACCTGTCCCAAATACTGTTATTCCCCCTTACAAATACAGCCCAGTAACAATATTAGAGAATACTAGTCACAAGTTATATTATGATCGAGCGATACTCACAGACAAAACTACACATTTCAATAGACCGGATATTACACTTACAGCATATAATAGACATAGCAGTGCCAAATTCGCATAACTTACAGACTACAATATCAGAAAAATAAATAAGTACATAGACCAGAAAGATGAAATTACACGCATGTGGCATTTGCAAAAAGTTACCATTATTCCCATTGTTCTCTCTACTACAGGCATTATTCCACGACAACTTCATCAGTCCCTGAAACTATTAGATCTCCCAAAATATCATCATCATCTTCCTAGCCTTATCCCGTATCTCACGGGGTCGGCTACCTAATCTAGGGAAATGAACGAGGTTACTAGTTTCTACACAGAGCGACAGCCATCTGACCTCCGCAATCCAGAAGGGAAACCAGACCCAATCCTAGATTAGGTCAGAATTTTCAAGCCGCCAATGTTTAGCACTGACATGGCTTAACGACTAATATCTACGGTATTAAACGATATTAACCGGGACCAACGGCTTAACGTGCCTTCCGAAGCACGGAAAAAGTGCCGAATAAACGTACATATGAAATTCGAAAACTGAAAAACACATTGGTACGTGGTAGGATTCGAACCACGACCTCCCGCTCAGGAGGCAGCGGCCCTATCCACTACACCATCGGGCTCTTTCAAAATATACTTACATAAATTTACAAAAAGCTGTCATTTACAAATACATGCAGTAGACCGGATTTATTTTTACAAATTACAGATAATACAGTAGTTCAACACAACAACAATAACACACAAAATAGCGTCCACTTGGCTTAGACCCGTGAAGGCTTTAAAACCGGCCCTAAAAAGCCGAGATGGTAAAGACCAAAAAACAAAATAATAATAATAATGTTTATTTAAAAGACCACTTCCATGCTGGTCTGGGAGCGAGAGAAAAACATAGAATGTGCCAGCTGCATTTCCTCCCGGGCATGCTGTAAAATCCAGCTAAGGGATCCGAGGGTTTCAGTATATTGTAATTTAGGCGATGGGCTGACAACCTGTCACTACAGCAATATACCTAGAATTCTATCTTAAATAACCCTCAAAACTTTGTCAGACGTGGCGGGACGACCTTTGTTTAGGTCGTTTACGCTCTGCCTACCCCATTAGGGATAAAGGCGTGATTATATGTATGTATGTAAAAGACCACGTTTAACTTCTATAAAATAACAATGACTCCTGCACTAAGCTCTTGGCTTGTTTTGCAGGCGCCGCAGATCTCAAAACAATTCTCAGTGTGGCAACCGGTTAACAGTTTGTTGATGCTAAAACCTTATAATCTAGACTAGCCTAGAAATACTAAAAGAAAATTACACTGGGTTTAAGAATCTAGTAATTGATGTGTTGTGTGTGTGGGCGCGTGTTTATGAGTGTGCGTGTGTATTTGTTTTTACAGCATGCCCGGGAGGAAATGCACCTAGCACATTCTATGTTTTTCTATCGCTCCCAGTCCAGCATGAAATAATCTCGCATACACCCTGTATGTATAACATGATCCATGAATCGAGTTCCGTTTGCTAACTAGCAATAGACGAAACAGAACAATCCAGTATTAATAACAATAAATACACTGAAGTTTGGCTATTCAATGATAATAGCGCCAAGCAGAAGTGTTTAAGCTATCGTGTTCCAGTTAGAAAATCGTTGAATCCATTATTTATTGTTTATTTACTGTTTATTGCACACAATTAACACGAGAAAGACAATACACAAGGAATATCGACACAACAGGTACAGCTTATTTCTACTAAAAAAAAATCTTCCAGCTGACCTACGGAAGTGAGACTTAAATTGAGAGGTAAATTAGGCATGCACAAATAAAGAGTTTTGAATAATCCTGGTGTCAAGAGTTATTAAACCGCCTAATAATAGGCCTCTTACGGCATGGTTTGTGCAACGACCACTATCAAACACATGAACCGAAACCGACGGCTTAACGTGCCCACCGTAACACGGAATGCTTTTTCTTACAGACATTCGCCACTCCCTGCAGGTGTCCAGCCTACATTGTCATAGCTGAGCTGGGAACAAAATCACAAAGTCATAAATTGCGATTGGCGATCCGGCTACCAATTTGTTCATTCATATAACGACGACGAAGTATTTTTAGAATGGTCAGAGAAACAAGCAGCTTGTACATAGTTTGTTTTTATCGCTCCTAGCCCAGCATATATTATCTATAACAATAGATATGTTAAGTAACCGATATTCAGTTGATTCAGTCTGATTGAAGTTAAGGCAACAATCTCGCCTTCGTTGAATTCCCGATAACTTAGTGAAACTTGCTCCCAATTCAGACGATTCAAGTTATAGCTAAGTTAAGGCTGCATCTATTTCATAGCAGTCGACCAGAGTCGGGCTACCAAATTGTTCATTCATATCACTTTATATGTACGTAAAATCACTTCTACAGTTCTTACGGGGTAGGCAGAACGTCAAAGACATTACAAAAGTCGTTTTTATAGAATGGTCAGACAAACAAGCAGCTGGTACGTTCTTTGATTTTTATCGCTACTAGTCTAGCATATATTATCTATAACAATAGATATGATAAGTAACCGATATTCAGTAGGGAAATTTCATGCCAGCACAAAGTGACCTGTCAAGTCACTTTGTGCTGGCATGAAATTTCTGAGACGAACTCAAACTAGCTGTCAATCTCAAGTGCTGTTAATCAATATGGCCCTTACTGCAACTTGCTCCCAATTCGGACGATTCAAGTTATAGCTTAGTTAAGGCTGCATCTTTTTCATAGCTGCCGACTGGTTAAGAGAGTCGGGATTGTTGTTATAGCGAAGTGTTAATTGGTATTTGCGAGTAGAAATGAAAGGTTATCTTTCCTATGAAACTTTAAATATAAAACTCGTAGATTAATGCTACGAATCGTGTAGAGATATGCTACAAACCTCGTAGAGGACAGCTACGAATACCGTAGACTTATTGGTACGAATTACGTAGAAAACTGTTCCGTATATCGAAAACCACAGTGGCGTAAATTGGGTAAATTATTTTTAAACAAAGTTTGGTAAGTTTCGATATGACGATTAAATTCTTATATTGGAAATGGCCATCTAAAATTTTAAGAAGAAAGGACTCATCTAAAATTATTTAAAAATACTGCGTCCTGCGGACTGCCTCCGTGGTCTAATGGTCAGAGCCATGGGCTTACGATCCGGAGGTCCTGGAGGTTCGATTCCCAGGATCGAGGGAACACAAAGTTAATATTTGTCAATTTATCACTTTGTGAGGTGTTCCCTAGTTTGGTTAGGATATTGCAGGCTGAATCACCTGATTATCCAAAAAGTAAAAGGATTACGTGCTTCAGAGGGCACGTGAAGCCGTCGGCCCCGGTCGCGGTCTTTGATAGTGGTCGTTACTCAAATCATGTCAGAGGCCTAATAGCTGTGTTACTGGCGGTTTCAAAACTCTGACACCGGGGTTCTTCGGGTCGTTGCTCAACTCGAGTGGATCGCTAAGAAGAAGATGGATTTTAAAGTAAAACGTTTTTAATCAATCAGTTTTTCAATATGACGATTAAACCTACGCATTTTTTACATTTTGCAATATTAAAGGTCTTCTATTATATTCTTAGGTTATTTCTGATTCTTGTTACATTCTAATTTCAGAAAGTGACCGTCTAAAATTTAAAGAAATTAATTGTTTAAAAATGTGCCCTGGTCACTGATTTGAGAAGTCGCTACCGTAGCTTTTACTCTTCTGTGGTCCTATTCCACTTTTGTAATAAATATCTACATGCCTACCTGTCATGTTTGTTATGTTATTCTTGATTGTGTGTTTTTATTTTGTGTAATGTGTTTTGTGGAAATAAAGTAATTTGTATTTGTAATGTATTTGGTTAACAAATAGTGCTAAAATCTACTTAAATCTTATTGTAACACCCCAAATATCGTAAGTACTAACTTAGTAACAACGTAAGCAAATTCGCACTATTGTATTGTCGGTCAACTTAGATCGAGAGCTGAGCGCGAACTACTAACTCACTAGAGCCAGGGCTTTGGTTAACTATATGCAATGGTATATTTAAGGCAACGAACATGATGGACTGGAAGCGATAGAAAACATAGAATGATTCAGCTGGTTTAATTCCTGGTCATAGAAACCAGCAGGAATGCGATGGGCATCGCGTCGCATCCGAACTACATCTGAAATTAGTAATGTAAGTAAGCAAATTATTACATTGTCAGTCAACCTTGGATCGAGAGCTGAGCGCGAGTTAAGTGGTTACTAACTCACTGAAGCCTGAGCTTTGGTTAACTACATGCAAATCTATATTTAACAGGCAACGGCTTTGCTGGACTGAGAGCGATCAAAAACATAGAACGTTCCAGCTATAGTATTATCGGCCAACTTAGATCGAGACCTAAGCGCCAATTAAGTGTTTACTAACTCACTAGAGCCAGGGCTTTGGCTAAAAATGAAAAGCTATCTTTAACAGGCAACGGCCTATCTAGACTGAGAGCGATAAAAACATAGAATGTTCCAGCTGCTTCACTTCCTGGTCATAGAAACCAAAGTGCGATGGGCTCACAACCAGTCTATATAACCATACATCATTTGTATTTAAAAAATAATCTCAATATTTGTCAAACGTGGCGGAAACGCCTTTTATTACATTGTTGACGTACCGCCTAACCCATAAGCGATAAAGGCATGACTATATCTGAAGTTACTAACAACATAAGCAAATTCGAACTATTATTGTATTGGCGGTCAACTTAAGATCGGAAGCTGAGCGCGAATTAAGTGTCTATTAGCTCACTAGAGTCAGGGCTTTGGGTAACTATATGCAAATCTATCTTTAACAGGCAACAGCCTTGCTGGTCTGATAGCAATAAAAAACATAGAATGTTCCAGCTGATTCACTTCCTGGTCATAGAAACCAAAGTGCGAGGGCTCAAAACCTATATATAACGATATATCATTTGATCAAAAATAATCTCAATATTTGGCGAAAATGCCTTTTATTAGAATTTTGTCGTGCTGCCTAGCCCATAAGCGATAAAGGCATGACTATATCTGAAGTTAGTAACAACATACATATAATCACGCCTTTATCCCTAATGGGGTGGGCTACTGCCTACAACTACCTGAACAAAGGTCGTTCCGCCACGGCTGACAAAGTTTTGTCGGTTATTTAAGATAGATTTGTAGGTATATTGCTGTAGTAACAGATTGTCAGCCCATCGGCTAAATTGCAATATACTGAAACCCTCGGATCCCTTAGTTGTTTTTTGCAGCATGCCCAGGAGGTAATGCAGCTGGCACATTCTATGTTTTTCTTTCGCTACCAGTCCAGCATGGAAGAAGTTAGTAACAACACGAGCAAATTCGCACTATTATTTTGTCGTCGGTCAACTTAGATCGAGAGCTGAGCGGGAATAAGTGTTTACAAACTCACTAGGCTTTTTTTAACTACATGTAAAGCTATCTTTAACAGGCAACGGCTTGCTGGACTGAGAGCGGTAAAAAACATAGAATGTTCCAGCTGCTTTAATTCCTGATCATAGAAACCAAAGTACGACGGCTCGCTCCATTTGTTCGGTATAGGACAGATTCTTGGATTGGTCAGATTCGTGAATTCGGCAGATTCGTTATTGGACAGATTCGTAGATAGGGCAGATTCTAGGATTCGATAGATTAGCTATACGGCAGAAAATGTACTGTCGTGCACAAAAATAATAAAAAATTCCCCCATTCTCACCGACGGAACAAAAGCAAAACTTTCCATTTTCAGCTTGGCAAACCCTTAATTTATACCATCCACTATCATTATTCAACAATTCATGATCCACACCTATTTTATTATTACTCAAAGATTAATAGATTTTGATTATTTTAATATTATATTTAAGTAAAAATAAACTCCTCAATGCTATGAAAACTCCTTGATACTCAATTATCTAGCAGCACACTTCATGACATTGTCATTTATAATATGTCTACCTATACTTCAAATAAATGCACCATAATTTGTTTTCCTGTTTTGTTTCGCTGTGAACATAACAATAATTATTTCATCAATTAAAATATTTGTGAAAATGGATCTGGCCGGCTCTAGCACCGGTGAAGTGGATTTAAAAATCATTGTAAGTGAAAGAGGAAAACCTGTTGTTTTACGTGGTGGACAAAGATACAATTATGTAAAGAAAAACAAATGTGGTACTACAAACTGGCGATGTGTTCATAAGGTAGAGTGCAGCAGTTCCATCACTTTGGATAAACTAAACCGAATCGTGCGAGAGTCCAGACACATGTGCTTGCCCGATTTTACTATAAATGCAGTGGATAGTTTGATGGATGATTGCAAGGCCTTAGTATGCAAGAAGCTCGAACCAATCCCAAAATTGTTTGAGGAATTCATGGACACTGCCGATAGTGAATTAATAGATGAAGATAAACCAACTTTTGAACAGAAAAAGGATGTGTTGTATAAAGCAAGAAATAATTACCTGAAAATGAATACCAAAAACTGTAAGCACCTGAAATCCCTGAAGCTACCGCACAGCCTTGTGGGTGAATTCTTGTTATTTGATCATGGTATTGAAGACAAAATTTTATTCTTTGGGACGCCACTGGCGAAAGAATATTTAAAAAAGAAAAAGAGTTTCTATGGAGACGGTACCTTCAAAATATGTCCCACTCCATTTTATCAAGTTTACAGTATTCATATTAATATTGCTCACGATGACAATACGATAAATTTTGTTTCAGTGCTTTACATACTTCTGCCTAATAAAACGCAGGCAACTTACGAACGGTTGTTCACTATTTTGAGAGACCACTTTTCCGTGTTAATTGAAAATTATAAATGCGACTTTGAAATAGCCATTCGAGCCGTCCAATCAGTTTTTCCTGATGTGAAGGTAACTGGCTGCTACTTTCATTTCTGGAAAGCCGTACTTAAAAAGGGACAAAAACTCGGATTTGATAAAACTGAAAATGGAGAGTTTATTTTGCGCCTATATATGCAACTGCCGTTGCTGCCACCAGTTTTGGTTCCTGAAGCGATATTGAGTATTCAAGAATTAGGCGATGATTCAGCGGAATACAATGCTTTCAGAAATTATTTCTCTACTCAATGGATGGGAATATTTACGGAGAATGTGTTCACTTGTTACGAAGAAAACTTTCGTACAAATAACTCCATCGAAGGATGGCATGCTCGCCTAAAAAAAAGATTTCCCGTGAAGCCATCACTCTATCTCTTTATTGAATTATTAAAGAAAGAATCCAGGTTTCAAGACAGAAAATTAAAAAAGGAACAAATTCATTGCAAGGGGAAGCGGCGTAATGCAAAAGTAATGCAAAAAAATACTCAAATAAATAAAATAGTTACCGCAGCATTGAAGAATGAAATCACCGTGATTAATTGCTTGAAACAGTTGTGCAAAATAAATTTTATGTTTAAAACAAGAAATTTATAGAAATATTTCATTAAGTGAACTTTTTTCTTTAATTATAAGTGCTTTTTATTTAAATTGTTTTCTTGGCACCTGTACTTCCGCCGTATAGCTAATCTGTCGAATCCTAGAATCTGCCCTATCTACGAATCTGTCCAATAACGAATCTGCCGAATTCACGAATCTGACCAATCCAAGAATCTGTCCTATACCGAACAAATGGACGGCTCACAACCTGGGTATAACGATATAGCATTTGTATCAAAAAATAATCTCAATATTTGTCAAACGTGGCGAAAACGCCCTGTATTAGATTGTTGACGTACTGCCTAACCAATAAGCGATAAAGGCATAAGTACATTTGAAGTTAGTAACAACTCATTTTAAGTCTCACTTCCGTAGGTCAGCTGGAACAAATTTCTTATTAGAAATAAGCTGTACCTGATGTGTCGTTATTCCTTGTGTATTGTCTTTCTCATGTTACTTGTGTACAATAAACAGTAAATAAATAAACACAAGCAAATTCGCACTATTGTATTGTCGGCCAACTTAGATCGAGAGCTGAGCGCGAATTATTAAGTGTTAACTACTTACTGAAGCCTGAGCTTTGGTTAACTACATGTAAAGCGATAGAGTTAACGACCTTAAAGACTTCCATTCCGATAAAAACATGGAATTCTTAACGTGCTTTCTGAAGCACGGCATTCATTTTTTACCAGTTTTGTCTTATCCTAACAAAACTGTGAAAAAACACGCCGATAAATTGATACATATCAACTTCGTGTTTCTCCCGTAGGAATCGATCCCAGGACCTCCGTATCCGGAGCTCAATCATAAGCAAATTCGAGTCGTTTGTCATCTCGCACGGCAATAAACCCGCACGGGCGTACGAGATGGTGACAATTTATTTTAATAAAATAAAAATAAAATAATTATAAAATACATGCCAGACAAGAAGAGTCAGCATGCCGGCAGCAAGAGGAAAGCCGAAGACAGTGCGCCCTCTACCCCCAATGAATGACGCCGATATTAAACTATGAAATAATGTATTCTTCCATGCCGGCCTGGGAGCAAGAGAAAAACATAGAATGTGCCGGCTGCATTTCCTCCCGAGCATGCTGTAAATACCAGCTAAGGGATCCGAGGGTTTCGGTATATTGTGATTTAGGCGATGGGCTGACAACCTGTCACTACAGCAATATACCTACAAATCTATCTTGAATAACCCTCAAAACTTTGTCAGACCTGGCGGAATGACCTTAGTTTAGGTCGTTTGCGCTCTGCCTACCCCATTAGGAATAAAGGCGTGATTTTTTGTATGTATGTATGTAAAATAATTATAATTATTTAACTATTCGCAATTCAAATGCAAATTCAATCCAATTCGCGATGAAAACCTTTTGAACTTAATAGTAAGGATTTGTTAAACATTTGCCAAAATCAAAATGCTGCCACATACACTATTCCACCCTTTTTTGTATTAGTTTGACGCATTGACAGGGATAATGTCTCTAAATTATAAATCCACTAGCGAGACCCGCCCAGCCTTCGCACGGAAAACTGATGATTTCTCTACTATATTATGCATGTCTTATACAATATATAAACCTTCCTCTTGAACCACTCTAACCATTAAAAGAAACCGCATCAAAATCCGTTGCGTTAATAGGGACAGAGAAAGCGACTTTGTTTTATACTATGTAGTGATTTGAGTATTTCGTGTAAAATCCGACGAAAAGCCAGAAAAAATAATCAACGTGAACGTCGTGAGAAAATCGTCGCCAAATGAATGAACCATTTCATTGCAAGAGAACTAAAACTTCCTCGAAGAACCGTTGATAAGGTTCTAAAACGGTACTTCCAGATCCTGTCAACCGCTCAAAAACCTCGTAACATAAAACGAGGTGGTGATCTTGGGCTCCATAGGAAAATCATTAAAACAATTTGTAGTAACCGCATTTGTCGGAACGCGTTGTTGCTTAAAAAAAATACAAGTCAGTCCATGGTAAGAAACGTGCCGCCATGAAGACCAAGAAGAAGAACAAAAACTACGGAAAAACAAAGAGCAACTATCAAACCTAGGTCTCGAAAGATATGACTTTCTAGGTACAGAAATTTTTCACTTGATTCTTGATGACGTGAAAGCAGATTTTTCCACACTGCCTGGAATTGAATGGAGAAGTTTGGCTCTCTTTAACAATAAACTCCCATCAACTTCCATGCTGGACTGGAAGTCATACGAAAACATGGAATGTGCCAGCTGCATCTCCTCCCGCGCATGCTGTAAAAACCAGCTAAGGGATTCGAGGGTATCAGTGTATTGCAATTTAGGCGATGAGCTGACAACCCGTCACAATATAATACTAATATCGTAACCCTCAAAACTTATCAGACGTGGCGGAACGACCTTTTAGGTCGTTTTTGCTCCGCCTACCCCATTAGGGATAAAGGCGTGATTTTATATATGTATGTATGGAACAATCAACAAGAAAACTTATATTAATAAATGTTTGAACTTTTGTTCGAAAACATGATACTTTGGTCTTATTTTATACGTATTAGTTTATAAGTCCTAGTACTTGTACAAATTTAATGGGAATTAAAAAAAATATATATTATTATTTTGGCTTAGTTCAGGTAGCACTAGAAAAAAACAAATCACTGAAGATAGCAAGAAAAAGCATAACTAAAGGAAAATCCTGGATAACAAGCATGAAGGATAACACCGGTGTCAATCATAGAGATGGGGAGAAAATATTTCACCACTTTTTACAAAGATCTTTATTCAATCCCTATGGATAAATCAGAACCAGCACCTGACTACCTGTGCGCTGAAGAGATTCCGCCCATAACTGGATATGAAATTCACTGTGCGCTTACCAAGATGAACTATAATAGGAGTCCAGGACAGGATGGCATCTCTACAGAAGCCCTTAGCCTTAAGGTTGGCGTGTCTATTCTTGTCCCACATTTGTCAGATTTATTCTCTTCTATTTTACGGTCAGGAAAGTTCCCAGAAAACTTTTGCCATGCCGAGATTATACTGCTGCATAAAAAGGGCGACAGATCAGATATAGGCAACTACCGACCAATCAGCCTAATATCTCATCTTTACAAGGCTTTCATTAAAATAATGGAAATACGTATATCTGGTCTGCTGGATAAAGCACAGCCACCTGAACAATCAGATAGTCGAGAAACACCACGAATTTGATCGACCACTGTACCTGGCCTTCGTCGACTATTCAAAGGCATTCGATAGTATTACACATAAATCTATATTTACAGCCCTTATAAATCAAAATATCCCTGCCACATAATAAACTAACATAAACTTAATTCGACATATTTATTATAATAGTACTGCTTCTGTGAGACTTCAGACTCCTGGACCATTCTTTCCTATAGAACGAGGCGTAAAGCAGGGTGACCCTCTCTCCCCTAAACTATTTATAAGTGTTCTCGAAGACGTTTTCCTAAAATTTGCATCAGTGTGGGAAAACAAGGGTATCGATGTCGGACACTCCAAACTTACTAACGAATGGAGAGAATTGGCACTAGATCGAGTGAAATGGAAGGAGGGGAGAAAGGCCTTTGCCCTGCCGTGAGTAAGCCCTTTCTTCTAGGAGACATAATCAAAGCGATCAAGGAGCTAAAGAGTGGCAAAGCCTCTGGTATCGACAATATCTCCGTAGAGCAGATCAAGAATCTGGGACCTGTTGCTGTATCATGGCTGCTGGAGATGTTCAACACCTGCATCTTCTCTGTAAGGATTCCACGCCTCTGGAGAAAGTCTAAAGTAATAGCAATTCCGAAACCAGGTAAATCCACAGATGATCCAAAGCCTACAGACCAATTTCACTCTTGTGCCATACATACAAACTTTTGGAAAGGATGCTGCTTAACCGCCTTACTCCTCTTATTGATCCCGAACTGATTCACGAGCAGGCTGGGTTTCGACATGGAAAGTCATGCTGTGATCAGACCCTTAATAATAATAATAATATAATAATAATATTTATTTATTCAGGCAATAAACCCACAATACAATATAATATAACATACAGAATAAATTAAAAATAATAAAGTAAAATATTAAATAATTCGCTCGCAGTCGTCACTATTTTCGATTGGGTTTCCGGTGTACGTCAATCCAGTGTAAAGCTTAAGCTTACCCAGCATATTGAGGATGGGTTCGAGAGTGGTAAGGTGACAGGAGCTGTATTTGTGGACCTTTCTGCAGCCTATGACACGGTCAACATAAACAAATTATTATGGAAAGTGGGTAAAATCACCGGTGATAGCAATTTTGTGAAAGTCTTGGGTGAGATGCTTCGCAATCGGCGCTTTCAGGTCCATCTGCGCTCAGATAAGAGTCGTTGGCGTAACCAAAAAAAAATGGCCTACCTCAAGGTAGTGTTCTCGCGCCTACACTTTTTAACATCTACACCAACGACCAGCCATTAAGCCCTAACACGTCACGTTTCCTATATGCTGATGACCTGGCCCTTACTTCGTGTACCGCAACCTTTGAGGAAGCCGAGAAAAACCTTTCAGTCGCACTCGAAGCATTATCCGTGTACTACGAAGGAAATGCCTTAAAGCCAAATCCGCTTAAAACCCAGTCTTGCGCCTTCCATCTTCGCAACCAGGAAGCGGGTCGTCATCTGGATATCACGTGGCGAGGAGTGCCGATTGCCCACAGCGACCACCCGAGATATCGTGGTGTTACCCTAGACAGGTCACTCACATTTAAGAAGAACTGCGAAAATGTCAAGCAGAAGCTTTCAGTCGCACTCGAAGCATTATCCGTGTACTACGAAGGAAATGCCTTAAAGCCAAATCCGCTTAAAACCCAGTCTTGCGCCTTCCATCTTCGCAACCAGGAAGCGGGTCGTCATCTGGATATCACGTGGCGAGGAGTGCCGATTGCCCACAGCGACCACCCGAGATATCGTGGTGTTACCCTAGACAGGTCACTCACATTTAAGAAGAACTGCGAAAATGTCAAGCAGAAGGTATGTGCTCGTAACAATCTTCTGCGAAAACTGACAACTACTAAATGGGGTGCCTCACCTACGGTTCTGGGGACAACTGGTCTGGCGCTTTGCTATTCGGCGGGCGAATATGCGTGTCCCGTGTGGGAACGCTCTGCTCATGCCAAGAAAGTGAATACAGCACTCAATGAAACGTGCCGTATTATTACAGGCTGCCTTAAGCCGACCCCGGTACAAATGCTGTATCCACTTGCAGGAATAGCGCCTCCAGATGTTCGCAGAGCAGTATCTAGTTCCACAGAGAGGGCAAAACTGGAAACAGACCCACTTCATCCGATGCACAATTACAGTTTTGTACCTCAAAGGCTCAAAAGCCGCAAGAGCTTTATGAAGTGTGTCAGTCCAATTTCTGAAGAGGCCCTGCAACAAGCTAGATGCCGGTTATGGAAGGATAAAGCTTATCTGCCTTTGCCCTTTGTGCCGCTGTCGGAAAATCTACCGCCTGGACACAATCTGGCGAGGCCGACTTGGAAATCTTTAAATAGCCTCCGAACTCAAGTCGGCCGGAGCAAAGATAACCGCTTCGGGTGGGGATTTACACGTGACCCCGACCTTCGGTGCAGATGCGGAGTTGACCCACAAACCATGGCCCATCTAATATCGTGCTCTATGTGCCCTACCACCTGTACGAGAGAGCAATTGATGCAAGCCACAGCAGATTCGGTGAGAGTTGCCGACTACTGGGCTAGAGAAATTTGAGATGGGGTTTGACTTGCCGTCGACTCGATAGAAGAAGAAGAAGCCCTGCAATGGGACACCACAGGCTCATAAATAATAAATAATATTATTTTGGCCAGACCTGAAACAAAAGACGTGGTGGTGCTCGTTATCCTGATCTCGATAGGAAAATCATTAAAACAATTTGTAGCAACCGCAGTATGTTGGAACGCGATGTTGCTAAAAAACAGCAGCGCGGAGTAGCATCGAGTAGCATTGAGCAGCGCGGAATTGCATCGCGTAGCGCGGAGTAGCATCGTGTAGCGCGGAGTAGCATCGAGTACCATTGAGCAGCGCGGAATTGCATCGTGTAGCGCGGAGTAGCATCGTCTAGCGCGGAGTAGCATTGAGTAGCGCGGATTAGCAATGCGTAGCGCGGCGTAGCAATGAGTAGCATCGAGCAGCGCGGAGTAGCATCGAGTAGCATTGACTAGCGCGGAGTAGTATCGTGTAGCACGGCGTAGCATCAAGTAGCGCGGAGTAGCATCAAGTAGCATTGAGTAGCGCGGAGTAGCATCGAGTAGCGCGGAGTAGCATCAAGTAGCACGGAGTAGCATCGAGTAGCATTGACCAGCGCGGAGTAGTATCGTGTAGCACGGAGTACCATCGTGTAGCGCGGAGTAGCATTGAGTAGCGCGGAGTAGCATTGAATAGCATTGAGCAGCGCGGAGTAGCATCAAGCAGCATCGAGTAGCGCAGAGTAGCATTGAGTAGCATCGAGTAGCGCGGAGTAGCATTGAGTAGCATCGAGTAGCGCGCAGTAGTATCGAGTAGCGTACTGCGCAGGACTAGTTTTAGTGACATGTGTTTGTGCTACACACAGGTGCACTCTCTATTCCTTCAATCTCTTATTCTGGTGAAACAAATTGACTGACACGACCAGAGAGAAATCAAGCGCAGGACCAACTAATTACATGCCCATCCAACAGCATGGATCATCTTATTTTCGGAAAATCAGGTGATCAGCCTGCAATGTCCTAACCAAACTAGAAACAACAACACAAAGAATTTAAAGAATAGTACACGTATGATCATTGAAGCCATGTTTCTTTCCTTACCTCAATACCCCTAGTGATCTTCAGTTTTTAATCTGCCCATAATCTGTCCAACCTCTGCTTTATCTTGGCTGGGACCATCGCATCTTCTTGAAGTTATGTCGTTGTTTGCGGGTAGTCTTGTAGGCAAAGACTTCTATGTAAACTGCAGTAGGCGCGGCACATGCGCTCAACGAGGGGAAATTGGCAAACTTCAGTGCACAGCAATCCTTTAGCGTTCAATAGCGCGGGAACAAATGAATGTTGTAGTTTTGAGATCGCTTTTTGAGTGACGATTTGCTTAGTAAGCCGCGTCTACCTCAGTTTACATAGAAGTCTTTGCTTGTAGGTGGCCTTAATAGAAGTTATTATTATTATTATTATTAACAGCCTGAGGTGTCCCACTGCAGGGCAAACGCCTTCCTCCCCTTCTTCCATTTCTCCCTGTCTTGAGCCTCCTCTAACCAGTTTCGGGCGTGTGCGTTTAGCTCGTCTCGCCATCTTTTTCTGGGACGACCTCGTGCCCGTCTCGCGTTAAGAGGGACCCAATGCGTAGTTCTTTTTGTCCAAAGTGCGTCCAGCATCCTAGCGATATGTCCAGCCCAATCCCAATAGAAGTTAGGTAGAAGATATTCGCACATTATTTAGACTCGACCCCAATCTACAGGATGTATCAGAATGGGTATAAGCACTCAAAAGGATAATGATGCCCATGGAACTGAACAACTGTCCCCGAGTAACATAGGTCGAAAACGAAAAAAGTAAATTGACCTTCCATACTAAATTAATCAGTTGGCACATTTAGTATGGGAAACCAATATTTTTGTTCCCTTTCTGTTACACCCTGTATAAAGTAACATTAACCCTTTATTCATGATCTTCAGTGAGCAAGCAACGGAGAGTAAGTATAAATTTGTTGACAAAGACAACATGCGTTTGTCGGTATAATGTGCGAATACCTTTACTTTAGGTGTGTAATTTATTGAAGAATTTACTTAAGATCCAAACCACCACCTCACAAACCATATTGCAAACGAAAAAGTTCTTTACTTAGACCTACTATTCAGATGAATTTTATTGAAAAAATGAATTAAATTGTATGATTGTGATTGTAGATTGAAAAGGCCCTTTGGACTTGCTGGTTTGGACCACGTTTGGATTATACCAAACAATATCAAAGATTCGTAAGCCTCTCTTGTAAGGGTTTTACTTTAACAGCGGTATACAGCAACCAGAGTAGAATATTGTCTCATGCTGATTACAAAATATCGTCTTGAATGCTAGGATTTGAAATGATCAACAATGCTAAGGGGTTTCATTCGCAAATACCTGCTACACTACAATATTATTAACTAAGGGACTGGAAGGTCAACGAAAATAAACAATTCTCACAATTCTAATAGGAAATAAAAAATCTTCATATTTGCAATGTTTATATTAAGACTAACTTTTGCACGGTAATTTGTATGAAAATCGCATGCGAAAGTTACTTTTTCATATGCGCATTGGAGTTCGAGTGATCCAAAAAAAAACTGCTCCAGGATAGAGTTTACATTTATTTGTCTTAGTCCCTTTAGGTCTTATTAAAGGAACGTCGTCCATTTCCTTAAATGATCATTTTCCGATATGTTCATTTTCGTGAATGTACATTTCACGGAGGAAAATTTACCTTTTCCTTGAATGTCCGTATTCCGAAATATCTCCAGTTTTGCGATCTGTTTATGTGTCAGGTGGTTTTTTGTTTTTTTATAATCTTTAAGGTACCTACATAAAACTTACAATGAAAGAAAATGAATGACGTGTTTTTTTATGTGGCTATGTGCTGACGCGCACGGAGAGAATTGGTCTTCCTGCCAAGTGGACATTCAGGGAAATGGCTTTAAAACTGGACATTAGTGTTTTTTCAGGGAAATGTTTTTTTTATATATAAGAACACGTCCAGGGAGATAGTCGTTAAAGGAAGCGGACATTCAGGGAAGTGAAATTTCAGGGAACTGTTCTTTATGAAGGTGGATATCCAGAGAGATAAAAGATTAGGAAAGTGGACATTAAGGGAAGAGGACGTTCAGGGAACGTTGGGTTTGTAATGTAAATGTTGGGCTTGTTCGTTGTTTTATGAATATAGACATCCAGGGAACGTTTGAAGAAGGGGAGTTCCAGGGTGTAATTTATAAAAGTATACTCGTACACCATAGAGAATGGAGTAGACGTTTAGAGAAGAAACATTCAAGGAAATGGACTTTATAAAACAAGACATCCAGGAAGATAGACGTTTAGAAAAGGCGACATTCAGGGAAGTGTACGTTCAGAGAAATGAAATGTATAAAAGTAGACTTCCAGGTAGGGAGATAGAAGTTCTTCTTCTTCTGGCGAGTGGGTATCGAGTCTATCGACCCGATGCACCCTGGTGTCACAGTATATAGAAGTTTAGGGAAAAGGATATTCAGCGCAGTGGACTTTCAGGATAATGCATTTTATGAAAGAGTACGTTTTGGGAAGGCGACGTTCAGGGAAGTATACGTTCAGAGAAATGTAATGTATAAAAGTAGACTTCCAGGGAGGGAGATAGACGTTAAGGGAAAAGGACATTCAGGGCAGTGGACTTTCAGGAAAAAGAAAGTTTATGAAAGAGTACATCCAGAGAAATAAACGTTTAGGAAAGTGGACTCGACATTCAGTAATGTGGACTTTCAAAGAAGTGGACGATCTGGGATATTTCTTAATTAATGGACTGGACGTTCTGGTAACAAGACCTAATTCTTAAAGGGTTTCGACTATACTTTTATTGTTTCTAAGCTTTTGATTTTGAGAAATGAATTTATAATTATTGTTTCTTCATCTGCCTGATAGTTTAACGATTTGTCAGAAAATATAAAAAAAATACAATTATACTTGGGTTTTTTATGTGCCTTTCACGAAATATGTTTATTTATCTTTGATAGGGTCGATAGGGCTACAATTTTGTAAGATAGTCTACCTTATTTAATCCAATAAAAAAAGAGATGAAAACCTAAATTCGCGTAGTTAAAAAGAAATAAGTCCAAATGATATTGAGATTAAATAACATACAAACCTTATATTTAAGCTTTATTATAGTAAGCAGCAAGCAAAAATATTATACTAGTTTACCTATATACCGCTGTCAAGCCTATCAGTATTATATCAGCGAAAAATCTAACCTTTAAAACTCACTCGATATTATTGTAACTATTTTTATAAACTTTTAAAAACTTTGACGAATCTAGTTTGCTAATTTATTTATTCTTTTATTCGTGACAAGTTTTTAAAAGTATCTTAAAACAGAGTGTAAAACTAGTCAGTACTCATTTTTTTTTTCGTTACTATGTACATGTCAAGAAACAGACAATAAAACTTAGTGTATTGAAATGTTGATCTGTTTCCTGAGAAGTATATTTTTCACACCCTGTATAAATCGTAGTTACAATAAACCTAATGTACTTATATTTATTTCTTTATAACTTGACTATTTAACAATTATTTAACTCTATGAAACACGTTATTTATTGCATCTTTGAGGAAGCTTAAGGTCAGTAATGTAAAAACCGAGTGGAGTTATCGAAACCAACTTGTTTTGCGGCCCATAAACTGTTTTTTCTTTATAACTTAAAATTATTTCAAATTTAGAAACCGCAAATCGTATCGTGTTTTGTAACAAAGTTATAATCTGCTGTTACGAAACTTGAACTTCTGTCAAGTGACAAAGAAAATGGTGTTTACAGACTGCAAAACACATTGATATCGATAACTTAACTTTAAAATATTAACAATATTTCGAAACCTGCAAAATACACCTAATTCTTAACATGGGGTAGTATTACTTAAATCCATAAAAACACTCCATTTCAAATAGTCAAGCTGAGTGAGGATGCATAATGTGGTGTAAGGGACAGCTTCCCGGTAACTGATAGAGGTTGCTTAGTCAACAAAACTGGACAACCTTCATTAAGAAAACTCCATCAGAAAATTTGTATAGACCGATATTTTTCCTAAAGGAATTAATAAGTGAAAGTTGTTCTGTTTCATCGACTGAGCAACGCATATCATTTTGCGTGAAGCTGTCCCTTACACCCTGTTTAGACTAGAATGAAAGAAAACCGTGCGAGGGAAACAAAAGTATTTGTATGTCATCCATACATTTAACAACTGTGGTCATCTTGCAACTTTAAATAAACTTTATACATATAATCCATATAGAAAACAATACTAGTTTTAACCAATTATTCCATATTAAGCGAAGACAACTTAGCCTAATAAAGGGCGGTTTAAACAGTTCAAGTTGTAAGTACAGTTGGTAAGTTGAAACTTGTAAACGGTTCTGACAGTTGACTTTCAAGTTGAATTTCTTTCAACTTGAATCAAAATAGAACCGGGTACCGTGTAAACGTCAACTTAAAAGCTAACTTACCAACTTGAAAGCCAACTTACTAACTGGAAAATCAACTTACCAACTTGAAAGCCAACTTACCAACTTGAAAGCCAACTTACCAACTTGAAAGCCAACTTACCAACTTGAAAGTCAACTTACCAACTTGAAAGCCAACTTACCAACTTGAAAGCCAACTTACCAACTTGAAAGCCAACTTACCAACTTGAAAGTGAACTTACCAACTTGCAAGCCAACTTACCAACTTGAAAGTCAACTTACCAACTTGAAAGCCAATTTACCAACTTGAAACCCAATTTACCAAGTTGAAAGTCAACTTACCAACTTGAAAGCCAACTTACCAACTTATGCACTGCACTTACTTACAACTGTCCTAATGTAAACCGCCCCATATAAAAAGGTCTTCAAAATATTTAAAGGCCTATTATTATTCTATTATTCTAGTCTTTTTCTTTTAAAGAAGTAATTATCAGATAGTGCAGTCCCTTCAATTTGAAATAATTCGTCAAATCTTTATACATAGTGCAACAAAAATGTATTGTGGTACTTTTAAAATACTATATCCACATATTTTTTGTAGCTTGGACAAGTACATCCTAAGCTTGACCAAAGAATAAGTCAGACTGAATTGAGGGCGGCATTGTAAACGGCTCGTGTAACCGATTCGAAACATCGGGATTAAAGGAAAATTCCGTATTTTTATCTCTTAAATAGTAGTACCGCGAGAAGAACCGGTAAATTTTGCTATACAGATGTTTTGCCGTCTACGTCTGAATTTTTCTCTGGTCTGAAATACTAGAAGTTTTAGTGTCATAGCATAGTATTTTAATTATTACACTTTTGTCATACTATGTATCAGTAAATCATACATATAGTATAATTAATAACTGCCTTTTAAGTCTCTAATGGTGTCGAATATTTACAATAAACATAGTTCAGTAACAAACTGAGAATTTGTTTACAATTTTATCGATTTCGATGCTAAAAATAGCATAAAATCTGACTAAGTATGTTACTTATTTGATGTTTTTTTTTACTTCACGTGAGTCTTAAATTTCAATTGTAAATCATATCAACACGTAAATTGAAACATTTTTCGATATGATTTGAATTCAACCACTAAGGTCAACTTATACTTCGTCTCTTTTCCATACATTATGTCTGTGAGAAAGTGAGACAGATACATTCCCTACGTTTACAATTAAGTGAAATTACAATCTATGTGGAAGTAAACAATGATTTTGCAAAACGTCTCCTCTTTTCAGGCACTAAAAGTCAAAGTCCGCAAACAATTTCGATTTACACAAAATCTTTTCCAAATCACTAACAAATCCTCACTATAATACATTATAATACACTCACACATCACCAAAACCTCTGTCTGGGGCCCATCCATCGGTTAGGTGGGGGCCTCGGTCCGTTCCAGGGTCTCTGTTGAGGCCCTCCAAATTGAGGCCTGAAATTAGTCCTCGGTCCCCAATTCCTTGGAAACCTTTGATTATTAACATTAAACCTTCTATCGTCAAAGTTTTCAAACTCCGGTAAACGTATCTGTTCTATCCCTCTACTTCTTAAATCGTCCTCATACGCACTGTCGTTAGAGTTTTCTTCTTGTTCGTCTCTGTTGAACTGGTTTTGATTTCCCGGGAAGGAGTTGTTGAAAGGCATGTTCAAGTTTTTCAACCCAATAGGCATATTGTCAAATGGATTGGACATGGGTGGTAAGACAGGGGCTGTATGCGGTCGGTCTGGGTCGTATTCTGTGTCACGGTTGATGGCGACGAGGTTGGAATTCTCCTTGTGTTGTGTCTTGCCGTTGTTCCCTCCGACTAGAACTTTGTTGTTGTTGAAGCTGTTCCGTCGGTGTTCGTTTTGAGGGTACATGCCTTCTGTGAATAAAAAACGTGTTTTATGAGAAAACTTTTTGGTCTCAGAAAAAAAATCAAGATCTGGCCACTATAATCACTTAAACATGAAATAAATAACAATAAATGGCCTAGCACAGGGGTGTCTAACAAAATTGGCGGCTCGCGGGCCGTATATTGGACAGGCCTGGTCTAGTATTAGAAACAAGTAATCATTGAGGCAAGGCGTCAACGACCTAACATAGACTGTTCTCGTTATTACTCTGTATATTGCTGTGATATAATGACAGATTGACAGCCATTAACCTAAATAACTTTTTGCAGAATTCCCGGGAGAAGAAGCATCTGCCATATTCTATGCTTTTTCACCGTTCCCATTCCACCAAGTAATAAAGAAGATTACTCTATGCGAAATTAATTATGGGCCAAGATTACTACCGAGTGAATGCCCAGAACAGACAGACGGCGCCATGGCCGACCCAGACAGCGATGGGAAGATGAGCTCAATGCCATCTTTAATAATTGACCGGATGAAGCACGGGATAGGGAGGCCTTTGATACTAACGGCTAAATAAGATAAGACTCTACGTATAAATAAAAAAAAATTAAATGAAAAAAAAATGAAAAATTGTTTCTTGCATAAATCTTACGATAAGGCTCCCCAGTAAGTATTCGAAGACACTTGTAATGGAGATACCTAGATCTTCCAGCTAAACTTATTATCGTTTTACAATAATATTTACCACTTAATATTCAAATTATAAAATAGGGACTAAAATTAATGAGTGTTAGTGAGTGTATGTGTGTGTGTGTGTGTGTGTGTGTGTGTGTGTGTGTGAAAAGATATGGACAGAAATAAAACGCAAAGAATAACTTACGCTGTTCCTCATCCTCTGATAGGTCCATATCTACGACGTCTACCACATCGTTGGGAGGCACTAGTGGAGGTACTCGGTAGTCCTGGAATTATGACAAAAACAGGCTTTATCATACTATATTGGGTGTAAGGGACAGCGTCCCGCATACTGATAGCGGTTGTTCAGTCAACGAAACTGAAATTCTACACCAGGAAATTCTTTCAGGAGATGAAAGTAAAATTTGACTTCCCATACCTAAATCAGACAATTTGTATGGAAAAGCAAAATTTGTTTCACTTCCTGAAAAAATATCCTTCTGATAGTTGTTCAGTTTCGTTGATGACAACCCCTATCAGTTTGCGGGACGCTGTCCCTTACACTCCGTAAAGCCCAGCCAGGAATTAACAAGACCTGTCATAAAGGTACCATACACATTATTGTTTATTGGATACTAGCTTTCCGCCCATTCAAATATTTTCTCGAGGTGAAAGTTTTCCTATTACTATTCCCAGTCATAGACAATCTGTATATCAAATTTTGTTCTTAATACAGTTAGAAATATAGTTAGAAAATATTCCCGTTTTAATTAGATATTTTTCCGCAATAAAAAGTAGCCTATGTCCATCTACAGGTTACCAGCTATCATCCTGTCAAATTTCATCGACATCGGTACAGCCGTTTAGGCGTGAAAGAATAACAAACAAACAGACAGACGGACTGAGTTACTTTAGCATTTATAATATACTAGTATTAGTATGGATGCATAAGTCCATCTCTTATTCTTTCTCTGTGACAGGCCTTTTTAATTCCTGTCAGGGCTATACCTCTATAACAGCTCAAGTCAACAGTTTATAGTTGTCAAATTCGCTCGCAAAAACCTTGGTATACCCTAACCAGAAATTAAAAAGACCTGTCACAGAGGTCCCATAGAGAAGGGCTTTTAGGAAATGCATAAGTCCCTCTCTTATTCTTTCTCTGTCATTCTCTATGACAGGTCTTTTAAATTAGTGGTTAGGGTATGTGTGTTGGTGAGTTACGTTTACGAAACTACCATATTACGACACATAATAGACAGTGGGCGCTAAAAACAGAACAAGAAGCAGCAACTTCTCTCTTCTATAAGAATCAAAAGGCTGCTATACGATCAGGAGGGTAAATTGGGTGGATTGAGTGCTAAAGCAAAATCTATCATAAATAATATTGCACATCCTAAAATAACGCTATTTTTAACCATTTAAAATTCACATTACACTAGTTCAATCAGACAACACATTACATTGCAAATAGGATGAAACACATTTATAAAAGATTCAACAACTCACTTGTAGGTTTAATAGAGGTATTCACCTCGACGTTTCGACCCTATCCGAGGGTCTTCTTCAGAAGGTGAATATGTCTATCAAACCCACAAGCGTCTTTCCGAAAATTTTATAAATATGAATAACACTTGTTCATCGTTTAGTGATAAAAAGGATGAAAGAAGATACATAACGTACAAAAGCGTTGTAGTGGTACTAATCAAAATGAAGCCACAGCAAGTGGGCCATAGGGTCAAATGGGTCATTGGGTCATTTGGGTCATTGGGTTTCAGACTCTTACTGTTCTAACAATAATCGAATCTACAACAATCATGCTGCGTACTCACGGGTCGACTTGCTTGAGCCAATGAGAGTGTGAGTCTAGGATCGGACAAACCACGTGGTTGCACGGGCTGGTGCAGGGTTGGAAAAAAACAGTATTCTTAAATTATATAAAACAAACAATTCAAAATGTTTTAAACAAATGTTTTATTTTTTGTTTGTTTATCTTTTTAGTTGTAAATCATTCATTTCAAATCCATTTGTCTTAATATAATTAATTTCTAGACTATTTCAATACCCGCCTACGTAACATACGCAAAATAATATATTTTTATTAATACTACGGTACTTGAATACTCGACCCCTTGATACTGTATATGTAGAGTTCGTTTTTAATAGGGAAAACATCTAATGGCATTTTTTTTTAAAGGGGAATAGCATTTAATTCCTGTTGACGGGAGATATTAGGGAATTTCCCGACTAGACAGGGTATGTAATAATAGCTAGGACATAGATGTATAATAAAGAGCCAGGAGAGACTTCCTTTATATTGTTTTTAACATAATCATGCTTATGTTCCAAAGTTTGATAAATTTTCATTGTATTTCTATTAATATTCGCAGTTGTAAATTGTTTAAAACCCCGTTTTTTCTTAATGTTTAAAACGGTGCGTTAAAACACTTAATAAAAAACATAGTTTTATTTCAAACTGTTTTAAATACTATTTAAAACAATCATGCCAACCCTGGGCTGGTGCGTTAGTGAGATCGGATTACTATCATCTACAGCACATATGGGTCATTGGGTCATAGGATCATGAGTCACTGGGTCATCGGATTACATGGGTAATATGGATCATTGGGTCATTAGTTAATATGAATCATTGCGTCATTGACCGATAAGAATGGGTCATTGGATTTTGTGGATCTTATGGGTCATTTACTTCCATGCTGGACTGGGAGCGAGAGAAAAACATAAAATGTGCCAGCTGCATTTCCTCCCGGGCATGCTGTAAAAACCAGCTAAGGGATCCGAGGGTTTCAGCATATTGTAATTTCGGCGATGGGCTGACAACCTGTCACTACAGCAATATACTTACAAATCTATCTTAAATAACCCTCAAAACTTTGTCAGACGTGGCGGAACGACCTTTGTTTGGGTCGTTTACGCTCTGCCTAGCCCATTAGGGATAAAGGCGTGATTATATGTATGTATGTATGGGTCATTGGGTTATAATAGTTAATTGGGACATGTGGGTCGAATGGGTCATTGAATCATTGGGTCCTTTGGGTCAATGGTCATATGGATTATTGGGTATAAAGGGCTGTATGGGACATGGGTCTAATTATTTCCCCCAGTTTCGACTCTACGACAAGCATGCTGCGTACTCACGGGTCGACTTACTTGATCCGACGAGGGCCTAGGATCGGACGAACCGCGCGATTGCACCTGTTGGTGCGTTAGTGAGATCAGATTCCTGTCATCTACAGCACATATGGGTCATAGGATTATGAGTCATTGGGTCATCGGATTAAATGGGTCATTGGGTCATATGTATCATTGCGTCATTGGCTCATATGGATTATTGGGTCATTGGATTTTGTGTAGCTTATGGGTCATTGGATTTTGTGTAGTTTATGGAACATTGTATTTTCTGTAGCTTATGGGTCATTGGCTCAAAATTGTTGATTGGGGCATTTAGGTCGAATGGGTCATGGATCATTGAGTTGTATGTGTCATTAGGCCATATGGGTAATTGGATTTTGTGTATCTTATGGGTCATTGGATTTTGTGTAGTTTATGGAACATTGCATTTTCTGTAGCTTATGGGTCATTGGCTCAAAATCGTTGATTGGGGTATGTGGGTCGAATGGGTCGTTAGATCATTGAGTTGTATGTGTTATTGGGTCATATAGGTCATTAGGGTCAATGGTCATATGGGTCATATAGGTCATATAAGACTAATTGTTTCGACTGTACAACAAGCATGCTGCGTCGTCGTCGTACTCACGAGTCGACTTACTTGATCAGACGAGGGCCTAGGATCGGACGAGGGCCTAGGATCGGACGAACCGCGCGGTTGCACCGGTTGGTGCGTTAGTGAGATCAGATTCCTGTCATCTACAGCACATATGGGTCATTGGGTCATAAGATTATGAGTCACTGGGTCATCAGATTAAATGGGTCATTGGGTCACTGGCTCATATGGATTATTGGGTCATTGGATTTTGTGTAGCTTATGGGTCATTGGATTTTGTGTAGTTTATGGGTCATTGTATTTTGTGTAGCTTATGGGTCATTGGCTCAAAATTGTTGATAGGGGTATGTGGGTCGAATGGGTCGTTAGATCATTGAATTATGTGTTATTGGGTCATATGGGTCATTTAGGTCATATGAGACTAATTGTTTCGCCTCTACAACAAGCATGCTGCGTACTCACGGGTCGACTTACTCGATCCGACGAGGGCCTAGGATCGGACAAACCGCGCGGTTGCACCTGTTGGTGCGTTAGTGAGATCAGATTCTTGTCATCTACGGCACATATGGGTCATTGGGTCACAGGATTATAAGTCACTGGGTCATAGGATTAAATGGGTCAATGGGTAATATGGGTCATTGGTTCATTGCGTCATTGGTTCATATGGGTAATTGGATTTTGTGTATCTTATAGGTCGTTGGGTCAAAATAGTTAATTGGGACATGTGGGTCGAATGGGTCATGGATCATTGAGTTGTATGTGTCATTAGGCCATATGGGTAATTGGATTTTGTGTATCTTATGGGTCATTGGATTTTGTGTAGTTCGTTAGTCGTATGGGTCGTTAGATCATTGAGTTATATGTGTTATTGGGTCATATGGGTCATTTGGGTCATTATGAGACTAACTGTTTCGACTGTACAACAAGCATGCTGCGTACTCACGGGTCGACTTACTTGATCCGATGAGGGCCTAGGATCGGACGAACCGCGCGGTTGCACCTGTTGGTGCGTTAGTGAGATCAGATTTCTGTGGTCCACGTCTGTTGACAAGGCAATGCGACATTACTGAAACGTTAGCGGGTGTAAGGGACAGCGTCCCGCAAATTGATAGGGGTTGCTCTGTCAACGATAATGAACAACTTCGCAAGAAAACCAAGAAATTCTTTCAGGAAGTGAAAATAAAAATTGGCTTTTCCATACAAAATGTCCACCTCAATCGGACAATATGAATGGAAAAACCAAATTATTTTTTTCGCTTCCTTAAAGAATTTCCTGGTGGAAGTCGTTCAGTGTCGTTGACTGAGCAACCCCTATCAGTTTGTGGGACGCTGTTCCTTACACCCTTTTTTTATTGTGATAGAATATTACTGTTCTAGACTTAAATAAAGCAATTTATGGTTAAGTAAAATGGAAGCGAACTTGATATTCAACTATACACATGATTCCATTTAATTTCAATTTCTTTTATAGGTGATGATAATGAATTGATGACTTATTTTAGTGCATTTAAATATAGATTAAACGTGTCATATAAAATATTAGATACCTGTTAAGCATGCATTAATGTCAAGATCAACGTCCAAATCATACACTGGAACAATACAAACAACAACCAGTTAGTCTACACGTGGCCATAAAGCATGCAACCGTATTGAAATATCAAGTAAATCCATAGTAACACTGATACTTTCAAAATAGCTTATAAATTTGTAATAGACCCCTTTAAATAGAACAGAATCTTTTATCCTTCCATGCTAGCCAATGAGCGATAGAAAAACATAGAATGTGCCAGCAGCATTTCCTCCAGGGCATGATGTAAAAACCAGCTAACGGATCCGAGGGCTTTAGTATATTGCAATTTAGGCGATGGGTTGACACATGTCACTACAGCAACACACATTACAATCTAAAATTGCCCCAATGTCCTAACCAAAAACTAAAACTATATCTCACCTTGTGCGGAATGCCTGTTGTTGCTAATAATTGGCGGCGGTGGCGGCGGCAATGTCGGTAGTAACCTGTGATCCACGTCTTCTATATCTGAAAGACATTACATTTTAATTACAAACCTCTATTCTGATTCGATTAGAACGTTGTGGTGTGAAAGAGGATATAGTGACAGGTCTTCTTCTGTCGAGTGGGTATCGAGTCTATGGACCCGATGAACCCTGGTGTCAGAGTTTTTAAACCGCCTAGTAGCACAACTATCAGGCCTCTGACATGGTTTTGTGTAACGACCACTATAAAAGACAGCGACCGGGACCGACGGCTTAACGTGCCCTCCGAAGCACGAAATCTTTTTCTTTTCGGACAATCAGGTGATTCAGCCTGCAATGTCCTACCCAAACTGGGGAAAAAATCTCAAAGTGATAAATTCTCAAATATCAACTTTGTGTTTTACCCCCTGGGAATCGAACCCAGGACCTCCGGATCGGGAGCCCATGGCACTAGCCACTAGACCACGGAGGCAGTTAACTATAGTGACAGGTATAGAAAAAGGAATGCTTAGGTGGTTTGGTCATGTTAAGAGGATGGATGAAAGCAGATTAAGTAAACAGATATATATGGCGAGTGTGAGTGCGAAAGAAGTTTGCAAGGACCGTAGCAAGTGGAGGGATGTGATCTCGTACCCCTCCGGGAAAGAGGCGTGACGTTAGGTATGTATGTCTATTCCGAAACCTCGGCCTCTATTCTGTGTTTGAGGTTGAACTATTTATACGGGGAACAAGGGACAGATTCCTTGAAACTAATGCGGGTTGCTTAGTCAACGAAACTGAACAACTATCACCAGGAATTTTATTCAGGAAGTGAAAAAAAAATGGTTTTCAATACAAATTGTCTGATCGATTTGGTCATTTTATACGGATAATTCTAAATTTGTTTTCATCTCCTGAAAGAACTTCCCGGTCATAGTTGTTCAGTTTCGTTTACTGATGAACCCCTATCAGTTTGCGGGACGCTGTCCCTTACACCCAGTATAGTATTTCCAACTCAGTTTTAGAATAAATGTAATCAAAATTTTGTCTTTTAAACGAAGATCATGTTTATTAAATAAGTTTTAGCTATTAGATATAAAAACACAATGAAATACATGTAGTAGATTTAGTAATTTAACTAATTTTCCAACACTTATCACTAATTTTTGAAATGTATTTTTGAATAGAAGACATGAAACTTTGTTTACTTTTATCCTAAAACTGAGTTTGAAATCCATACGAATATTATAAATGCGAAATTAACTCTGTTTGTATGTTTTTGCTCTTTCACATCTAAACGGCTGAACCGATTTTATTGAAATTTGGCAAAATGATAGATGGTAACGTGGAGACGGACATAGGCTACTTTTTACCGACGGAAAATTCCTCATTTCCACGGTTAAACTATTTAACCGCGGGGCAAAAAGCTAGTACTATACCAGGCCACTCAGAAAGTATTGCGATAAATAGTTTTTATATATGGCAGACTGGCCGGTTAGAATCTTTTTTGAAAATATGATTACTTGTAAGTAAAAATATGTGTGTTCCATTTTCAAAATTTCCCTCCACATTTTTTGCGAGCCAATTCAAAGTATCGTGTCTTACTGAAAAATGGATCTGCGCCGGGAACATTTTAGAGCTATGATTTTTTACGATTTCAAGTGTCGCCTGAAACCGGATGAATCGTTCGATAGACTTTAAATGGCATTTATGGATGAAATAATTTATTTTTATTTCCGTTTTCCGTTCGATATTATTCACGTTTTATAACATTTTGAATTGAACTTGAAAATATTATAAAATCTATGTCAATGTCAACCAAGGCAACCGTGTATCGTTGGTATAACGAATTTAGGCACGGTCGACCAACCTTGGGGGATGAAGAAAGAAGCGGTCGCCCTTTGACGGCTATTACGGAAGAAAACGTGCTAGCAGTGAAAAATTTAATCCAACATAATAGGCGAATTACATATCAAGAGATTCAGCACATATTAAAGATTGGATCGGGAAGCGTTCACGAGATTCTACAAGGGCATCTTCGCGTGAGGAGGATAGTATCGCGCTGGGTGCCGCACTACCTCACCGACGCTCAGAAGCAGGCCCGGGTGGAATGGTGCCGTGATATGCTGAACAAATTTGAAGCAGGCTCGGTTCGGCGTGTTTACGACATCGTAACAGGTGATGAGTCCTGGATTTATCAATACGATCCAGAAACCAAGCGCCAGTCGACAGTTTGGGTGTTTCAAAATGAACCAACGCCTACCAAAGTGAAGCGATCTCGAAGCGGGGGGAAGATTTTGATCGCCAGCTTTTTTAATTTGACTGGCCACTTGGCCTCAATTCCCTTACGAGATCAAAGAAGCATTAACGCCGAATGGTATACTACCAAATGTTTACCAGAAGTTTTTTCTGTTGTGAGCAACAAGCGACCAAACACAGGGCTCCGCGGACTACGGCTCCACCACGACAATGCGCCTGCACACACCGCGCTCAAAACGAGGGACTTCCTGGACAGCACACCAGTCAAACTCCTGGGTCACCCTCCTTACAGCCCTGATCTAGCACCGTGTGACTTCTTTTTATTTCCAAAAATAAAAAATCAGCTCATGGGGATACAATTTTCGTCGCCGGAAGATGCGCTGGCTGCGTTCGAGCAGGCTGTAAACGAGGTGTCTACAGCGGACTGGAAAAAGTGTTTTGAAAACTGGTTTAGACACATGAATATTTGTATAGAGGCTGGTGGAGAGTACTTTGAAAAGATTTAATAAAAATATATGTACCTGTAGAACATTTTTTTTTAGTGTCGCAAAACTTTCTGAGTGTCCCACGTATATATGGTAATAGAATTCGAAAATGGCGGTGAACATTCGAGGATTTACAGGTACTAAACCGCGCACAAGCCCTTCCAGCAGGCGGCGTCTTACTTCTTATGTTTATATCTTTCCTGTAATAATTTATTTAATTTTATCTGTTACTTCTATCGGTATGTTGCAGGTTACAGATAGACAGAAGTAACAGACAGAAAATAAACTAGCATTTTACGCCTCAGTTTCACCCGCGGCTTACTTAATAAGCTTCCCCGTTGGAATCAGATATTTTTCCGAGGTAAAAAGTAGCCTATGTTACTCAGGGTGAACGTAGCTTTCTAATGGTGGAAGATTTTTGAAATCGGTCCAGTAGTTTTTAGTTTATCGTTACAAAAATCATCATCTTCCTAGCCTTATCCTGTATCTTACAGGGTCGGCTACCTAATCTAGGGGATTGAACGAGGGTACACAGAGCGACTGCCATCTGACCTCCGCAACCCAGAGGGAAATCAGACCCAATCCTAGATAAGGTCAGAGTTTTCAAGCCGCCAATGCTTAGCACTGCCCTCCAAAATGGCTTAACGACTAATATCTACGGTATTAAACGATATTAACCGGAACCAACGGCTTAAAGTGCCTTTCGAAGCACGGAAAAAGCGCCGAATAAACGTTCATATGAAATTCGAAAACCGAAAAACACATTGGAACGTGGTGGGATTCGAACCACGACCTCCCGCTCAGGAGGCAGCGGCCCTATCCACTACACCATCGGGTTTAATTGTTACAAAAATACACACAAAAATACTAATCTTTCCTCCTAACGTATAATATTAGCACAGATGTAAGCAAATTCGGTGTCACACCGCCGTCTACCATCTAATATGATTGCGCGCGGTATAATATCTAGTGGAAAGGCAAGGTGATAATAATAATTTAATAAACACAAGTCCTATAATAAAAAAAAAAAAAAAAAAAAAATAGAGTGAATAAATAAGAAATTATTGAAAATGAACATTTCTTCCATGCTGGCCTGGGAGCGAGAGAAAAACATAGAATGTGCCAGCTGCATTACCTCCCGGGCATGCTGTAAAAACCAGCTAAGGGATCCGAGGGTTTCAGTATGCTGTAATTTAGGCGATGGGCTGACAAACTGTCACTACAGCAATATACCTACAGATCTATCTTAAAAATAACTCTCAATACTTGGTCAGACGTGGCGGAACGACCTTTGTTTAGGTCGTTTACGCTCTGCCTACCCCATTAAGGATAAAGGCGTTACATGCTATGCAAAACTTCAGCAAATAACAGGAGTTATAAAAAAAGCTCTTCTCATAAAGAGATCTTATTTTATAGTTCTAAAATAGTGATACATTTAACCCCCATTATAAATTGCTAGCAAAATAACTAACACACTTGCAAAAAACAATTTTCTATAAATTAAGTATTGCAAAATAAAGAAATGTTTTTGATTTGGGTGAAGGATTGAATGATCTTACTTTTTATTTCGGGTCCTACAGTAGTGGTGTCTGTTAACACAAGAAAGTTTAAGATTACTAAATAGAATACTTTAAAACAAATGTTAATATACAAAATTTAATATTACGTTCTTACCATACAATATACCTGTAGAAATATTACAATTATTTAGCAATTATAAAGTTTAAAGTATGTAAGTATGTTACAGTTGTGGTAACTAGTACAGTTGTGGTAACTAGTACAGTTGTGGTAACTAGTATAGTTGTGGTAACTGTAGTACAGTTGTGGTAACTAGTACAGTTGTGGTAACTGTAGTACAGTTGCGGTAACTGTAGTACAGTTGTGGTAACTGTAGTACAGTTGTGGTAACTGTAGTACAGTTGCGGTAACTGTAGTACAGTTGAGGTAACTGTAGTAAAATTGCGGTAACTGCAGTACAATTGCGATAACTGCAGTACAGTTGCGGTAACTGTAGTACAGTTGCGGTAACTGTAGTACAGTTGAGGTCTCCGTAGTAAAGTGCGGTAACTGCAGTACAGTTGCGGTAACTGCAGTACAGTTGCGGTAACTGCAGTACAGTTGCGGTAACTGCAGTACAGTTGCGGTAACTGTAGTACAGTTGCGGTAACTGTAGTACAGTTGCGGTAACTGCAGTACAGTTGAGGTAACTGTAGTACAGTTGCGGTAACTGTAGTACAGTTGAGGTAACTGTAGTAAAGTTGCGGTAACTGCAGTACAGTTGCGGTAACTGCAGTACAGTTGCGGTAACTGTAGTACAGTTGTGGTAACTGTAGTACAGTTGCGGTAACTGTAGTACAGTTGCGGTAACTGTAGTACAGTTGAGGTAACTGTAGTAAAGTTGCGGTAACTGTAGTAGAGTTGCGGTAACTGTAGTAGAGTTGCGGTAACTGTAGTACAGTTGAGGTAACTGTAGTAAAGCATAGCCTGACCGGTGTCATAGAGGTACCATAGAGAAGGGCTTATAGGAAGTGCTTCTCTTATTCTTTCTGACTTTCACAATGACAGGTCTTTTAATTCCCGAACTATGACTAAAATATGATGGTCATGTCATGACGTGTCTTTTTAAATAAGTTTGTGAGAAATGGTAGAATATTCCTAATAAAAACAAGGTATTTATATACTCACTGCCTAATAGTGGTAGTGCAGGCGGCGGTGGGGGCGGAGGTAACAACCCTCGATGATCCACGTCCGAAGCAGGCATGTCCTACAAATAGAACAATAGCCACAGTTAAACACTGACGTGGCAACACTGTTGTACCGGGTCACAGAGCGCGAAATGCCCTCAAAATCGGACATGTGTAACTTTCTTGAGCTTTAGATAGAACTTAGTGTGTAGAGCAAAGTTGCCTAAAGAACGAGGTGTCAGTTTCGATTGGATTCTGTGAAAAAAAAAATTAAAGTGTGTAAATTATTCATGTTGAAAATCACTTAATTTATTTGTTTCTCTGAAAGTTATATATTAATTGCTGGTTTCAATGCTTATTGACATTGACCTATTTAAGCAGTAAATATTGCACTTTGTTGTATTATAAAATTACCACTGTAAACGGAAAAAAAATAATCTAAGAATACAATTTAATTTTTTTTCTTCGACATGGTGAGGTAGTAGGATCCATATCATTCTTTAAAATTAAGAACTAAATAATTAGTATTCACAGAAATAAAATCAGCTTCAAACTCCGCGGAAGAATTACATATTTTTTTTCTTCCGAATAAACGCCTGTCAAAGTTTTCCTAGCAATTGTGCTGAAGAGCATTGCAATTTTTTTCATAAAGGAGACGGTGTAGTAGGGTGTAATGTTATTGATGTTTCTGCTACGTAGCAAATCACTCATGAATTGTCTGTTACTGTAACCCAGTCTGAGATCATGCGTATTGCGTAAACAAAAATAACCATAGCAATTCCTTATGAACCATTGCCAGTAGAACTTTGACAGGCGTTTATTCGGAAGAAAAAATAATTTGTAATTCTGATCTTCCGCGGAGTTAGGAGCTGATTTTATTTCTATGAATACGTATTATTTATTTCTTAATTATAAAGAATGAAATGGATCCTACTACCTCTACATATCTACAAAAAACAAGTTGAATTTTTAGAAAAATAATATTTTTTCCGTTTACAGTGATTATTTTATAGTACATTAAAGTGCAATATTTGCTGCTTAAATAGGCCAATTTCAAAGCATTGAAACCAGCAATTAATATATAACTTTCCGAGAAACCAATAAATTAGGTGATTTCCAACATGAAAAATTTACACACTTGAAGATTTTTTTTTCTCAGAATCCAATCGATCCTAGTTCTTTAGGCAACTTTGATCTACACACTAAGATCTATCTAATAATAATAATAAGACATTTATTTATTCAGACCAAGAGCATCCATAACCTAAAGCTAAAGAAAGGTACACATGTCCGATTTTGAGGGCATATCGCACACTGTGCGGGTGTAAGGGACAGCGTCCAAACTCTCATAGGGGTTGCCCAGTCAACGACACTGAACAACTTTCACCAGGAAATTCTTTCAGGAAGTAAAAAAAGTTAGTTTTTAAATACAAAATGTCCACATCGATCAGACAATTTGTTTGGAATAGCCATTTTTATTTTATTGCCTGAAAGAATTTACTATTGACTGAGCCTTACCGTATTAACAATACATTATTAATTATTATTATTATTATTATTATTTTAAACAGGCAGGCAGTTGTTATCAACTGATAAGGCCTGTATCCAGTTGACCACTTTATGATTACAAAGTTTGTTTAAATTTGTCAAATCTGTTCTTGAACTGGTTAACATTAACCGCAGAAACCACTTCTTCTGGCAGCTGGTTCCACTGTCTCACAACTCTGTTTGATAAAAAATGCCTGTGCGGGTTATTATGAGAAAAAGTTGTGGTCAATTTAAGGGTGTGTCCTCTGAGTCGGTTATTCTCATCTCTTCTAAAAATTAACTTATCAAGTCCTTGCAAATCATAGTGTCCTTTCAGTATCTTAAAAGTCTCAATCATATCTCCACGCTCCCTCCGCTCTTTCAAAGAAGTTAGTTTCAGTGTTTTCAATCTGTCCTCATAAGTTAGTCCTTTCAGTTGTCTAGGTACTTTGGTAAATCTGCGTTGAACTTTTTCCAGCAATTCAATATCCTTTAAAAAGTATGGACTCCATATTTGAAATGCATATTCTAATATAGGTCTTACATAGGTTTTTAGTATTGTCAGCATCATGTCCAGCGTTAAAGTGCCGAAGGCTTTACGGATAAGGTAGATGAAGGACTTAGTCTGTTTTGTGATCTTGGATATGTGATTCTCCCACTTAAGGTTATCTGCCACTATGAGTCCTAGATCAACTTGTTCCTTGACCGCTTTCAGTTTGTTGCAATCAAGCTTATAAGGAAGGCAAGGATTACGGTTTCCAATATGCAACACTGTACATTTGGTGGCGTTCAAGTTAATCAGCCATTTTTTTGACCATTCAACAATTCTATCTAGGTCAGCCTGTAGGCGCTCGTAATTTATCAGCGGATTGGCGAATATTTTGGTGTCGTCGGCGAAGATGCTCACAGTACCATTTAATTCATGTGGCAAATCAAAGGTATATATTATATAAAGCAGAGGACCCAGTACGGAGCCCTGAGGCACACCGCTCGAAATCTCGCGCTGGTTGGACAGTGTATCACCCACTCTTACACGAAAAGTTCTTTGTCGTAAGAAAGCCTCAATCCAAGACAGCAATTTGCCTCTTATGCCTATGTAATCTAGTTTTAGTAGTAGCCTAGTGGTTGGGACTTTATCAAAAGCCTTCTCGTAGTCGAGATAGATTACATCGATTGGTTCTTTTTTGTTGAAGCTGTCCGTCCAAGACGAAAGACACATCAGCAAGTTCGACACCGTTGATCTATGCGGGCAGAAGCCGTGCTGGCATTGGCTAATAATTTTATACTCTGTTATGAATTCACGGATGTGTTGTACTATAATCTTTTCCATTACTTTGCACACAATACTTGTCAAACTTATTGGCCTGTAATTGGCTGGTTGTAATTTGCTTCCCTTTTTAAAGATAGGAGTAACGTTTGCCGTTTTCCAAAGAGTTGGTAGAATGCCTGTGTTATAAGAATTTTGCATTATGATAGATAGTGCCTCAGCCACATCACATTTTTTTAATATTGAGACTGGGATCTCGTCTGGGCCAGGTGCGGAGTCAATCTTCAAGGTTTTAATTGCTTTTTCTATTTTATCTGCACTAAATGCAATGTGTGTAATCGAGATGTCATTCCGGGGAAAAGTGTTTACTGTAGGCAACATAGATTGTGGTTCTTTCTGAAATACTCCTTCAAATTGGTCCGCAAACGCTTCAGCAATATCGTGCGCATTTGAAATATTCATGCCTTGTTTGTTAGTGAGAACTGTTGGTATGCTTACTTTGGATGTTAGTTGCTGTCTTATGTATGCATGAAATTTTTTGGGTCCTTTCGTCAATAAGTCTCGTTCATAATTTGCACGTTTTGATCTTCGTATGTTAGTCAATTTATTAGTAACCTTTCTGTATTCCTTGTAGGTTTTGTCAAGACCAGTTATAGTGTACCTGTTCCATAGTAACAGTTTCTCGTGTATTAGTGCCTGTGTTTCGTGAGTTATCCAAGGTTTATTTTTGATGTCTTGTCTTATTCTTGTTTGGGGTACGAACATACGACGTGATTCTCTAAATTGTTCAGTAAAGGTTTCGTACTGCACGTCTACACATTGAGATTCTCCAATACATTGGTTTACACTGCTTAGTTTTTCTTTAATTTTATCAAAGTCTGCTTTGTGAAAGTTCCATTTCAAAGCAGTTTTTGATTGTTTCTTAATTTCAAGCTGAATGGTTGCAATTATACATGTGTGGTCACTTTTCCCAATTGGAGCTTCATGATCAGTTTGGGCTATGAGTGATTCATCATTAGTAAGAATTAAATCAAGAATGGATGGCTCATTGCCAGATCGGAATCTAGTTGGTTTTTCCACAAGTTGCACTAGATTGCTGCTTTTATACCACTCAACAAAGTTATTTTCTCGTGGCGTCAAATATCCGCTGTCCTCGAGTGGCCATTTTACACCTGGGTAATTGAAATCTCCCATTACAATTATTGTATCCGATTCTGAAGCTTCATTTATATGTTCGAGCAGGGTTGTATCCTGTTGTAAAGTTGAGTCTTGTCCTCTGTACAATCCACATACCAAAAATTTTATGGTCCCAACTTGCACATCAATCCATACACACTCACTGCCCTCGTGGTTCATATTGTACTTAGTATTTAATTTAGTCTTTAAAACATCAGTACCATTTACGGCATATATGACCACACCTCCACTTCGCTTGATTAAGCGGTCATCTCTGTATATGTCGTATCCGGGTATTTTTATAAGAGAATCTGGAATGTTAGGTTTAAGCCATGTTTCAGATAAAATTATAAGTGTAGGCTTCAACATCTCCATCCTTGCAATGAAAAGGTCCAATTTTGAATTTATAGATTGAATGTTTGTGTACATTATAGTTATTGTGTAAAGATTGGTAGACAATTGCTTTATATGTGCGCATGAGTTGTGATTTCTGGGATATTCCACATGCTTAAGATGTTTTGTTTCTTGCTTTAGTTTTTTATCAAATTGGTTTTCACGATAGTCGGTTGACCTCGCACATATTTTATGGTGAGATTTTCCTCTCCATTCTGGGTACGACTCTCAAGTTCCTCACGTAGATATTTCAGATACTCTCGTTGCATGGGAGTCAGGTCCGCCGTAATCGAGTTTGGTTTAGCAAGCTTTGATTTATTACGCAATAACTCTAAAACATCATTCTTGGTAGTAAATATCACTTTGAGAGGGCGAGGTGCAGAATTTCCATCTGATTTAGACTTTCCAAGACGAACGGTTTTGAGTGCGGCGCATTTAACTTTATTGGAGATTTTCTTTATCACTTTTGAGCACTCTTCGACATCATGTTCCTTTCTCTCCTGCACATCACTACTGTCGGACTCCGGTACATCATACATTATGACATTGGTAGACCTATAGGCTCTCTCTGACAATTCCTGGATTGCTGACTCAGTGGCTAGCATATTTTGACGAAGGCGTAGTTGTTTAACCTCGTCGGTAAGCTCATTCAACATCTTCATCATCGTAGGTAATTGTTTCATGGCATTTTTGCAATCATTGCATAAAAAACTAATAACGCGAGTTTTCAACTCAAACACCCGTACTTCAGTTGGGGATATACCACTGCAATCCCCACAGAGTAATGTATTACAGCAGTCGCAGTTGATCAATATCTTTTTTGTTCCTACTCCAGGGTCTTTGTTACATTTCGAGCATTTAGTGGAATTGGTATTGGTTGGCGTTTTAGGAGGCATTTTTAAAGCAAGTTAATTGAATTAACACCACTTTTTGTTGTTTTTAGGGGTAATATTTTCTTTAGTATTGGCAACACTGAGTATGAACTGTCAATAAATTCTAAATTTCTATGAAGGTAGTTCGAATAAAAGAAAATGATTTCGTTGTCTACTGTTCACTGATAGTTAATAATTTTCACAGTTTTTGCAAGAATCTGAGGTTTTTAGGTCTAAATAACACTTTCACTTGAAGTTCAAACACAAATCTACACTTAGACACTGTTTTCACTACTGGATTCACTGTTTTACTCAAGATATCGAATATTCTTTACGAGCGTAGTTTCGCCTTGATAGCACTTTTGACAGAATTTTCAATTATTTGAATTTTCGATTACTACAGATTTGGTAAGACTATTTTTGACAATAATCTTAATATATTTTTTAATTAAAATTGGGTTGCTCTGTAGAAGATACCTATTTCTGCATTCGGAAACACAGAAGGTAATTATGCGACATCTCACATTTTGCTTATCTGGTATTATGAGATTTCTAACAACATGCGTATTTAGCAATATGCGTCCAAATTAAAACTTACCGGTAAATTCCATTATTTTGCTTACCTGGTATTTTGCTATTCCTAACAATATGCGTATCTGGCATAATGCGTCAACTTACCGGTGTATTGGTAGTTTTGCGACATCTGTCATTTTGCTTATCTGGTATTTTGCTATTTATGAAAACGTGTGCGTATCTGGTATAATGCGTAATTTTAACTTACCGGTGTATTAGTTATATTGCGACATCTGGCCTTTTGCGATGTCTGACAACACGCGTATCTGTCATTATGCGCTAAATCTGTCATTATGCATTAAAACTTACCGGTGTGAGCGCGTACACAGACACTATGAGCGCGGGGGGCGGCGGCGGCGCGGGGGGCGGCGACTCGGGTGTATCAAACACTGGCAGGGTTATACTTGACACCGCGTTTGACACCGGTATATTTAACGCGGGGAGATTCTATTGCTGGCTTTATGCGTAATTTAAACTTACCGGTATATTGGTCGTTTTGCAACATCCGACATTTGACCATTTCTGGCACAATGCTAATCTGGCATTATGCATTCAAATTCCAACTTAAAGGGGTATTGGTCATTTTGCGACATGACATTTTGCTAATATGGTATTTTGCAATTTCTGGCATTATGCGTTCAAATTCCAACTTACCGGTGTATTAGTTATATTGCGACATCTTACATTTTGCTTATCTGTCATTTTGCGATGTCTGACAACACGCGTATCTGTCATTATGCGCTAAACCTATCATTATGCATTATAACTTACCGGCGTGCTGTGCGTGAACACAGGCACTATGGGCGCGGGGGGCGGCAGCGGCGACTCGGGTGTATCAAACACTGGCAAGGTTATACTTGACACCGCGTTTGACAACCGTGTGTTTGACGCGGGCGGATTGGAACCGGGGAAATTCTATATCTGACAATATGCGTTCTAATTAAAACTTACCGGTGTATTAGTAGTATTGCGACATCTGTCATTTTGCTTATCTGATACTTTGCAATATTTGACAAAATGCGTATCTAGCTTCATGCATAATTTAAACTTACCGGTGTTCTGGTGCTTTTGTGACATCTGATATTTAGCGATTTCTGACAAAATGCGTATCTGGCATAATGCGTAATTTTAACATACCCGTGTATTGGTACTCATGCAACATCTGGCATTTTGCTTATCTGGCATTTTGCGATGTCTGACAACACGCGTATTTGACATTATGCATTACAACTTACCGGTGTGAGGGTGTACACAGGCACTATAGGCGCGGGGGGCGGCGGCGGCGCGGGGGGCGGCGACTCGGGTGTATCAAACACTGGCAGGGTTATATTTGACACCGCGTTTGCCACGGGTATATTTGACAAGGGTATATTTAACACGGGGGGATTTGACACGGGGAGATTTGAGACGGGATTGGTGGGGATGTTGGGGATTTTGGGCATTGGGACGGGGGGAGGCTGTAAGGGCATTATTGGGGGCGGGACTGGCGCCGGCTGTGAAAGAAAAAAGATATTAGAAGCTACACGAAGGCGTTACTATAATGGGTGTAAGGGACAGCGTACTGAAATCTAATAATAATAATAATAAATAGTGTTTTCTTCCATTGGATTGGTTCGTAACAGGTCGATGAATTGTTGACGGTTCGTCTCGCTCGGCCTAATATTGTAATATGCTTGGAATGTTAAAATGTAACCACAGATTTATATTGTTGTTGTTATGAACGTAATAATCAGTCTGTATAAAAGGGGTCTTCCATGCTGACCTGGGAGCGAGAGAAAAACATAGAACTCCCGGGCATGCTGTAAAAACCAGCTAAGGCATCCGAGAGTTTCAGTATATTGCAATTTAGGCGATGGGCTGACAACCTGTCACTACAGCAATATACCTACAAATCTATCTTAAATATCCCTCAAAACGTTGTCAGACGTGGCGGAACGACCTTTGTTTAGGTCGTTTACGCTCTGCCTACCCCATTAGGGATACAGGCGTGATTATATATATGTATGTATAAATCGTTTATTTCAACTTAACATTGTACATAATTAATACCAAAGGCTGAAACCTCCTTTTAAGTATAGGAATACCTGTTCCAGGAGGTTTCGCTCTTCCATAGCCAATTCAGTGTTCACATAGAGCTAAATAGTGAATTAAACAATTTTTCTCTTATTATCATAAAATTAAAAGAACTTTAATATGATAGTCTGTTAAAGGTGATGATAGTCTTTCAAGTTGATTTTGTGCGAACACTTTTTTATTGAGTTTATAATAATAATAGATAATAAATTCTTTATTTTCAGTCTAATAAATGTTTGCTGTTTAAGCTAATAAAGCCTGTGTCAGGTGGTTCGGCTCTTCCCTATCTTATCATACTTAATTAATAGACTAAAAACATCTTGTACATCACTTCAAGGTTAATTTATAGCTTAGTTTGGAGGTTTGCTTAGTACAAATTGCCTGATCGAGGTGGTCATTTTGTATGGGAAAGTCAAATCTTTATTTAATTTCCTGTAAGAATTCCCTGGTGATAGTTATTCATTAAGTTAGAAACTCATTCTTCCATGCTGGCCTGGGAGCGAGAGATAAACATAGAATGTGCCAGCTGCATTTCCTCCCTGGCATGCTGTAAAAACCAGCTAAGGGATCCGAGGGTTTCAGTATATTGTAATTTAGGCGATGGACTGACAACCTGTCACTACAAATCTATCTTAAATAACCCTCAAAACTTTGTCAGACGAGGCGGAACGAGCTTTGTTTGGGCCGTTTACGCTCTGCCTACCCCATTAGGGATAAAGGCGTGATTATATGTATGTATGTAGAAACTCATTTAAGTTTTCGGCATGCTGTCTCTTACATCCGGTATTTGTCTACTGTTAAATCGCAAAGATTGAATTATAAGATTAAAAAGAATTCGACATATTATTTTATTAGCACAATACAGAAATGAAATTAAAAAGTTAAATTATAACGTTACTTCTCTACTAAAATAATGTTATGATTCAAAGGGACTTTAAATGTTACAATTTTGTTGAAACAATATTTCACTTCTTGCATGCTGGACTGGGAGCGAGAGAAAAACATAGAATGTGCCAGCTGCATTTCCTCCCGGGCATGCTAAGGGATCCGAGGGTTTCAGTGTATTGCAATTTAGGCGATGGCCTAAGAACCTGTCACTACAGCAATATACCTACAAGTCTATCTTAAATAACCCTCAAAACTTTGTCAGCCGTGACGGGACGACCTTTGTTCAGGTCGTTTACGCTCTGCCTACCCCATTAGGGATGAAGGCGTGATTATAAGTATGTATATTCCACTTACCGGTATCGACCAAGTATTACTATTCCATTGAGTATTTAATTCCGGGTGATATTCATTGTCATCTGCAACAATAGGGAAAATTATGCATAAATTCAAATTCAAATTTTATAAAAAAAAATGACGGTTCTTATATCTATCGCAGAAAGTCAATGAACTTCATAAAGAAATAACAGGAATTGTAAATTAAGAAATACACGTGTAAAAATAGTATAAAACAAACCATCTGAAAATTTAATACAATAAAAGTTAATAAATTACACAAGTAAATAATATTTGGCACTATACCGGCTGTAAGGGAAGCGTCCCGCTAACTGATAAAAGATGCTCAGTCAACGAAACTGAACAACAATCACCAGGAATTTTTTTTCGGGAGCTGATAAAAATAATGTCTTTTCCTTCAATGCAAAATTACCACGTCGATCAGACAGTTTGTATGGAAAAGTTTTTTTTTTTAAAGAATTTCCCGTTTATGGAGTTGTTCAGTTCCGTTGACTGAGCAACCCTATCAGTTTCTGAGACGCTGTCCCTTACACCCAGTATAGTCTTGACGTCTCTAGCCGTTAGTGTCAATAAGCCATTGCTGGCTTATTGGGCAAAAGCTTAACTAGTCTCTCAATTAAAAAAACTTAATCAGAAATACTCAAGCTATGTGTTAGTTTTGCAATTTCTCATTATTTGGTTTAATTTTCTTAAGGGCAGTCTATGATATAGATGTCGTAGGAAGATTTAATAATATGAATTATGGCGAAAATCCTAGGGAATTTGCAAAAACACGGATAATTAGACAATAATGAAAAGTCTAAAACTTACTGAAAAAAAATCCGGCTATTTGCACAAAAACTTGACGTTCTAGGTAACATTTGATATTCTTAATTCTGATTGGCTACATTTTTACTTACTGATTTAATCTTATTCTGATTGGTTAAATAACATGGGTTTATAATTGACATTTAAAACGTCACAAATCAGAGGAGATCTTGCTTTGAGCGCAAGCCGAACAATCAGTGTTCATATTTTAGTAAAGAATAACAAATGTTACTAGAGCGACGAGATTTTTCGCAAAAAACCTGTCTTTTTCTTGTAAGATTTGACAACGTTTTCACCATTTTCTCTATATGTATTTATGTAGGTATAGAGAGCCCGATGGTGTAGTGGATAGGGCCGCTGCCTCCTGAGCGGGGGGTCGTGGTTCGAACCCCACCACGTACCAATGTGTTTTTCGGTTTACGAATTTCATATGTACGTTTATTCGGTGCTTTTTCCGTGCTTCGGAAGGCACGTTAAGCCGTTGGTCCCGGTTAACATCGTTTAATACCGTAGATATTAATCGTTAAGCCATATCAGAGGCCAGTGCTAAGCATTGGCGGCTTGAAAACTCTGATCTAATCTAGGATTGGGTCTGGTTTCCCTTCGGGTTGCGGAGGTCAGATGGCAGTCGCTCTGTGTAAACACCAGTACCCTCGTTCAATCCCCTAGATTAGGAAGCCGACCCCGTGAGATACGGGATAAGGCTAGGGAGATGATGATGTATTATCATATGGGTTTGAATCGTATTTAATGTAATTTTACCTATATTTTAAATTGTACACGCCTTATCTGCCTCAACCTTTACCTTCCATGCTGGACTGGGAGCGAGAGAAAAACATAGAATGTGCCAGCTGCATTTCCTCTCGGGCACGCTGTAAAAATCAGCTAAGGGATCCGATGGTTTCTGTATATTGCAATTTAGGCGATAGGCTGACACCTTGTCACTAAAGCAATATATCTACAAATCTGTCTTAAATAACCCTTAAAACATTGTTAGACGTGGCGGAACAACCTTTGTTTAGGTCTTTTACGCTCTGCCTACCCCATTAGGGATAAAGGCGTGATTATACGTATGTATGAATCTGCCTTAATTATGCACTCTCACTACCGTATATCAGCTGGAAGAGATTTCTTTTTAGAGATAAGCTGAACCTGTTGTGCTATTGTTTTTTTATGTTTGTGTCCTCTGTATGATCATGTGTTAAATAAATAAATAAAATATCCGTGATTTCGCAAAATCCCTAGCATTTTAGCGATGATTGGATTGGACATCTTACGAGATAGACATCAAGTTCGTCTCTCCATTCCATCTTCATGTCTTATCTTCAAATAGTTTGCCTACCAAACTGCGATTTGAACGTAAAGACTTACCATTCACAGTGCCGTAGAATGACTTCGGCGGCGATGGAATGTCTTCCAATAGTTGATCTAGTTCGGGCAAATACTGGCTATTGATTTTTACAATAGTGAACAATTTTATGTGCAATCCCCTAGATTAGGTAGCCGACCCCGCGAGATACGGGATAAGGCTAGGGAGATGATGAATAGTAAACAATTTTATCCAAGAGAATGACTCGTTTATCAAAAAAATCTGATGGATATGCTATGAATATTTCACCCGCGGCTTATTTAACGCGTTTTCCCGTGGGCATCAGATATTTTCCTGTAGTAAAAAGTAGCCTATGTTACTCAGGGTGAACCTAGCTTTCTAGTGGTAAAATAATTTTGTAATGGGTGTAGTAATTTTTGAGTTTATTCGTTACAAACATGTACTCAAAAATACCTACAAATCTTTTCTCTTTATATTAGTATAATTTGATTTGGCATTTAGTAAGTCAGAGTTAATGATCTCACACAGTAAATCCAATTTACTCTGATATAAAGGTTTCAATACACATTTTTATAAAAAAAAAAATACTTAGTCCATCCAGCTATAGTATTTCCAACTCAATTTAAAAATAAAGGTAAACAAAGTTTAGAGTCTTTTTATTCATAAACACATTTCAAAAATAATTGATATATGTTGGCAAACTAGGTAAATTACTAACACTACTATAACATTATGTTGTCATATTAAATAGCTAAAACCTATTTTAGAAACAAGATCTTCGATTAAAAGACATGAAACTTTGTTTACCTTTATTCTAAAACTGTAATATTTATAGTAATATTTTTCTATAATTAATTCATAAATAATTAACGTTTTTTCGCCCGCAAAATCACAGCCCAACATTGAAATATGAACTACCTCCGTGGTCTAATGGGAACACAAAGTTGATAGTTGTCAATTTATCAATTTGTGAGGTTTCCCCCAGTTTGGTTAGGACATTGCAGGCTGAATAAGAAAAAGGACTCCGTGCTTCGGAGGGCACGTTAAGCCGTCGGTCCCGGTCACTGTCTTTGATAGTGGTTGTTACTCAAAACCACGTCAGAGGCCTAATAGCTGTGCTAATGGCGTTTGAAAACTCTGACACCAGGGGTCATCGGGTCCTTCGACTCGAGAATCCACTCGGTAAGAAGATAGAAATATGGTAGTCTTCTTCTGTCGAGTGGGTATCGAGTCTATGGACCCGATGAACCCTATGTCAGAGTTTTTAAACCGCCTAGTAGTACAACTATCGGGCCTCTGACATGGTTTGAGTAACGACCACTATCCAAGACAGCGACCGGGACCGACGGCTTAACGTGCCCTCCGAAGCACGAAATCTGTTTCTTTTCGGACAATCAGGTGATTCAGCCTGCAATGTCCAAACTGGGGAAAAATTCACAAAGTGATAAATTCTCAAATATCAACTTTATATATCCCCCCTGGGAATCGAACCCAGGACCTCCGGATCGGGAGTCCATGGCACTAACCACTAGACCACGGAGGCAGTAACAAGATTATAGTCTGCGTTTACGAAATTTGAACCTCTGCTAAGTTGCAAAGAAAATGCTGTTTACACGGGACGCAAAACACGTTGGTATTAACGCAACGTTAAAAAACCGAACTATACATACATTGTCGTAATATCTCCTATACATTAATTTTTGAAAAAATAAGATAATTTTTAGACATTTTTCTTTAATTAATTTATAAATAATTATCTTTTTTTCGCCCGCAAAATCCCAGCCCATCATGGAAATATAGTAGTAAGCTAACGGTAGACTGTTTCTACGCAACAATGCGCAAAAGGTGCGGATCCCTGGTGCGCAGAATACGGGGTAGCACCAACAGCATCCTGAACACGATCGGGGGTAGGCTCGACTGTCAGTGTCTGAGTCATACATACATACATACATAAATCACGCCTTTATCCCTTACGGGGTAGGCAGAGCGTTTAACGCCTCTTAAAAGGCGCTTTCGCCACGTCTGACAAAAATTGAGGGCAATTTTAGATTGTAACTTCCATGCTGGCCTGGGAGCGAGGGAAAAACTTAGAATGTGCCATCTGCATTTCCTCCCGAGCATGCTGTAAAAGTCAGCTAAGGGATCCGAGGGTTTCAGTATATTGCAATGTAGGCGATGGGCTGACAACCTGTCACTACAGCAATATACCTTCAAGTCTATCTAAAATAACCCTCAAAACTTTGTCAGACGTGGCGGAATGACCTTTGTTTTGGTCGTTTACGCTCTGCCTACCCCATTAGGGATAAAGGCGTGATTATATATATATATATATATTTAGATTGTAATATGTATTGCTTTAGTGACAGGTTGTCAGCCCATCGCCTAAATTACAATATACTGAAACCCTCGGATCCCTTAGCTGGTTCTTACAGCATGCCCGGGAGGATATGCAGCTGGCACATTCTATGTTTTTCTCTCGCTCCCAGACCAGCATGGAAGAAATGAGTCATTGTTGCACTATTTCAACCGGAATGGGGCAGCGGTGACTTATCATACTGTTATTTTATTATATACCTATCTAATATCTCTCACTTCCACGCTGGTCTAGGAGCGAGAGAAAAACATAGAATGTGCCAGCTGCATTTCCTCCCGGGCATGCTGTAAGATCCAGCTAAGGGATCCGAGGGTTTGAGTATACTGTAATTTAGGCGATGGGCTGACAACCTGTCACTACAGCAATATACCTACAAATCTTTCTTGAATGGCCCTCAATATTTTGTCAGACGTGGCGGAACGGCCTTTGTTTAGGTCGTTTACGCTCTGCCTACCCCATTAGGGATAAAGGCGTGATTATATGTATGTATGTAATATCTCTCATTTTTCTAACATAGCTATAAGTTTTACTAATATTATGAGTCCTGGTTACTTGAATAAAACTCTTTATTATTATTATTATAAGACTTACCGTTGATGCTATTCATAGTGCCGTAGAAAGAGGTCGGTGGTGGCGGGTTGGACTCCGCAAGCAGATCGAGTCCGGGCAAGGACGGGTCCGCCGGTGGTATTATGACGACGGTGCCTAAAAAGTGGGTTTGTTTTTTAATTCCTTCCATGCTGGACAAGACTGGGAGCAAGAGAAAAACATAGAATGTGCCGGCTGCATTTCCTCCCGGGCAAGCTGTAAAAACCAGCTAAGGGATTCGAGGATTTCTGTATATTGCAATTTAGGCGATGGGCTGACAACCTGATACTGCAGCATTATACCTGCAAATCTATCTTAAAATAACCCTCAAACCTTTATCAGACGTGTCGGAACGACCTTTGTTAAGGTTGTTTACACTCTGCCTACCCCATTAGGGATAAAGGCGTGATAATCAGTATGTATTTATTACAAATCTTGCAACACTTTTTTCATCTGTTGCCGTAAATGGCGATTATGGGATAAATCCAGAAAGTGTACAGCGCATCACTATTTCTTGTGAACATAAATAACACTAACTGATAGGCGTTGTTCAGTCAACGACACTGAACAATTTCCACCGGGAAATTCTTTCGTCAGGTCATTCCGCCACGTCTGACAAAGTTTTGGGGGTAATTAAATTAGATTTGAAGGTATATTGCTGTAGTGACAGGCTGTCAGCCCATCGCTTAAATTGCAATATACAGAAACCCTCGGATCGCTTAGCTAGTTTCTACAGCATGCGTGGGATGAAATGTAGCTGGCACATTCTATGTTTTTCTCTCGATTGCAGTCAAGCATGGAATAAATATATAATAAACTAGCGACCAGCCCCGGCTTCGCATGGAAATTATCAGTGTTTCTCTACTATATTCTGCATGCATTATACATATAAACCTTCTCCTTGAATCGCTCTATCCATTAAAAGAAACCGCATCAAAATCCGTTGCGTAGTTTTAAAGATCTAAGCATACATAGGGATATAGGGACAGAGAAAGCGACTTTGTTTTATACTATGTAGTGATAGACATCATACTTGAATTGCTATCCGAGTTGTTGGCATTGCTGTCATTAGGCACGAGGGTTTTCAGGAAACTGTTGATGTCAAAGTCCTGCTTCTCGTTAGGTCTGCTGTTAATCACTTCTATTTTGTTGCCTAAAAATAAAATATAGATTTAGTTTTCAATTCCTAACTTACTGTCGTAATCGTTGAATTTATCAGCTTCTTTTTTCCCAGAAATAGTAAAAGGCAGTTAAAAGGCTCATATCAAATATGAACGTATTGCAATGAAAGCGATGGTCTATATCTGCTATGTAGTATCCTACTACCCAAAGGTTGCCTGGTAGAAATTGCTGCTTTAGCAATAAGGCCGCCTATATGGTACTGTTTTGTTCCTTACTTTTCTGCTGTATGTATTTGTGTTTCTTTGTGCAATAAAGTATCTTGTATTGTATTGTATTGCCTCACTATTTCAAAAAACAAATCCTACATAAAATTTAGCCAACATTTTTTTTCTAAAAGTCGACTCTTACATAACATAACATAAAAATACTTTATTGCACGTAAGAATACAAATCATACGAGGGTGGATTGAAAAATATTCGGCCTGACACAGAACCACTCAATTTTAAAAATCGAAACTACTCCATAATTCAGTTCAGTTCAAACTCGCGAACTGTGCGAAGTTTCAAATGTGTGCGATAATTACTTGTGATTGAATAAATTTATTTATCAAGCAATCCGACGTGATTTCGGAAAATGGAGAAAATTGAGCAGCGGGCTGTTGTTAAGTACCTCCATAAGAAGGGGTTATCACCGAAGGCCATCCATGAAGATATGGTCAGTACTTTAAGTGATTCCGCCTTGTCATATTCATCAGTCAAAAAATGGGTAGCTGAATTTAAGCGTGGTAGAGAGAGCGTGAAAGACGAACCCCGCTCTGGAAGGCCTTCAACCTCCACTACTGAGGAAAATATAGGAAAAGTACTGGATTTAATTATAGGAGACCGCAGATTAAAAATTATGGAGATAGCTGAGATTATAGGCATCTCCTATGAACGAACACAAAACATCATAGTCAACGAATTGGGTTTCCACAAGGTTTCGGCGAGGTGGGTCCCACGGCTGCTTTCAATGGAACAAAAAAGAACGCGGTTGACTATTTCACGCGACTGTTTGGAATTATTTGAAGCTGATCCAGATGATTTTTTGAATCGTTTTGTTACTATGGACGAAACATGGGTGCATTACAGTACACCGGAAACAAAACAACAATCGAAGCAATGGAGAAGACCCGGTTCACCACCCCCTAAAAAGGCTAAGTCAATTTTGTCGGCAAGTAAGGTGATGGCTTCAGTGTTTTGGGACTCAAAGGGTATAATTATGATAGATTATCTTGAAAAGGGCCGTACTATAAACTCTGATTACTACTGCACCTTACTACGTCGTTTACGTGAGGAAATTAAAGAAAAACGCCCTGGAAAACTGAGGAAAAAAGTCCTGTTTCATCAGGATAATGCACGTGTTCACACATCGGTGCAATCAATGGCTGAAATTAGTAACAGTGGCTTTGAATTGTTACCGCACCCGCCTTATTCACCTGATTTGGCACCATCCGACTTTTTTTTGTTCCCTAACTTAAAAAAGCATTTGGGGGGTCAGAAATTCTTCACAAACGATGAAGTCAAAGCAGCAGTAGACGCGTATTTTGACTCTATGGAAGAATCTTTTTTTTTTAAAGGTCTAAACGCTTGGCAGGGGAGATGGCGTAAGTGTATTGAACTTGATGGTGATTACGTAGAAAAATAAAAATATAATAAATTTTATTTGTGTTTATTTTCTTGGTCAGGCCGAATACATTTCAATCCACCCTCGTACAACACAACAGATAACAACAAAAAACAAGTACAACATAGGCGGCCTTATTGCTAAGGTAATTACTTACTTAGTCTAACAAGCCCCATGGTGTAGTGGATAGGGCCGCTGCCTCCTGAGCGGGAGGTCGTGGTTCGAACCCCACCACGTACCCCACAATGTGTTTTTCGATTTTCGAACTTCATATGTACGTTTATTCGGCGCTTTTTCCCTGCTTCGGAAGGCACGTTAAGCCGTTGGTCCCGGTTAATATCGTTTAATACCGTAGATATTAGTCGTTAAGCCATATCAGAGGCCAGTGCTAAGCATTGGCGGCTTGAAAACTCTGACCTAATCTAGGATTGGGTCTGGTTTCCTTTCTGGGTTGTGGAGGTCAGATGGCAGTCGCTCTGTGTAAAAACCAGTACCCTCGTTCAATCCCCTAGATTAGGTAGCCGACCCCGTGATATACGGAATAAGGCTAGGGAGATGATGAATTACTTACTTAATCTATCAGCATTCTGTCTACCCCCAATGGCGTAACTATAGGGTGGCAGGACTGGCAAAATGCCACGGGCCTTAGACCCAAGAGGGCCCCCGGCCCAAGAGGCCACGACATTACATTTTTTTTTTAATGTTGCGTGTTTATCTGTTCGTTTTTGTGAAAAGTCGAACTTGCTTCGCTCGCGTTGCGTTTTACTTTTTTTTTAATGTTTAACAATTAATTTTCCTGAAAAGTCAAGCTCACTTCGCTCGCGTTGAATTTACTTCATTCTTTTGCACGTTTATCTATTAATTTTCGTGAAAAACCGACCTCCCTTCGTTACGTTTTAATTGTTCTGCGTGTTTTGTGTGTTTGGTTGTTTGAAATTCTGTTTCCGTTACCTACACGCTTGGGGAATTAAATTAAAATATTATTTTCACTGGGACGCCAGAGGGGGCCCCATCCGAAAATTTTGCCACTGGCCTCAGATGATATAGTTACGCCACTGTCTACCCCGTTACATGTAAACAGTACATACATACATATACATAAAATCACGCCTTTATCCCTTACGGGGTAGGCAGAGCGTCAAACTCCTCGTAAAAGGCGCTTTCGCCACGTCTGACAAAAATTGAGGGCAATTCTAGATTGTAATGTGTATTGCTATAGTCAGCCCATCGCCTAAATTACAATACACTGTAACCCTCGAGTCCCTTTTGCTGACTTCTACAGCATGCCCGGGAGGAAGGGCAGCTGGAACATTCTATGTTTTTCTATCTCTCCCAGTCCAGCGTGGAAGAAACAGTACTTACTATTTTTGGCACTGGCGTCAGACTCGTTAAGGAAAGCCATCGGGTTATCGGAGGAGAGAAACGAAGACAAGCCGAGGTTGTACAGGGAACCGTCCGCCGTTACTGACGTGTTGAACGTGCGGTCTATGTTGTACGATACTGGAACAAAGTTAAGGTATTTAAGTTACTATACATCAATAAAGCTATTGTATGTCAATATACCTCGATCGATAACGTGAAATCTTGCGCTCGCTCCGCTCACCATCTATGTCAATATACTTCGATCGATAACGTGAAATAATGCGCTCGCTCCGCTCGTCATCTATGTTAATAAACCTCGATAGATAACGTGCAATCTTGTGCTCACTACGCTCGCCATCTATGTTAGTATACTTCGAACGGTAACGTACAATCTTCCGCTCGCTCCGCTCGCCATTTATGTCAATATTACCTCGATTGATACCGTGCAATCTTGCACTCGCTTGCACTTCCAAAATTGAAAGAAAGGCACTAAAGGCAACCCTGTTTTTATGGGCTTTAATAAAAATAGTAGTTAATTTTCTATAATGAAGTCTATTCTCGCGACATAATCCTAATTCTAATCCTTAGCTAGTGCTGTTACTTTCTTAACTTTGACATAAGAACAGGATAGCAAATATCACATAAGACAGCTTATTTGACGTAAAATAAAGAAGCACTCTCTATGCTCAGTTCTTATTTAAAGCGTCTAACGTCAAATAAGGAATGTCAAAGTCATGTGTTCACTTGTCTTATGTCAAGTTAAGAAAGCGACAGCGCTAGCTTAAAAAATAGAATTAGGATTGTGTCGCGGGAATTGACGCCAGTGTATGTGTAATAAACTGACTGTCGTCAGGTCGAGGCCCTCGTCGGTTCAGCGCGCGATTATCTATATGTATCAGTGGCGAGGGGTGCAGATTTATCAAGGGTAAGCCGAAAAGAAACACAAGTTCTTTATAGTTTCGACGTATTTCCGGATTTCGAAGAAAGCCGATGGAAATCGGTTTGTATGGACCCTTCGCCACTGATATGTATGTATAAACTGACTGTCGTCCGCGTCGTTGTCAGTTCAGCGCTCGGACGCGCGCGATTATCTATATGTATCAGTGGCGAGGGGTGCAAAGAAACACAAGTTCTTTATAGTTTCGACGTATTTCCGGATTTCGAAGAAAGCCGATGGGAATCGGTTTGTATGGACTGATATGTATGTATAAACTGACTGTCGTCCGCGTCGTTGTCCGCTGCGGCGGGTAGGTCCAGATCCTCGTCAGGGCCGGGCGAGGGTACGTCCTCGTCCCGGCGGGGGGGTGAGGGCGCGGCGCGGGGCAGCGTGGGCGCCAACTCATCCAACCGCCTCTTCAGCGCTCGGACGCGCGCGCCGAAGTTTTTGTAAGCCTGGGGACACACGCACATGATCACGCCTCATCCCTAATGCCTAACCAGAGGTCGTTTCGCCACGCCCGACAAAGTTCTGAAAATTTATGCATAATTTTCCCTATTGTTGCAGATGACAATGAATATCACCCGGAAATAAATACTCAATGGAATAGTAATGCTTGGTCGATACCGGTAAGTGAAATATATATACTTATAATCAAGCCGTCATCCCGAATAGGGTAGGCAGAGCGTAAACGACCTGAACAAACGTCGTCCCGCCACGGCTGACAAAGTTTTGTCGGTTATTTAAGATAGATTTGTAGGTATATTGCTGTAACGACAAGTTGTCAGCCTATCGCCTAAACTGCAATATACCGAAACCCTCGGATCCCTAAGCTGGATTTTACTTCATGCCCGGGAGGAAATGCAGCTGGCACAGTCCAGCATGGAAGATTATATAATGAATTATACATCATAATCTACAAAAACCCTCCACTCTAGGTTAAAATTATTTATTTATTCACATTGACAGTCCACTCCGACTCTGTCATATTAGTAAAAGACATTGTCGCGCTCGCTTCGCTCGCAATATGATGCAATATAGCACGACCTATAACATGAAACATATCGCTCGCTGCGCTCGCAAAATATTTTTATGTACCTCCATCAGTAACGTAGCTCACTATGCTCATAATATACGTTGATCGGTTATATGAAATTTCGTGCTCACTGCGCTCGCAATATAGGTCAATATACCTCGATTGTTATTGTGGATTGATGTGCTCGCTACGCTTGTAATACCTCAAAAACTAGCGTGAGATTCATTAAAAATATTTTAAGTTAGTATTATCTATTTTAAACTTGTTATAACTATGTCAACTTAAGACATATTTTTTCCCACTTCCACCTCGAAAAGAGTTCATTTCGCGCCTAAATTCCATGGGTAAAAGCCCATTTTGTTCTTAAGAGAGGCAAAGTAGCTTTTTAATTTTTTTGAATAAGGCATAGGTACGGCTCAGTTTCAGCCTAAAATTTAATTTCGGAGGGATTTTTTTTGTTACATTTTACTTTCTGTTATATTGTTTATATTATTTTTCAAATAAATTATGATGACGTCTGTAATATTTATTTAAAAAATTAAAAATAAACAACATTTATTGCTAATTTTAGAATAATAACTATATATATTTGATTATTTACTAAGTGTTGTTGCAATTTCCAAACGCAACGTTCCAAATAAATTAAAAAAAAATGGCGGGAATGTCTCTTTACAAACATATAGATTGCTTGTAATTCAGTCCAGATTTTTAGAAACAATATACAAAAAATAAATTTAATTGATATAGTCATATAAAGTTTATCTTGTTTCAATCTCACAACTCAACATTTTCTCACTGGAAGAGGGAAAAATTGTATGTATCACACGAGAGCAAATTCATTTACATCTCGTGCTTTGAATCCCTTGGTTAGCTCAGGATATTATTTTTTTCAGCACTCGCAGTAAAAATCAACTTTGCACTCTAGTTGAACAAATAACTATTTGGTCATTTCACACAAAAGCCTATTTGGCAGAAGAAAATTTGTAAAAATACTCACATAAGCAACAACTTTGACCTCCCCCCGTTGTGTAGCATAGTACTGATTAGCCGTTGCCAAAAGAGCTAACAACGCTTCTCTTGCAACAATCTCTCGTTGCAATGCTTGGGTGTACCTCTCAACACATTGAATGCCTTCGTTTAGTTCCTTTTCTACGTCGTCTTTGTTACTTCTATCTGTTGTGGGAAAAAATGGTAAATAAATTAGATAGTTGACTTCTTCCATGCTGGACTGGGAGTGAGAGAAAAACGTGCCAGCTGCATTTCCTCCCGGGCATGCTGTAATAACCAGCTAAGGGATCTGAGGGTCTTAGTATATTGCAATTTAGGCGATGGGCTGACCACCTGTCACTACAGCAATATACATACAAATCTATCTTAAATAACCCTCAAAACTTTGTCAGATGTGGAGATACTCCATTAGGGATAAAGGAATGATTATATGTATGTATGTACTGCAAGCAAGTTAAATACCATCCAATACAATTATCCATATTTGAAAATTCCACCTTTATGTCATTAAACTTTATAAATATTATATTATAATACTTCTCTGTCTAGATTTGTTAGCATGGGATTGAGAAATTACAATGATAAACATTTCTGAGATTAGTTCTGACTTTTGAACAAGGTCATTTTAAAATTCTGCATTAAGACATCACTAATTCAAAATAGTCATTACTATACTAGTGATAATAGAGTTCTTCCATGCTGGACTAGGAGCGAGAAAAACATAGAATGTGCCAGCTGCATTTTCTCCCGAGCATGCTGTAAAAACCGGGCTGACCACCTGTCACTACAGCGATACACATACAAGTATCTTAAATAACCCTCAAAATTTTGTCAGATATGGTGGAACAACCTTTGTTAAGGTCGTTTACGCTCTGCCTACCCCATGGGTGATTAATGCGTGATTATATGTATACTTTACCATTTATAAAACTTACCCTTAAGATTAGCACACAACGCATCAGCATCGGACAGCTCAAGATGGCTTTCATGTATGTATTTCAGCCTTATATCTGTGTCCGCTTCTAACACAGTGCACTGCCTAATTTTATTTACAAGCTGTTGGGGCTGTAACATAAAAAAAACATGTATAAATTATCATTTAAATAGAAGCAAGTATTTATTATAGTAAGATTACAGATATAAAGGAGATAGAAATCAAGCTGTTGATTTATGACTGTATTGATATCAGTAACTTTAGGTTCTAAAATGAAGCATTTTTATACAACTATAGCCAGATAGCTCTCTGTTCTTGTTGTTAATTAAAGTTTAATCTTTATTCTTCTAATTGGAGTATAAAACTTTTCAAAACATGTAAATACAGTAACTAGAAGTTTTAACCAATTATTGCTTTCTATACTTTAATGATATAACAAGGCCATTAGGGATAAAGGCGTGATTATATGTATGTATAACAAGGTAATCTTGTTTTAGTTGTTTTCTTTTTACACTCACAATGCCATTTTAAATCTAAAATATGAGATAAAATAAAACACTAAAATTGAACCAGGGACAGGATTTGAACCTGCAACCTTGGACTACTGTCCCACCACTCTACCAACTGAGCTACAGAGGTCATTCCCTGATAAATATTCTCACTTGAAAATCCAAAGGATCATCATCAGTCTTCTTGGTAGCTCCGGCGCTCAACAAGCCGGTCAGATCAGATAGGAATTCCTCATCATACACCGCTCTTTGCTCCCATATCTTGAAGATGCGGAGGATTTTGTGGCGGACTTTCTCATCTCTGAAAGAAAATAATAAAAATTATATTCATAGTGTAAATTGAAAGGCTTACTTGTTTGTATTGAAAGGAGGGTTAACAATCAGTTTTCATTATGGATAACACTTGTTTATTGTTTAGTGTTAAAAAAGTAATATTTGTGGTATGGCAAGTGAGTGCATTCAAGTCAATTAAAGACTTTTATTAAAAGTGTGTGTAATTTCTAATTAAATTAACAAGATTTTAAAGAAAACAAATAGCTTATCAAGAACAAAACAAAACAAAATTGTGTTTCTAGTCATAACGAAGAAAAAGATTGCTCTAGTGTAAATAAATTCAAATCAAGTAATTTTTCAGATGCTCTCAGGAAGATGAAATATGTGACAGAATATGAATGACTAAAAACCAAAGGTGGTCTAAGATTCTATGTAAATAAACTTGTGTTAATTAAAATCTGCACTGTCCAACCAAAACATTATCATAGACCCGTACAATATTAATAATGTAAGTTGACTACTAAATAGAACTATAAATATTTATAATGAGACAATCATACAAAGCCAAAAATCACCTGACGACCTGACGGTAACTCTATTGGCAGTGCAAGAATGCAATGAGGTTATAATGAGCAAAAATGACAATTAAAGAACTAACCTGACCAATGGTGTAGCCTTTTGCAAGTTCAGGCCCCAGCTCTCAACAAACTCGTAGTTCTTCCTTTTACTATACTGAATCACATCGTTGGCCAGATAGAACAAAACCAGGCGCTGTTCCACCTTAACGCGCTTCAAAACATTCAACCAACTCTGCACTATCTTTTTATGATGTTCCCGCTGTTTCAGACACCAAGACGAAAGACCCTGAATGCTCTCCTGCGTATCCTTCAGTTGTGTGAGCCTCTTTTCGAACGTCAACGGGTTGAATTCCTCTATTTCACCCATTGTTATCAATCTGAATACCGGATCTAACACATTTCAACCATTTGTATACGCTAGACACGTGAATCAGAACTTGCCAAGTTTACACTGTTTTTACCACTACGTAAACGTTCAACAAGTCCGTTTACATGTCTAACACACAAAACTGCACTTAAAATTGATATTTATCGTAAAGATTATTCTATAAAACTAATGGAAAATCGCTATGGTGTTACGGCTTTTGATAAGAGTTTTTAGTAGTGCACTCACGATGAAATTAGATTATAACCACTTCCGCATCTTAAACATAACTTCAATCAATGAAAATTAAGACTTTAACTAATAAATCAAGAAAAATTTGCCCGGAAAAATACATAAAATACCGAAGTATTTTCCAAGACAACAACCGCCATTTTCTTTTGTGTTTTTTTTTTTCACTACAGTGTACCCATAGGTAAAAAAATACTTCGATTGTCAATGGTCATTCGCATGCTCTTTTCTGTTTTCTTTCTCTTTTATAGAACTCTAGAATAGAACTTCTTCCAAAATCATTGTTTCTTATTTTTCTTCTTAAAACATTCGATCATCATTTGTTTGACACACAGGCAAACAGATCTTTCAGAAAAGGTTTGTTCACTGGGGCGCACACTGGTCCCAAAATAAAAAAAAATGGGACATTAAGAATTTTCGGATCGACGGTCAACGGATCAGGCAGTTTTTTTTTTTGTAGACAGCTGATGCAATTACAAAGCACTTCTATAGAATTAGTTTTTTCCAAATATGCCGAATCTACAGAGATAAAAAATAATAATAATTTTTTTGTATGAAAGAAATCATAATTTTGTCATTTTCTTCCAAGATTCAAACGTATTCAAAATAAATCATAGCACAGCTTATAGAGGGACTCTTGTCGTACATCATAATCATATAGACACTCAACTGCGCTTTTTGCGCCTTTAGGAGCTACAGGCACTTTATTTTTTTTTGGTCAGCGGATGAGGCTGATTTTTTTTGTAGACAGTTGATGCAATTACAAGTAACTTTTATGGATTTTGTTTTTTTCAAATATGCCTTATCTTCACAGTTTTTTTTTTATATGGATGAAATCATAAACTTGTCATTTTCTTGCAAGATTCAAACGTATTCAAAATAAATCATAGCACAGCTTATAGAGGGACTCTTGTCGTACATTTTTGTCATAGACACTCAACTGCGCTTTTTGCGCCTTTAGGAGCTACAGGCACTTTATTTTTTTTGGTCAGCGGATGAGGCTGATTTTTTTTGTAGACAGCTGATACAATTACAAGTAACTTTTATGTTTTTTTTTTCAAATATGCCTTATCTACACAGAAAAAAAATATGAGTTATTTTTGTATGGACGAAATCATAAACTTGTAATTTTCTTGCAAGATTCAAACGTATTCAAAATAAATCATAGCACAGCTTATAGAGGGACTCTTGTCGTACATTTTTGTCATAGGCACTCAACTGCGCTTTTTGCGCCTTTAGGAGCTACAGGTTCTTTAATTTCATATGTTTGGAATAATTCATTTTCAAGTATTTCATATGGATTTAAATAAATATTGTTAAGGATAGACAAATAATAATGTTTTCTTTATTATTCATATTTTTTGTGTGTAGATAAGGCATATTTGAAAAAAACAAAATCCATAAAAGTTACTTGTAATTGCATCAGCTGTCTACAGTAAAATCAGCCTCATCCGCTGACCAAAAAAATAAAGTGCCTGTAGCTCCTAAAGGCGCAAAAAGCGCACTTGAGTGTCTATGACAAAAATGTACGACAAGAGTCCCTCTATAAGCTGTGCTATGATTTATTTTGAATACGTTTGAATCTTGCAAGAAAATTACAAGTTTATGATTTCGTCCATACAAAAAATAATTCATATTTTTTTTCTGTGTAGATAAGGCATATTTGAAAAAAAAACATAAAAATTTACTTGTAATTGTATCAGCTGTCTACAAAAAAATCAGCCTCATCCGCTGACCAAAAAAAATAAAGTGCCTGTAGCTCCTAAAGGCGCAAAAAGCGCAGTTGAGTGTCTATGATAAAAATATACGACAAGCTTTCCTCTATAAGATGTGCTATGATTTATTTTGAATACGTTTGAATCTTGCAAGAAAATGACAAGTTTTTGATTTCGTCCATTCAAAATTAATTCATATTTTTTTTCTGTGTAGATAAGGCATATTTGAAAAAAAAAAACATAAAAGTTACTTGTAATTGTATCAGCTGTCTACAAAAAAAATCAGCCTCATCCGCTGACCAAAAAACATAAAGTGCCTGTAGCTCCTAAAGGCGCAAAAAGCGCAGTTGAGTGTCTATGAAAAAAATGTACGACAAGAGTCCCTCTATAAGCTGTGCTATGATTTATTTTGAATACGTTTGAATCTTGCAAGAAAATGACAAGTTTATGATTTCATCCATATAAAAAAAAACTGTCAAGATAAGGCATATTTGAAAAAAAAAAACATAAAAGTTACTTGTAATTGTATCAGAAGAAGAAACTCGTAAGAGCACTAATATTCCCCGTATTTCTCTATGCTGCGGAGACGTGGACTTTGCGGGAAATTGAAAAGAAGAGGATAGACGCACTCGAAATGTGGTGCTGGAGACGAATGCTTGGAATATCGTGGACAGAATTCCGCACCAATGCATCAATTCTTATAGAACTCAGCATCAAGCAACGCCTCTCCTCTATCGTGCAAGCCCGCATCCTTACCTTCTTTGGACACGTCTCTCGACGCGGGAACGTATCTATCGAGCGACTCGTAGTTCAAGGGAAAGTCGAAGGTACGCGCCCTCGAGGAAGATCACCAATGAGATGGACGGACCAGATAAAAGCCGCCGCACAAGAAGGTTCCGTGATTGAGTGCACCAGAAAAGCAGCCATCCGTGAGGAATGGCGACGGATTGTGAAGCGTGCCACCAACCCGGATTGACGACCACGACCGCTCTGTCAAGAGTGTACCGACGAAGAAGAAGAATTGTATCAGCTGTCTACAATAAAATCAGCCTCATCCGCTGACCAAAAAAATTAAAGTGCCTGTAGCTCCTAAAGGCGCAAAAAGCGCAGTTGAGTGTCTATGACAAAAATGTACGACAAGAGTCCCTCTATAAGCTGTGCTATGATTTATTTTGAATACGTTTGAATCTTGCAAGAAAATGACAAGTTTATGATTTCATCCATATAAAAAAAAAAACTGTGAAGATAAGGCATATTTGAAAAAAACAAAATCCATAAAAGTTACTTGTAATTGCATCAGCTGTCTACAAAAAAAATCAGCCTCATCCACTGACCAAAAAAAATAAAGTGCCTGTAGCTCCTAAAGGCGCAAAAAGCGCAGTTGAGTGTCTATGACAATAATGGACGACAAGAGTCCCTCTATAAGCTGTGCTATGATTTATTTTGAATACGTTTGAATCTTGGAAGAAAATGACAAAATTATGATTTCTTTCATACAAAAAAATAATAATTATTTCTTATCTCTGTAGATTCGGCATATTTGGAAAAAACTAATTCTATAGAAGTGCTTTGTAATTACATCAGCTGTCTACAAAAAAAAAATCTGCCTGATCCGTTGACCGTCGATCCGAAAATTCTTAATGTCCCATTTTTTTTATTTTGGGACCAGTGTGGGGCGGCTAAAAAACTGCGTAGATATAATCTATGATTTTAAAAAGCAAATGACCATAAATAACGCCTTTGTTTTCTTTACTCAGTGTCCAAAAACTTTTTTCTCTTGTGGTGTCACAGAGTAAATAAATAATCATTAATCCACTAGCGTTATTTTAAGTCCATGCCACCAAGACTCTTTAAAAAAAAAACTAGCGTTATTATTAGAGCAATGTTTATTTGTGCGAATGTGTTATTTTTCTTTATTTCTTTATTCATGTGAAGTGAATAAATAGGAGCAAAGCAACAGTAAGTTATTTTAAGAGTTCACTTGTTATTTAGCAGTAAATAATTCCTTGCAGTCACAAACTCTCACATAACCTATCAAAACTATATTTAATGTTTTGTTTTTATTAGGGTTTTACTTTATTCTCGTTGCCGTTGAATTTGCGAGACTTTAGGTTTCGGTAGTAGAGTAGGCAGCATAAAAGCAAGTAATACGTACGGTAAGGTTGGTGATTTAAGTACATACTTTACTTGATTAGCAAAAACTAAGGTACATTTGAATGTTGTTGAACTTGTATCTTGAATATTCATACTCCTTTCAAGGACGACTTAGGTGATTTTAAGTACATACAGGTTTAGTAAAAACTAAGTTACTTACATTTGAATGCCGTTGAACTTGCAACTTGAGTATCATGAGCTGAGACTCCTGCTCTCAAAGATTACAGTAAACATACCCCGCGGGGTATATAGGGGAAGGGAAATGTTTGAGTAACCCTTCCCGTCTGCCCCGTTGGGGTATGTTTTGTTTAAAGGCAGAAGTCACGGCTATACTCTTTTCAATGACAATTTTTTTTTGTATGAAGTATCCCGTAAAAGATCCTGTCTCCAAACAATTATGTATGAAAGTATCATTTTTGTAAGGCGGTTATCCAAAAAAGCCTGCAATCTGTGACGTGGCGTGACGGGATGAATGGGTCACATACGGGTAGGAGACAGCCTAAGGTAATTCTTAAGAAGTGGTGTCCTGGTGGGTACACTTCCTGGGCGTGCAGGCAGCAGTGGCGAAAGGTGAATTGTATTGATTGGGAAGCCGTAGTCAGAAATACATAATTGTATTACTCCGTATATTTCTTTTCTTTTTTTCTTAATTTCACAAGGGAAGCCGATGGGAATTGTGTTATATGGACTCTTCGCCACTGGCAGGCGGGGTTGTTTAGGTTACTATAGGGGCAATTACAGTATTTCTCTCAGAGTGGGAGAGTTTGAATAAATCAAAGAAATTTGAATAGGAGAGTTTGAATAAAAAAAAGATAAACCGTTTCCACTCCAGAGCCGATCAAAGTTCTTCATACAAAAAATCCCTTTTCAATATGGATTCAGTACTTCAATGATCTCTCACATGCATAATTTCAGCCTGATCAGGGCATTATTTTATCAGGCACCATTTTGGATCCGCCATCTTGGATTTTCATGATCACCGGAAGTTGCCCCTATCACCCACTATGATATTAATTCGAACACTTTATATCTATCACTCATCGTTTGTCTGTTCCGTGACTGAAATATGTCTTTTAAATATAAGAGACACCATACACACATGCCAGAAATGTTAGTACCCCTTTGGCAGAGTGATAAATGAAAGTACCTACGTAGATTACAAAACTACGCAAAATAACATATTCATATTGAAAATCGCACAAATGTAGTATTACGTATGTACGACTTTTGAAAATTCAAATAATATTTTAATGATTTTTCTGAACTAGTTGAAGAGCCTATGCTTATACAATTATGGAGTCATCGGCGTGAGATGCCCCACGAAAGATTTGCATTTTAATTATTTTATTACTCTAAAAAGATCTAAATTCTATGTGCGTAAGGATTGAGGAGCCACATCAGATTTTTAAAAGCTGATCTCATCATTATTTAGCAGCAAAGTAGCTGATTTTGCAGCACGTATTCTGGATTTAGCTGCAAAATATATCACAAGGTATATTAATTCAAAAGTGGCTCCTCAATCTAAACATCTGAATTGAGGAGCCACCTGGAACTTGTTAAGTAACAGATGAATATTTTTGAAAATTTTGCAGCATTTAGCAGCAATTATGTATAGTATCTTCTAAAAATTTGGCTTCTGTAGCGCTGAAATTACAGAAAATATAATACTTTTAGTATGGCTCCTCAATCTATACTCTAGAGGTGAATTTCCATTGAAGTGAGCTATCAATTAAAATATTCGACCTAATGATCATTTAGCAGGTGGTGTGTTTTATTTTGCAGTATAGAATCAAAATAGAAAAACAGAGTAAATTTTGTTGGTGAACGAATTTTCTTTGGCTCCTCAATCCTGACGTTCTACTTTTATATGATTGACTGTAGCCACCTGAGTTCTCAACGGAATCAAAAGTCAGTGACACCAACATTTAGCAGAACTTTCTTCTAAATATATCTGTACAGTTCAGCAGTGCATATATTTTGAATTAACAATACTTAACTATTTTCTGATGAATTCGCTGTGAAGGTTGACCATATTCTTTTACCTTTTACTGTGGATATTATCAATCCCCATCATCAAAGTATGATATGCTATGTATGATGTTACATTGTTACGCGCAATGACGATAGAATAGAACCTAGCCTAGTTACTTCTAACGTTCTTGGCGCGATGTACATTTTAAAATATTTTGAACAAGAACGATAGAATAGATCTAGTAACGTCTTTGATTTGAATAAAAATATACTTTCGAAGTGCCAAACTTATCGGGAATAAGGCTTTAATAATCATTCATTATATAACCTATAGTGACATCAACAGCTAAATAACTAAAACCTGTTCACCATTGGTACTTACATATATATTTATACTAGCTGTGCCCGCGACTTCGTACGCCCGGTTTTTATGAAAAACACGCTCCTACGCGCGGAGAAGCGTTTTCAGTATGTTCGACACTGCGTGTTTTCCATACAAACCGGGCGTACGAAGTCGCGGGCACAGCTAGTATAAATATATATGTAAGTTTGCTGCTTATGTCACTATAGGTTATAGAATGAAAGAATATTAAAGCCTTATTCGCCGATAAGTTTGGCACTTCGAAAGTATATTTTTATTCAAAATCAAGGATCTATTCTATCGTTCTTGTTCAAAATATTTTAAAATATACATCGCGCCAAGGACGTTAGAAGTAACTAGGCTAGGTTCTATTCTATCGTCCTTGCGCGTAACAATGTAACATCATACATATCATATCATAATCTGATGATGGAGATTGATAATATCCACACTAAAAGGTAAAAGAATGTGGTCACCCTTCACAGCGAATTCATAAGAAAATAGTTAAGTATTGTTATTTCGAAATTCAAAATATATGCACTGCTGAACTGTACAGAAAGAAATTTCTGCTAAATGTTGGTGTCTCTGACTTTTGATTCCGTTGAGATCTCAGGTGGCTACAGTCAATCATATAAAAGTAGAACGTCAGGATTGAGGAGCCAAAGAAAATTCGTTCACCAACAAAACATACTCTGTTTTTCTATTTTAATTCTATACCTACTGCAAAATAAAACACACCACCTGCTAAATGATCATTAGGTCGAATATTTTTATTGATAGCTCACTTCAATGTAAATTCACCTCTAGAGTATAGATTGAGGAGCCATACTAAAAGTATTATATTTTATGTAATTTCAGCGCTACAGAAGCCAAATTTTTAGAAGATACTATACATAATTGCTGCTAAATGCTGCAAAATTTTCAAAAATATTTATCTATTACTTAACGAGTTCCAGGTGGCTCCTCAATCCAGATGTTTAGATTGAGGACCCACTTTTGAATTAATATAACTAGTAATATATTTTGCTGCTAAGTCCAGAATTCGTGCTGCAAAATCAGCTACTTTGCTGCTAAATAATGATGAGATCAGCTTTATTAATAAGTCAATTACAAAATGTCACAATAAATCTAAATCACAATGTCAAAACTTAAAACTAAAACCTACTCAGTCAAATAGACCGCCCCGAATCGTACCCGGTGGGAAGGTACCCATCATGCTGGCAGCATTCCCTCGTTGGATAGCCAACGAGATGTGCTGTACCAGATACGACTCGGCGCGGGGGTCAGATCCGTTTCGTTTTAACCGCCGCCCCAGTTCCTTAATAAAATCTTTGGCTTCAGCACACCAAGAGCCCGCAACCTCTACCGCAAAAGGCACGAAATAGTACGATTCGCACAAATTATCGTACTTGGCCCGCTTTTGAGAGGCAGCCCACTCGGCCGCCGAGCCAGCCTCACGCGTTGTTCTTGGGAGATGAGACGCTGCAAAAGTACTAACGCAAGTAGCGTCCCAGATGAGACAGCGTCCCCTCTCCCAAGGCACTAAAGTAAGCCCGTCAGGACGTTTTCCATCGAGGCGGCTAAGACCTGGTGGCTCCAGGCTGCAGGGGATCTCGGCAGACACTAAGGCACGACGGATGATGTCGTTGTGCATGTGGTGCCGCGGAAATCTTCCCGCACTTTTACCACAGCTCAAACCGTGATATGCCTTACTATCTACCGGCTTACCACACCTGCAGACATGTGGCTCGCATATATCACACCCAAGTCTGAGGGCCACAGCCACCCTTAATGTACCGCCGTCCAAGATGGTACCCAAGTTTGGGGAAGGGAACGCATGCAGCCAGGCACCAGCCTCATATTGGGTCGCTGCCCTAAGACGCGCGATGTCCGCTCCAGCTGCCAACTCCATCAGCTCACCGAAAACTGCCTTGCAAACTGGGTCATCCCATTGGCGCTGTACAGAAGGGTTGTCCGGATGAGATGATGAAGGGCAGATACGTGACCAAGCAATCAGAGCCTCATCTGCGAACGGAATATCGATATGGTCACCCTGGGATTGAAAAATGTTAGTGACTAAACCGATTACCCCGCTCGCCGAGGCCAAGAAAGCCGGCACACCCATATCCTGCATTCTCCTGATACCCAACCCTCCGTGGCGCACTGGTAATGACGCCTGTACCCACTGCGAGTCTTTAAGATGTACGTTGAGGATACTACCCAAAGTGTTCCTGAGGTCATTATCCAGGAGTGTAACCTCATCCGGAAACAACCAGGTAGGGGCAGTCCTCATAACGTACACCAGCTTTGGCAGAGAGAGGCAACTCCTAAAGAGAGTCAAAGTCACGTGGGGAGGCAACTGCTGCAAGTGTTTCCGTGCTTCCGAAAGTATCCGCCTTTTACCCCGCAGCGCCTCCGGTACCGCTTCCCCGAGAACTGGGGCTCCCAACAGTTCAAAATCCAGCTGATTCAAAACTTTGATACCGGGAACAAGGTCTAGTAGTTCAGCAGAGTTCGTTAGCGCAGCAGAACTACACGGAAAGAGCTCACATTTTGAACTGTTGACAACCAGACCCAGCTCTTTCAGCCCCGGTATAAGCACTGCAAGGTCCCTGGCAACGACCTCAGGCGGGCCACCGACAGTACCATCGTCGAGGTACCATAGGTTCTTCTTCTTATCGTGTCGATGGAACACGCAACTATCACAATGTGGCGGCCCAGAACGTTGCCACTTGAATTGCGGATCGGCTGGCGTTCATTAGATCCGCTTGCGTGCAGGTATTAGGGCACGCAGGACACGATGTCAGATGTGCCATTGTTTGAATTGCACCGCAAACACAGTCGACCTCGGAGTTTCCCGAGAATCCCCACCTGACCATGTTATCTTTGCTTCTGCCGACCTGAGACCGAAGTCTATTTAAAGACTTCCAGATCGGCCACGGCAGTTCATGCCCAGGAGGCAGATTCTCGGAAAGCGGAACAAATTGGGCAGGTAGAGAAACTTTTTCACGCCAAAGGTTGCACCTGGCTTGTGCGGGTTCGATGGTAAGCGGAGTGATGCACTTGAAAAAGTTACGGCGGCTCTTCAACCTTTGAGGCACAGGATTGTAGCCGTGCAAGGGGTGTCGTAGGTCACGGTCTGCGTTGGCCATTTCAGTGGAACTAGCCACAGCCCTGCGGACATCTGGCGGTGCTATTCCAGCCAGTGGGTACAGCATTGAAACCGGGGTCGGTTTGAGACAACCAGTAATAATCCGGCAGGTGTCATTTAAAGCTGTATCCACTGACTTGGCATGAGCAGAGCGGCCCCATACAGGGGAGGCGTATTCGCCAGCTGAGAAGGCAAGCGCTAGCCCTGTCATCCGCAGCACGCGCGGCGTAGCTCCCCATTTGGTGGTAATAAGGCGACGAAGCAAGTTGTTCCTTGTGTGCACTTTTTTCTTGACGTTTTCGCAGTTTTTACTGTAAGTAAGGGATCTATCAAGGGAAACGCCAAGATACTTTGGGAAGTCACCGTGCGATATAGGTACCCCCTGCCACACAATGTTGAGCTTACGTTGTGCTTCTCTGTTGCGTAGGTGGAATGCGCAAGACTCCGTTTTACTAGGGTTTGGCTTCAGTGAGTTCACCTCGTAGTAGCTGCTCAAGTCTTTGAGAGCTGAGGTGAGATTAGCCTCGACTTCCTCAAACTTGGAGCCTTGGGACGTTAACGCCAGATCGTCTGCGTATAAGAAGCGGGACGTATTTATGCTCGACGGTTGGTCGTTGGTGTAGATGTTAAATAGGAGCGGCGCCAGAACACTGCCCTGAGGAAGGCCGTTCCTTTGTGACCTCCAACGACTTTTGTCAGAGAGAAGATGCACCTGAAACCGACGGTTATGGAGGAGTTCTCGGAGAACCATGACGAACTTACGATCACCAGTCATGGTGTCCACCTTCCACAATAATCGTATCGTAAGCTGCAGAAAGGTCTACAAATACGGCGCCTGTTATCATCCCTGACTCAAAACCATCTTCAATATGTTGCGTGAGCTTGAGGACCTGGTTGCAGCATGATTTGACTGGTCTGAAACCTGCTTGCTCTGGGATTAGTTTAGGGTCGATAAAGCCTGTGAGTCGGGACAGCAGCAATCGCTCGAATAGCTTATATGTATGGCACAATAAGGATATTGGCCGAAAGCTTTTGGGATTGTCTGCTGGTTTCCCTGGCTTCAGTATCGCTATGACCTTTGACTTTCTCCAGATGCGTGGTATTTGAGCAGATTCCAGACAGTTGTTGAACAGCTGCAAAAGCCAGGATACAGCAACTGGCCCGAGACGTTTTATTTGCTCCACAGAGATGTTGTCTATTCCCGAGGCTTTACCGCATTTAAGATGTTTAATAGCTACAACAACATCAATTAGGCTAAAGGGCGTACTAATTTGGTTGGACGTGCCCGTAGAGTTGTTTAGGGTTGGGCATTTTGCAGAACGGCCCAATTTGCCATTTAATAGGAGTTGGTGTGCTATCTGGTTGGCGGTAACCTGGCTGGGGGATAAGGGTGGAGGCGGATCATTAGTGAGCCTGCGAATCGTAGACCAGGCTTTTTTACTGTTGTGAGTCATGTCGATGTTGGTGACAGTGCTGATCCACGCTTCGCGACGGTTTCCGCTTATTTGCGATAACAGTTCCTCACCAGCCAATGTGGTTTCCTCGGAAAAAGGGTCATTATTGTACATGACCTCGTACCTTTTTAACAGCTCTGTGCAATCGTTTGTAAGGCCGGGGATATAAGATGTTCGGCAACCTCTTGGGATACATTTGAAGGATGTTTTCGCAACTACATCTATGAACATGTCGTAATTTCGCGGTAGAGGAGGGATATTTAAAACCGCATCATCGATCAGCTGCGAGAACTGCGTCCAGTCAGCTTTATGATAGTTGAATCGACGCTTCAAAGGCACCTTTATGTGTTGGACGACAGGCTGTATTTTACAGATAATAGGTCTGTGCTGTGTACGAGGGATTGGAGGGCATACGCTCTTTTTGCACTGACAACAGACTGTAGAGCTGACAAATATCAGATCCGGATTATACCCGCGCTTCCATCGGCCGCTATTAAAAGAACTGCGAACTGTCCACATTCCTTTTTATGCAACAAGTTACGGTACCCTTTTCCCCCGAATCTGGCACCCTCAACACTGAATATGAAAATGTTAACAGATCGTGCCAATCATTTATCTCGTTTGTATTAATACATGTATCTATTATAGAATAGAGCTTGCCCGCCACGAGGCACCTAGCACCTTTCGGAATGTGCTTCAATAACCGTACATTTGCTCTGAGCAGTGTAAGGTTATCAAGCACTGGAGATACAGGCGCATCCGCCGGGCAAGGAGTAGACGTACCATCCGCAACAGCATTCACAGCAAGTTGCGGTTGATGAAGAGGCAAAGGCCAGTGCTTGCGTCTGATATGGATTGCCAGACCACGTTTACCGGCATAAGTTTTAGTGGAACTGGGGGAGCAGTGCGGACACAGAATCCTTGTGTCTGCATTCATATTTTATTACCAACAATAATAGGTAGAAAAAGGAACTATATACCTAACAACAAATTACCCGAGAATTTAAAAATAAACAGATTAAAACAACTTAACAATTAATATCAAATTAATAAAAACAAAATATACTTAATTACTCTAAAATGTAGTCAAATAAATTAAATATAAATAATCAAATAAGGTCAATTTGGTAAACTAATACTAAAATAAAAGTGTGATCGGTCAATGAATTCTAAAATCATAAACCTAAACTAAACTCAAAACATAAAATCACAGATTACTGACATATATTATGTAGACTAGCTAGTTAAAATATGTAAAAATGTCCATTAAAATATGTCAGATTTCAAAGATACAAACAATAATTTTTAATTTACTATCACATCAATTAATTAATTAAATAAATTTTATCAAAAATCACAGAAATGAAATACACTTATGGTAAAGTTTGTAAACACAGTAGACGGCAGGACGAAATCACCCATGGTGCGCTGAGACCAAAAACAGTACTTAGTTTCTGAACGCGCACCACGACCTCGATCCAACATTGATCCAACAGCTGTATTGTTCGTTTTGCAACGCCAGCGCCACCGCAGACAACAAACAAATTCCCGTCGGGTGATGATGCGTCGAACAGAACGCAAAGGTCAACTTTTGACGTTTAGCTCTGTCACTGCCAATCAGCTGATTGTTTATGTTGCAGTGTCTTCTGATTAGCCGTGCTCGCCCTTTATGTTTTTAAAAAATCAATTTCAACCGAAATTTGTGCTCGTACCTTGGTGTAAAATCGTCCAAATTGTGGCCATTAATGTGAAAGTAATTAGTTCGATCCAATCTTCAGGATTTCCTCTACAAATGATCAGCTTTTAAAAATCTGATGTGACTCCTCAATCCCTACGCACCTATAAATTCTTCCGAAAAAATTAGTTTTTTTTAAATTAGAAATTGGTTTGCTCTTGACTCTAGACACTAGGTCAGGGATGACCGTGACAGAGTCGACGATGGAGCGAGCTCACCGAGAAGATGTCATGGCACTGGCAATCTCACGCACCGAAGGAACACAGCAAGCTGTTTGGCGCCGGACTCCGGTGAGAGGGTGGTCGCGAGCCAGGCGGCCCCTTGCGGTGCCTATCACCGTTTTGTTGGGATCGTTCAGCCGAACTTATTCACAGACAAGCCTGTGTTGCCACTAGGATACCACATACACTGCCATACCACCCCAAACTCAACCCCTTGTTTGAGTTTAGTTGACCAATCTATAAGCTTGTTCCATTGTTTATCACATCATTGTCAATGTATTCAAATCAAATAACATGATTTCAGGTACTTCAACATGATTCTCACAGGAGATTCGTTAGGTAAGAGACAAGAAGATCTTAACTTAAAAGTCAATGAAGCAGCTGCGAAGAATATACCATTCGAGGAAGTCAATAAAGAAGACGACACTAGTGATGTTTATAAAATATTTAAAATCGACTTAGCCTCTAAATACAAGAAAATTGATTACATAATCGAGGTGCTGAAATCAGGAGATGCATTGCTTATATGTAGAGCACTGAAATGTATTTGGATATACAATGATGAACATTCCAAATTGATCAATCCGAACTACTTAGAAAAGGAGGTTTTTCCTTTAATGTCAACTAAAATGAAGAATAAACTTCTGAAGATCATTTCCACATACGTCCGAAACGAAACTCGAGCGCAGGATTTCTTCCAGTACTGCATGAAGGAAAATTTTGGCAATATAGCGTTCAAGTTTTTAATATTCACATCCCTTGAATTCAAAACCAATTACATTGAAAAGAATGTTGATATTTTGGAATCAATAATTTTCGATGAAAACGACATAGTTTTCCTTCTTGGTAATAATTTTGACTTGGCAGAACTCTTTCTGAGTGTTACTAGTGAATATCGAAGGAATCGTTATTTGTTTATTTTGAGACATTTGTACTGTGTCGATGCTGAAAGATATCTTAAAACTTGGGAAGAATATTTTTACGGCGATAATGATATTTTGAAACAATCAGTTCGTGGCCGTATATTCGGGCTCAGAATTTCAAAAGATATTATGCTAAAACATAAACAAAGAACAATAAAATACAGCAAATTGTACACTAACTTGGTGAATAGGAGTATGCTCTGCAAGTATATTACAATGGAAGAAGCTACGTTGTATTTAGTTGGATTACTTCCAGAAAATCCAAAAGAATTTTGGAAAATCCAATTCAAGGAAAGGTATGATTTTCTGCTGAATTTTATCCCTGATGATGATAAATATGGTTTCATCAGAAATATATTTCACGCTGAATATCCAAACAGTGAATTTGAAATGAGTGAGGAATTTTACGATCAAGAATATTACAAGTTTATGTCATCAGAGGAACAAGAATCATGGGCTTTGCGCCACTTGGATAACCCTAACAAAACTTTCTTAAGCACTGGTAGCGAAGATAAAGATTATCTTTGGTATAAATTTGTGAGCTTTGATAAAGCATTTGCAGGAATCAAGAAATACATATTAAATACCACGTCCGCGTATACCAGAAATGAAATTATTACTGTTTTAATCAAATCTGTGACAAACGAAGAGCAGTTGCAAAAATTACTCGAATATTATTACGAGAGGCATGTAAATGAACTTAAATACTTAAAAACTTCATTTCTGAACGAAATAATCGACTGCTATAATTTATGGGAAGTCAGCGAACATTGTTGGACAGCGTTCAATAAATTGCTTTATAGTATCGAGTTGTACAATCCCGCCGTGTACAATACCAAGGAATTTTCATCGAACTATGGATCCGAAAACAATTTTTTCGCTGTCGCAGTGTTTTATCACATTCTTCATGGTAAAGAGTTGCCAGAGACTCTCAAAATGTTTGTTGAATCAGACTCTGATTATGACTTACGCTTACAGTTAAGTAAAATTAAAAACAACGAACAAAAAGAAATTATGTATCAATACTTGATAAAATTACTAATAGGTAGAGTAGAAAAATGTTTACACAGCGCTGAAAAAGATACAAAAAAATTAGCTTCTTATATTCGTCACATCAAGTCAACTCAAGAGGAGTGCAAGAAAAGCAACGAGGACCTTCCTGAGATTGTTTTGAAATATATGGATTCGCTTGAAGTAAACGTGGTTACAAAACCAAGCAGAGCACTTACTCAACCTATGATGTTGCGGTATTTAAAAATAGATACACAATCTGTTCTAAGCCAAATACCTCTACTCAAAGAAAACTTTTCTAAGTCAGACATTGATTTCGCAAGAGAAAAATTACCTCAAGAGTTATTTAGGCTCAACATTTTTCTGAGAAAGTTAAAAATCTATTTTACCGAAGATTTGGCACAAACATTTTTGAAATATTTCATTGCCTCACTCTCTGATGATTGCGATTTTAAAAATGTTTTTGCCGCGGTTTATGGTATTCTTCTTCTAGCAGATAAATCATTTGCGTCAGAATTTATGACAAAATATGCACCAACCGATTCTAAAATAGATCATAGTACAATATATCGAAAGGATTTATATATTCAAGAGGCTATATGCCGTTTTGCAGGTTATTCGAGGCCACAAGTTCCTCTTGATATCTTGCGTATGTACATGAAGGGTGATTATGTAAAATATTGCCTGCCTTTATTTTACATGTATGGGGCCAATCTTACCCCACAACATTGTGTACAGTTTGTAGATACATTAATCAATGCGCCTGTATCTGTACAAATACATGGACTGAGACTTGCTTTCAAATATTTAAATATAGAAAATTTGAAAGCTACTACTCAAAAAATTTGGAAGCGATCAAAAAATATTTCTCTGCGGAGGATTATATATACTAACCTTTACAATGAAGTAATGAAGAGAAAAGGAAAACTTCAATATGATTTGTTTAAAATTCTTATCAAATTAACGTCATATTTGAAGCAAAACGATCATGATGACGTTATAAACCTTATGACTGGATGTCGGATTCAAAACGAGTTGGCAGGAGAGTATTTTGAAACAGCATGGATAACGCTTAGCAAATTCCCAGAAGATGTCAAGAATTTAAACCACAGAGTTCGTCTCATTAATACTATCATGTCTAGAGTAAATGATATTGATGGAAGAGTAATCCGAAATATTATTGATGATTACTTAAACGAAATGTTTATGAATAAGTTTATTCTTCCAAATGATGAAAGAACCAAGTTTAATCAATTATATCGTGCCAAATTTACGCTCACCACATGTTTCATTGCTCACTACGATGATGAAGAAAACATCAATTCTGTACTGCCATTGGTACGGTACATTCTTAACAAGTGTTTTGAAATGTGGAACCTTTCTTATGGTCAAGAAACTAGATATGTAGTACGTAGGTATTGCTATAAGTTTATTACTCAACTAGATTGTAACCATTTTGAGCTCGAGAAAAATAAAAATATTACTTTCAATGTATTACTTGAAAACATCGCAAAGCAGTTGCTTGAATTTTTACCATTCCATGAAGTTTACTTACTGATTTGGAGATTGCGATTGGCAATAGCTGCTAACAATATTCTAGATTCTCAAGTAAAAATAAAAGACAGTCAAGAGAAGGAAATGGCGAAAAATGTCTCAAAAATATATGCCGCAGAAATTGATAAAATTATGAAAGAATTTGTTGATCAAGGAAAATTCAGTATTACCCACACGGCGCCTGTATCAAAAATAGCTGTATTCTTTCTAAACATATTAACCAAACCAGCCAAGAGTATAAAAATTCAGGATGCTGCAACGTATCTCGCAGAAAATTTGATCAATCTCAAAAGCACAGAATGCATGTTGCTCGCTATAAATGTTTTACCAAAACAACCGTCAAATAACTCAATCGAAGAACGTGAACGTGTTATAAAAACTATAAAGGATTCGGAGAGTTTTGAAGTTCAAGCTTCCTATTATCAGAATATGGTTGTAACTTGGAGTACTTACATTCCTTTTGATCTACATCTATATCAATCAGATTCTGATTCGGAATAATTCAACTATCTTTATTGTTTTCCTAGTTTTAAATAGTTACGGTTACGTTTACTTACTTAACTTTTGTATTACTCTTAACTTTTGTATTACTCATTTCATTATTTATTATTTTTAAATAGTTAAGGTTACGTTTACTTACTTAACTTTTGTATTACTCATTTCATTATTTATTATTTTTAAATAGTTAAGGTTACGTTTACTTACTTAACTTTTGTATTACTCATTTCATTATTACCATTTACTAATAAAGAGTTAATGTTATTTAATTTTCTTTTATTTTATCTTCTTTTTTCTATGATCTGTACTTCTACCATATTATTCTGGGGGCGATAAAACTACAAATTTTCTTCCCGGACTTATTGTAAGTGAAGCAGAGGTTCAAGAGGTTCATTATATTGAAATATAGGACATAGGCAATACCTTAGTATTGAAGACCTGCAAGAAATAATCAACCCATTGTGAAAAACACAGAACATAGCTCTTATCTTTAATAGTTATCTTTATACTCGTTATCTTTGATACTTGTTCGCAGTGGTGTATACGGGGTGTAAGGGACAGCGTTCCGCAAACTGATAGGGGTTGCACCAAGGAATTCTTTCAGGAAGTGAAAAAGAAAACTAATAAAAAATACAAAATGTCCACCATAATCAGACAATTTGAATGGAAAAGCCATTTTCTTTTTCACTTCCTGAAAGAATTACTTGGTGGAAGTTGTTCAGTATAGTTGGCTGAGCAACCCCTATCAGTTCGCGGGATGCTGTCCCTTACCGGTACAGCCACTTTAAAATATGCCAAGTCATACATATGTGATGGAATTCTTCAAAAGAAATGGCGTCTAGTTTACCTGAGTATGATGAAAATATTCACAACGCCCTGGTAAAGATGAAAGAGCTTGGACGAATGATTGTTTCGTCAAAAGTCACTAAGATTTTATATAGAAGAAAGCTTAGCCAAAGAGTTGGTGGCAGCATATCGTAAATACGTGCCAAGTTTGAGTACTGTACTCTAAAAGTTAGATTTAAGTTTATAATAATTTAAGAATTAATTTGCTCTAAATACGGTATGTGGAATGGTATACACCTTTGAGAAACCTTTAATATTACAATGTATGTATATTCTGTTTTTTTAATGTTGCGTTATCATTAACAATACCAACTTGTTTACGGCCCAATAACCTGTTTTGTCTATACAACTTTATATAAAGTCAATTGCAAAACATATGTTTGTAACAAGATTATCTTTTGCGGTTCCGAAATTTGGTCCTCTGCTAAGTTGCTAAGAAAAAGCAGTTCATGATCCGCATAACACCTTTGTATCGATAATTCAACATTAAAAGTACGAACTATCAGAGAAATGTTATTTTAGTTCGTATTTAGGCACCTGATGTGTATTATTTCTTGTTAAGTAATTGTACAAACATGAGGCTTTACCTTAGCCTTACCTCAGTATTTTTCTATTTTGCAGTAAGAGCTATAATTTCCGTTAAAGTAATGTCTTTTTTTTTTTTACCAAAACGACTTGAGTTTGAGATATCTTTATAATTTTAATAAAAGGCTTATCAATTACATCTGGTGTTTTTTTTCAAGGTGCTGTAGTAATAAAACTCAATATCATTTTGCAAACCTAATTTATAATCTACTAAAAATGCAACATTCATCAATATTCAGTATAAAAAATAATTAGATAACAACAAATTTAATCTGCTACGGACACGACTCTACCATATGAAGCAAATTTACTATTACAAACCTCAAAACCTATGAAATAAGGGATTAATTTCACAAAATAGCTGTTACAATAATACATTACCTTATTTGGTCAATTTCGCAGGCAGTCTAAATGGCGATTGACCAACAAAGCAGACGGTCAGTTTGGACAAAAAGGAATTCATGTTTTCATGTGTAGAAAATATTATTAATCAATAACAATAAAAATACCTTTCGCAATTTGACTTTCAACAGTGACATCTTGCTATTTCGACCAACTGCGAGTTTGACCATTTGCAATTTTGACCAAGTGCGATCGATCTATGATTTTTATCACAATGTCATTGGTCTTAATTCTAATGTACAGTGTTTTGTGAAATAAAACCCGACTTAATTTTGCACCCAATTGCAAATCAATAATTCGATTCCTAGTAATTAAATTAATAATTGATTCTTACATTTTTGTCCAAGGGTCTTAGTATGTTTTATTGTAGCGCACTTACTAGAAATAGTTTTGTATCGTGCAAAAGTGTGAGTTTGACAACAAATAGGCCTGAATGCTAAAAATACGATGGATATTGCATTGAATTATAGAATAACTGAACTAATATTACATACATATAATCACGCCTTTATCCCTAATAGGGTAGACAGAGCGGTAACGACCTAAACAAACAAAGTTTTCAGAGTAATTTAAGATACAGGTTGTCAGCTCATCGCCTAAATTGCAATATACTGTAACCCTCAGATCCCTTAGCTGGTTTTTACAGCATGCCCGGGGGGAAATGCAGCTGGCACATTCTATGTTTTTTCTTTCGGTCCCAGTCCAGTATGGTTATAAAACCCTGACTATAGCTAATATGTTGATTTCTGATCTGTATTAATAATAATAACAACATTGATTCATATCGTTAATAATTATAGAAAATTGCAAATAAAGTATTTAATAAATTGATTACCGTTAATAATTGACAATTATCATGTTATTTTATTAGTTTCGCAAATAAACAAAATAAATTTAATGTAGGTTATCCTAAAGTTTTCGAATGAAACAATAATTAACGCCTTTTGCGATGTAGACTATCCGCGTTTTTGTCCAAACAATCTATGGGTGTTACATAAACATAAAGCATATTAGGGGCAATTCGTATGCGCACAAAATGATTAAATCTTGACTTAAATCGTTACCTGACATTGCTATTGATCGGAGGGCATAACTTAACTAAATCTTGACCAAAGTTATTGCCGTCCCTTTCTGTTCTCTCATGAAAGAATATGACAGGTATACTAGTTATGACTAGTTGAAACAAGAATGGTAGGACTAGTAAGTAAGAATTTATACATAAATACATCACGCCATATCTCTTATGGGGTAGGCAGAACATCAACGACCTAAACAAAGATCGTTTCGCCACGTCTGACTAGTTTTGAGGATAGTTTAAGATAGACCTGTAATTCTGTATATTGCTGTAAAGACAGGTTGTCAGCAATTCGCCTAAATTACAATATATTGAAACCCTCGAATCCCTTAGCTGATGTTTTTACAGCACGTCCGGAAGGAGATGCAGCTGGAACATTCTATGTTTTTCTATCGCTCCCAGTCCAGCATTATATGACATAAAAATAAAGCAGTAGTATTTGGTATTTCGCTCCTAGACCAATACTTTCATGTTATGTAACGAAATTAGCCTAACTTACTACTATGAGAAGAAATATAAATCTAGCCAAATCACATAATGTAAATGTTGAGTTATAGTTTTTTCAACTCAGTTTAAGAATGAAGATAAACAAAGTTTCATGTCCTTTTATTCAAAAACACATTTCAAAAATAAATGATACGCGTTGGCAAATTAGTTAAATTACTAAAACTACTATTTCATTTTGTTGTCATATCTAATAGCTAAAACTTATTTTAGAATCAAGATCTTCGACTAAGAGACATGAAACTTAGTTTATATTAATTCTAAATCTGATTTTGAAATACTATAAGAGCTAGATAAAAAATAAAAATTGCTATATTAAGCTATAAAAGGTGAGGTTTTAAGTACGATTGCAAAGTGGTAAAGTATTTGGTATTTTTATTTTGTGCACCGATACACAAGATAAATAAATTATTGTCCATATAATTGCTTTTTAGTAATTCATATAAAAAGCGAAAGAATCAACAACTAGGGCGTTTGTGCATTTATCCGTATCCATTCCATATGAAACGAATATGGATGGGTACACAAGCTGTCATATTATGCCTATGTAGGCCAAATCTGGTTGGTAAGTGCACAAACGCCCTTAGACCTAAAAACACATTTAACAGCATTAAAAATTACTTCAAAAATCCTTTTCTTATAATCTCGAAAAGGCCAGTTTTAGTTCATATATTAGATGATCATTAACAATTAGTTCTACTATCGAATAATAGGAATGGGTGTTAAAGAAAACTTATTTTGGAATTAAATATAAAGATAACAAAACTCTCCATTCAGATTTTTTGAGGATTTTTAGCACTTACAATGCTATTATCACTTCACTACATAGTTTAAAACAAAGTCGCTTTCGCTGTCCCTATATCCCTATGTATGCATAAATCTATAAAACTACGCAACAGATTTTGATGCGGTTTCCTTTAATGGATAGAGTGATTCAAGAAGAAGGTTTATATGTATAATACATGCATAATATAGAAGAGAAACACTGATAATTTCCGTGCGAAGCCGGGGCGGGTCGCTAGTATGAAATAAAATAGCATTGTGAATGCTAAAAATCCTCAAAAATATTTAAAAAGTGAGGCGATATCATTATTGACTTGAATTCCAATCTTAATTTGGACTGGTCAAGCCCTACGTAGTTCTTAAACTACACGGCTAGATGTCGCTAACGTCGCTATGACGTGTGCATAAGAAAGACTATGATAAATTCGTCACTCCCGCTACCGTTTCGGTAGCTTAGTGGTAGAGCGATGGATCGGTGTTCCAGAGACGCAGGTTCGAGCCCTGCCCGAAACAAATTTATTATTTTCTTTCTTTCATATCATATCCATTCAGATTGATGATCTACAGACTGAGTAGTTGATTTGATAGACATACCTGGTGTAAAAAACGAAAACCAAACTTTAGGGTGTGAACATACCTATGAAACTGAACCACTTACCCCACAGAACACTGGTCGAAATGTGAAAAATAATGGCCCTATCATACAAATTTATTCAGCGACTCAAGTAATTTTGTATCGGAGGGCTAAATTTATTTCTATATTTCGAACCTATGTTACTTTGATAAAGATTTTTAGTTTCATGGGGAGGTTCATACCCTCAAGTTCAGCCAGCATTTCTTTTTACACATTATCGAAATAAATATAAATTTTGGTAATTGTTACTAGAACTTGCAATATTTAATTAATTTATGTTACGTAATGTTTCAATTCTCAATGAAAATGTTTAAATTGTACATATGTACGTATTAAGTCTATTTTCTAATAAATCAGGCGTTTATCTAATTGTAGTATTGCTAGGTATTTACGATTGTACTTTACTTTACTTTGGAACGTATCATGTTCATGTTTAAATCACCATTTAGGTGCAATACATCGCATACATAGAGAAAACGCCACATGTCTTCTGAGTATCTGACATTTAGGTATCGGACATTCTGTACCTTAGATCTAGTCAGATAGTTAACTATGTCGTAGAATGATTTGATAATATGATTCGAAAATCCTATGGATTTTGTGAAAACACGGATATTTATACAATGGTAAAACCATTGTCTAATCTAATCTTACTGGAAAAAGTCGGGTTTTGCGAAAAAACTGCGTTCTAGTAACATTTGATATCCTTAACTGAAAATAAGAACGCTGATTGGTCGGGTAGCGCGCCATAAACAAGATCTCTGATTGGTTGACGTTTTAAATGTCAATCATAAATTAGAATCAGATTTAAATTAGTAAGTGAAAATCTAGCCCATCAGAGTTAAGTATATCAAATGTTAGTAGACCGACCAGTTATTTCACAAAAAACCTGACTAAATCCAGTAAGATTTAACAATGTTTTCTTCCATTGTCTAATTATCCGTGATTTCACAAAATCCCTAGGAAATTGTGAAATTATCAAATCATTTTACGAGAACTATATCAACACTTTAATTCCCTAAATCCTTATGTTCCCCATCCTACAGCAATACGATAAATCATTGCACTGTACCGAGTTAATTGAACTATTTCCTAAGGAACATGATTTTATTACATACATATAATCACGACTTTATCCCAATGGGGTAGGCAGAGCGTAAACGACCTAAACGTCGTCCCGCCACGTCTGACAAAGTTTTGAGGGTTATTTAAGATAGATTTGTAGGTATATTGCTGTAGTGACAGGGTGTTAGCCCATAGCCTAAATTGCAATACACAGAAACCCTCAGATCCCTTAGCTTGTTTTTTACAGCATGCCCGGGAGGAAATGCAGCTGGCACATTCTATGTTTTTCTCTCGCTCCCAGACCAGCATGGAAGAAATGATTTTATTGACTTTTATAAACAGTAAAATCGTGAAAAACAAAATGGAAAGCCATTCAGTAAAAGCCGTTTTCATCTGAGATTATGATTGCCGCTTATGCTTAGTTCTTAATTAAATGGTTTCTATTGTTGACGTTTTGCTACTTAGACATTTTGCTACTAAGACGACGTACCTATAATATTCGAGCCATGTTCCCTAAGAGAAATAATTCAACTTCCGTGAAATGCATTTTTTTACAATGAAAGAAGTGTTGCCAACTTGCTAGGTAACAATTCAACTTCCGTGAAATACTTTTTTTTATAATGAAAGAAGTGTTGCCAACTTGCTAGAACTACGTGGGTCGTTTCGTCTCGTTCTGAGTCTGGTTTTGACTTAGAGTCTGGTTGCGTTTCACGTCGTCCACCTGGATCAGCTGTTCGATGGGTATAAGGTTCAGTTCCCCGCCCAGCATTGGTGCGGGGAGACCCTGTAATTAAATAAATAAGTAAGTAAGATAAAATATAAAAGTAAGTTATAGTATTGTAATATAACTGCACCCGTGGTCTAGTGGTCGTTACACAAACCATGTCAGAGGCATATTAGCTGTGCTATTAGGTTTATAAAAAAATTACACCAGGTTTCATCCGGTCGATCAAACCGATACCAACATGATTAGAAGAAGAATTTGAATATATTACTTAAAATAAAGCTAATTTAATCCCATTATGTACAGAAACCATTGCAAAATTATATTAACTGTGCAAGTCCCATAGTTAACAATTGAAATTACAAATAAATAAGAATACAATACTTAGGTCAGTACAATACAAAATATTAATAATATTATATATATCAGGGTCTCAAGTGTAAATAATTACATTAAAATTTATAATACTATAAAACGCAGATACCAGAGGCGATCGTGAGGTATATACTATTTTGCCCAAATGCTATATTGGCCATTTGTGACTTTGACCAAATGCTCCCGACGGAATAAATGTTCTACTAACCAGTATGCTGAGTTTGCCCATTGTGACCATTTACGACTCTGACCATTTGCGACTCTGACCAAATGCAAACTTAAACCAAATGCTCCCCAACGTACATAGTAAATGTAGCACTAACCAGTATGCTAAGTTTGTCCGGCGTATGTGGTGTGTGCTGTTTGTTCTCACTGGCAGCCGCCGCCTCGCGTGCCTTCCGAAGCCCCAGCGAAAACACCGCCACCGAGCGGACACGCTTTACTAGAGCCGCCTTGCTGGACATGACTCCCTAACCTAGCACGTTACTTAGATTCTTATCACATCAATCAACATGAAACCATCCGCAACTATGCCCAAACGCGCATGCTACTTTGACCATGTGCGACTCTGACCGATTGTGACTCTGACCATATGCGACTCCGACCATTTGTGACGCTAACTATTTGCTACTCTGAACATATGCGACTCTGACCAAATGTGCATGCTACTTTGCCCATTTGCGATTATGACAATATGCGACTTTGACCATTTGCGACCACAAATACTCCTCAACGAAATAAATGTGGCGCTTACCAGTATGCTGAGTTTGTCCGGCGTATGTGGTGTGTGTTGTTTATTTTCGCTGGCGGCCGCCGCTTCGCGTGCCTTCCGAAGCCCCAGCGAAAACACCGCCACCGAGCGGACACGCTTTACTAGAGCCGCCTTCGCACGGGAACGACCTGGAACGAATACGAGTGGTCAGTGACGCATATCGTCACACAAGACAATACTCTAATGAAAGATAAATACTATACTGGATGTAAGGGACACCGTCCCGCAAACTGATGGGGAATAGGGCGTGCTCAGTCAACGAAACTAAACAACTTACACCAGAAAATTCTTTCAGGAGATGAAAATTAAATTTCATACAACCTAAGAATTCAATTAAAAATAAAATTTGTCTTTCCCATAGAAAATCACCATCTCGATCAGAAAATTTGTATGGAAAAGCAAAATAGTTTTTCACTTCCTGAAAAAAAACCTGTTGATAGTTGTTTGGTGTCGTTGACTGAGCAACTCCTATCAGTTTGCGGGACGCTGTCCCTTACACCCCGTATATATCTTGACCATCAGAAGTCACATTTTTATTTGATAGATAGATACACATAACGTTTATTCATGAACACAGTACAAGTCATTGACACGGATACAATATGATAAATAAAGAGATTTTTCTTCCCATATCCTTTTGCATTTACGTACGTCAATAACGCAAATGCCACAAACGCATAATATCAAAGGTGTCATAAATTAATTATGTCAAACATGCATAATAAAAAAAAATGCATAATAAAAGTATCGGCATAATAAAAAAGCTATCAATCAAGATTAACTTATGACATTTTGAGAATTATACAGTATTATGTCATGCGACTAATAAACAATACTAAAAAACACAATGTCGTGTAACATGTCGTGAAGTACGTGACTTATATCCCAAAGTAAGTGCCCGTAAAATCTTTATTTAGAACTAGCGACCCGCCCCGGCTTCGCACGGAAATTATCAGTGTTTCTCTACTATATTATGCATGCATTATACATATAAACCTTCCTCTTGAATCACTCTATCCATTAAAAGAAACCGCAATAAAGTCCGTTGCGAAGTTTTAAAGATTTATGCATACATAGGGCCATAGGGACAGAGAAAGCGACTTTGTTTTATACTATGTAGTGATGTCTTACTTAAGATGAAAGAGTTAGAATACTAAAAAAGTGTAAAATATATAAATGCATGAGAAAGACTATAACAAGACTCACTGCTCTTAGGATCTTTCGGGTCTTTGTCCTTGTCTTTGGGTTTGTCGTCTTCTGAGGAAGTGTTGCTGACGTCAATGCAGGGCGCGACCGAGGGCACCGCATTCAAGTCCGGCTCCGACCCACCCGCGCTCACACTGCCCGATAACTCCTGAAACATTCGAGGTATTCTCTATTATTTGTCCTTACTCATTTAAAAAACTTATTGCTATAGTATGGAATTGACATACATACAGACATATATTCACGCCTTTATCCGTTACGAATAAAGGCAGAGCGTTAAACGCCTCGTAAAAGGCGCTTCCGCCACGTCTGACAAAAATTGAGGGCAATTTTAGATTGTAATTTGTATTGCTATAGTGACAGGTTGTCAGGACATCGCCTGAATTACAAAACACTGAAACCCTCGAGTCCCTTTTGCTGACTTCGACAGCATGTCCGTAAACGACCTAAACGAAGGTCGTTCCGTCATGTCTGACAAAGTTTTGAGGGTTATTTAGATAGCTTTGTAGGTATATTGCTGTAGTGACAAGTTGTTAGTCCATCACCTAAATTGCAATATACAGAAACCCTCGGATCCCTTAGCTGGTTTTTACAGCATGCCCGGGAGGAGATGCAGCTGGCACATTCTTTGTCATTGTTTTTCTCTTGCTCCCAGTCCAGCATGGACGAAAACAGACTGATAAAAAATGCTTATTGCTAGAATATGGAATGGAACCTCAAAAGTGTTTTCAGAAACATTGCAAATAACCATAATAAGTGTAAACTGACCAAATTGCAAATTATTATTTGCAAAATGTCTAAACCACAAAAAGATTATTTTCAATCAGCGTTATTTTCATTATTAATTTACACTTCATTTTACCGTGGGCATGAAATCTATCGTTATCGATACGAAATTTGATGTTTGTCTATTTGGATATTTTGCAACTTGAACGTTTCGGGACTTCGACAAAAAGGGGCGACAGTATAGAATAGTCGGTCAATTTTAGTTGTGTTAGATATTGACTTCTTTCATGCTGGCTTGGGAGCGAGAGAAAAACATAGAATGTGCTTTCCTCCCGGGCATGCTGTAGCAACCAGCTAAAGGATTCGAGGGTTAAAGTATAAGTATTGCAATTTAGGCGATAGGCTGGCAACATGTCACTACAGCAATATATAACCCTTTAAACTTTGTCAGATGTGGCGGAGCGACCTTTGTTTAGGTCGTCTACGCTGTGCCTAAAGATAAAGGCGTGATTATATGTATGTAGATATCATTGGCGAGAGGTGCAATTTTATCAAGGGTAAGCCAAAACAAAGGAAAAAGCATTTTTCTTCCATGCTGGACTGGGAGTGAAAGAAAAACATAGAATGTGCCAGCTGCATTTCCTCCCGGGCATGCTGTAAAAACCAGCTATCCTTTAGCTGGTTTGAGCATTTCAGTATACTGCAATTTAAGCGATGAGCTTGCAACCTGTCACTACAGGAATATACCTACAAATCTACCTTTAACAACCCTCAAAACTTTGTCAGACGTGGCGGAGCGACCTTTGTTTAGGTCGTCTACGCTCTGCCTAAAGATAAATGCGTGATTATATGTATGTATGTAGATATCAGTGGCGAAAGCGAAAACAAAAAAACATTCAAGTACTTTATAGTTTCGACGTACTTCATTCCGGATTCGTTGAAGGTGGAATTCTTGAAATGGAAGCCGATGGGTTTTTTTTTAATTAAAAATGGGTTTGCTCTTGACTCCAGGTCGGGAACGACTGAGACGGAGTCGACGATGGTGCGAGCTCACCCAGAAGATGCCTGTTCACTCTAACTTTGAAATGTTGGGGGTTGAAGGCGTTCGGAAGCACAGACGCAGGTAGTGAGTTCCACACTTTTGCCGTGCGCATTATAAAACAGTTTTGGAAGCGCTTAGTCCGTATTGGTGGAATATCAACCAGGTATGGATGGTATCCTGCGGTGCGTCTAGATGTCCGATGGTAGAAGGGAGCTGGCGGGATCAGGTCGTGGAGCTCTTGAGCACACTCTCCGAAGTACAAATCGGCTTGTAAGGCCCCTTCGCCACTGGTAGATATTGACTTACCTGTAGAGTAGGATTCACCAACGGCCTGTGTTGTGTGGGGTGCGGGATGCAATGCGCTGAGCGATGCAAAGGCTCGTCTCTCAGCCCTCGAACCCCCAAAAGAGATAGTGGTGCACCAGGGGTTGCCTCCTACAGAGATAAGACAAAATAGGCCTTATATTCATTTGGACAACCAGCCCAAAACGTCAACTTCCTAAATACCGTACCACAGCTCGGACACACCTAACTATCATGTAATTTTAGTCACACATCGACAGACGGCATGTTGCACTTGGCATGTGTTTTTGTGCGTGTTATAAGGGTTGACAAAATTTGTTATACAGGTCATAATCATCACTTGATTAATCTGGTTCTTGATTAAAACACTGTAACTGAATAGTTAGAATAGATTAGGTTGCATATTTTTTATGAATTTACTTACCGTCTCTCATCACTGAGGAATCTAAAAAAAGTTCCTATTGGAGTCATATCTTGTGGTAGAAAGACATCCGTACACGGAACAGTATCTAACCATAATTGAAACACGAAACTTTATATTATTTCCGTTACTCTGGGAAACATGCGCGCGCCATGCCCGGTAAGCGTACGCTCAATGTGGCCCACAATCCGGCGCGGAGTGTGACGTATATTAGACTGGGGAGGTGAGTGGCCATTCTGTATGTAGTACTATTATATATTCTGTGACCGTAGGCCAGATTAAACGTCAACTACATAAATATACCTACTATCTAAATCTTTTGAAATGGCAACAGTTGAAATTGTGTTAGTTAATCTTGATTAATGGCTTCTGTGTAATCACAAATTGATTTGTGACACTGATTCGTGAAATGAATAACACAAAGACATGTGGGAAGCTATCATTTTGGACGTTTCGGACGGTCGTCCAAACGAACCGTAACGAAAACTAGAGCGCAAGAGTACATTTGGAAAAGAAAAACAACATTTTTTAATAACAAACTAGTCATAATTCATACTGTGATCATACCTTACGCCGTATAGGCTTGGTCGGGCTGACATCTTGCAACAACTGTAGAGAACCCGTGTTCACCACTGGCTCAGTAATAGATGCTGCTTTAGGCCTGAAATGTATCAGTAAATGATCAGTTTGTATACTTATTGATAAGTAAATGGATCAAAGAAGGAAATAGGTTGAAAATAAGCTGTAAGAAAAAGATTAATGTATTAGGTAGTTTTGGTAAAGAAAGCTAAAACGGCTGCTAAAATTCGCAATGGAAGGTTCCGTAGTCATTTATAAATGGAACAGGAAAAAGCAAGTAATTTCTTCCTATCAGCGTATAATGTGCAGTTCGCAAAATGTCGTAATCGCAAATAGTCACGATTCTCACAATGTCAGATACGCACAAAGTCACGGTTTCAGAATGGCACATTGGTAACAAGTAACAATTTTGGAAGCCACTTAAACATTTAAAAATCTCAGCTCGCATTTTGGATATTATGCAACTTTTGATTATAACTATTATAAAATTATGTTATATAAATTGGACTGTTAGATTTTTTTACTCGACTACGGAACTACTAACCTGGTCTGCAGAAATGAATGAAACAACTTCAAAGGGTGGTTCTTATGCTTATAGGTAAGAAAGTGTCTGAAGAAATTTAAATCACAAAATATTGGAAAATGATCTAGCTACGGAAAGATTGATAAAAAATAAAACAAAAGAAAATTACCTTCATGGTGCATTGCAATCACACACTGAAAACATCAAAGTGAACAAAAACTACAAAATACAGAATGATATAATTTTATTTGCAAAAAATAAAAACAACAAAATAAAATATAAAAATTAGAAATCCAATCAAAGCTTTTTCGAATACTGTTTGGAATGAAGATGAGGTACAAAATGTAAAAAAAACACTCCGTTACGAACTACACACCCATCCAGGCACTATACTTGTGAAATCAACTGAAAACAAAAATAAAAATCAAATTAAAATCTAATACACTGACGCGGTGATGTGTTTTGTTCTGAAATGAACGATTGAAGCCGTGAATCCTGCTCTCAAACAAAACACGAAACATTCCCCCGCGGGGCAGAGGGGGGAGGGAAATGTTTGGAAACCCTTCCCCTCTCTGCCCCGCGTGGGAATGTTTCGTGTTTTGTTTATACGCTGGAGACTCGGTTTAACAACGACTTTTGTAAAAGTTTAATTTGAAATGCGTCTAGAATCATTCTTTGGACACAAATACTGTAGGAAAGTTATAAAAACTGATAGGGTTTAATCAATACATCCGTTTAGGCACAGGATGTCAAAGTTGTAAAATGGCGTCGAATCTCGCGACATAATCCTAATTCTAATTCTTAGCTAGCGCTGTCACTTTCTTAAGTTTGACATAAGAACAGGATAGCAAATAAACACGTGACTTTGACATTCCTAATCTGACAAGACTGCTTATTTGACGTAAAATAAGGAAGCATGCTCTATGCTCATTCTTATTTAAAGCGTCTTACGTCAAATAAGAAATGTCAATGTCATGTGTTTACTTGCTATTCTGTTCTTATATCAAACTTAAGAAAGTGACTAGCTAAGAATTAGAATTAGGATTATGTTGTCTAATTTCTAACAATCACGAAAGGTCCAAGTCGTAAAAGGTCCAAGTCGCAAAATGTCCAAGTTGCAAAATGTCTAAATATCAAAAAAGAAATGTCCAAGTTGCAAAATGTCTAAATGTCAAAAAAATATAAATATAAATTAATAATCATTTTACCACTTGGAAATTTAAATACGAATAATATTATTTCAAGAATGTTACATCCATTTGATTTAATGCTACAAGAATATTTTTATAGTTAGGGCGTTTGTGCACTTAACCATATTAGACTCAAATCAGGAAAATTTCTATATGAAACGTATATGAATGACTGCAATTGTCATACAATTACTTTGAAGGCTAAGTCAGAAACGAATTGGATACGAATCCAATATGGAGGGAACAAACGCCCTTAGTTTGTCTTTGCGCTGTGTTTTCACGGAATGATTTTAGACGCACTTAGCATGCTTTAAGCTTCCATCGCACTAGGGCTACAAAACACAAGATTATTATAATTTAGTTTTGTACTTATTGTTCTCCCCAATACTGTGTGTGTAAAATAGGAAAATCTGTTTGATTTGTTTGTTCATAATGTGTAAGTGATTCAAAGGGTTGGGATTTCTAAGTATAGTCAGGGAATGAAAGTGATTATTATAGTATTTTCAACTCGGTTTTAGAATAAAGGTGAACAAAGTTTCATGTGTTTTAATCGAAGATCTTGCTTATAAAATAAGTTTAAGCTATTAGATTTGACAACATAATGAAATAGTAGTTTTAGTAATTTAACTAATTTGCCAACACATATAATTTATTTTTGAAATGTGTTTTTGAACAAAAAGACACGAAACTTTGTTTCTTTATTATAAAACTGACTTGGAAATGCTATCGGGTGTAAAGGAACGTCCCGCAAACTGATAGGGGTTGCTCAGTCAACGAAACTGATCAGCTTTCACCGGGAAATTCTTTCAGGAGATGAAAAATAAATGACCTGCTTAAACAAAATGAACACCTCGATCACATAATTTGTATGGTAAAAAATATTTATTTTTACTTCCTGAAGAAAAATCCTGGTGATAGTTGTTTAGTTTCGTTGACTGAGCACCCCCTATCAGTTTGCGGGACGCTGTCCCTTACACCACGTATAGTTCTGTAATAGCTCGTACCTACTGTAACAATTAAAGTATCATTTATAACTTGCAGTAATCGAAGCTGATACGTTCACAGGGAGCGTTTACTGGTTCTTTGGATGATATGAGGTGTAAGGGACAGCGTCCCGCAAACTGATATGGGTTGCTCAGTCAACGACACTGAACAACTTCCACTAGGATTTTTTTCAGGACGTGAAATAGCTTTTCCATACAAATATTCACCTCGATCAGACAATTTGTATGGAAAAGCCATTTATTTTATTTCCTGAAAGAATTTCCTGGTGGAAGTTGTTCAGTGTCGTTGACTGAGCAACCACTATCAGTTTGCGGGACGCTGTCCCTTACACCTGGTATATCTCTAAGAATGGCTTTTACGACCTCATATCCTTATAATTAATAGGCAATAATCCCCCTATTAGGGTAGGTACATGTCTGGGGTTGTATTATGGTCTTGAAGCTTGATTTATCTCATTTCCCGCACAATTATAAATGCGAGTTACTTCACTACGCTTCATCCACAAACTTGACACACATGTAGATTATAGTAATAGCTTAAGGTATTATGTTATCTTCCATGCTGGTCTCGGAGCAAGAGAAAAACATAGAACGTGCCAAATGCATTTCCTCCCATGCATGCCGTAAAAAAACAGCTAAGGGATCCGAGGGTTTCAATAAATTGTAATTTAGGTGATGGGCTGACAACCTGTCACTAAGCAATATACCTACAAATCGTAAATAACCCTCAAAACTTTGTCAGACGTGGTGAAATGACCTTTGTTTAGGTCGTTTACGCTCTGCCTACCCCATTAGGGATAAAGGCGTGATTATATGTATGTATGATGTTATTTAATTCCCACAAAAATCCGGAACCACAGGGCGGAAAGCTAGAGAGTAAAAAAAATAATAACCCTCAAAACTTAGTCAGACGTGGCGGAACGACTTTTATTTAGGTCGTTTACGATTTGCCTACCCCATTAGGGATAAAGGCGTGATTATATGTATGTATGTATGTACAAATCCGGAACCGCAAGGCGGAAAGCTAGAGAATAAAAAAAAAAAGTTTCCACCGACTGACCTGAACGGCGGAATCTCTGGTATCCTCCCGATGCTGATCTTCTTCTTGTCGGGTGGTTTGGGCGTGGTCGGGGTGACTGTGCGGGGGGTGCTCCGCGCCGAGGGGGCGGACACTTCGGATGTTTCCGATGGGAATAGCTGCTCGCTTGATTTCTGAATAACACGGAAGTCATAAATGTTATTACACTTTAGAAGAGTACTTGTTAATACATTTAATTTATACATACATAGATATTATATAAATAATTAATACAAATAAAGATATCAAATAAACGATATGATAATACTGTGATAAATACATACATACACAAAATCACGCCTTCATCCCTAATGGGGTAGGCAGAGCGTAAACGACCTAAACAAAGGCCGTTCCGCCACGTCTGACAAAGTCTTGAGGGCCATCCAAGCAAGATTTGTACGTATATTGCTGTAGTGACAGATTGTCAGCCAATCGCCTTAATTACAATATACTGAAACCCTCAGATCCCTTAGCTGGATATTATATAAATAATTAATACAAATAAAGATATAAAATAATCTATATGATAATACTGTGATAAATAATGTTCATTAAAATAATAATGTTAATTATTTGTAGGTATATTAGTTAAGTATTACTGTATTTTGCTGTGCCCTAACCGGGTTCATGTTGAAGCCTTATCCTGTATTGTGAACAACTTTTGTACAACATAAATTCAATAAACATTTGAATATTGAGTCAACCACGCCGTTATTAGTATCCCAACGCTATCATCAGTGCGATAAAATATATAGTGCGGTTTCCTAGACGACTATAAATTAAAAAGCAATTGACATAGGTTGAGTACTAAGTCATACTCACATTCATACCACTGCGGATGAAATATCTAGGCTTAAATACAAGTTTCAGATAGAAAAGAAAGCAGTAAAGCTTTTCGCTCGGCTCCAGAGTTTCGTACAAGTATATTATGCTAGTATTCCTGGGCTATATGTGCGATAAGTTTAAGGTAACATTAAAAGTTATAATGAACCTAGTATGCTGCCCTGGGTAACACCAATGAGAAATTAATATTAAATTAAACATTTTTTTTAAAGGATTGTCCAATGATAATAGTAATATAGGCATAATTATATAAGAAACGTTTTTCAAAACAACAATCAGTGTTTCTTCTCAGCAGCAAACAATTTGTTTGTTAAAAATACCATGTTATATCTTCTCAAAGGCCTATCAAGAATCCATAATCCCAACATACATAAAACGTAACTTACCATAAGCGGTGCGTGTGCGTTTTTAATAGCTTCCCGCCTCTGGAACTCTGTCTTGGCCATTTCCGTGGCGAGCCAGGCAGGGATTTCTGGTATCGCCATTCGGAGTACCAATACTATTATGAGTACTACATGCTGGAAGGAAAATGGTAAGAAGTCTTGTAAAGTACGGTATTAAAATCACATAATTCCAACCGTGAGTGCATATTCATAAGTAACATTAACTGTCTCTGACGATAATAATCCATGATCGTTACATTATAAACTTGTTGAACGCTTAAATAACCACACATTAGAAAAATAACAAAGAATACTTACCTCTAGTGCCACGATAAATAGTATAGTCATAGCAGGCGTCGCATCTGGTAACAAACGATGCACAGGGCCTGACAGTCCGATCAGTGCGCAGTTAACAAGTACCGCTAGAGCCACCATTGCTTCCATCGCATGCTGAAAGGGTAAATTCAAATATGAGATAGAAGATGTCCAGTTACTTTCTAAATAATAAAAAGAAAAAGGACAGAAAGGAGATAACCAACTGATTGAAGAAAAATGTGCCTTAGCTAACCTGCCAACTGCCAATACTGCTAACTCTTTCGCCGAATGGCCTCTGCGCAACGTGGCACAACTTGAAAGCATCCGCTCGTATCTAAGAAATGAAATAAGAAAGTGATTAACTATTTGTAAAGATTAAATATGAGGAGACCAAATTGAGAACCCTGCTGTACTCCAAAAGTTTTGATGAATAATTCCAAATATATAGTGTTTTCAAGCATAAACTTACTTCACAAGCGTTGTTAAGTAACGCGCACACGGCCGCTAGGGGGAAGGCAGACGAGAACAGCACCACGTGTCCTAGCTGCGTTAACATCTCTAGGTATTCTGTAAATGTGCCTTCGTACTGAAACATCAAACGTAGTTCTTTTGGTTACGTGCTCGTAAAAAAATAAATTAAATTTATTTCAAGACGTGTTTTTCACATATGGGAATCTATTAGAAACATACTGTATTTATAGGTCAGAAAAGAAATATTTGTACGTAGTATTATAATTACTCTGTGGAAATATATAGAAATAGAAAATATTTATTTGCCACCAATTTACAAATATTAAACATTTTAAAGGTTACAAACGTGTTCCTAAGCGACAAATGGGTCACGCTCAGCATTAATGCTAGAATGACTAACATACGGAAATGTTTGTTTCTGCTTGCAACATACTCGTAGTTCTAAATAATGTTAACACATGGAGAAGTCTATTTGAATATCCTCGTAGTTCTAAATATGTCTAACAGACTGGAAAGTCTATTTAATATATTCTCGAGTCTAAACATGTCTATACCTAATGTGTCTTGTAAGTCTAGATGATATGTGGAAAAGTCGTGAAATATGTGTGACACAGGAAATATAAGTTCTTCCTTCACCATTAAAATCTTAATTACCTTGAAAAGTTGTGATTCCAGTTCAGCTTGGTGTATGACCCTCTGTCCCACTCTAGGTTCAGAATCTCGCCTATCTTCCTTCTCTGTCCCTCCGTTTATAAGGCTGTTGTCTGGAGGGTCTCCCGATGAATCCGTTTTCTTTTCGAACAGTTCTGTTAGTTGAGCTGATGTGGGCACTGAAATACAATTAGATTGTTATTTATGTCTGTATTATTAACTCATTCATATTTATTGTATCATTGATATTTCGGAATGGTTGCACAGTCCATGGTCCCGTTACACCCGTTCAAAACAACATTTTAACTGAAGTGAAATTTGTTTAAACATGGAAATGAATTCAATCGTAATATTTTTTTTCTGATTGCAAAGTTTCAAAACATGTCTTTTGGAATATACTTTTTAAGATAATTAAAGAGAAGAAAAATAAAATGGCGAACTTACTTTTGCTAGGACTCAAAGCCCCAAAAACGTCCACACAAATCTTGGCCAATCGCAAGTTCTCAATCAGGTACGGTAATGCCGACTCTTTCAGATTGCCTATTATCTGTCGAGTTATTAGCAACACTGCTAGTTGCTGAAAATAAAATGTAATAATATTAAATAATAATTGCAGGTGAGCCCTATGGTGTAGTGGATAGGAGGTCGTGGTTCGAACCCCAACACGTACCAATGTGTTTTTTTGATTTTCGAATTTCATATGTACGTTTATTCGGCGCTTATTCCGTGCTTCGAAAGGCACGATAAGCCGTTGGTCCCGGTTAATAACGTTTAATACCGTAGATATTAGTCGTTAAGCCATATCAGAGGCCAGTGCTAAGCATTGGCGGCTTGAAAACTCTGACTTAATCTAGGATTGGGTCTGGTTTCCCTTCTGGGTTGCGGAGGTCAGATGGCAGTCGCTCTGTGTAAAAACCAGTACCCTCGCTCAATCACCTAGATTAAGTAGTCAACCCCCGAGAAATACGGCATAAGGCTAGGAAGATGGAATTGCAAGTGTAATAATTGTGCGTCCAGTCTTATTTTAAAATGTTCCACTGACAAAAAAAACAAAGAATGTTCCAGCTGAGTTTCTTCCCATGCATGCATTTTTTAATATCTATATTTTCATCGTGTCGTGTCGCGTTTTTAAGGCCAATAGGCATCCGATTAAACTGAAAGTGACCAAACTATATTGCCACAATTTCCTTTAACAAATTTATACTCAATATTGTTGGACATGACGAAATTTTCCTCGTAAGACATAGGAGAGATTTTTTAACGTACCTCTTTCAGTTTATCCATATCCTGGTGATAGAACGCAATGTAGAACAAGCTCATGAAAGAGTTGACGAATTGAAACTGGAACATAATTATTTCACGTTACTTTGCTTTATTTCATGTATAATTGTTTTATCTCACTACTGAAGCTCATCTATGGCTACTTGTGGTTGTGCGTGTGAGTGCACACACGCGTCCTACATGTTTACTATGGCGAACTCACGCACACTAAGACAATGTACACGTTTACACACACAAGTATGACTAAGCGACAGTCGTCAGATAAAACTTCTGTACAATTTACATCTAAAGCATTACTACACTTCAGGAATGTATTAAGATGTGTGCGTGATAGTATGAGGTTGAATATGAATTGGTAGAAAATATTATGTAAGTATTTTGGAAATTGCTACACTACTGGTAAAATATGTTTGGATGATTATTTGCTAATAAATTAATGTAGCATTTTCCAAAATGGAAGAATGATATGACAACTAGATAACGAAGTTGAAGAGTATAATATTATGTTAAAATTTTAATTCATGCCTGATTTAATTATTTTTTTTATTTGCATGCATGCGAACCTAACAAGGCGTGCACATGAAGCCCATTTTCAAAGATACAAGTTAATTTTGACGTCATATTTTAGTTGTTTTTTTCCTGTTACTTAAAGACTTAGTAACGAATTTAGATGTTTTTAAATAAAAAAAACCTAAACAATATTTTATTATGGCGTACATGTGAATAAAGCTGGTATCATGACGTCAATATGCAACTTTTTTTAAATATCTGAGGGTCGTATTCAAAGCGTCCAACGCTTTAAAGGCGTTTTAAAGAGTTTGATCAGATCAGTGTTGTTATTTCTAGCTTGAAAGTTATAACTATTGATAGATTTATGTTTTCTTGTACCTTGTAAATTAAGCTTTGGTTACCACACAAGTGACTAAACAGAATCGTTATTTACCTAGTCATTCATTAATATTAACCTCTGTCATGGTTCTATGTAGCGAATAAGCGTGACGAAGCCTATTTTGTATAGCTTAGCTTGAATAGCATGGCGTTAGGTTTACAGCTGTTTTTAAATACAAACCAACGCTATTTTGACAATCAGGTGGTTCTCATACTTGGTCTCGAGTCGGTAGTTCTCTGTCGAAAGTTACCATTTTTACCACAGTGTGACCAGTTTTTAATGTTGGTTGGAATTGTTGGTAGAATATTTTGTAGTCCATTCCGTAAGGTAAGCGGTAAAGAGAAAATTTTGCACTATAGTATTGTTGCTACACTTGTGTTTAAAAAGCTACTTTGCTAACAATCTAATACTATTATTTATAACTTGATTTATAGAAATATTAAACTATTTTTACGTATATTTTTAAACAATTCTAGGGAAGATATGTGCTAGAGTTTTGTCTAAAACGACTGAATTTTTACTAGAAACAGTATTGAACTATAACATGCATATAATAGTTAAATGCAAAGTGTAGAGTTTCGATCGATATCCACTTAAATAATAATAAAAAAAATAGTAAGTCACTCCAGCAAAATAAAAAAAAATACTGGCATTTCATTATTTCAGACATACTTCTCAAAACACAAAAAAACGCACACAAAATTAAATTATAAAAATAAAAACTCTCATATCCAAACCAAGATATCTAAACACACTTGAACCAAAACAAACAAAATAAAGGCTTATCCACACCACTCTGAATAATGGTTATGTCACACCTACCTTTGTCGTTGAGCCACCTTGCAATTCTCGAGTAAACCTCTTCTTCGACTGCTATCAAAATGGCTAAGAAGGCTCTGGGAAGCCATGTCATGTATACTATATGCGTTTCCCACCAGTCCTGAAAGAAAAATCCGAGTCTGTTTTCATTTTCCTATATTGGATATTTTATGTTAGGTCTTGGACATATTAAACTGGGTCTTGAGCCATTTCTTGTCGGGTCTTGGTAATTTCATGCCGGGTCTTGGTAATTTCACGCCGGTTCTTGGTAATTTCACGCCAGGTCTTAGTAATTTCACGTCGCGTTTTGGTAATTTAACGCCGGGTCTTGGTAAGTTCATGCCGGGCCTTGGTAATTTCCCGTCGGGTCTTGGTCAATTTATAGTTTGTCTTGGTAATTTTATACATACCTGTGCTCTCAGTAAAGCGACGGTGGCGCCAGCTGCTACAGTGAGACAGATGAGCATCACAGGAAAAGACACGCAATGTCGCCACACGCGTCGGCGCCATGCGGGGTAGACAGGCTCTGGCCGGCCTGTCACTGGGCTTGTAGTCATCTCGCCCTATTGAAGGAATATGGGGTTGAAACTTTTGGTGTATTCTTTTTTGTATGTAGCGGACAACCAGGGAATGAAATTTATGAGAATTTATATCGAAATTAAAGTTGTTCAGTCAAACTTTATAAAATAAATGAAGCTAAAGGACAATATTATTTCGAAATTTAGATATGTATGTGTTGAATTTAAAGAGAGCTTTTTAGTCAATTAATTAAAGGTCTCTAAACTCGTTGCCATTATTTTCCATGGTTGAACACTATAAATTGGACAATTCATTATTTTATCCCTTTTTTAGGTGGAAATATAAGCTAAATAAATTGTTATCTTGTACTTTAATACGGTATTAAGTTATATGCGTCGCCTACCTATAACTTTAAGTGTAAATAAAATAATCATATACTATCTTACATAAAAAAGCGTTGTTTTGTTGTGAAATCTATTTACTATAATATAATGCATCTACACATCATACGGGATGTAAGGGACAGCGTCCCGCAAACTCATAGGGGTTGCTCAGTCAAGGAAACTGAACAACTATCACAATGTCTTTTTTATAGGAAATGAAATTTTCTTTTTTGCTTTTCCAAATATTCATAGAAATTGGCTGATTGAGGTGGTAATTATGTATGGGAAAGAAAAAAAACATACATACATACATAAATCACGCCTTTATCCCTTACGGGGTAGGCAGAGCGTTTAACGCCTCGTAAAAGGCGCTTTCGCCACGTCTGACAAAAATTGAGGGCAATTTTAGATTGTAATATGTATTGCTTTAGTGACAGGTTGTCAGCCCATCGCCTAAATTACAATACACTGTAACCCTCGAGCCCCTTTTGCTGACTTCAACAGCATGCCCGGGAGGAAGGGCAGCTGGAACATTCTATGTTTTTCTATCTCTCCCAGTCCAGCATCGAAGAAAAAAAAACATCTCCTAAAAGAATTTTCTGGTGAATTTCAGTTGTTTCGTTGACTGAGCAACCCCTATCGATAAGCGGGATGCTGTCCCTTACATCCGGTATTATTGGTGATAGTGATTGATATGATAATAATTATACCTACTTCAAATATATATGTTACGGCTAAAGGTAGGTGCGAACATAAACTTAAGAATAGCCGGCTAAACTTAGGTTTATCGTCGAGAAGCAGCTAAAGTTCGATAACATGTTAGTTTGCGTCGTGATATTCCATCTTTAGCCGGTTAATGTGCACGTTAACCGAAACGAAACGGCTAAAAATGTATTCGATGGTTTACAGTTTGTGAACAAAAATTCGTAGATTTGGAAAAAGTGTCATCAGTGAAAATAACTATTCGCCAGCTTGCACTCAACATCAGTTGGACAAGGCTTTCAAAGATGCCGAATAAATTATTATATCCTGGAAGAGCGGTGCCTCCTAGCACAGAATTTAATAAACTTAAAAGGAGGCTCCGGCCACTGTAAATCTATGTTTAAACTTATCTAAAACTAATAAATTATTTTGCATTTGTAATGTTCTTTGTAATTCGAAATGCCATTCAAGTTCATCATGTTCCAACAAATAGCCTCATATTATTTAAAAATTGTGACTAAATATTGTTTTAAGTAATTAACATCGAAAATGTTTTGTTTTGTAATTATGTTTTATTTTGTAATTTTAAATACCTACAGAAGATTCTGTAATGACCAAATGGTTCCTTATTATTTTATTTTAATGATTAGGTTGATATTGTTTTAAGAAATTAAAAATTTGTAATTGTAATAATTGTTATTTTGAATAACTACATAGTACATAAAAGTATGTGTAACGAAAGTTACACATACTTTTATGTTATAATAAAGTTAGTTTTTAGTTATAATAAAGTTTTCGTGTCAAAATAGTAAACATTATTACATTGTTTCCTTTTAGCCAAGGGCCTGCAGTTACACTTAAGTTTAGCCGGCTAAAGATAGAACAAACTAACATTAACACCTCGTCGAAGATAAACCTAGGTTTAGCCGGCTAATCTTAAGTTTATGTTCACACCTACCTTTAGCCGTAACATATATATTATGTACTTATTTCAAAGCAACTATACAATATTTTGCACGAACTAATATATCTATTCTATACATACATGTGTTCTACTCTAATATTAACTAATATTCATTTCAAATACTTTCTCACCGGCATATCTAGGTGCTGGAAAAATAACAATATCATATAAGATACTTCTAATACGTCTTACTATGCTATTTTAACATGTAGATAGGTATAAAAAGTATTATTTGTATTTAGAACTATGTTTTACCTGGAAAAGTGGTCGTGGTTCAATTAATAATTCACTTCGTTGATCCAACGTGCCCCATTTGTATGCAAGTACGTTGGAATACCTGAAAAGATAATAACATACATACATATATATAATCTCGTCTTTATCCCTAATGGGGTAGTCAGAGCGAAAAACAACCTAAACAAAGGCCGTTCCGCCACGTCTGCCAAAGCTTTGAGGGTTATTTAAGTTAGATATGTAGGTATATTGCTGGACAGGTTGTCAGCCTATCGCCTAAATTGCAATATACTGAAACCCTCGGATCCCTTAGCTGGTTTTTACAGCATGCCCGGGAAGAAATGCAGCTGGCACATTCTATGTTTTTCACTCTTTTTTTTTTTATATTTGATAGGCAGTCATTTGAAATAGATCCGCAGGCAGGGAGTTCCACACTTTGGCCGTTCGCATTAAAAATGTAGAAGCGTACCGCTTTGTGCGAAAACTTGGAATGTCGACAACATAAGGGTGGAATCCCAACCGGCGTCTCGTACCCCGGAGATGGAATGGGGAGGGGGGTATCAGGTCATGAAGCGATGCTGCACATTCTCCGAAATGTATCCTGTAGAATACAGACAAGCAAGCTACTTTGCGACGATGTTCGAGGCTCTGCAGCTTTTCTTCTACCAGTGACGGGTCGGCGATGAGCTTCTTGCCGCGTTTTTCAATAGAATCCAAGGTTGCCAGTTGGTATTTGGCAGATCCGTCCCAAAGGTGGCAGCAATACTCCATACACGATCGGACTTGAGCTTGGTAGAGCTGTAGTAGCTGTCCCGGTGTGAAGTATCGCCTAACCTTTAAGAGAATACCAAGTTTTTTGGCTGCAGTCGAAGCCAAGGATTCTATATATCGTCCAAAGTTCAGGTCTGACGTAAGGTTCATACCAAGAAGTTCGAGGTGATCGGAAATTGGCACGGATACATTTCGGAAAGTGGGAGTTAGATTGAAGGGACTTAATTTTGTCGAGAATAGACAGGCCTGTGTCTTAGATGCATTAAATTTCACCAGGTTGGCATCACCCCATTCGGAGATTGCCTTAAGTGATAAATTTAAATGATCTACTACGGACTCTCGACAAGACTGAATAGCTTCCTTGCTGGACTTTGCACTGGACAAATATCTACCGACAACCGTACTGTCGTCTGCATACCCAAAGGTGTCGGGTGTCAGCATATCATTGATATGCAGCAGAAATAGAGTTGCGGAAAGTACAGATGCTTGAGGGACCCCGGCATCAATTGCCTGATGAACAGAGGAGCGGCCTTCTAAGACTACCCGTATCGATCGTCCTCTCAAGAAATCTGTGATCCAGTTGCAAAGTCCATCAGGGAGCCCATAAGCGGGAAGCTTGTTAATAAGGCTGCCATGCAAGACCCTGTCAAATGCCTTAGAGATATCCAGAGACACAGCGACAGCTTCACTCGTTCTAGCATGAAAGAAAACATGACATTAACACGACTTCAATAAATCACGGCTTCTGTGGTGTAATAGCTATCTAAGGGTCGCATCGCATGGCACAGTTGATCCTATGGTTATTTTACTATCTATCGCTAGATAGTGGTTGTTTTGTTATATTACGTACATACATATTATCACGCCTTTATCCCTAAGGGGGTAGGCAGAGCGTAAACGACCTATCCTATCGTTTCGCTACGTCTGACAAAGTTTTGAGGGTTATTTAACGTAGATTTGATGATTAACCACGTTAATATAACAAGCAATATATATTGGGTCGTTAAAATGACAAATTCAATTTAAAAAAAATGTTTCATAACTTACCTTTTCCAAGTCTCCAGATAAACACAAGCCCACAGTACATTGAACAGTGAGAATAGAACGTGGGCTATATCTTTAGAATTCTCATTCGCCGTACCCAGCCAGATCTGTAGAAAAAAGTATATTATCATATAAGAAAACTTGTGGAAAATTGTACACAGCTGTAAACAAATAAACAAAATATTTTTTATCTCTGCCTCATAGTACGTGGAAATTATTTTAACCCTTGAATTTAAATTTTTCTTCCATGCTGGACTGGGCGAGATAGAAAAACATAGAATGTTCCAGCTGCCCTTCCTCCCGGGCATGCTGTAGAAGACAGCAAAAAGGACTCGAGGGTTACAGTGTATTGTAATTTAGGCGATGGGCTGACAACCTGTTACTACACATTAGCAATACACAAACACAACTGCTAGGACATTCGAGGAAGTAACATTCTACATACATACATAAATCTCGCCTTTATCCCTTACGGGATAGGCAGAGCGTTTAACGCCTCGTAAAAGGCGCTTTGGCTACGTCTGACAAAAATTGAAATTGCAATTTTAGATTGTAATATGTATTGCTATAGTGACAGGTTGTCAGCCCATCGCCTAAATTACAATACACTCGAGTCCCTTTTGCTGACTTCAACAGCATTTAGATTAAACAATCGAGTTAAGTGATTTAAGTAGTCAATATTTACTGGCCAGTGGCGTCATAATCCACTATTTTCATACACAATAGCGTTTCTTACATTTTATAAAAAGTTGCTGATTTGACTAGTAGGCAAATAGCGTATTTGGCCCTACAGCGAAACACAATTCTATCTAAAATTGCACTCTGTGAAAACGACTTATTATGAGGTCATTGTGGATTTACTGAACGCGATAGAGATAAAGGCGTGTTTACAATGTAAGTTTCTTACCCAAAATATAAACCCGACGACGGCAGGAACTGTCAGCGATCTAGTGTAGTGTCCGAGCCACGCGAAGTACATCGCTATTTTAACACCGAAGTATTCACTTATTTCATCTGTAACACAAAAAATATAATATTTTATAGAAAGTAAAGTGGTAAAGACATGTTTAATTCGATTACAACTGGATTTAGGACAGGTTTGAACAAAGGACAAAGGAAATTAATATGGTGGTTTTAAGATTAAAAATAAATACATACATATAATCACGCCTTTATCCCTTATGGGGTAGGCAGAGCGTAAACGACCTAAACAGGGGTCGTGCCGCCACGTCTGACAAAGTTTTGTGGGTTATTTAAGATAGATTTGTAGGTATATTGCTATAGTAACAGGTTGCCAGCCCATCGCCTAAGCAGCAATATACTGAAACCCTCGGATCCCTTAGTTATTATTTACAGCATGCCCGGTAGGAAATGCAGCTGGCACATTATATGTTTTCCTCTCGCCCCCAGTCCAGCATGGAAGAATAATATTTTATAGAAAGTAAAATGGTAAGGTCATGTTGAATTAAATTACGACAGGATTTAGGACAGGTTTGAACAAAGGACAAAGAAAATGGCGATGGTGGTTTTTAGATTAAAAATACATACATACATATAAACGCTTTATCCTTAATGGGGTAGGCAGACCGTAAACGACCTAAACAGGGGTCGTTCCGCCACGTCTGACAAGGTTTTGAGGGTTATTTAAGATGGATTTAAAATGGTAAAGTCATGTTGAATTAAATTACGACAGGATTTAGCATAGGTTTGAACAAAGGACAAAGAAAATGGCGAGATTAGATTAAAAAATTAGCTATATTTTAACCAGGTTGAAATCTAATTTGAGTATCACATTCACTATTCAGGATATCTGCTATCTCCTGGGTTCGATTCTCAGGGGAAACACAAAAGGATTAAATTGATTGCTGAGGTTTTCCTCAGTTTGGTTAGGACATTGTTGACCTGATTGTCCAAAAAGAAAAAGTATTCCGTGCTTCGGTGAGCACGTTGAGCCGTCGATCCCGGACGCTGTCTTTGATAGTGGTCGTCACTCAAACCATGTCAGAGGCCTAATAGCTACTAGGCGGTTTCAAAATGGCGGTTCGTTCTTCGACACGAAAATCCACTCGCTAAGAAGAAGATAGTAGATAGTAATTCTTACCTAAAGGTTGAGGTTTGAAGAATGTTTTCACCCACTTTTTGCGTAAGCTTTCTAACGCGTGTCTTTCGTGAAGAGGAAACATACTTTGAACAACGCCTCTGCTCACACACGCTGGCACTGGAAAAAAAACATCTATGCATAATTCGAAACTTTTGTTAAATTAGAACTCATTGAAAATTCTAAAGAGATAAGATGGTATTTAATACACTTCCTAGCGACCTAATTAGACCGAAGGAGATCACAGTCGTGTCTACATACATATAGTCACGCCTTTATTCGTAAACGAAGGTCGTTCCTTGAGAGTTATTTAAGATAGACCTGTAGGTATATGCTGTAAGGTATAAACGATCCTACATAAGCATACGCTGTTTAAGGCTTCATGGGTTTAGCTTACGACCACTCTCCTACCATATTGCGACACCAAGCGGCTTGCTGTGTTCCGTCTGTGTGTGGAAATGCGACGAGTCTTCGGGTTCGTTTCATCATCTATCACAATCAGTTCAGATTAGAGTAAAGAGCGAACCGTCGCATATAAAAAAAACACTGTCACCTTTGCGACATCTTCTATTTCAGTAACAGACTTCCCATTGCTCTGTCCTATCAATGCAGGTTCTAAGGCATACTAGTCGCTTGGTTCGGCGCGGGCCGATTCTAATACGTGTGTAGCGCACATAGATGGCGCCACATCAAGATACAACAGTCCTAAAAAACGCGGTATCGAAGTTTGCTCGGCGATCTGCATATATACAACTTCCGAACTAATCCAGTCGGACTCCGGTCCCCTGGTCATAATACCCGACCAGGTGGGTGATTACCCTTTTCCCATCCGTCATCACTCGGCCAACTGGCCTTAAGGAAATGCTCCTAAACGTGTCTTACTGGGGTTCCACGTTCTTGAGTTTACCAGCTCTGCATTATTAGGATAGTACAGCTACAAATTACTATACAAATTGTGTGATCGAGGTGGTAATTTTTTATGGGAAAGCCCTATTTTTTTCAGTTTCTGAAAAAAATCTGGTTGAATTTGTTCAGTATCGTTATCCCAGCAACCCCTATGAGTTTGCGAGACGCTGTCCCTTACACGCCGTATTGTATGTTACTTACCTATACTCTGTCCAGGTCTCAGTGTCAATGCAGGTTCTAAGGCATGCTCATCGCCCGGTTCGGCGCGGGCCGATTCTAGAACATGTCTGACTAACGCCCCGCGTTCTTGAGAGTTGAGCAGCTCTGAAGCTGATGTGCCCTGTGGAAGATAGAAAAAGGAATATGAGTATGTTATGATTGTCTCGTCATTGATTATAGATCACTAGCGACCCGCCCCGGCTTCGCACGGAAATTATCAGTGTTTCCCTACTATATTATGCATGTATCATACAAATAAACCTTCCTCTTGAATCACTCTATCCATTAAAAAAAACCGCATCAAAGTCCGTTGCGTAGTTTTAAAGATTTATGCATACATAGGGATATAGGGACAGAGAAAGCGACTTTGTTTTATACTATGTAGTGATAGTAGTTCTCCCATCTTATCGAGATCGCAATCGATTCGTTGAGGGCACGACTTAACTAAAACATATCAGGCTGTGTTCTAATATTTGTATTTTCTTATAATTATTGTAATATGTGTACTGTTGGTGATACTGATAAATAAAATATAAATCTTCACGAAGATTATTGGCGTCCCTTTCTGGTTTCTCATGATAGAAAACGACATTTATAAACTTACATTAGTTAATTCGTGGTTTTTGCAACTAAGATTTGCTACCAATGTTCGCGTGTTTGAGCAACACACAAGTTCACTCTCTTCTCCTGTAATTCCAGATGAACAAAGACAAATGACCCGACCAAAGAGATTGACCGCGGCCCAGGATGGACTGGTTGCAAGCCAATACGATAGCATGGATAATGTTACTTACCCGATAATCAGGTGTTCTGATCAGTCTGCAACGTCATGATGACAACAAAATGATTGCCGTCTCTCTCTGTTCTCACACGATAGAAAATGTCAGGAATCTTATATTAGTTAAGACATGGTTTTTGACAGCTAAGGGATCTGAGAGTTTCAGTATATTGTAATTTAGGCGATGGGCTGACAAGCTGTCACTACAGCAATTGACGTTTGACTTTGTCAGACGTGGCGGAACGGCCTTTGTTTAGGTCGTTTACGCTCTGCCTACCCCATTAGGGATAAAAGCGTGATTATATGTATGTATGGTTTTTGCCACTAGGATTTGCTACCAATGTTCGCGTGTTTGCGCAACACACAAGTTCACTCTTTACTCCTGTAAATCTAGATAAACAAAGACAAATGCCCCGACCAAAGAGATTGACCGTGGTCCAGGATGGACTAGTTGCAGGCCAATATGATAGCATGTATAATTTTACTTATCCGATAATCGAGTGTTCTGATCAGCCTGCAACGTCTTGTCTGTACTATAAACAACAACCATTGCTATCGATTCGTAGAGCGCACAACTTAAATAAGTCCTACTACCGTAGGTCAGCTGGAAGAGATTTCTTTTTAGGGATAAGCTGTACCTGTTGTGCTATTGTTTTTTTATGTTTGAACATGTGTGCTGTTAAATCTTCTTCTGTCGAGTGGGTATCGAGTCTATCGACCCGATGAACCCTGGTGTCAGAATTTTTAAACCGCCTAGTAGCACAACTATCAGGTCTCTGACATGGTTTGAGTAACGACCACTATCAAAGACAGCGACCGGGACCGACGGCTTAACGTGCCCTCCGAAGCACGAAATCTTTTTCTTTTTCGGACAATCAGGTGATTTAGCCTGCAATTTCCTAACCAAACTTGGGAAAAATTCACAAACTTTGTGTTTCCCCCTGGGAATCGAACCCAGGACCTCCGGATCGAGAGTCCATGGTACTAGCCACTAGACCACGGAGGCAGTTGGAAACTGTTAAATAAATAAATAACAATAAATCTTATCCCATATCTCACGGGGTCGGCTACCTAATCCAGGGGATTGAACGAGGGTACTGGTTTTTACACAGAGCGACTGCCATCTGACCTCCGCAACCTAGAAAGGAAACCAGACCCAATCCTAGATTAGGTCAGAGTTTTCAAGCCGCCAATGCTTAGCACTGGCTTCTGATATGGCTTAACGACTAATATCTATATTTTTGCTAGACGTCAGCCGGAAATGGCAGAAGGCATCGAAACGGTTCGAACAGCTGAATGTAAAACGAGAGAGAAAGTTAACACATTTTAAGTTATTACAGTGTTGTAGCTATGTTAAAATGCGCTATGTACCCGAGTCAATTTATTTGCCTGGAAGATATTGCTACATTAGCAATAAGGCCGCCAATTGTACTACTTTTCTGTTCATGTAATTTGTAATTTCTGTGTTTTTGTGCAATAAAGAATATTGTATTGCATGTACGAGATTACCACTACAATATGTTTTTTTGAGAGCTGCTACGTCGTAGGCATTGTCACAACGTAGAAAAACGCTACGAAATTCCGCGTAGGTACGAAATGATTGAGATATTTGTTACTTTAGAGCAGCCTAATTTTGTTACATACATAAATACATATAATCACGCCTTTATCCCTAATGGGTTAGGAGAGCGTATTTAAGATATATTTATAAATATATTGCAGAAATTACAGGTTGTCAGCCCATGGCCTAAATTACAATATATATAGCTGGTTTTTACAGCATGCCCGGAAGGAAATGCAGCTGGCAGATTCTATGTTTTTCTCGCGCTCCCAGTCCAGCATGGAAGAAAATGTTGTTGGAAATGCATCATACCTATAACCCTAGAGAGTTTCTTAAATCGAAATTTTTGCTAGACATCTGCCGGAAATGGCGGAAGGCCTCGAAACGGTTCGAACAGCTGCTTATAAAACGAAAGTCAAGACATAATAGTGTTGTAGCTATGTTAAAATGCGCTTCGAAATTACAAAATGATGTAGTTTAATAAAGAAAACGTACTTACTTTAGTAGGGAATTTCTTTATATATTCTTTATTGCGTACAAAAATTTACAATAAATAAACAATTTTAAATTTAGTTCACAAAGGTGAGCTTATCTCTATAAAGAGATCTCTTCCAGCCAACCTGTAAAACTGAATATGATATAACAATATATACGGGGACAAGACTGTACACGCAATAGACTTCTACATATACATATAACCTACATAAACATACATATATATTACTTAAATAAACATCTATAATATATATATAAATACATACATATAATATAATCTTCCATGCTGGACTGGGAGCGAGAGAAAAACATCGAATGTGCTAGCTGCATTTCCTCCCGGGCATGCTGTAAAAACCAGCTAAGGGATCCGAGGGCAGAATATTGCAATTTAGGCGATAGGCTGACAACCTGTCACTATAGCGCATTTTAACATAGCTACTACAATACAATTCAATACAAGATACTTTATTGCACAAAGAAACACAAATACATACAACAGAAAAGTAAGGAACAAAACAGTACAATATAGGCGGCCTTATTGCTAAAGCAGCAATTTCTACCAGGCAACCTTTGGGTATTAGGATAGTACATAGCAGATAGCGGGATAGTGCATACTAAGTTCATCTTAATACTTTTTGTTTTTACTTAGCCTGAAATGTCCCACTGCAGGGCAATATACTTAAACAATATAAATACTACTAAATAAATTCATAACTAAAATAAACCAATATATATATATATATATATATAATAAACTAATACATATTTTGCTAATGGGAGATAGGATAAATAACTAATTATTATTCTCTAAGAAGACCTTCCTTGTTCGCTCTTTAAATGTCTCAATAGACGGAGCTCGTCGAACATTTAACACTATAATTTCTAAACTTTGTTTTTTTATATGCAGCTGTTCGAATCGTTTCGAGGCCTTTTCTAGGGTTATAGGCTTGTCTGGTGCATTTCCAGATTTCATCTACTTTTGGCTGCTCTAAAAGCAAGCTTCCGAAGACAGTTCAAGACTGTCCATCTATATCCTCTTTAAAAAAAGACGGAAAGAGCACTTCCTATCGCAACAAAATTAGTATTTATGTACGTAGGTATTTGTATTTATTATATGTACATACATACATACATACAATCACGCCTTTCTCCCTAATAGGGTAGGCAGAACGTAAACGACCTAAATAAAGGTCGTTTCGCCACGTCTGACAAAGTTTTGAGGGTTATTTAAGATAGATTTGTAGGCTGTATATTGCTGTAGTGACAGCGTGTCAGCCGATCGCAATACATTGTAATATACTGAAACCCTCGGATCCTTTAGCTGGTTTTTACAGCATGCCCGGGAGGAAATGCAGCTGGCACTTCTAAGTTTTTCTCTCGTTCCTAGGCCAGCATGGGAGAATGTAAAAATTGGAAACAATGTTAAAAATGATACTTGGATAATATTAACCTCCCCGCGAATTTTAAACGCACAACCAACAGGACAAAACACTGATAGAAAAAAATGTGCCTGTGATAAAATAAAACACCTACTATCCCACGAATTATGACGTATTTTTAGTAAGCATATTTTCCTAGGCATATTTTTATTCCCTATTTTGAGCCTCCAGGCGCCAGGGATAAGTTTAAACGCACAACCAACAGGACAAAACACTAATAGAAAAAAATGTGCCTGTGATAAAATAAAACACCTACTATCCCACGAATTATGACGTATTTTTAGTAAGCATATTTTCCTAGGCATATTTTTATTCCCTATTTTGAGCCTCCAGGCGCCAGGGATAAGTTTAAACGCACAACCAACAGGACAAAACACTAATAGAAAAAAATGTGCCTGTGATAAAATAAAACACCTACTATCCCACGAATTATGACGTATTTTTAGTAAGCATATTTTCCTAGGCATATTTTTATTCCCTATTTTGAGCCTCCAGGCGCCAGGGATAAGTGGAAGGAGTAGAGGGAGGCCTTTGCCCAGCAGTGGGATATTTTTATTGACTAAAAACGCAGCCAATCCAAAAACCGGTCCAACAGAACTAAGTTATAGTAAAATTTCAAGAAAATTTCTTGTTGGTGGCCGTTATTCGCAATTTTTCTTCCTGTTACTACAACGACCTATAAATCGCAAATTTATAAGGTACTAGATTATTTTAATTACTAAAACTTGATTTTGTTGGACCGGTTTTTCGATTCATTGCGTTTTAGATAATTAACCTTATTATTTATTAATTTACTTATCATTACTATTTTTTCCATGTCAGACTGGGAGCGAGAGAAAAACATAAAATGTGCCAGCTGCATTTCCTGCCGAGCATGCTGTAAAAACCAGCTAAGGGATCGGAGGGTTTCAGTATATTACAATTAAAGCGATGGGCTAACAACCTGTCACTACAGCAATATACGTACAAATCTATCTTAAATAACCCTCAAAAGTTTGTCACACGTGGCGCAACCACCTTTGTTAAGGTTGTTTACGCTCTGCCTACCCCATTAGAGATAAAGGCGTGATTATACGTATGTATGTAACCTCATTACCATTTCTCCAAATATACCTCATCCTGTTAACCTGAAATAAAAAGCAATAATCTGCGCCCCATTTCGATTGATCAGGCACTTCCAGAGTTGAGTGCTTTTGTCGCTGTAGAAACGATAAACGCTTTGTTATAGAATGTACCAGCCAGTAGGTAGGTAAGGAAATAAAAGGCAATACTCTGCGCCCCATTTTCATTGATCAGGCACTTTCAGAGTTGAGTGCTTTTGTCGCTGTAGAAACGATAAACGCTTTGTTATAGAATGTACCAGCCAGTAGGTAGGTAAGGAAATAAAAGGCAATACTCTGCGCCCCATTTTCATTGATCAGGCACTTTCAGAGTTGAGTGCTTTTGTCGCTTTAGATACGATAAACGCTTTGATATAGAATGTACCAGCCAGTAGGTAGGTAAGGAAATAAAAGGCAATACTCTGCGACCCATTTCCATTGATCAGGCACTTTCAGAGTTGAGTGCTTTTGTCGCTGTAGAAACGATAAACGCTTTGTTATAGAATGTACCAGCCAGTAGGTAGGTAAGGAAATAAAAGGCAATACTCTGCGACCCATTTCCATTGATCAGGCACTTTCAGAGTTGAGTGCTTTTGTCGCTGTAGTAACGATAAACGCTTTGTTATAGAATGTACCAGCCAGTAGGTAGGTAAGGAAATAAAAGGCAATACTCTGCGACCCATCCATTGATCAGGCACTTTCAGAGTTGAGTGCTTTTGTCGCTGTAGTAACGATAAACGCTTTGTTATAGAATGTACCAGCCAGTAGGTAGGTAAGGAAATAAAAGGCAATACTATGCGACCCATTTCCATTGATCAGGCACTTTCAGAGTTGAGTGCTTTTGTCGTTGTAGATACAATAAACGCTTTGATATAGAATGTACCAGCCAGTAGGTAGGTAAGGAAATAAAAGGCAATACTCTGCGCCCCATTTTCATTGATCAGGCACTTTCAGACTTGACGAAAATCGGTTTTCTCTCACAGTCATCACAAAGGCTAAAGTGCCTTTACACTAGATATTGCATTATTTTGACAATGGGAAAGGGCCCCCTTGCAATGAAGACCACTCTGCGGAGATCATGCTTAACGGCTGCTCCTAAAAAGTTGATTCCGTTCCGATCCCGTTTCCGAACACCTTCAACCCCCAACATTTCAAAGTTAGAGTGAACAGGCATCTTCTGGGTGAGCTCGCACCATCGTCGGCTCCGTCTCAGTCGTTCCCGACCTAGACTGGAGTCAAGAGCAAACCCATTTTTAATTAAAAAAAAAAAAGATCCAAACAAGCTAAGCTCACAAGAGCGAAGCACTTGCAAACCAACTGTCATGCAGACACTTCCGCATCTGATGAGTCGAAATGAAGACGAAACAGTGGTCAACAAACGAAGAACCGATGCGTTTCGTTTTCTCTTACAGTCATCACAAACACCAAAGTGCCTTTACACTAAAGCTATCTTAAGTTCAGCCTGAAACTAGCCTTCTGATATCCTTGGAACCTGACCGACCAGGCCCTACTATTGTTTTTGTCGACGATTTATGGCATTCTAAAAAGGAAAAGCTTTTGAGGGTGTCGTTGTCTATCTACCCAGCTTAGATGATTAATGAATGCTTGCCCGTTAGTTATAATTTAACAACTATCACAATAAGTTATATAAGCAGCCTTTAGAAGCGTTTCGAGGCCTTCTGCCATTTCCGGCAGACGTCTAGCAAAAATATCGATTTGAGAAGTTCTCTATGGTTATAGGTTTTGACGTCTGGTGCATTTCCAATTTTTATCTATATTTGGCTGCGATAGAGATGTAAACGATGTATTTGATTTTCTGTCCCAACTTTTATTTCATGGTTGTGTCGATGGAAATAGAATATTAACATATTTTTATTTGTTTAACAGTTTATTGTATAAAGAAACACTAGCGACCCGCCCCGGCTTCGCACGGAAAATTACCAGTGTTTCTCTACTATATTATGCATGTATTATACATATAAACCTTCCTTTTGAATCACTCTATCCATTAAAAGAAACCGTATCAAAATCCGTTACGTAGTTTTGAAGATTTATGGGATATAGGGACAGAAAAAGCGACTTTGTTTTATACTATGTAGTGATTTGAAGAGTTAAGTGCTTAATTATAATGTAATGGGTAGGCACATAAGGGCCAGATGTGTATGAAGAACATATGCTCAAATAGAAGCAAAAAATTGTTAGCTGCTTTTCTTTTTGAACAGCAGTGTATTGCATTTGAGGCGGTAGACAATCTGTACTACTCATTGAAACTGAAACTCCCCTGATAAACGACAACGGATTTTGTTAGGTTGATCCGCCTGCTTCCTTCCATGCTGAACTGGGAATGAGAGAAAAACATAGAATGTGCCAGCTGTATTTCCTCCCGGGCATGCTGTAAAAACCAGCTAAGGGATCCAAGGGTTTCTGTATATTGCAATTTAGGCGATAGGCAAACAACCTGTCACTAACAGCAATAACGTAAGCGACCTTTGTTTAGGTCGTTTACGTTCTGCCTACCCCATTAGGGATAAAGGTGTGATTATATGTATGAATTTTCTTGCGTGAACAATAAGTGTTTCTTTTCTATCACAATCACTAAACCCAACACCACCGTGTGACGATAACATTGTTTCTCAATTCGCGTATCGCAGTAAAAATACAAGAATCGCTCTAGCTCAAACGGCATAACGTCAATATTGTTATTTTCATTCGTTGAGATGGATGAATTCGGCTGTTTTATGCCCCCCAACGGGGCACAAATTTAGATTAGGTCCTAGAATACGACACAGGCTACTTTTTACCGCAGGAAAATACTTCATTTCTATGGGAAAACTTATTTTGCAACGGGTGAAGCTCACTATACCTACAAATATACCTTAAATTACCATCAAAACTTTGTCAGACGTCGCGGAACGACCTTTGTTTAGATTGTTTACGCTCTGACTACCCAATTAGGGATAAAGGCGTGATTATATGAATGTATGTATGACGCTGCGCACAAGAATTGCTCTAGCTTAAAGGGCACAACATCTATATTGTTGAAGGGAGAGGCATTTGATGGCGTTGTAAATTTTGTGCTTAGATTGATGGCTTTGGCTGTTTTATGACCCACAATTTGACAAACATTTATTGTATTTCCTGAAATAGGGCATATTCTACTATTTAGCGCGGGAAATAACATAATAGGAGCGAAAGAAAAACATAGAATGTACCAGCTGCATTTCCTCCCGGGTATGCTGTAAAAAACAGCTAAGGGAATCGAGGGTTTCAGTATATTGCAATTTAGGCGATGGGCTGACAACCTGTCACTACAGCAATATTTATTTATTTATTTACCTATAAATCAATCTTAAATAACCCTCGGTCGTTTACGCCCTGCCTATCCCCTTAGGGATAAAGGCGTGATTATACGAGGGTGGATTGAAAAATATTCGGCCTGACACAGAACCACTCAATTTTAAAAATCGAAACTACTCCATAATTCAGTTCAGTTCAAACTTGCGAACTGTGCGAAGTTTCAAATGTGTGCGATAATTACTTGTGATTAAATAAATTTATTTATCAAGCAATCCGACGTGATTTCGGAAAATGGAGAAAATTGAGCAGCGGGCTGTTGTTAAGTACCTCCATAAGAAGGGGTTATCACCGAAGGCCATCCATGAAGATATGGTCAGTACTTTAAGTGATTCCGCCTTGTCATATTCATCAGTCAAAAAATGGGTAGCTGAATTTAAGCGTGGTAGAGAGAGCGTGAAAGACGAACGCCGCTCTGAAAGGCCTTCAACCTCCACTACTGAGGAAAATATTGGAAAAGTACTGGATTTAATTATAGGAGACCGCAGATTAAAAATTAAGGAGATAGCTGAGATTATAGGCATCTCCTATGAACGAACACAAAACATCATAGTCAACGAATTGGGTTTCCACAAGGTTTCGGCGAGGTGGGTCCCACGGCTGCTTTCAATTGAACAAAAAAGAACGCGGTTGACTATTTCACGCGACTGTTTGGAATTATTTGAAGCTGATCCAGATGATTTTTTGAATCGTTTTGTTACTATGGACGAAACATGGGTGCATAACAGTACACCGGAAACAAAACAACAATCGAAGCAATGGAGAAGACCCGGTTTACCACCCCCTAAAAAGGCTAAGTCAATTTTGTCGGCAAGTAAGGTGATGGCTTCAGTGTTTTGGGACTCAAAGGGTATAATTATGATAGATTATCTTGAAAAGGGCCGTACTATAAACTCTGATTACTACTGCATCTTACTACGTCGTTTACGTGAGGAAATTAAAGAAAAACGCCCTGGAAAACTGAGGCAAAAAGTCCTGTTTCTTCAGGATAATGCACGTGTTCACACATCGGTGCAATCAATGGCTGAAATTAGTAACAGTGGCTTTGAATTGTTACCGCACCCGCCTTATTCACCTGATTTGGCACCATCCGACTTTTTTTTGTTCCCTAACTTAAAAAAAGCATTTGGGGGGTCAGAAATTCTCCACAAACGATGAAGTTCAAGTTCAAGTTCAAGTTCTTTATTCGCAACAAAGTACATTGTGTTCGAAATAGCATTTTGAGTAGAAAAAGAGAATACAATATTATTAGTATCATCATCATCAAATACAAGAATACAACATGCAATTAAGTAATCTTAGTTAATATTATAAAAAAATTACATTGATAATGAAAACAATCACAAGTGGTTAAATGTCCTAAAAAAATAAAATAATGTCAAAATATTAATAATAAATGTCAAAAACTTAATAATGATAATATTATTTAACAATTAGGTAGTTACAAGTTAAGCGTTCAAAATTCATCAAGTGTGTAACAACATTTTTCCAGTAAAAGCGATCTTAATTTATTTTTAAAAATAGTCAATTTATTAATTGTTTTCATTTCCTGGGGCAATCTATTATAAAACTGAACAGCTTGATATCTACTACAATGCTTAACTATTAACAGTCTCGGTTGAATGACATTATCCAGGTCTTTTCTACGGGTTTCTAATCTAATTGCCATTTCCTCATCGGTCTCAAAAATATGTCTCTGCTTAAAAATATCTGTAAGCAAAACCATTATGTATAAACTAGGCACGGTTAGTATACCTAATTTTTTATAGTGTTCTTTACAGCTTTCCCAAGGAGGTATGCGAACCATTGTACGAATTGCTCTTTTTTGAGCCACAAAGGCTTTTGTTATATTATAATCATAACTATTTCCCCATAACCTAATACTATATCTTAGTTTAGACTCAATCAAAGCATAATATACCAATTTTAATTGTTCAGTTGTAAGTTCATCTCTTAGGGTTCGGAGGGCATAGCATGCAGAACTAATTGAACTTTCAATATTATTTAACTCCGATTTCCAATTAAGCTCTCGATCAATTTGCACTCCAAGAAACATAACTTTATCAACACATTTGACAGCTTCGTTATTTAAAATTGGTTCGAGTTTATCAGTATTTCGTGCTGTCGTTTTAAATAATATCAAGTTTGTTTTTTTTGTATTGAGTTTTAGATTGTTCTGTGTGAACCATTGATGAAAGACTTCTAGAGTTTCATTCACTTTTAAATTTAGACCTTCTAAAGTGTTACTGGAAATAACTGCATTAGTGTCATCTGCAAAGATTACTAACTTTATTCCGGGAATAGTATTATTAACATACTCTATTAAATCATTTATAAATAAAATAAAAAATATAGGACCCAATACAGAACCTTGTGGTACTCCTCTTGTAATTGTAACCTTTTTTGAGGTAAATTCTTTTTCAAATGCAATATCTGTTACATCTTTGATTGACACATATTGCTTTCTATTACATAGATATGATTTGAATAAATCAAGAACTCTACCTCTTACACCGTAGTGTTCTAACTTATCTAATAAAATGTTATGATCTACTGTATCAAAAGCGGAGGTTAGATCAAGAAACAGAGATGCTACTTTCCTCTTCTCGTTAATTTCATGTAGTACATCAGTGACTAGAGTTTCTATGGCATTGCTTGTTCCGATTCCACTTTGATACCCGTATTGCCGCGGATTTATTACATTATTTCCGTGCAAGTGTGAGAGTAGCCGAGATTTTAATATTTTTTAAAAATTTTTTGAAATTGCTGGCAATAGAGAAATTGGTCTGTAATTTTTTGCATCTGTACGACTTCCTTTTTTGTGAACTGGTATGATTTTCGCTATTTTTAATTGTTCTGGAAAAATACTCTGTTTAATGCACATATTGTAGAAATGCACTAATGGATCAGCAAGCAAGTCGATGTTTTCTTTTATTACAGTAATAGGAATGTCATCATATCCGGATGATAATTTGGATTTTATACCCTTAACTATTTTAGAAATTTCAATATAATTAGTTAATCTACAATTCATGTCATATTTTATAACATTAATGTTAGTTCTTATAGAATCCATCGCCGTATTATTTATATTATTTTGAGTAAACGCGTCACTATGGTCAAAATGCATACTAAACTCATTTACTATATCTTCTGGATTAGATAAAATAGAAGAGTTAGTCTTAAGAATAAATTTTTGTGTAGCACATATGGATTTTTTATTAGTGTGTTTGTTTACTACACTCCAAATACTTTTTGCAGAGTTTTGCGCCTTATTTATTTCCGACTGTACGTTAAGCATTCTAGCACATTTAAGAACTCTTCTATAGATATTAAAATATGAATTGCGATATTTCAATAGACTTTGATGTGCATGATTTTTATTAATTGGATACAAAACACGTTTCATTCTACTTGAGACTCTGATTCCATTAGTAATCCATTTAAATTTTTTTATTTTTGATAATTTCAATTTAATTTTGGTTTTTTTAAAACTTTTGTCAAAAATTATTTTAAACTTTTTTAAAAATCCATTTATACCTTCCTGTTTCCAATCAACTTCTAAAATATTTTTACGAAAGATACATACATTTCTATTACTAAATCTTCGCTTCATAGTATAAATTATATTTTCTCTATGATTTGATTTTTGAGACTCAGCCGCTATATCTACCAGTAATGCACTATGCCCATCTGATAGTCCATTATTATCTACGATTATACTTTGTATGTCATCATCAGTAAGATTTGTCAAAAAATTATCTATACACGATTGTGAGTCATTTCGAGAAAAAGTTATTTCATGTACAAGAGGTCTGAAGTTAAAGCATTGTAAAAGATTCATAAATTCGTCTTTACGATCAGACGATTCAATTAAATCTACATTGAAATCTCCGCAAATAACGCACTTTTTATTGAAAAAATGTTGTAATAATAATTCAAGCTTTTGCATAAATGCATCACAATTTGTATTGTTTTGGTAACAGCAGAATATGTGTAGATTAGTTTCCAAATCTTTAACTCCACATACTTCAAAACATTCAGACTTGCTAAGTCTCTCACAATAATCCAGAACCTCTATCTTAATGTCTTTCTGAACTAATATAAGCGATCCTCCCCTGATCTTATTTTTCCTAGTGAAGTATGTAACTAACTCATAATTTTCCAAATTCAGTGCATGAATAGAGCAATCATTTAAAAAATGTTCTGTGATACATACATAATTTGGTTTTGGTTCAGCATCATGCAAATATAATTCTAGCTGATCTTTCTTGGTATTTATTCCACATACATTTTGATGAAATATTGTCAATTTACTTATATTAGATAACAGGGTCACATTAGTCTCGTCCCTCACATTTCTACTTACATTAGTCTCGAAAAAACAGCTCCTCCGTTTGTGTTTGCACATTAGACAATCCTTTACTAGAGTCATTTAAATAGTTTTTCTTAATTTTACAATTTAATTTTATAATGTCCATTACTATTATTCTACAAGTATTTATTCTATCTAATCGTTTACTTTTAGAGACATATAATTCCGAAAACAACAAGTGGTCAATATTCGAACTTATTATCCTAAGTACTTCATTCAGCTTATTTTCATTGAGATACACGCTATTATATATTTTTCCAATTATTATATTCGTGTTTTGGTAATTACCTAGAAAAGAATACAGAGCTGATTGTAACCTTATTATATTTTGGTCATGTGATCCAGCCAGAATAATAACATAATCATTTTTATTGAAGTTACTAACTATTGAGGTGCTTCCTTTTAGTACATGTTCTAAGCTACTAAAAGGTTTCAACACTGAGGAAACTTCATAGTCCGACCCCAGATACTTTTCTAGTATGTTTCGCAGACCTCTTCCTGTTTCGTCAGCTAAAAGTAAAACTCTATGTTTTTTTGGGATGGCATTTTTAGATTTTAGTCGGTCTGACAATACCCTATCTTCCAATGAAAGATCCAGCTGGGAGCCTGAGGTGTTATCAACTCTATCTTCCAGGGAGTGATCTGATTGAGGGCCTTCGGTGTTTATAGCATCGTATAGAGATAAGTCTGAATCTGAAGTGCAGTCGACGTTGTTTATATTTTCAGTGTTAGTGTTTATCGCACCTTGATGTGGAGAGAATTCCGATTCCAGCGTGCGCCTTATTAAAGTCATTGGCGATGAAGTTAAGTTATGTGATTGTTTGAGATCCTTTTTAATTTTAATTGCAGAGTCTTTCGAGGTTAATTTACAAATGCTCATCAGCTTGTCCACTTTAAGCTTGTAAATACCAATCTCATTTTTGAGTGCATAATTTTCTGCAAGAGTTTTTTCTATAACTCGGTCTGAAGTTTTCATCTTTTTCTGTAATTCTTTAATCTGAAGTTTCAATTTTTCCATATCATCATTATTGTCAGGTCGTAAATCTGGGCAGCTCCTGTTTAAACCCGAGCTGTTATGATTTTCCTGTTGCGCGTACAAACTGTCCTGCAACAACTCATCCTCCGACAGCTTGTCAAAAGAGTTTTGCGTGGGTAAATTTATTACAAAACTTTCCTCATTGTTTATGATAGGTGATACTATATCTGTCGGTAGGTCATGTGAATTCTTTATTTCAGGTACAGATCGCTTAGATGGTGTGTTAAGAATAGATTTTTTCTCTTTCGGTTTGCGTACCTGTTTAGATTTTTTAGTTACGGACGAAGAGGAAGTCTCCATAGTCTTCTTTTTTTGCGAGAGGCACATAGGACATCTCCATTTCGCTTTATCTTTTATTAAGTTAAATAACTTTTCAGCATTTACGCAAGGCAAACAATAGGTATTTTTACAAACCGAGCACTCTAAAATTCTTCTTTTATTTGTAAGTGCCTTGCACTTAGAACAAGGAACATTCTTAGTATGCGTATTTGACTTACTCGACATAATATTTTCTATAGTGCTTTTCTCTGCTATTAAACTCTTTTAAAATCAATGTAAACAAAATATGATGTATTTGAGTTCGGCACATAGAAAAATAAAACAAAAATAATTTCACGGTGATGATTTGAACCCGGAACCTTCAGCACAGCAGTCCACACCATAAACCGCTACACCACGATGGACAGTAGGCGAGGCTTTGAAATAGCGCACCGGTAGCTAACAGTGTAAGTTTGCAAGCAGTTCTGCGTCTGAGGAGTGGGGAGCTAGGTCACTGACCTGGTTGCTCGGCTTCCTTTCGGGTGATCTCGGTGCTTTTCGCCAGCGTATGCTCAGGTGCTCCTTATTGTAGCTTTGTGTGAGGTAGGTCAGGGTTTGGCCGTTGAGATTCGCTTTTAAGCTTATAATTCAAAATTTAAGCACTCAATCAAGAAACTGTTTCCCACACTGTACGCAGAATTTTAACAGCTATATTTCAACACTAAAATTATTATTCAAATCTAAAATTTTACACTTCTTTCACGCAAATTTTGACGGAACTTTTAATAACACGTCTGCTCTCTAGTACTCTTTCGGACGATTTCAAAGCAGCAGTAGACGCGTATTTTGACTCTATGGAAGAATCTTTTTTTTTTAAGGTCTAAACGCTTGGCAGGGGAGATGGCGTAAGTGTATTGAACTTGATGGTGATTACGTAGAAAAATAAAAATATAATAATTTTTATTTGTGTTTATTTTCTTGGTCAGGCCGAATACATTTCAATCCACCCTCGTATGTATGTATGTAAAAACATAATTTCCAAGGGAAAATTACATTAGCAGCGGGTGATGTTTCGAGCGTAGCAGTAATTAAAAAAAACATGTTGTTGTTGTGGTCTTCAGGGTACCCCACTGGTACAAAAGGCCTTCACGAGCTTTCTCCATTTCCCCTATCTTGTGCCTTACTCTTGGCTTCCTCCACGTCAATCCATCCAATTAAAAGAACATAACTTACTAAAATACATAATGTATCGAGAATCCGATGAAACAGACTCAAGTAATACTTAGTAATGAAGATAATTTAGAACCTTGTAAATTAGCGATTCTTAGTTCGTTGTAGGTAGAAACATTGTCGTTGGTGGCCGTTCATCGCAATTTTTGATATTATATAACTGATCCCAGTCAGTTAAAAACATCGCGCTACTTAACTTAGGCTATATTGGGACCTTAAAGGGCATAAAATCTATTGTTGAAGGGAGATGGAGTTCTTCCATGCTGGACTGGGAGAGATAGAAAAACATAGAATGTTCCAGCTGCCCTTCCTCCCGGGCATGCTGTAGAAGTCAGCAAAAGGGACTCGAGGGTTACAGTGTATTGTAATTTAGGCGATGGGCTGACAACCTGTCACTAAAGCAATACATATTACAATCTAAAATTGCCCTCAATTTTTGTCAGACGTGGGGAAAGCGCCTTTTACGAGGCGTTAAACGCTCTGCCTACCCCGTAAGGGATAAAGGCGTGATTTATGTATGTATGTATGTTGAAGGGAGAAACCTTTAATGGCGTTGTAAATTTTCCGCTCAGATTGATGGCTTCGGCTGTTTTATGGCCCAATTGCGAATCCTGCTATTAAATTCGCATGTAATGTTCTACATTCACGTTTAATATGTATCGTTTGTTTTTATTTAACTTCCGCTCTTTTAGCGTAATGTTTGTTATTTGTACGAGCAAGTTTTATTCAAAAAGGCATAATGAGATCGAAGTTTTTAATCATAAAAGACGCCTAAGAAATATCACATATTACATAGTATAAAACAAAGTCGCTTTCTCTGTCCCTATATCCCTATGTATGCATAAATCTTTGAAAGTACGCAACGGATTTTGATGCAGTTTCTTTTAATGGATCGAGTGATTCAAGAGGAAGGTTTATATGTAAATTACATGAATAATATAGTAGAGAAATACTGATAATTTCCGTGCGAAGCCGGGGCGGGTCGCTAGTAATATATAATACTAGCCTTTTACGCCGCAGTTTCACCCGCGGCTTACTTAATGAGTTTTCCCGTGGGAATCGGATGTTTTCCCACGGTAAAAAGTAGCCTATGCTATTCAGGGTGAACGTAGCTTTCTAATGGTGAAAGAATTTTCGATATCCGTTCAGTTGTTTTTGAGTTTATGCGTTACAAACATACACACAAATATACAAATCTTTCCTCTTTATAATATAAGTATACTAGATTAGTATTAATACATACATACTTACATATAATCACGCCTATATCCCTAATGGGGTAGGCAGAGCGTAAACGACCTAAACAAAGGTTGTTCCGTCACGTCTGACTAAGTTTTGAGGGTTGTTTAAGATAGATTTGTAGGTATATTGCTGTAGTGACAGGTTTTCAGCCCATCGCCTAAATTGCAATATACAGAAACCCTCGGATCCCTTAGCTGGTTTTTACAGCATGCCCGGGAGGAAATGCAGCTGGCAAATTCTACGTTTTCTCTCGCTCCCAGTCTAGCATGGAAGTACTTACGTACTTACTTACGTAAGTAGTAAGATTAGTATTAATAGATATATTAATATAGAGGAAATTGATAGCAGCGTTTCTTTCACACGTAATAGCTTGCACTTGCAGTGCACTACTATTGTAGATGATGTTATATGATTCGTTAATTCTAATATACAAATATGTAGTGGGTCGTATAACCGACCAAATAGTATCGGCATGCCACCAGTTTGGACAGCGCCATCGGGAATCGATAAGCGTTATATTATTTATACATTTGCTTAGGTATTGTACGGCTGGTATGCATACCGATGCAAAGCAAGATTGCTGATGTTAACCGACAGCGCACGAAAGGAGATTGGAAACTACTTACATACATACAGTCACGCCTTTATCCCCTATGGGGTAGGCAGAGCGTAAACTATCTAAAAAAGGTCGTCCCGCCACGTCTGACACAGTTTTGAGGGTCATTTAAGATATATTTGTAGGTATATTGCTGTAGTGACAGGTTGTCAGCCCATCGCATAACTTACAATATACTGACACTCTCGGATCCTCTAGCTGGTTTCTACAGCATGCCCGGGAGGAAATGCAGCTGGCACATTCTATGTTTTTCTCTCGCTCCCAGGCCAGCATGGAAGAATAGAAGAGATTGGAAACTACTTGCATGGATTTAATTCAAATAAATGCGGTTGGCTTTCCTAGTTTCTACCGAACATGAATCTGTGTTGGAAATGTTGGAATCATACAAACTTTTAAATATATTTAGTTTTGTAACTACAATGGTTCACCGGCTAAAAGATTTCGGAGATACCACATACAATATACAATGAATGGCTTTCTTTTCGCAACCACAGATTACTAAACAATCGAATAACAGAAACAAAACACTATAACGAGTGTAAGGTACGGCCGCATACTGATAGTATAGAAGTTGGTTGCTTACTCACAAAACTGTACAACTTTCACAAAATGTTGCTTTTTTTCACCCAAGAGAATATTTTTGTGTGAACTTTAATCTAAGCTAGGTCATGCATAAGAATCAAGTTATAGCAAACTCACTTTTCTCCCTTCCACTTAGTCTATTAAATGGAAATGTAATTCCCAATTTCTCCTCGTTTAAACAAAAGGCCTTTCATGACCGCCCGATATGAATAGCTATTACAATTGAACTTCCCAGCTTTATAGTAAGGTCAAGGTTGAGGTGGAAAGGTCACTGGTGGTTATGAAAAGCGTGCTAGTTTTGGAGCTTGCTTCATATAGTCACGCCTGTCTTAAGGGGTAGGCAGAGCTTTAACGAAGTAGTTATAGGAAGATTCTTCATTTCAGGACCACGCGTTATGAATAGCTATTGAATTGAACTTCCCTCGGCTTTATCGTAAGGTCAAGGTTGAGGTGGGAAGGTCACTGGTGGTTACGAAAAGCGTGCGAGTTTTGGAGCTTGCTTCATATAGTCACTCCTGTATTCCTTACGAGCCAAGCAGAGCGTCTACGACCACAACATGGGATGTTTCCCCACGTCTCGTTTCAGCACCAGCACTATATGAGTAGGTAGCTTTTAGAATTGAAATTGTAAGTTCAAGGTTGACGTGGGAAGGTCACTGGTGGTTACGAAAAGCGTGCCAGTTCTACTGGAATGTTAGATTTGGAGCTTATTTCGGTGCTGGGACTTAAAATCTTATTTTATAAATGTAAACTCGCTTCGTCATCGTAGCGTCCATATCCATCACATCGGTCTGATCAAGAATTATGAAACTTCAAAATAAGGGCAGCAACACACAGGCATCACTGACTGTGCGCAAGGTTGCGCCCAACACGTTGTCAATGCTATATGCATAGCCTACAACACACATGCGTCACCTTACGCTCTACGCGCGTACTAGCAGAGGAATGCGCTGACGTAGAGTTCATCGCTACGCGCGCGTAGAGCGTAAGGTGACGCATGTATGTTGTAGACAATGTAAAAAGCATGTTATCACTGAATGACGAACAAGTGTTATTGCAAAAAGCATTGACAGCGTGTTGAGCCTTAATTGAAATGTTACTTTCCTGGCATTATATGAATGAGCAAGTCGTTATTTATTAGTTACAAGAAGTTTCAGATGTCCAGTACAGCTTATTAATGTTTAGTAAGAAGTCTTCAAGAAACTCATCGACAAGTGTGTGCTTGAAGAAACTTGAATGATACCCCACTGTTTCTTGGCGTACCTTTTAGAGTTCCCTAATATAAGTAAAAGAGAGCTAAATCGAGACTGTTTTATTATGTAAGCTAGCCTGACTCAAAAAAATGGTAACTAATACATACATACATACATATAATCACGCCTTTATCCCTAATGGGGTAGGCAGAGCGTTAACGACCTAAGCAAAGGTCGTTCCGCCACGTCTGACAAGTTTTGAGGATTATTACAAATGATCATGACGTATATTGCTTTAGTGACAGGTTGTCAGCCCATCGCCTAAAATTGCAATATATTATAACCCTCGAATCCATTAGCTGGTTTTTACAGCATGCTCTGGAGGTGATGCAGCTGGCACATTCTATGTTTTTCCATCACTCCCAGTCCAGCATGGAAGAAACATACATATAATCACGCCTCAATCCCTGAATGGGTAGGAACTTAACAAAGGTCGTTCCGCTACGTCTGACAAAGTTTTGAGGGTTAATTAAGATCAATTTGTAGGTATATTGCTGTAGTGACAGGTAGTCAGTCCATCGTCTAAATTGCAATATACAGAAATTATCGAATCACTTAGCTGGTTTTTATAGCCCGGGAGTAAATTCAGTTGGCACATTCTATATAATATATCTGGTAGTTTGTGGACCATGCTTAGGCTTGTATTTATGAAGCGATCTCAAGATTGAGTGTAGTATTAAGTATGGATTTGACATGTCCTTTGTACTGAAATGGCATTTCTGATACGAACTTAAACTAGCTGTCAGTCTCAAGTGTTGTTAATAAATATGGGCCTAAGACCAAGCATTAGGTCCGGAACACTAGGCAGAGCAAGACGTATTTCTGATATCATACCGGGTGTAAGGGTCAGCGTTCCGAAAACTGATAGGGGTTGCTCGGTCAACTATTACCAGGAAATTCTTTCAGGGAATGAAAAAAAAATACCTTCCCATACAAAATGACCTCGACGATCAGATATTTTTTTTAGAAAAGCAAATAAAATCTTATTTACTTCCTGAACAATAAATCCTGCTGATAGTTGTTCAGTTTCGTTGACTAAGCAACCCCTATCAGTTTGCAGGACGCTGTCATTTACATCCGGTATAAGGTAATTTAAGTAGAAGACGTGTTTCCCTGAATACCTGCCTCCTACATGTTTAATACATCTTTACAATATTTTTGCACTGTCTCCGTGGTCTAGTGGTCAGAGCCATGGGCTTACGACCCGGAGGTCCTGGTTTCGATTCCCAGGGGGGAACACAGTTTTCCACAGTTTGGTTAAGACATTGCGGGCTGTATCACCTGATTGTCCGAAAAGAAAGAGGATTTCGTGCTTCGGAAGGCACGTTAAGCCGTCGGTCCCGGTCGCTGCCTTTGATAGTGGTCGTTATTCAAACCATATCAGAGGCCTAAATAGCTGTGCTACAAGGCGGTTTGAAAACTTTGACACCAGGGTTCATCCGGGCTACCGACTCGAGAATCCACTCGCTAAGAAGAAAAATATTTTCGCATCCCACTGTCTTGGAATCAACAGTCTTTTGAATGCGAGTTTTAGAAGTCGTATTACAAATTTTCAAATGACTGACAAGAGTATACTTAAAGGCACTTGTAACGTTGTCATTTGACACAAAGGAGCTTTTTGCTTTCTGAGAGCCTATGGGACATCTCAATCAAACTTAGCCTGATTCTTGAAGCGTTTACATCAAAAATAAGTACACGTCTTTATAGGTTCGGGGGTGTTTTCTTGTAGCATTTTTATCCGTAATGGGGTAGGCAGGGCGTAAACGACCTAAACAAAGGTTGTTCTGACAAAGTTTTGAGGGTTATTTAAAATATATTTGTAGGTATATTGCTGTAGTGACAGGTGGTCAGTCCATCGTCTAAATTGCAATATACAGAAATTATCGAATCACTTAGCTGGTTTTTATAGCATGCCCGGGAGAAAATGCAGCTGGCGCATTCTAAGTTTTCTTCCGCTCCTAGTTTAGCATGGAAGAGCATTTTTACACTGTAATAATCGTTACAGCGTAGCAGATGTCACACTTTAATTAATATCGGAGAAGTCTTCGTTGTATTTTCGAAGTAGCTGCAATATACCAGGTGTAAGGGACAACGTCCCGCAAACTGATAGGGGTTGCTCAGTCAACGACACTGAACAACTATCAGCAGGATATTTTTATAAGAAAAAATAATGGCATTTCCATACAAATTGTCTGATTGAGGTGAATATTTTGTATGGAAAAGCAATAAAATATATATGTTCATTTCCATTCATCCATTGTTTAGTGTCGTTGACTGAGCAACCCGTATCAGTTTGCGGGACGCTGTCCCTTACACCTCGCATACGTAATGAATGGTGCAACTCATAGTGTCTTTTATTGAATTTTTCGAATGTGACAGCACTTATGGCCCGGCGAGGTATTATTTAGTAACAACATAACATACATTCATACATAAATCACGCCTTTATCCCTTACGGGGTAGGTTAGCGTTTAACGCCTCGTAAAAGACGCTTTCGCCACGTCTGACAAAAGTTGAGGGCAAATTTAGATTGTAATATGTATTGCTATAGTGACAGGTTGTCAGCCCATCGCCTAAATTACAATACACTGTAACCCTCGAGTCCCTTTTGCTGACTTCAACAGCATGCCCGGGAGGAAGGGGAGCTGGAACATTCTATGTTTTTCTATCTCTCCCAGTCCAGCATGGAAGTAACAACACTCATATAATTTGATACTGGTAATAAAACAAGGCCAGTGCAGTAGTTAATAAATGGGTGTCGTTCAATGGTCAATTTATACGAGCATTAGCCACTCCAGCGCGTTGCCAAATTGTATACTTACATGCAGATTACTATGGAATACACAGACAGAAATTTATTGGGCACTTTTTTGTGCTTCGGAAGGCACGCTGCCGTTGGTCCCGCTTAATATCGTTTTATACCGTACATATGTTTAAGCCATGTCAGAAGTGCTTAAGCATTGGCGGCTTGAAAACTCTGACCTAATTTAGGATTGGGTCTGGTTTCCCTTCTGGGTTGCGGAGGTCGGACGGCAGTCGCTCTGTGTAAAACCAGTACCCTTGTTCAATCATCTAGATAAGGGATAAGGCTAGTGAGATGATGATGAACACTCATATAATTTGATAGTGGTAATAAAACAAGGCCAGTGCAGTAGTAAATAAATGGGTGTCGTTCAATGGTCTATTTATGCGAGCATTAACAATTAACCTAAGGGATCCGAGGGTTTCTGTATATTGTAATTTAGGCGATAGGCTCACAACCTGTCACTACAGCAATATACCTACAAATCTATCTTAAATAACCTTCAAAACTTTGTCATACGTGGCGGGTTGACCTTTGTTAAGGCGGTTTCGCTCTGCCTACACTATTAGGGATAAAGGCGTGATTATATGTATGTATGTATTAACAATTCCAGCCCGTTGCGAAATGTATGTAATGTCTGTGAATGTGTGTAACTAGTTTCTGTATGTAAATGTGGATAATAAATGTATTTGTATTTGTAAAATAAAAAAAATAAATAAATAAATAATCATTTATTTCAGGCATTTAAAATGTACACCCATAATCAAAATCACAATATAATCTAAATTTAATTATATTATTATGTTACATTAAATAAAATTAAAATTAAATTAATTAAATTATCATTCTTATGTTGCTTAGTAGCTTACTAGCCGGAGTAAAAAAAATATACGAGTACTTACATGTAGATTACTATGGAATTGAATTCACAGCCTGGAAGTTTATCCATCCACTTACAATCAAGGGTGTAAGGGACAGCTTCCCGCAAACTGATATGAGTTGCTCACCTCAGTAAAAAAAACTAAGCAATTTTCAAAAATAAAAGAGCAGTATTAGAAATAGAAAATCAGTAAATGAAAGAAAAAATAATTATGACCATTTTTTTTTATTTCCTGAAGTTTTTTGCAAGGTTGTTCAGTTTCGTTGACGGAGCAGCCCTAATCAGATTGCGGGAAACCGGCCCTTTATAATACCAAAGTTATCATATGAAAATATTTATGTTCCTCGCTCGTCTGCGAGGATGCCGTAAAATCGAGCTGCTCAAAACGGGTCTCCAGGGCTCCATAGAGGGGACACCCTAATAAACTAGAGTTACTAGTAAGCCATGCTGGACTGGGAGTGATAGAAAAACATAGAATGTGCCAGAGAGATTCGACGGTTTCTGCGTATTGCAATTTAGGCGATGGGCTGACAACCTGTCCCTACACCGATACACATTTCAGTCTAAAATTGCCCTCAAAACTTGTCAGACGTGGCGGAATGACCTTTATTTGGTCGTATACGCTCTGCCTACCCGGCGTGATTATATGTATGTATGTACAAGTAAGCCTAGGTATTCAAGAGATATTTGCGAGCCACTAGTGAATGCCTGTGGTATAGCAGAAGAACTGCCTACGTGGTCTAGTGGTCAGAGCCATGACCTTACGATCCGGAGGTCCTGGGTTCGATTCCCAGGGGGAACACAAAGTTGATATTTGTCAATTTATCACTTTGTGAGGTTTTCCCCAGTTTGGTTAGGACATTGCAGCTGAATCACCTCATTGTCCGAAAAGAAAAAGGATTTCGTGCTTCGGAGGGCACGTTAAGTCGTCGGTCCCGGTCGCCCGTCTTTGATAGTGGTCGTTACTCAAACCATGTCAGAGGCCTAATAGCTGTGCTACTAGGCAATCTGAAAACTCTGACACCAGGGTTCATCGAGTCATTTGACTCGAGAATCCACTCGCTAAGAAGAAGCAGAAGTAACTTTCAATAAAAAATTACTAGCATTATGTCAGAAATAAGAGTAAAGCCAACCTTACGAAAATGGTCTCTTATTTCTCTAAGTGGTCAGACATACAGACATATAATCACACTTTTATCCCTAATGGGTTAGGCAGAACGTAAACGACCTAAACAAAGGCCGTTCCGCCACATTTGACAAAGTTTTATTTAAGATAGATTTGTAGGTATATTGCTGTAGTGACAGGTTTTCCGCCCATCGCCTAAATTATAACTTACTGAAACCCTCGGATCCCTTAGCTGGTTTTTACAACATGCTCGGTAAGAAATGCAGCTGGCACATTCTATGTTTTTCTCTCGCTCCCAATCCAGCTTGGAAGCAAAAGTGGTCATTAGTATGTTTTATGTAGCTCTCAGTCCAGCATGGAAGTTTTTCCCCGGACGAGAGTCAATTACACTTGAAACTTAACGATACTAACGAACGGCGGACGTTGTTTTAGTTTCCGGTTCAGCTTGTTAGCGAAAATAAAATGGACGGTCTTTTTTGATAAAAATAATTACAAGAAACGAAGTCGAAAGATAATGTCCTTTTATAAGGTTTTTGGCGGTCTGCCTACCGCGCAGGGATACGGGCGTGACTATATTGTGTAGAGAAGACAAATTTACTCTCTATGCATTGGATATCAAACAACTCGCATCCAGGATGAAAAATATAATCGAAATATGAAGAAAAAACAACAACGCAGATTGGCCGTACTTACCAGGCCACTCAGAAAGTATTGCGATAAATAGTTTTTATATATGGCAGACTGGCCGGTTAGAATCTTTTTTGAAAATATGATTACTTGTAAGTAAAAATATGTGTGTTCCATTTTCAAAATTTCCCTCCACATTTTTTGAGAGCCAATTCAAAGTATCGTGTCTTACTGAAAAATGGATCTGCGCCGGGAACATTTTAGAGCTATGATTTTTTACGATTTCAAGTGTCGCCTGAAACCGGATGAATCGTTCGATATACTTCAAATGGCATTTATGGATGAAAGTCCCTCCAAGGCAACCGTGTATCGTTGGTATAACGAATTTAGGCGCGGTCGACCAACCTTGGGGGATGAAGAAAGAAGCGGTCGCCCTTTGACGGCTATTACGGAAGAAAACGTGCTAGCAGTGAAAAATTTAATCCAAGATAATAGGCGAATTACATATCAGGAGATTCAGCACATATTAAAGATTGGATCGGGAAGCGTCCACGAGATTCTACAAGGGCATCTTCGCGTGAGGAGGATAGTATCGCGCTGGGTGCCGCACTACCTCACCGACGCTCAGAAGCAGGCCCGGGTGGAATGGTGCCGTGATATGCTGAACAAATTTGAAGCAGGCTCGTCTCGGCGTGTTTACGACATACGTAACAGGTGATGAGTCCTGGATTTATCAATACGATCCAGAAACCAAGCGCCAGTCGACAGTTTGTGTGTTTCAAAATGAACCAACGCCTACCAAAGTGAAGCGATCTCGAAGCGGGGGGAAGATTTTGATCGCCAGCTTTTTTAATTTGACTGGCCACTTGGCCTCAATTCCCTTACGAGATCAAAGAAGCATTAACGCCGAATGGTATACTACCAAATGTTTACCAGAAGTTTTTTCTGTTGTGAGCAACAAGCGACCAAACACAGGGCTCCGCGGACTACTGCTCCACCACGACAATGCGCCTGCACACACCGCGCTCAAAACGAGGGACTTCCTGGACAGCACACCAGTCAAACTCCTGGGTCACCCTCCTTACAGACCTGATCTAGCACCGTGTGACTTCTTTTTATTTCCAAAAATAAAAAATCAACTCAAGGGGATACAATTTTCGTCGCCGGAAGATGCGCTGGCTGCGTTCGAGCAGGCTGTAAACGAGGTGTCTACGGCGGACTGGAAAAAGTGTTTTGAAAACTGGTTTAGACGCATGAATCTTTGTATAGAGGCTGGTGGAGAGTACTTTGAAAAGATTTAATAAAAATATATGTACCTGTAAAACATTTTTTTTAGTGTCGCAAAACTTTCTGAGTGTCCCACGTAATCATGAATAGACAGACGACCTGTAGTATTTGCTTTGCAATAAATACATACATA